>JAVIAB010000050.1:12992164-14192164 GCA_032433765.1 Megaustenia siamemsis | reverse complement strand
CATAGGCTGATTTGTCCATCTTTTGATGTTACTTGTCCATGTTAATCTTGGTCTGACTCTGCCTTTTTTACCTTGTATTTTCCCCTCCAAGATTACTTTTAGTAGACTGCTATGTATTTTAACATGACCCAAAATCTCGTTTGTCTTGGTTCAATTGTGTTTAGCAGTTCTCTTTTTTCATTTTTAGTTGTTTAAGACTTCATCGTTTGTTTTCTTTTCTTTTCATCCAGTTTTTCCCATTCTTCTTTAAATCCATATTTCTAAGGCTTCAGTTTTCTTGTCTAATGTCCTTGTTTCTGCACTATACAGGAACTTTGAGAAGATGTAACATTTTGCTATTCTTAGTTTTGGCCCTGATGTTATTTGTTTTGATGTTAGTATATTTTTCATGACATTTAAATTACTTTTTGCCATTCCTATTCTTGTGTTTATTTCAGTTATACATTTTCCATCACTGTTTATAGTATGTCCAGGGTAGTTGTAGCTCTGAACTGTCTCCAGGTCTAATATTCATGATGAAACTATTGTATCCATGGTTGTAAGATGATGCGAATGATAACAATGACGAACCTGAACAAACTTTAATATTATTGGAATTTTTTTTTTCACGAAAATTACAGAATTGAGATTATCAAATCAGGGCTCTATTGTTTAAGAATCACTGGAGTCTGTAGAAATATGGTTTTACAGAAGAATGTTGAGAATACCATGGACAGCTAAGAAGAGTAATGAAAACGTTCTGAAAGAGGCAAAAGCAAAAAGAGAACTAATTTCCAATATTAGGAAAAAACAATCATCATTTTTTTGGTCATGTGATGAGAAGATAACAGCTGGAATATATTGTAACAACTGGGAAAATTGAGGGACGAAGAGATAGAGGGAAGCAAAGAGAAAATATACCAGACAGCTTAAGATAGTGCATTGGCAGAATGTCAACAACAGAAATGATAAATAACTGTCGAAATCGAAAGTTGTGGAGAGACATGATCACCTACGCCAGCAGGTCCGGAACTTGATGATGATGATTGTTTAAGACTTGACATTGTCTTTCCTATAAATGGTCACACCCCCCCCCCCCCCCCCCCCTTTCCCCCACCCTTCCCGGTATTTTTTTGTCTGAAAGATACTGTCCGGCCCTGCTACTGAGGTCTTCGCTCATTGGTTACGTCTTAATGTCTGTTTCATACCAGACATGTCAATCAACGGTCACATACAAACAAACAAAAATGAAGTGAGGCCCCACCCCTTATAAGTCTGTAGACCCCTGATGTAGAACCAGCGCGTGGCATTGTAGAGTCGCGCGCGTGGCATTTCAAACGTGACGTATTCCACAATGGTGGCTCTATACAACATTGAGTCCGCGTTCATACCGCTACCAAACCTGGAGCCGCAGTGACGCGTAATTGGAATGCTCGTGAAATTTGCAAACTCCTCTTTGTTCTCTATCATTTAATCTAAATGTGCTTACTCTTTGTATTCTTAGTGTCAAGAGAAGAAAACTCACAGGACGCTTTAGGCAATCTAAACAACACTAGGAGATCCGATAAAAACACACAATGCTGATATAATGCGGTGATTCCCAAAGTATGTGACGCGTGGCTCTCAACTAAACGTTGGCAAGGACATATTGCCGAGTATATTACGGTGTGAAGCTTGATGGATTAAACAAGATGTGAAGCTGCGGTAAAGCTGGTAAAGTGGATGAAAAGAACAATTTTAAAAATGGTTCTGTTACAGCTCTACGTGGGTGAGTAACAACACAAAATTAAAACGGCGTTGCGGGGGCGCAGCAACCTTCAGCTGGAGCAAGGGATAAAACACAAACTATATTTTTGTGTGCTTCACCATCATCATGTGCCATACCGGTTGGCGTAGGCGATCATGTCCTTCCATAATCTTCTATTCACTGTGCATCGTATCAGTTCTGTTGTTGACTGTTTTCCATGCCATGACACCAAGTTATCCAGTATTTCCTCTCTTTGTCGTCCGCAATCTCTCTTTCCTTTTATTTGCCAGTTGCAACCAATTATTCCAACTTTCCTCTTCTCATGATGTGTCCGTAAAATGTTGATTGTTTCTTTCTGATGTTTTTTAGGAGCTGCCTTTTAGTGTTGGCCTCTTTGAGAACTTCCTCATTGGTCTATTTAGCTGTCCAGGGAACTTTCAACATTCTTCTGAGAAACCCATCTCTGTGCCCTCTAATCGTCTTTTCATTTGTTTGTTTCCTGCCCATGATTCGCTTCCATAGGTCGGAATTGGTTTTATATAGCACCGATAAACTCTCTTTATCACTTCTATTGACATAGATTTGTTGCATAAGATATTTTTTATTTATTTGTTTCCTGTCCATGATTCGCTTCCATAGATCAGAATTGGTTCTATATAGCACCGATGAACTCTCTTTATCACTTTTTATAGACATAGATTTGTTACATAAGATATTTTTCAATTGTTTGTTTCCTGTCCATGATTCGCTTCCATAGGTCATAATTGGTTCTATATAGCACCGATGAACTCTCTTTATCACTTCTATAGACATAGATTTGTTGCATAAGATATTTTTCAATTGTTTGTTTCCTGTCCATGATTCGCTTCCATAGGTCATAATTGGTTCTATATAGCACCGATGAACTCTCTTTATCACTTCTATAGACATAGATTTGTTGCATAAGATATGTTTCATTGTCTGAAAAAAAACTCAGTGGTTAGAAATAGTAAAACAACAACATGCACACAGGCTTAATATTTATTGAGTACATAGAGGAGTTTCTACAGGAGAGTGTTCACTCTGTCCTCATTTATCTTCTTATATATGCAATCAGGGTGCCCAGTCAAGTAATATTCATGAATACAAATTGAATACGCGTGCAAGGTTTTCCACACTCAGCGCAGTGCTTTCTATTTGTTACTTTCTACGTGCCAAAACGTAACTATTTGTTACATTCTACGCGTCAAAAATTAACTATTTGTTATATCCTACGTGCAAAAATAAACTATTTGTTACATTCTGCGCGCTAAAAATTAACTATTTGTTACAATCTATGAGACCAAAATTAACTATTTGTTACATTCTACGTATCAAAAATAAACTAATTGTTACATTCTACGAGCCAAAAATTAATAACGGAATCGGAGTTTACAGACGCAACTATCGCAACTGCCATAAGAGCATCGCTGGTATAGGATCAGGGAATGGGAGTCGCGGATTTGAAAGGTTTAGGAACCTCTAATTTAGTGTGTGAAAGCTGAGTAGTTTCAGCTCTAGTATGTCGATCTGGCGTCAAAACTCACAGAATGGAACTAGGGTTTTACTCATTTGTTTGTTGTTAGGATCATCACTGCCTACAAAACCATAGGTACTCCGATATATACCTGGAGAAAAGGTACTCCGATATATACCTAGAGAAAAGGTACTCCGATATATACCTGGAGAAAAGGTACTCCGATATATACCTGGAGAAAAGGTACTCCTATATTTACCTAGAGAAAAGGTACTCCGATATATACCTGGAGAAAAGGTACTCTGATATTTACCTGGAGAAAAGGTACTCTGATATTTACCTGGAGAAAAGGTACTCCGATATATACCTGGAGAAAAGGTACTCCGATATATACCTGGAGAAAAGGTACTCCGATATTTACCTAGAGAAAAGGTACTCCGATATTTACCTGGAGAAAAGGTACTCCGATATTTACCTGGAGAAAAGGTACTCCGATATATACCTGGAGAAAAAGGTACTCCGATATATACCTGGAGAAAAGGTACTCCGATATTTACCTAGAGAAAAGGTACTCCGATATTTACCTGGAGAAAAGGTACTCCGATATTTACCTGGAGAAAAGGTACTCCGATATTTACCTGGAGAAAAGGTACTCCAATATTTACCTGGAGAAATGGTACTCCGATATATACCTGGAGAAAAGGTACTCCGATATTTACCTAGAGAAAAGGTACTCCGATATTTACCTGGAGAAAAGGTACTCCGATATTTACCTGGAGAAAAGGTACTCCAATATTTACCTGGAGAGAAAAGGTACTCCAATATTTACCTGGAGAAAAGGTACTCCAATATTTACCTGGAGAAAAGGTACTCCGATATTTACCTGGAGAAAAGGTACTCCAATATTTACCTGGAGAAATGGTACTCCGATATATACCTGGAGAAAAGGTACTCCAATATTTACCTGGAGAAAAGGTACTCCGATATTTACCTGGAGAAAAGGTACTCCAATATTTACCTGGAGAAATGGTACTCCGATATATACCTGGAGAAAATCCGAGAAGAATCCTGGTACACCTGCACGAACGGCCTGAGATCCAAGTTGTGGTTTATGTTGACACTTATGCCCGGGAAGCGGCCATATTTATGGCCTACTCTTTTGGATTTTAACTACCAAAAGTTCTTTAACGTGCGCGAGTGCACACGAGTCTCAATATATTGCCGTTATCCGAGAGGGCTAGACATCGGATCTCACCAGCCAGAGATCAGAGAAGAGTAGTGTCATAAAGAAACCACGGATTAATTTTTTTTTCCTATTGAAAAAAAAAAAAACAACATCACCACAGCTTCTGGTGGGCTTTGAACCCAAGCCCCTTGTTTTACTCATTTGTTTCTGTTACACGTGATCACTTTGGCTGGGCTGGTCATTGGGCTCCCTTGCGGTTTTCCATGAGTCCCTCTTGATTGCAACTCAAATTCTGGTGATCTTTTATTGGTTCATTTATTAATGTTACTCTACTCCCCCAATCGGGTGTCCGGTTAGCGCAATCGATAGGCGGTTGGCTTACCACGGCAACAGCCGGGGTTCGTAATCCTGGCGAGGACACCTGGGTTTTACTAATTCCCTAAAAATTAGTAGGAGCCGCGATAGCTCAGTGGTTAGTGAACTGGACTACTACGGACAAGGGGTAGGGTTCGATCCCAACCGACGGCTCCGGGTTCACCCAGCCTTAAATGGGTACCGGATTTTTTCTGGGAAAGTAAAAGCAGCACGGGCGTAATACCGACCACATTACCCCAAAAATCATGTGCTGAAGGTCTGTAAAATATAGGGTCACTAACACCATATTTCCCTATACGCCACTTGGCGTGACGGGGGGTACTTTACTTTACTTTTTACTCCCCCAATCAGGTACGACATGTCATTGGCTGCGTGATTTCAACTTTGGCCTCACATTTGACCTTCAACACGGTGTCCTGTCTGTTTTTCTCCCATGCTCAAAATGATCCCCTAATCTTCACTTTATTAAGAATATTGTCTGTCGTTGCTTGACGTCGTCTCTGCATGTGACGAGACGGTGATCTATTCGCCTGTCACCACAATTCTGACTCTGACAGAGTACGCCCTGGAATAGACTATACCACGCACTTCGCTATCACAAGCCGTCGATCTTCTCAGCCTCACCTGCCTCGTTTAACCCTCTGGACATCGTCAACTCGTTCATGCATTCACAAATTTGGCACAAATAGGCCGTAGTATTTTCTTTTCTGCATATTTGTGATCATATTAAGAGCATTATAAATAGTGTCAATCTTTTAACGCGATTTCCTTCAGGGTGTCCGATAAATAATGTACCAGTTTGCCATATAGGAAAAAGAATAGGAAGAAGTGTCATATTCTTCTTCACAGATTTACGTTCCTAGTGTTTTTAATCTGTCCCGATTTGGCTTTCTTGCTTGCTGTAGTTTTGGACTGTCACGTGTGATACCAATGATATATCCAGCTATCCATACATTATTCATACTATACCCAGCATTCACCAACTCAATTATTCTTCCATTAAAACAAGCATTCATGTATCCATCAGTATATTCGTTTATCCTTTCATCATCCTTCCTTCGACTTACTATCAACCCACTCATCCACACACCCTAGCCACCCATCAATCTAGTCATCCAATCACACATTCTTTTAACCATCAAATCACGCACTCACTCGCTCACCCACCAACTCATTTATCAATTAACCCACCACCCACACATTAACCCATCTACCCATACATTGAGTTATTTGCGGGTCATCATCATTGCACTCCGAATACGTCCATAGGTGCTCAGATCCCCTCCTCAGCAAGTTCCGTCCAGCAACTGATGACTCCAGTTCTATGTTGGTTGATAAGTCTTCTTACATGCCCACTAAGATTCTCGTTTCTGGCTGTGCCCATCTTAACTGCCATCTTTTTCACCCGAAGGAGTGACGTGGACTCATGGTTGTTGAAGTCATGTGTCCTTCCCTCTTCTCGGAGGGCATTGATGATGTCCGCCCGATCTATTGGTTGACCGTCCTCAACAATAGCGCAGCTAGCCAACCTGTCCGCTCTTTCATTTCCCCGTACTCCCGCATGTCCTGGGACGTAGACCAAACGTGATCTTACGTATTTTTGACTTCTGCATTGACTCTACCCATTGCATGCGTACAGAACCCACCTCCATTTTTTGTATCATGCTCATCGAATCACTCAGTATACAGGCTTGGGTGTAGTCTTGTGACTCTAACCAGATGAATGTCCTGGTCAATGCCATCACCTCCACTGTCACGCTAATCGTGGTCATAACATATGCACAACTGTCTTCTTTGACTATTCTGCCAGCCAGCGTGCTGTAAATGCCCATGCACTTCTTTGGTGCCGTATTACAGATCCGTCTGTATAGATGACTGCATCTTTCTCATCGGTGTTATCGCAGATGAGACCGTTGGCCTCCACATTGGCCACGGTTGAGTTCTGTTCCCTACTTTTCCTGTCGAGTGTGACAATACATGAGAATGGCGTAGACATGGTATCCACTTCTCGCCAACGTTGATATTGGTAAGCCCACAGACCTGTTTGATGACATCTTCTGCCCGGCCCACCCATGATTTGCCTCTTTTTAGCCTGGTACCTTTCTCTGTGTTGAGCACGTGGTGCAATGGATGCTCTGTATCTGTACTAATCTTCAGGTATGCTCGTGCTCTCCAGATCTTGATTCTGTCATCCATGGTTGGAAAGTCAAGAAGATACCTCGTTGCTACACAGGGAGTGTCCCTCGTACACCCCAAGATAATGCGCATGGATTCATTCTGTATTTTCTTCAGCCTATCAATTTGAGTCGTACTGACAGTAAGAATTGCCAGGGCATACTCGATTGGTGCGAGGACTAAATCCCTGGAACAGAAGAGTAAGTAGCCTCTGCTCGATGTTGGCAGCTGCCATGACCTTCACGGCGACTAATCCTTTGCGGGATTTTGTTATCACATGGTTAACGTGGTCCCGAAAACACAGGCTGCGATCAAACTTAACTCCGAAGTATGTCATCAACTTGTCCCTGGTCACCTTATCAGCTCCCATTCGTACTACCGGTGTGGTCGTATTAACGATATGATTGTTAAGGGAGAACCATGAAACTGATGCTTTATTAGGATTAACCACGGCACCTGAAACCCCTCACCAGGAAGAAATGCGACCGAGTTCGTCTTGCATTGTGGAGGCGTTTCCCCGTCTGTCTCTTCCCTGTCGATACACCAGAATATAATCAGCAAAAGTCATAGTTCTTCCCCTCCCATTCAGCTGTTGTTCCAATACATACCCATTCACTCATACATCAATTTTAGTTGGGTATGGGAGGTAGGTGGGTATGGGAGGTAGGTTGGGTATGGGAGGTAGGGTTGGGTATGGGAGGTAGGTTGGGTATGGGAGGTAGGGTTGGGTATGGTAGGTAGGTTGGGCATGGTAGGTAGGTTGGGCATGGTAGGTAGGTTGGGCATGGTAGGTAGGTTGGACATGGGAGGTAGGTTGGGTATGGGAGGTAGGTTGGGTATGGGAGGTAGGTTGGGTATGGTAGGTAGGTTGGGTATGGGAGGTAGGGTTGGGTATGGGAGGTAGGGTTGGGTATGGGAGGTAGGGTTGGGTATGGGAGGTAGGTTGGGCATGGTAGGTAGGTTGGGTATGGTAGGTAGGTTGGGCATGGTAGGTAGGTTGGGTATGGGAGGTAGGTTGGGCATGGTAGGTAGGTTGGGCATGGTAGGTAGGTTGGACATGGGAGGTAGGTTGGGCATGGTAGGTAGGTTGGGCATGGTAGGTAGGTTGGGCATGGTAGGTAGGTTGGGCATGGTAGGTAGGTTGGGCATGGGAGGTAGGTTGGGCATGGTAGGTAGGTTGGGCATGGTAGGTAGGTTGGGCATGGTAGGTAGGTTGGGCATGGTAGGTAGGTTGGGTATGGGAGGTAGGGTTGGGTATGGGAGGTAGGTTGGGTATGGGAGGCAGGTTGGGTATGGGAGGTAGGTTGGGTATGGGAGGCAGGTTGGGTATGGGAGGTAGGTTGGGTATGGGAGGAAGGTTGGGTATGGGAGGCAGGTTGGGTATGGTAGGTAGGTTGGGTATGGGAGGTAGGTTGGGTATGGGAGGCAGGTTGGGTATGGGAGGTAGGTGGGTATGGGAGGTAGGTTGGGTATGGTAGGCAGGTTGGGTATGGGAGGCAGGTTGGGTATGGTAGGTAGGTTGGGTATGGGAGGTAGGTTGGGTATGGGAGGCAGGTTGGGTATGGTAGGTAGGTTGGGTATGGGAGGCAGGTTGGGTATGGGAGGTAGGTTGGGTATGGTAGGTAGGTTGGGTATGGGAGGCAGGTTGGGTATGGGAGGTAGGTTGGGTATGGTAGGTAGGTTGGGTATGGGAGTAGGTTGGGTATGGTAGGTAGGTTGGGTATGGGAGGTAGGTTGGGTATGGGAGGCAGGTTGGGTATGGTAGGTAGGTTGGGTATGGTAGGTAGGGTTGGGTATGGTAGGTAGGTTGGGTATGGTAGGTAGGTTGGGTATGGTAGGTAGGGTTGGGTATGGGAGGTAGGTTGGGTATGGTAGGTAGGTTGGGTATGGTAGGTAGGTTGGGTATGGTAGGTAGGTTGGGTATGGTAGTAGGTTGGGTATGGGAGGTAGGTTGGGTATGGGAGGTAGGTTGGGTATGGTAGGTAGGTTGGGTATGGTAGGTAGGTTGGGTATGGAGGTAGGTTGGGTATGGTAGGTAGGTTGGGTATGGGAGGTAGGTGGGCATGGTAGGTAGGTGGGTATGGAGGCATTGGTATGGTAGGTAGGTTGGGTATGGGAGGCAGGTTGGGTATGGGAGGTAGGTTGGGCATGGGAGGTAGGTTGGGCATGGGAGGCAGGTTGGGTATGGGAGGTAGGTTGGGTATGGGAGGCAGGTTGGGTATGGTAGGTAGGTTGGGTATGGGAGGTAGGTTGGGCATGGGAGTAGGTTGGGCATGGGAGGTAGGTTGGGCATGGGAGGTAGGTTGGTATGGGAGGTAGGTTGGTAATGGGAGGTAGGTTGGGTATGGGAGGCAGGTTGGGTATGGTAGGTAGGTTGGGTATGGTAGGTAGGGTTGGGTATGGGAGGCGGTTAGATGCAGGTTGGGTATGGGAGGTAGGGTTGGGTATGGAGGTAGGTTGGGTATGGGAGGTAGGTTGGGTATGGTAGGTAGGTTGGGTATGGAAGGCAGGTTGGGTATGGGGGGGGGGGTATGGGTAGGGTTGGGTAGGGGAGGTAGGTTTGGTAGGTAGTAGGTTGGGTATGGTAGTAGGGTGGGTATGGAGGCAGGTTAGTGCAGGTTGGGTATGGAGGTAGGTTGGGTATGGGAGGTAGGTTGGGTATGGAGGTAGGTTGGGTATGGGAGGTAGTTGGGTATGGGGTAGGTTGTGTATGGTAGGTAGGTTGGGTATGGAGGCAGGTTGGTATGGGAGTATGGTTGGGTATGGAGGTAGGTTGGGTATGGGAGGTAGGTTGGGTATGGGAGGTAGGGTTGGGTATGGGAGGTAGGTTGGGTATGGGAGGCAGTTGGGTATGGTAGGTAGGTTGGGTTATGGGAGGCAGTTGGGTTGGGAGGTAGGGTGGGTATGGGAGTAGGTTGGGTATGGTAGGTAGGTTGGGTATGGTAGGTAGGGTTGGGTATGGGAGGCAGGTTAGATGCAGGTTTGGGTATGGGAGTAGGGTTGGTATGGTATGTAGGTTGGGTATGGGAGTAGGTTGGTATGGTAGGTAGGTTTGGGTATGGGAGGCAGTTAGATGCAGGTTGGGTATGGGAGGTAGGGTTGGGTATGGGAGGTAGGTTGGGTATGGGAGGTAGGTTGGGTATGGTAGGTAGGGTTGGGTATGGGAGGTAGGGTTGGGTATGGAGGCAGGTTAGATGCAGGTTGGGTATGGGAGGTAGGGTTGGGTATGGGAGGTAGGTTGGGTATGAGTAGGTTGGGTATGGGAGGTAGGTTGGGTATGGTAGGTAGGGTTGGGTATGGGAGGTAGGTTGGGCTTGGTAGGTAGGTTGGGTATGGGAGGTAGGTTGGGTATGGTAGGTAGGGTTGGGTATGGAGGTAGGGTTGGGTATGGGAGGCAGGTTAGATGCAGGTTGGGTATGGGAGGTAGGGTTGGGTATGGGAGGTAGGTTGGGCTTGGTAGGTAGGTTGGTTATGGGAGGCAGGTTGGATGCAGGTTGGGTATGGGAGGTAGGTTGGGTATGGTAGGTAGGGTTGGGTATGGGAGGCAGGTTGGGTATGGTAGGTAGGGTTGGGTATGGAGGTAGTTGGATGCAGTTGGGTATGGAGGTAGGTTGGGTATGGTAGGTAGGTTGGGTATGGTAGGTAGGGTTGGGTATGGAGGCAGGTTAGATGCAGGTGGGTATGGGAGGCAGGTTGGGTATGGTAGGTAGGTTGGGTATGGTAGGTAGGCAGGGTGTGGGAGGTAGGCAGGGTATGGGAGGTAGGCTGGGCATGGGAGGTATGTTGGGCATGGGGGGCATGTTGGGCATGAGAGGCATGTTGGGCATGGTAGGTTTGTTATGGGAGGTAGATTCGATAATCAGTTCTGTAGAGTAGAAACTATCTTCCATCATAGGCGCTACATTTTGGGAACTTTCAGGTTCAAACGCAGCAGGGAGGTCAATGTCAGGGGGTCATGACCCAGGCGGGTCTCCTAGCGGTCCAAGAAGCTCAAGCGCCGAAGCGTTTGCTTGATGGTAACTTCTGATGATCAGATTGTCTTCTGCAGCAAAGCTCTACATAAGAGCTCCCTATCATCATCATCATTGTCATCATCATCATCACCATCATCATCATCAAAACAATAATAATTATCGTCACCATCATCATCACCAAAACAATAATAATTATCGTCACCATCATCATCATCATCACCAAAACAATAATAATTATCATCATCATCATCATCATCATCGTCAGTTACTCATCGACGGAAAAAAAAAACATGAGTACCTCCGAAGTCGGAGTTATCTGTCTGTGTGGCGAGGGACCCCTGCGCACACGGCTGCCATGGAAAATGGATTAACACGCAAAACTCAGTTCCTAGTCTCTAGGGACTTTGTCAAAGTTGAAAGCTGGCGAACGTAACAACACCAACAACAACATCATCATCACAATTATCATCATAACAATTATCATCATTATCATTAAAACAATAATAATTATAATTACCATCACTATTATCATCATAATATAATTTTACATGCACGTTTTAGTCATTCTTAATTAAGAGAAGAACTATTTCCAAGATTGATTAAATGATCACTTTCTCGTGTCAAATATTCCATTTTCGCAATGAAATCTCTACTCAAGCTACAACTAAACCTCCTCCATTTTTCAGCCCTACTGGGAGATACTTGCCTTAATAGGAAAGTACAGAAATACAATTTATTTCCGATCTGTGATCGTAACCCTATGCTATAGTCATGGGAACGCTTCGTGTAAGACACTGCTCACAAAAGCTAATTTTTAAATTAGCTGAGTGGCAGTGTACCAAGCGTTCGGCTTCTCGTGGCAAGACGCAGTGCCATGGAGTACGGGTTCGATCCTGCTTCGGACCATATATTGTTCTTTGTTTTTTTGCTGTTGTTGTTTATTTTTCATTTTTTCCGAGTGCTAACACATACCTTTTCCTTCTATTATTCCCTAAACCTCCTCCACTTTATCAATTTGAAAATGACATTGACAGCTCAGCCACAAACCGATGAGATCATGGCCTTGCACCAACAACACACTATCGCTGACAAAAACAATCTAAATTGCTAATAAGCCCTATACAAACTCGCAGTGTCTGGTATAGGCAGGTGACAAATAACAATCAATGAATATTATTCTGGAGGGAAACTTCAGAGGCGATAAATCAGCGAATCATTTCAGGGGAAAGGTATGTTTACAGCACTCGGACAAAAAAATACAAATAATCAATAACAGAAAAAAAGAACAATAAATAGGGGGGAACAGGATTGAACTCGTGCTTCTTGAAACAGCGCCTTGCCACGTGAAACCAAGCGCTAGAACACACGACCAACTAGGCTGTCTAGTTTCTGGTATATGTTGGTTCCCATCCAGTAACATTACCATAGGCGTCCATTTTATGTCGAGTTGACGTCAGTAACATTACCTTAATCGTCCATTTTATGTCGAGTTGACGTCAGTAACATTACCTTAATCGTCCATTTGATGTCGAGTTGACGTCAGTGACATTACCTTAGGCGTCCATTTTATGTCGAGTTGACGTCAGTGACATTACCTTAATCGTCCATTTTATGTCGAGTTGACGTCAGTGACATTACCATAGGCGTCCATTGTATGTCGAGTTGACGTCAGTAACATTACCATAGGCGTTCATTGTATGTCGAGTTGACGTCAGTGACATTACCATAGGCGTCCATTGTATGTCGAGTTGACGTCAGTAACATTACCATAGGCGTCCATTGTATGTCGAGTTGACGTCAGTAACATTACCATAGGCGTCCATTTTATGTCGAATTGACGTCAGTAACATTACCATAGGCGTCCATTGTATGTCGAGTTGACGTCAGTAACATTACCATAGGCGTCCATTGTATGTCGAGTTGACGTCAGTAACATTACCATAGGCGTCCATTGTATGTCGAGT
The DNA here is from genome assembly GCA_032433765.1 of Megaustenia siamemsis. Classification (NCBI taxonomy): domain Eukaryota; kingdom Metazoa; phylum Mollusca; class Gastropoda; order Stylommatophora; family Ariophantidae; genus Megaustenia; species Megaustenia siamemsis. The sequence continues at coordinate 14,179,269 of JAVIAB010000050.1, read as the reverse complement.
TGACGTCAGTAACATTACCATAGGCGTCCTTGTATGTCGAGTTGACGTCAGTAACATTACCATAGGCGTCCATTGTATGTCGAGTTGACGTCAGTAACATTACCATAGGCGTCCATTGTATGTCGAATATGCTGAGTCGAGGAGACCGATGAAAACACCGTCAACAGTGATCGAGCAACATCATCTGTTATGTGGATGCTTCATGTCGCTAGTTTACGTCAAAGTCGCGACATTTGCGCCTGTAGGGGGTCACATCCGTCTTCGGCACGGGTAGATAAGCTGAAACAGTTTTTACCCGGGCGGCAGCCATTTTTGGCCCTTTCTTTTCAACTTTTAAACAGCTAAGGATGAGGGCAAAATGATCCTCTTTTTTATTGCCGTTATCCGAGGAGACTAGACATGAGATACCACTACCAGAGACCAGGGAGGGTAACACGAGGGGACTAGACATGGGATCCCACTACCAGAGACCAGGGGAGGGTAACACGAGGGACTAGACATGGGATCCCACTACCAGAGACCAGGGGAGGGTTAACGCGAGGAGACTAGACATGGGATCCCACTACCAGAGACCAGGGGAGGGTAACGCGAGGAGACTAGATATGGGATCCCACTACCAGAGACCAGGGGAGGGTAACGCGAGGAGACTAGATATGGGATCCCACTACCAGAGACCAGGGGAGGGTAACGCGAGGAGACTAGACATGGGATCCCACTACCAGAGACCAGGGGAGGGTAACACGAGGGGACTAGACATGGGATCCCACTACCAGAGACCAGGGGAGGGTACGCGAGGAGACTAGACATGGGATCCCACTACCAGAGACCAGGGGAGGGTAACACGAGGGGACTAGACACGGGATCCCACTACCAGAGACCAGGGGGGTAACGCGAGACTAGATATGCGATCCCACTACCAGAGACCAGGGGAGGGTAACACGAGGGGACTAGACATGGGATCCCACTACCAGAGACCAGGGGAGGGTAACACGAGGGGACTAGACATGGGATCCCACTACCAGAGACCAGGGGAGGGTAACGCGAGGAGACTAGACATGGGATCCCACTACCAGAGACCAGGGGAGGGTAACACGAGGGGACTAGACATGGGATCCCACTACCAGAGACCAGGGGAGGGTAACACGAGGGGACTAGACATGGGATCCCACTACCAGAGACCAGGGAAGGGTAACGCGAGGAGACTAGACATGGGATCCCACTACCAGAGACCAGGGGAGGGTAACACGAGGGGACTAGACACGGGATCCCACTACCAGAGACCAGGAGGGTTAACACGAGGGGACTAGACATGGGATCCCACTACCAGAGACCAGGGGAGGATAACGCGAGGAGACTAGACATGGGATCCCACTACCAGAGACCAGGGGAGGGTAACGCGAGGAGACTAACATGGGATCCCACTACCAGAGACCAGGGAGGGTAACGCGAGGAGACTAGATATGGGATCCCACTACCAGAGACCAGGGGAGGGTAACGCGAGGAGACTAGATATGGGATCCCACTACCAGAGACCAGGGGAGGGTAACGCGAGGAGACTAGACATGGGATCCCACTACCAGAGACCAGGGGAGGGTAACACGAGGGGACTAGACATGGGATCCCACTACCAGAGACCAGGGGAGGGTAACGCGAGGAGACTAGACATGGGATCCCACTACCAGAGACCAGGGGAGGGTAACACGAGGGGACTAGACACGGGATCCCACTACCAGAGACCAGGGGAGGGTAACGCGAGGAGACTAGATATGGGATCCCACTACCAGAGACCAGGGGAGGGTAACACGAGGGGACTAGACATGGGATCCCACTACCAGAGACCAGGGGAGGGTAACACGAGGGGACTAGACATGGGATCCCACTACCAGAGACCAGGGGAGGGTAACGCGAGGAGACTAGACATGGGATCCCACTACCAGAGACCAGGGGAGGGTAACACGAGGGGACTAGACACGGGATCCCACTACCAGAGACCAGGGGAGGGTAACGCGAGGAGACTAGATATGGGATCCCACTACCAGAGACCAGGGAGGGTAACACGAGGGGACTAGACATGGGATCCCACTACCAGAGACCAGGGGAGGGTAACACGAGGGGACTAGACATGGGATCCCACTACCAGAGACCAGGGGAGGGTAACGCGAGGAGACTAGACATGGGATCCCACTACCAGAGACCAGGGGAGGGTAACACGAGGGGACTAGACACGGGATCCCACTACCAGAGACCAGGGGAAGGATAACACGAGGGGACTAGACATGGGATCCCACTACCAGAGACCAGGGGAGGGTAACACGAGGGACTAGACATGGGATCCCACTACCAGAGACCAGGGGAGGATAACACGAGGGGACTAGACATGGGATCCCACTACCAGAGACCAGGGAAGGTAACACGAGGGGACTAGACACGGGATCCCACTACCAGAGACCAGGGGAGGATAACACGAGGGGACTAGACGTGGGATCCCACTACCAGAGACCAGGGGAGGGTAACACGAGGGGACTAGACATGGGATCCCACTACCAGAGACCAGGGGAGGGTAACACGAGGGGACTAGACATGGGATCCCACTACCAGAGACCAGGGGAGGATAACACGAGGGGACTAGACACGGGATCCCACTACCAGAATCCAGGGGAGGTAACGCCACGAAGAAACCACGGATTGAAGTTGGAAAAATTGAACCCGGGACCTCCTAATCCAGAGGTGAACGTCTTATCTCTAGACCACCCAGCTCCTATTGTAGGACAAACAATTTCATTTTGCGTTTCTTCATTATAGTCAACAGATCATCATGCACTCCGATTGCTTGTTGTATCCTTTGTGAATGTTTCCATTCGTAATACCTCCAAAGACGGAGTTATCTGCCTGTACGGCTTGGGACCCCTGTACATTAGGCTGCCAGGCAAAAGCGGATTAACACGCAGAATTACGTTCATAGTCTCTAGTGACTTCCCAGATGTGACAGCTGGCGAACGAAGGAACAAAAAATAATTCGTGACACGATCAAAGTAAGAGATGCTCACAATCTGAATCTCCATAGCTTGTGTTTTCTTTATTTATCCAGACAGAGGAGACAAACACAAATTGATGATCGATCGTTCTGTGATTGGTAGCCGTCTTCACCGACCTTTGTACAACGACCAGTTTGGATCTACTCGCCCACCCAGACGTTACAATCAACATTTATATGGCCAGCTTCGGTCAAACATGTCAGACTTAATGCAGATGGTGTTATCTAGAATTTAGACAATCACAGTCGGACAGGGACGATGTTTGAGAAAAGTGCTTGGAGTAACCAGACATTAATCAGAATGATATTATAAGAGAAAGAGTAGGCATTGAATTAATCTTAAGCTGCATACAGAAACAAGAAACTGGTTTGCCCATCTAGAAAGAGTAGACATTGAATTAATCTTAAGCTGCATACAGAAACAAGAAATGGTTTGCCCATCTAGAAAGAATGCCGTCTTATTCCTAACCATCATCATCATATAGTGCCGTCTCCGCATCGAAGGTTGGCTACCATGGAGCGCCATTCCACTCTGTTTCTTGCTTTGATGGTGCAGGTTGTCATAGGTTGATTTGTCAATCTTTTGATGTTACTCGTCCATGTTAGTCTTGGTCTGCCTCTGCCTCTTTTACCTTGTATTTTCCCCTCCAGGATTACTTTTAGTAGGCTGTTGCGTCTTTTAACATGGCCTAAAAATCGCATTTGTCTTGTTTGAATTGTGCTTAGAAGTTCTCTTTTCATTTTTAGTTGTTTTAAGACTTCATCGTTTGTTTTCTTTTCCTTCCATCCAATTCTACATATTCTTCTATATATCCACATTTCAAAGGCTTTAATTCTCTGTTCTGTTTTCTTGTCTAATGTCCATGTTTCTGCACCATATAGGAATGTTGAGAAGACATAACATTTTTCTATTCTTAGTTTTAGCTCTGGTGTTATTGTTTTAATGTTAGTATGTCCTTCATGACATTAAAATTACTTTTTGCCATTCCTATTCTTTTGTTTATTTCAGTTGTACATTTTCCATCACTGGTTATAGTATGTCCAAGGTAGTTATAGTTCTGAACTGTCTCGAGGTCTATTCCTTCAATTTTGATATCCACTTGTGGTTTTGAGTATTTCCTTTGTTTATGATCATAGTTTTAGTCTTTTTGATATTCATATCTAGTCCATATTTTTGCTTGTTTTGTTTATCACATTAAGTAATTGTTGTAGGTCTTTAAGATTTTCTGCTATTAGTACAGTATCGTCAGCATATCTTAGGTTATTGATTATCTCTCCATTTATTTGTAGGCCTGGTATCTCTATGATGTTTTTAAAGATTTGCTCAGTGTATAGATTGAACAAGCTTGGTGATAGGATGCATCCCTGTCTTACTCCTCTTTTTATATCAATGGGTGTAGAGTTCTCTTTGTTATATTTTATTATTGCTGTTTGCTCCAAGTATAGACTACATATTAGTCGTATGTCCATGTCATCTAGATGTATCTCTTTTAGACATTCTATAAGTTGTTTGTGGTGTACTTTATCAAAAGCTTTGGTGTAGTCTATGAAGCAGGCATATATTGGTTTGTTTACTTCTGTGTACTTTTCGATTAATGTTCTCATGCAGAATATGGCTTCTTTTGTCCCGCTATTTTTCCTAATCCAAATTGCTGCTCATCTAATTCAGTATTCATTTTATTCTGAATCCTTCCTAAAGAATCTTCCCATAAACAAATATATAAAAGCTAGCAAAGAAAGAAAGAGAGAATGCAGAGAAATATAGAAAAGCAAGCAAAGACGGAAAGAAAGAAAGAATACAAAGAAATATAGAAAAGCAAGCAAAGAAATATAGAAAAGTGAGCAAAGAAGGAAAGAAAGAAAGAATGCAAAGAAATATAGAAAAGCAAGCAAATAAAGAAAGAAATTAAAAAAAGAAAACCACAGTCACAACAAAAACGTGTATTTCTTGAAATGATGTGAGACTTGTGTGGACACCTCGTAACGGGCAGTGTGTAGAAGATCAAAGCATGGTCACGTTGAGCAGGAACAAGACATCCCGTTCTGTTGTTACCTGGTGTGTTTCCGCTGAAAGATGACAACTGCTAGCGTTACGATGTGTTGTCAACGTCATCTTTGTAACATTGCAATGTGTGTGTGTGTGTGTTTCTATTACTTTAGGCGTAACAACATATGTGGGATATTGTAGCGTGTAGTAAGTATTCCCACAAAGTTGGTGCGACAGTAGATGTAATGTAGTAGTATTTTCTTCTTCTACCTTTCAACTCCCTGTGGAGCATAGGTCTTTAACAAACACTTTCAACTCCATGTGGAGCATAGGTCTTCAATAAACACTTTCAACTCCATGTGGAGCATAGGTCTTCAACAAACACTTTCAACTCCCTGTGGAGCATAGGTCTTCAATAAACACTTTCAACTCCATGTGGAGCATAGGTCTTCAACAAACACTTTCAACCTCCTGTGGAGCATAGGTCTTTAACAAACACTTTCAGCTCCATGTGGAGCATCGGTCTTCAATAAACACTTTCAACTCCATGTGGAGCATAGGTCTTCAACAAACACTTTCAACCTCCTGTGGAGCATAGGTCTTTAACAAACACTTTCAGCTCCATGTGGAGCATCGGTCTTCAATAAACACTTTCAACTCCATGTGGAGCATAGGTCTTCAACAAACACTTTCAACTCCCTGTGGAGCATAGGTCTTCAATAAACACTTTCAACTCCCTGTGGAGCATAGGTCTTTAACAAACACTTTCAACTCCCTGTGGAGCATAGGTCTTCAATAAACACTTTCAACTCCCTGTGGAGCATAGGTCTTCAACAAACACTTTCAACTCCATGTGGAGCATAGGTCTTTAACAAACACTTTCAACTCCATGTGGAGCATCGGTCTTCAATAAACACTTTCAACTCCCTGTGGAGCATAGGTCTTCAACAAACACTTTCAGCTCCATGTGGAGCATAGGTCTTCAATAAACACTTTCAACTCCCTGTGGAGCATAGGTCTTCAACAAACACTTTCAACTCCCTGTGGAGCATAGGTCATCAACAAACACTTTCAACTCCATGTGGAGCATAGGTCTTCAACAAACACTTTCAACTCCCTGTGGAGCATAGGTCTTCAACAAACACTTTCAACTCCATGTGGAGCATAGGTCTTCAACAAACACTTTCAACTCCCTGTGGAGCATAGGTCTTCAACAAACACTTTCAACTCCCTGTGGAGCATAGGTCTTCAACAAACACTTTCAACTCTCTGTGGAGCATAGGTCTTCAACAAACACTTTCAACTCTCTGTGGAGCATAGGTCTTCAACAAACACTTTCAACTCTCTGTGGAGCATAGGTCTTCAACAAACACTTTCAACTCTTTGTGGAGCATAGGTCTTCAACAAACACTTTCAACTCTTTGTGGAGCATAGGTCTTCAACAAACACTTTCAACTCCCTGTGGAGCATAGGTCTTCAACAAACACTTTCCAAACTGTTCTGTTTCTTGCCATTCTTTTAAGATAATTCCATGTCTTCCCCATCATCTTTATCTCTGCTTCCATCTGTCTTTCACAAGTATATTTTGGTCTTCCTCTTTGTCTCTTCCCCTGGGGATTCCAAAAAAGGGCATATCGTGTAATACTATCAGTTGGCTTTCTCCGTGTGTGTCTTATCCAGCGCCACCGTTTTTGTCCACTGATATAAGTCTTGTATTTCCCTATAGTTCTAAGTTAGTGATTTTGTCAGCCATTTTCATCCTTTTATTCTGCGCAAGCATCCATTAAATGTAACAATAGTTTTGTAATAGTATGTCTTGTAAAGTAAAATAGTATGTGTTGTAAAGTAAAATAGTATGTCTTGTAAAGTAAAATAGTATGTGTTGTAAAGTAAAATAGTATGTTTTTGTAAAGTGAAATAGTATGTCTTGTAAAGTAAAATAGTATGTCTTGTAAAGTAAAATAGTATGTGTTGTAAAGTAAAATAGTATGTTTTGTAAAGTGAAATAGTATGTCTTGTAAAGTAAAATAGTATGTCTTGTAAAGTAAAATAGTATGTGTTGTAAAGTAAAATAGTATGTCTTGCAAAGTAAAATAAAATGTCTTGTAAAGTAAAATAGTATACGTTGTAAAGTAAAATAGTATGTCTTGTAAAGTAAAATAAAATGTCTTGTAAAGTAAAATAGTATGTCTTGTAAAGTAAAATAATATTTCTTGTAAAGTAAAATAGTATGCCTTGTAAAGTAAAATAGTATGTGTTGTAAAGTAAAATAGTATGTGTTGTAAAGTGAAATAGCATGTCTTGTAAAGTAAAATAGTATGTGTTGTAAAGTAAAATAGTATGTGTTGTAAAGTAAAATAGTATGTCTTGTAAAGTAAAATAGTATGTCTTGTAAAGTAAAATAGTATGTCTTGTAAATAAAATAGTATGTCTTGTAAAGTAAAATAGTATGTCTTGTAAAGTAAAATAGTATGTGTTGTAAAGTAAAATAGTATGTCTTGTAAAGTAAAATAGTATGTGTTGTAAAGTAAAATAGTATGTGTTGTAAAGTAAAATAGTATGTGTTGTAAAGTAAAATAGTATGTCTAGTAAAGTAAAATAGTATGTCTTGTAAAGTAAAATAGTATGCGTTGTAAAGGGTCGTGGTTACCCTACCCCGTATGGCTTTCATAGGGAATATATTGTTACTACCAATTCCATAATAATCAGCACGTGTAGAGGTGATGTGGTCAGAAATACTCCAGGCCGATCCACTACCTATAGAAATTCAAAGATTGAGTAAACCCAGAGGCCGTGACCAACAATAATCCTCACTTTAGGAATTGAACTCACACCGTTGTCTTAAGATGTGTGGCATATTACATATGTATTGTGTGTGATATATTAGATATGTATTGTGTGTGATATATTAGATATGTATTGTGTGTGATATATTAGATATGTATTGTGTGTGATATATTAGATATGTATTGTGTGTGATATATTAGATATGTATTGTGTGTGATATATTATATATGTATTGTGTGTGATACAGGTATATCAGTATATAGTGAAGTAAAATGTACATTGTGTGAGATGTAGCAACAAAATATAAATTGTGTGAGATGTTGCAACATATAGTAGTGAATCATGGACAATATCGTAAACAGCAAAGAAGAAAATAGATTTATTCAAAACAAAATTCCGCAGATAAAATCCTGAAGGTATCTTTGATAATGAAGAAGAGCAACGAGAGAGAAACCTTACAACTGGAAATGTCTGACATCGCGAGGGCTCTAAAAGAACACCCTCTCACAGGATGGCGACAAGGAAGCAGAGGATAACCCAACACGTCAAAGGAATGGTGGAACACGGTGCCGTGAAGGGCGAAAGCAGGAAAAGTATCCTCGGTGGCAAAGGATGTAACATGTTCAATCAATGGAGGACAGGAACAACCAGTAGACGAACACTTTGATAGTTGCTGGAACAGTCGGCAGATCGGATATGGGAATACCTCGACTGCGGTGACGCCAGTTCGAATCAAAGTAGTAAAGATTAAAGCCTACGCTAGTCGATAAGGCACATGATGATTGAATGCATATAGAAACAGCAGATGAAATGGTCTGGACACGTAAGTAAAAGAGTAAAGAGCCCCGTCACGCCAAGTGACTTATAGGGAATATGGTGGTTAGTGACCATAAATTTTACAGACCTTCAGCACATGATTTTTGGGGTAATGTGGTCGGTATTACGCCCGTGCCGCTTTACTTTCCCAGAAAAAAATCCGGTACCCATTTAAGGCTGGATGAACCCGGAAGCCGTCGGTTGAGATCGAACCCTACCCCTTGTGGTCTGGCCACGTGATAAGACAGAAAGATCACAATACGACACAACAAGCCTTCAATAAACGTTACAAGAACATCAGACTCAAGGGCCAACCACAAAAAAAAGAAAAATTAAGGGAATATTAGAAAACAAGAGCAGGAGAAGTCAACTGAAGAGTGAAAGACCGCAAATTGTATCTCCCCTCGATGCTGAAATGCAAATAAGGAAAGAAAGAAGAAATGGTTAGAAAGAGCCAAACTGGATGAATTGTGTGTGTGTGTGTATTTGCAGATTTGTCTGATGTGGTAGATTGCTTGAATCAAGCGGTGTGCCTAAAGTGATTTACACAGTGACGTGCGAGCGCGTGTGGTGGCACGTGCTTGGCACTGCCAACTGTCATCATTGCGTCATCAGATGGGATGACTTCTATGACTGAGTTCCTGGAAAAGTGCCACGAGGATGAGCTGAAAACTAGTTTCGATGTGCTAGGTAAGTTGGCGTTCATTTTCAGTCAGTACCTGGCAACAATGACATTTGTATACCTGGCAATAACGACACGTTTATCTAGTACTTTTCGTGATCTCACTCTCTCTTTCTCATCCACGTTCTATTTTTCTCCTTCAAATTCAGCACCTCCATTTTTATCCCGCTTCTCACCCTTCTGCTGTCTCTTTTTCTACCTTTATCTTTCTCTTGTTTTCTTATCTCTTTCCGATTCTTTTTTCCTCCTCCTCCTCCTCCTCCTTTCTCTCTCTCTCTCTCTGCTGCCACACTAACCCATTCTCTAACCTTCTTTCTCTCTCTCTCTCTGACATATTCTGCACTTTTATTCACGTACTTTCCTTGTACACTAATGTACTCTCCAACCCTCATTCTCAAACACCCTCTCTCTCTCCTTGACTCTGAAGCTCTAAACCTAGTTTCACCCCTCGCCCAAACATCAAACATCTTTTTTCTATCCATCCCTTCTACCTCTCTATCAGAGCTGCCCAGAACCCATCTCCATCCATCCCTCTATCAGAGCTGCCCAGAACCCATCTTCATCCATCCCTCTATCAGAGCTGCTCAGAACCCATCTTCATCCATCCCTCTATCAGAGCTGCTCAGAACCCATCTTCATCCATCCCTCTATCAAAGCTGCTCAGAACCCATCTTCATCCATCCATCCCTCTATCAAAGCTGCCCAGAACCCATCTTCATCTATCCCTCTATCAGAGCTGCCCAGAACCCATCTTCATCCATCCCTCTATCAGAGCTGCTCAGAACCCATCTTCATCCATCCCTCTATCAGAGCTGCTCAGAAACCATCTTCATCCATCCCTCTATCAGAGCTGCCCAGAACCCATCTTCATCCATCCCTCTATCAGAGCTGCTCAGAACCCATCTTCATCCATCCCTCTATCAAAGCTGCTCAGAACCCATCTTCATCCATCCCTCTATCAAAGCTGCTCAGAACCCATCTTCATCCATCCATCCCTCTATCAGAGCTGCTCAGAACCCATCTTCATCCATCCCTCTATCAGAGTTGCTCAGAACCCATCTTCATCCATCCCTCTATCAAAGCTGCTCAGAACCCATCTTCATCCATCCCTCTATCAGAGCTGCTCAGAACCATCTTCATCCATCGCTCTATCAGAGCTGCTCATAACCCATCTTCATCCATCCCTCTATCAAAGCTGCTCAGAACCCATCTTCATCCATCCCTCTATCAAAGCTGCTCAGAACCCATCTTCATCCATCCCTCTATCAGAGCTGCTCATAACCCATCTTCATCCATCCCTCTATCAAAGCTGCTCAGAACCCATCTTCATCCATCCCTCTATCAAAGCTGCTCAGAACCCATCTTCATCCATCCCTCTATCAAAGCTGCTCAGAACCCATCTTCATCCATCCCTCTATCAGAGCTGCTCAGAACCCATCTTCATCCATCCCTCTATCAGAGCTGCTCAGAACCCATCTTCATCCATCTCTCTATCAGAGCTGCTCAGAACCTACCCATCTCTAACATCCCTCCTGCCGAGAGCTGAATCACTCCCTGTCCAACGTAGCAATGACCTCAATGTTTCATCTCCATCTCCCACAGACGGGCTTCTCAGTCACGACAAGGAAGACCTGGTGGAGAGGGTTGCCTACCTGGAGAACAAGGTCCAGCAGCAAGAGAATGAGATTGTCTGCCTCAAGTCTGCTGTGGCAGACATCATTAGACGATTGGGCTCCATGGAGGCAGGTTGGTAGTAGAATTATTCATTTTATTCCTAATTTTGACCAATACAAAACACATAACACCGCACACTCATATATCGTATTGTCCAACCAGGAAATAACTCCAGAGGCAAATAAAGCTCTCTTCATCCCAACGTTGTTCTACAAGTTCCAGACCTGGATCCTAGACTCAATAACAATCAGAAAAATAACCACTACCGAGATGAAATGTGTTAAACGAATGACAGGAAACAGCCTGAGAGATGAGATCAAAAATTAAGAAATGAGAAAAGAAGTTAGTAATAATTCCCGCCATAGAATACATAAAGAGACAACAGATAAAATGGTTTGGCCACGTCATAAGACAGAAAAGCCAAAACATAATGAACCTTTATAAACGTTGTGAGAACACCAGACTCAAGGGTCAACCATGAAAAAGATGGAATATTAGAAACATTATGAAACACAACAGCAGCAGAGGCCAACTGAAGAGCAAATGACTGCAAATTATATCTGCCCTCAACGATGAAAGGCAAATGTAGAGGGAAAGAAGTAGAAGAAGAGTGATATATAAAAGTACTGGTGGAATCATGAGCAGGGCTTTTGTTCATGTGAAACTTTGAGAGTATATTACAGTAAACTTTTAGGGCTTTAAAGGTACTATTTATCGATTGACCTTTTGAGCTGTAGCTGGCCCATAGGGCGTAGACCAAGATACTCCTTCTCCTATCTGAATTTTTGTTCTAGCAGTTTTCTTTTAAAGATATTTTATCAAATCTCGCCATTTGTCTCTGTTCTGTGCAAGCAGCTCTATCTCATTGAGGGAGCCGATTCTTGCTGCTCTTGCCTCTCTCATCAATGTTCTTCTCAGTGTCTCTCTGGGTCTTCCTGTTTTCCTCTTACCTGTTGCCTCCCACATGAAGGCTTGCTTTGCTATTCAGTTATTATCTCTTCTCATCACATGTCCAACATATGACCATCATCTTTTCTTTATTACTGAAGATATTAGTGGTTGATTGGCGATTTCTCTAATTTCCTCGTTTGTTTTGACTTCATTCCACGCTATACCAAGTATTTTCCTTAGACATTTATTTTCAAATGTGCTCAACTTTGTTTCTATATCTCTTGTTGTTTTCCAGCTTTCACACGCATACGTAAGGGTTGATAGTACATTTGATTTGAATTGTGTTTGTGCTGATGAGTTTTGATTAAAGGTACTGGGATATGGTAAATGAAACAAGACTTGCTGCGAGTTTACAGTCTTATGTTATGGTCATTGGTAACAATAATTAATTAATTAATTAATATTAATTCATTCATTCATTTCCCTCTCGGACGAGAGACAGAAGTCATAGTTCTCCATGATTGACTATTGGATGCTAGTTTTTGTACGTCTTGGTTGTTTCTTAGTCCCATGTTTGAGCATTTCCTAGTAATTGTTTTGCATAGCGATTCTCTTGGTCTGCCTTGTTTTTGTTTTTTTACCCGATTGGTTTCCACATGAATGCCTGACGGGGAAGTCTTTCTTTATTCATCTGAGACTTGAGCGATGTATTTCTAACACTTTCTTGTAAAGCTCAACGTGTATTCTTGTTGCTATTCGTCTCTTCTCTGCTCATTTGAAATGTATTCTTTCCAGCTTATGTTTGAGATCCTACATAGACATTTATTTTCAAAGGCATTTAATTTCCTATCTAACAATAATACAAAATAAGTACATCAGTACATACATTAAGAAAACCTGATGCCAGCATAGCAAGACAGGGATTGTCATGGAGCCCACACTGGAAGATGTATCCAGGAAGGTCCAAATAATACATCTATCTATCTATCTATTGTCCTTTTGAGCTGAATATGGCACATAGGACAGAACCACAATCTCAAAAACAGAAATCTTGCGTGCCAAAATGGCACATATTGCAGAGATCACTGCTTCTAAAATCTATGGCTCTGTTTCCATAACAATACCTTTTACAATGACAGCTTGTCAAGCCATCGTTCAACCTCCTTAGTCGCCTCTTATGACATGAAAGATTACATGGAGAAGAGAAATCATGGAAACCCTTAAGCACATTGGTCTAGACTGGAGAGAAGTAGAGAAAATGTTCAAGAAAGGGATAGAGAGACCTTGTCTGTAGCTGATGCTCCAAAAAGGGGTCTAAATGGTTTTGATTGATTTGAAGTACATCACAGCTTTACAGATGTGGTCTAGCTTTACAGATGTGATCTGTTACAATTGTCTTGTTTTATGGCATAGATGACAGGGTTTTAGTAAACTTTGAAGTACATCACAGCTTTACAGATGTGATCTGTTACAATTGTCTTGTTTTATGGCATAGATGACAGGGTTTTAGTAAACTTTGAAGTACATCACAGCTTTACAGATGTGATCTGTTACAATTGTCTTGTTTTATGGCATAGATGACAGGGTTTTAGTAAACTTTGAAGTACATCACAGCTTTACAGATGTCTTCTTCTTCTTCTACCTTTTTAGCTCTCTGTGGAAGCATAGGTCTTCAACAAACACTTTCCAAGTCGTTCTGTTTTTTGCCATTCTTTTAAGATCATTTCATGTCTTCCCCATCATCTTCATCTCTGCTGTCATCTGTCTTCTCCAAGAATTCCTTGGTCTTTCTCTTTGTCTTTTCCCCTGGGGATTCCAAAAAAGGGCCTGTTGTGTAATACTCTCAGTTGGCTTCTGTAGTGTGTGTCCTATCCAGCGCCATCGTCTTCTCTGTATCTCTTTATCCACTGGTATTTGACTGGTACATTTCCATAATTCTATGTTAGTGATTTTGTCTTGCCATTTCCATCCTTTTTTCCTGCGCAAGTATCCATTAATGAAAGTCTGTATCTTCATGATTGTCAATTTTGTTGTTCTCCATGTTTCACAGCCATACAATAGGACCGACTGAACATTTGAGTTGAAAATTTTTATTTTTGTATTTAACCTAATTTCTTTGGATTTCCATATGTTTCCCAGTGCAATGAAAGCTCCTCTTGCTTTTGATATCCTTATTTTGGTATCATTTTCTGTTCCTCCCTCTTTATCTATATTACTGCCCAGATATATGTAAGATTGTACGTCTAGTAGAGGTATTTCTCCTAGTTTTATTTGGTTATTGCCAACTGTATTAATTCTCATAATGTTGGTCTTATCTCTGTTAATCTTTAGTCCTAGCTGTTGTGATCTCTCATCAAGTATGCTCATTTTATCCTGCATCTGTTGATGACTGTGTGATAGGAGAGCTATGTCATCAGCAAAGTCTAAATCATCAAGTTGTTTGGTCAGTGACCACTGGATCCCATTTCTGTTGTTTTGGGTTATTTTCATAATCCAATCTATGGCCAGTAGAAAGAGAAATGGAGATAGAAGGTATCCCTGCCTTACTCCTGTTCTTATTTCAAATGCTTCTGTAAGCTGTTCTTCATGCACCACACTACATTTTGTTCCTTCATACATTGTTTTTATCAGGTTAATAAACTTTATGGGGATTCCGTAATGACTCAGCAACTTCCAAAGCATTCTTCTGTCTAAACTATCAAATGCCTTTTCGTAATCTATGAATCCAATATAAAGTGGGGATTATAGTTCTAAACTTTGTTCAACTATTATACGTAGAGTAGTTATTTGATCAGCACATGATCTGTTCTTCCTAAAACCTGCTTGTTCATCTCTCAAATGTTTCTCTATATGGCTCCTTTAGTCTCTCCAGAATGATTCTGCCTAATATTTTTCCTGGCACTGATAGTAGCATAATTCCCCTATAATTTGTGCACTCCTGTAAACTTCCTTTCTTTGGTAGTTTGATCATATAACCTTCTTTCCAGTCTTTAGGTATTTCTTCGCTGTCCCAAATTTTATCTAGTAGATTATATAACATCTTGGTAGAGGTGTTAATATCTGCTTTGATGACTTCCGAAGGAATTTCATCTGGTCCTGTGGCTTTATCATTTTTTAATAGTTTGATGGCTTTCATTATTTCTTCTTTACTTGGTTTTACACAGTTAAAGTGTAACTCTTCTTCTGCTGGTAGTATATCTGGAAGATTATTTGATTATTTGTCTGTTCAAAAGTTCTTCAAAGTGCTCTTTCCATCTCTCCATTTGTTCCCTTATATTATTAAGCAGATTTCCTTTCTTATCTTTAATAAAGGCATTGATCTGTTTGTATTTTCCACTTAATTTCTTTGTGCTGTTGTACAGTTCTTTCATATTCCCTTTATTTGCTGCTTCTTCTGCCTCTTTAGCTAGTTCATCTATATATTTCCTCTTATCCCTTTTAATGCATCTTCTCACTTCTTTGTTCACCTCTGTGTAAGCTTCCTGTGTCTTAGCTTTATTACTTCTCGTTTTGCTTTTATTTATGTCTGCTTTCTTGTTCTTTCTTTCTTTAATTTTATCCAGGGTCTCTGCTGTCATCCAGGGTCTCTGCTGTCATCCATGCCTTATTTTGGCGTTCTCTTTTCCCCAGTGTTTCTTCGCATGTCACTTCCATAATCCTTTACCTGTTTCCAATGATCTCCTATATTTATTGTATTTTCTAGCTGTTGGAGGACTTGGTATTTGTTTGATATTGTGACTACAAATTTATCTTTAATCCCTTGTTCTTTAAGAAAACCTACATTGAAATACTTTCTACCCTTATTCGTTGTAGTATACCTTTTTAATTTAATTTTAAGTTTGGCTAACAGAAGATGATGATCAGAAGCTACATCTTCCCCTCTATATACTTTTACATCCTGTAAGGATGACTTAAACTTATTATTAATACATATGTGATCAATTTGATTTTCCGTTCTATGATCTGGTGACACCCATGTAGCTTTGTGTATTCTTTTATGTTGGAATATTGTTCCTCCTAGGCTCATTTAATTAAGGGCGCAGAAATTCACAAATATCTCTCCATTCTCGTTTATATCTCCAAGTCCATGTTTTCCCATAATCTCTTCGAAGCTTCTGTTGTCTGATCCTACTTTAGCATTTAGGTCTCCCATCAAGATTATAATATCCTTGGCTTGTCTTGCATCCATATGGCATTGTAGCTGTTTATATAAATCATCTTTAACTAAATCATCCTTATTGTTGGTTGGTGCATAGCATTGGATAATGTGTAATTTTATTTTGTTTTTGGATGTTTTAAATGTTGCCCTCATTAGTCTTGGTCCTACTGCTTCCCATTCTATTAGTGTCTTCTGTGCATTCCTTGATAGCATTATAGCAACCCCTTCACTATGTTGTGCTCCAGGTTCCTGGTGTCCGGTGTCCTGATGATAAAATCATCTCTCCTGTATTTAATTGTATTCTTTCCATTCCCAGCCATCTTGTTTCACACATTCCCAGAATATATATCTTGTAGTTTGTCATTTCTGCTGCTACCTGAGCAGCTTTTCCCTGTTCGTTAAGGGTGCGTACATTCCAGGTGCCAATTCTGGAGGATTTCCTGGTAGACAAAAGGTGATTCGGCAACCCGGACTCCTTACGGCTTTCTCCGGCTTGCGTCATACGTCTCGTAGACAGAGAGCCCTTATCTTTCCTGGATGGCGGATTTACTTTTTCTCTCATTGACTTGTCCATGTTTGTGAAGTTTTTTCTGCTTATTTTTTTTTTACAGTATGGGATAGCCAGTCCCATGCCCAACCCTCCTTTCTCGCCTCTTACGAACATGCCTGGTAGGGTACAGCGCCGCTATTCTTTACTCCCCTTTCGGGCCCCAGCAGCGCATGGGCGTTTACAGATGTGGTCTGTTACAATTGTCTTGTTTTATGGCATAGATGACAGGGTTTTAGTAAACTTTATTTTTAGAAAACTTCCTCTACTACTGCCCTACTACCTGTGCCATGAGGCATGCAGAGAGAATATCGTTCTGGATGTTGCTGCTTGTATAGCTTTGAGTTGTTCTCATAATGAATTCATTTACAAACTCTCTATTCTTTCTATCTATCTTTTCCTGGGTTGTCCTTTTAC
The DNA here is from genome assembly GCA_032433765.1 of Megaustenia siamemsis. NCBI lineage: Eukaryota > Metazoa > Mollusca > Gastropoda > Stylommatophora > Ariophantidae > Megaustenia > Megaustenia siamemsis. The sequence goes on along the minus strand of JAVIAB010000050.1, from coordinate 14,162,275 downwards.
CTTGTTGCCTGATATTTTCCTACAGTTTGCTTATGCTGAAGATTATTCTGCTATTTGGAGAATACCAGTCAATATGGCGAATAGGCGGCAGGAACTGTTAAGGGCCGTGTCTAAAAAGTGTTCCTTGTTGCAGTTTCCTTATATTCCAAGTCCGGCTTGCTGCCGGAGCTACTGAGTTGAGTGCTCTGTGCACATTGTGAGCTGTGCATTTCATCCGTTTTGATTGTGTTCAGATTGCTTACGATGAATGATGATATCGTATGACGGGGAAAAGACGGTTGTGTTCACTTTCTGTGCAGTTTCGCCTTATGTCTTTTGGCAGGTGCTGAGACTGCTATGATAAGGACTGCAGCTACCTTTATTTGTTTGGGAGATGAGATATTAATTCGGATGATTCCACTGGCACGGGCGGTTGAGCAATTATGGATTTTAATTCATTTGCAGTGATACCGAGGCCTTCCATAACCATAACCATATTCGGCTTTTTCTGGTCTGACCATTTAATTCTAAGATATTTTGTATACAGAGAACATGAGGTTAGTATAGAGGACATGAGGTTAGTACAGAGGACATGAGGTTAGTACAGAGGACATGAGGTTAGTACAGAGGACATGAGGTTAGTACAGAGGACATGAGGTTAGTACAGAGGGCATGAGGTTAGTACAGGGGACATGTGGTCAGTACAGGGGACATGAGATTAGTACAGGGGACATGAGGTTAGTACAGGGGAATGTGGTTAGTACAGAGGACATGAGGTTAGTACAGGGGACATGTGGTTAGTACAGGGGACATGAGGTTAGTACAGGGGACATGAGGTTAGTACAGGGGACATGTGGTTAGTACAGAGGACATGAGGTTAGTACAGACGACATGAGGTTAGTACAGGGGACATGAGGTTAGTACAGGGGACATGTGGTTAGTACAGAGGGCATGAGGTTAGTACAGGGAACATGTGGTTAGTACAGAGGACATGAGGTTAGTACAGACGACATGAGGTTAGTACAGGGGACACAAGGTTAGTACAGAGGACATGAGGTTAGTACAGGGGACATGAGGTTAGTACAGGGGACATGAGGTTAGTACAGAGGACATGAGATTAGTACAGGGGACACGAGGTTAGTACAGGGGACACGTGGTTAGTACAGGGGACACGCGGTTAGTACAGGGGACACGAGGTTAGTACAGGGGACACGAGGTTAGTACAGGGGACACGAGGTTAGTACAGGGGACACGAGGTTAGTACAGGGGACACGAGGTTAATACAGAGGACGTGAGGTTAGTACAGGGGACACGAGGTTAATACAGAGGACATGAGGTTAGATTCATTTTGGCTCTAACATGATATATTCCTTAATATACCACACCAAAGTTGTTAGTTTTTTCTTGTTCTCTAAAATATATATTTTCTTCCTTATAGGCAGCCACAACAATATTCTTGCATCCCGCACACACGGCAGATCGTCCCTCACCAAGCCTCGCTATATGGCATCAGTATCCAGCACCAGAAACAAGAGCCATCTCAATGCTCTGGATAATGTCAATGTTATGTCACGACGGAATGCTCCTTCAACACGAGCCCCGCCCAAAACTTCTCGACATTCTTCCGCTCACAGTTTAAGTAAATGGTCATCTCTTGGTACTTCCACAGAAATGTCCAATTCTTCACTGACACCAACCTCGTGAGTTACGATTTTTATTTTCTTTTGATGTCTTCCTGATATTTATCAGTGATCAAGTGCTGACAATACATTTAGTAGGCAAAACATAAACAGATTATCAAGGACCAACAATACAGCCAGTAGGCAAAACATAAACAAAGTCTCAAGGATCAACAATACAACCAGTAGGCAAAACATAAACAGATTATCAAGGACCAACAATACAGCCAGTAGGCAAAACATAAACAGATTATCAAGGACCAACAATACAACCAGTAGGCAAAACATAAACAGATTATCAAGGACCAACAATACAACCAGTAGGCAAAACATAAACAGATTATCAAGGACCAACAATACAGCCAGTAGGCAAAACATAAACAGATTATCAAGGACCAACAATACAACCAGTAGGCAAAACATAAACAGATTATCAAGGACCAACAATACAGCCAGTAGGCAAAACATAAACAGATTATCAAGGACCAACAATATAGCCAGTAGGCAAAACATAAACAAAGTCTCAAGGATCAACAATACAACCAGTAGGCAAAACGTAAAAAAACTATTAAGAACCAACAATACAGTCAGTAGTCAAAACATAAACAGATTATCAAGAACCAACAACAGAGTCAGTAGTCAACACATGAAAGCATATCACCAGCTTTCTCAGTCCAGGCAAACTAATCAATAAATTTTAGAAGCCTGGTCCACATTGTTTATCTCCATGTTCCAGACTATCTTTGATTTGTTTCCCCTCTGCCTCAGACTATCTTTGATTTGTTTCCCCTCTGCTTCAGACTATCTTTGATTTGTTTCCCCTCTGCCTCAGACTATCTTTGATTTGTTTCCCCTCTGCCTCAGACTATCTTTGATTTGTTTCCCCTCTGCCTTAGACTATATTTTATTTGTTTACCATCTGCCTCAGACTATCTTTGATTTATTTCCCCTCTGCCTCAGACTATCTTTGATTTATTTCCCCTCTGCCTTAGACTATATTTTATTTGTTTCCCCTCTGCCTCAGACTATCTTTGATTTGTTTCCCCTCTGCCTTAGACTATCTTTGATTTGTTTACCATCTGCCTCAGACTATCTTTGATTTGTTTCCCCTCTGCCTCAGACTATCTTTGATCTGTTTCCCCTCTGCCTCAGACAATCTTTAACTTGTTTTCCATCTGCCTCAGACTATCTTTGATTTGTTTCCCCTCTGCCTCAGACTATCTTTGATTTGTTTCCCCTCTGCTTCAGACTATCTTTGATTTGTTTCCCCTCTGCCTCAGACTATCTTTGATTTGTTTCCCCTCTGCTTCAGACTATCTTTGATTTGTTTCCCCTCTGCCTCAGACTATCTTTGATCTGTTTCCCCTCTACCTCAGACTATCTTTGATTTGTTTCCCCTCTGCCTCAGACAATCTTTAACTTGTTTTCCATCTGCCTCAGACTATCTTTGATTTGTTTCCTCTCAGACTGTGATCCTGAGACTGTGTTTACTTTGTTTCCCCTCTGCCTCAGACTGCGTTTGCTTTGTTTTCTATCTGCCTCAGACTATCTTTGACTTGTTTCCCCTCTGCCTCAGACTGTGTTTACTTTGTTTCCCCTCTGCCTCAGACTATCTTTAATTGCTTTCATATCTGCCTTTAAATTGAGTCCACTGTTTAAAGATTTTTTTGTGGTGTTAGTATCTTTTCTAAGACCATAACCTGCCATGTGTAGACATGTGACAGTGGACTCGATTGTGCCCTGTTGTGAGGCATATAATGATAACTTGTTCCTATCTATTCATATTATGAAATGAAGCTATATTTGGGGCTTGTGGTCCTCTGATTGATTTGATTATCTGTTTCTTCTGATGGTATGTAACTGGTACATCTGATTGTGTGTTTGTTGCACCTTCATTTGCTAGCAGGTCTGCTCTCTCGTTTCCTGGTATTCCACAGTGAGACGGGATCCACTGCAGGGTGACCTTGTGGTGCTTGCAGAGTTCAGTCAATAAGGTCTGCACATGCGGCAATGCTCTGGATTGTAGTGCCTGGAGTACTGATCTTGCATCTGTCAAAAACACTACAGGCTGTGGGCTAAGATTACTGTTCAACAGTTTTTCTATTGCCAACTTTATTGCTTGTATTTCTGCATCATAATTGTGACAATATTTCCCTGTTGCTATTTTATTCATATCCCTAGTGTTATTTGGGTACTCTATATATGCACCTGCTCCCCCATTCTTTACTGCATTCTGTGCTGATCCATCTGTGTACACACAAACCCATAGGTGTTGTGGGTATTCTTCATCCAAGAAACTGAGAGTTATTGTTTTACTCTGTAGACTATTCTGTTCCTCCTTGTCAAGTATTCCTTTCACTTCTGTCCATATTTGTATTGACAATCAACATTCCTCTGTCCAGGGGGTCTGTTCTGGTATGGGCAGTAGGGTGCTGACAACTCTTGATATGTCTGATGTTTGTCTACAAATTAGCGGAACAAGTAAATTATTTTGCATTTCTTGGAAGCTGCGTACATCAAGGAGGCACAAAGAAAGTAATTAGAATGAGAATAGCATAGGGCAGCAGTGACTTTCAGAAACCTTGAGAAATGTTGAAATCAATTCTTAATCTTGATTCTCAATCCTTCCAGCACTGCTAGACATTGCATAGAACTTGTAGTGTTTTTCTCCAGCCATCTCTATTCTGGGCGAGATGATTGATCTTATCAAATGAGTCTATTTAGTTAGTTGAGTGGCAGTGTTCCCTAGCGTTTGGCTTTTTGTGGCAAGGCGCTATGCCACTGAGTATGGGTTTAATCCTGCTTTGGTCCATATTTTTTTCTGTTGTTGATTAGTTGTCAATTTTTCTGAGTGCAGTAAACATACCTCTTCCTCTGAATTGATTCGCTGATTATCGCCTCGGAAGTTTCCCTCTATAATAAAATTCATTTATTATTATTTGTCTCTATGCCTGTCAACTTTGCTTCTCTTATCTTTGTTCATTTCAGTATCTGTTAGATCTTCCTCTTTTCCTGTATCCTGATGTTTCCCATTGAAAAGCCTGTTTTAGAATTCATTTGTTGTCTCTTCTCAGCGCATGTCCGACATATGTCCTGATGGAATTCATTCCATCGTATACAGTGTATTCTTTTTAGGCATTTGTCTTCAAAACCGTTTAATTTTCTCTCTACCTTTTTTTGATGTTTTACAGCTTTCACATGTGTAGGCAAGGGTTGATAATACATTAGAGTTAAATATTCTAAGTTTGGTTTTCTTGCTTAGTATTTTTTATTTCTTGTCAAACTTTTAAAAAATTGCTGCTGCTGTTGCTATCTTGCTGATGATCTCTATTTCGAGTTCACCTTCTTGTTCTAAATAACTCAGCATCTTTTTGTTGCTGGATGATCAGTGTCCCTTTAATGATGGGTGATCAGTACCCTTTTATTGATGAGTGATCGGGTTCCCTTTTATTGATGAGTGATCGGGTTCCCTTTTATTGTTGAGTGATTAGTTCCCTTTTATTGTTGTGTGATTAGTTCCCTTTTATTGTTGGATAATCAGTACCCTTTTATTGTTGTGTGATCAGTACCCTTTTATTGTTGGGTGATTAGTTCCCTTTTATTGTTGTGTGATCAGTACCCTTTTATTGTTGGGTGATCAGTACCCTTTTATTGTTGGGTGATTAGTTCCTTTTATTGTTGAGTGATCAGTACCCTTTTATTGTTGGATGATTAGTTCCCTTTTATTGTTGGATAATAAGTACCCTTTTATTGTTGGGTGATCAGTACCCTTTTATTGTTGGATAATCAGTGCCCTTTTATTGTTGTGTGATCAGTTCCCTTTTATTGTTGGATAATAAGTACCCTTTTATTGTTGGATAATCAGTGCCCTTTTATTGTTGTGTGATCAGTACCCTTTTATTGTTGGATAATCAGTACCCTTTTATTGTTGGGTGATTAGTTCCCTTTTATTGTTGGATAATAAGTACCCTTTTATTGTTGTGTGATCAGTACCCTTTTATTGTTGGATAATCAGTGCCCTTTTATTGTTGTGTGATCAGTTCCCTTTTATTGTTGGGTGATTAGTTCCCTTTTGGGTGATCAGTACCCTTTTATTGTTGAATGATTAGTTCCCTTTATTGTTGTGTGATCAGTTCCCTTTTATTGTTGGGTGATTAGTTCCCTTTTGGGTGATCAGTACCCTTTTATTGTTGGATAATCAGTGCCCTTTTATTGTTGTGTGATCAGTTCCCTTTTATTGTTGGGTGATTAGTTCCCTTTTGGGTGATCAGTTCCCTTTTATTGTTGGGTGATTAATTCCCTTTTGGGTGATCAGTTCCCTTTTATTGTTGGGTGATTAGTTCCCTTTTGTGTGATCAGTACCCTTTTATTGTTGGGTGATCAGTACCCTTTTATTGTTGGATAATCAGTGCCCTTTTATTGTTGTGTGATCAGTTCCCTTTTATTGTTGGGTGATTAGTTCCCTTTTATTGTTGGGTGATCAGTTCCCTTTTATTGTTGAGTGATCAGAGTCCTTCTATTGTTGGGTGATCAGTACCCTTTTATTGGATGGTGATCAGTACCCTTTTATTGTTGGGTGATTAGTTCCCTTTTATTGTTGAGTGAACAGTTCCCTTTTATTGTTGGATGATCAGTTGCCTTTTATTGTTGGGTGATCAGTACCCTTTTATTGTTGGGTGATCAGTACCCTTTTATTGTTGGATGATCAGTACCCTTTTATTGGATGGTGATCAGTACCCTTTTATTGTTGGGTGATCAGTACCTTTTTATTGTTGGGTGATCAGTACCCTTTTATTGTTGGATGATCAGTACCCTTTTATTGGATGGTGATCAGTACCCTTTTATTGTTGGGTGATCAGTACCCTTTTATTGGATGGTGATCAGTACCCTTTTATTGTTGGATGATCAGTACCCTTTTATTGGATGGTGATCAGTACCCTTTTATTGTTGGGTGATCAGTACCCTTTTATTGTTGGGTGATCAGTTCCCTTTTATTGTTGGGTGATCAGTACCCTTTTATTGTTGGATTATCAGTACCCTTTTATTGTTGGATGATCAGTACCCTTTTATTGTTGGATGATCAGTTCCCTTTTATTGTTGGGTGATCAGTTCCCTTTTATTGTTGGGTGATCAGTTCCCTTTTATTGTTGGGTGATCAGTTCCCTTTTATTGTTGGATAATCAGTACCCTTTTATTGTTGGATGATCAGTTCCCTTTTATTGTTGGGTGATCAGTACCCTTTTATTGTTGGATGATCAGTACCCTTTTATTGTTGGGTGATCAGTACCCTTTTACTGTTGGATGATCAGTTCCCTTTTATTGTTGGGTGATCAGTTCCCTTTTATTGTTGGATGATCATTTCCCTTTTATTGGATGGTGATCAGTACCCTTTTATTGTTGGATGATCAGTACCCTTTTATTGTTGGATGATCAGTACCCTTTTATTGTTGGATGATCAGTACCCTTTTACTGTTGGATGATCAGTTCCCTTTTATTGCTGGATGATCAGTACCCTTTTATTGTTGGGTGATCAGTACCCTTTTATTGTGGGATGATCAGTACCCTTTTATTGTTGGGTGATCAGTACCCTTTTATTGTTGGGTGATCAGTACCCTTTTATTGTTGGGTGATCAGTTCCCTTTTATTGTTGGGTGATCAGTTCCCTTTTATTGTGGGATGATCAGTACCCTTTTATTGTTGTGTGATCAGTTCCCTTTTATTGTTGGGTGATCAGTACCCTTTTATTGTTGGGTGATCAGTTCCCTTTTATTGTGGGATGATCAGTACCCTTTATTGTTGGGTGATCAGTTCCCTTTTATTGTGGGATGATCAGTACCCTTTTATTGTTGGGTGATCAGTACCCTTTTATTGGATGGTGATCAGTGCCCTTTTATTGTTGGATGATCAGTATCCTTTTATTGTTGGATGATCAGTGCCCTTTTATTGTTGGATGATCAGTACCCTTTTATTGTTGGATGATCAGTACCCTTTTATTGTTGGATGATCAGTACCCTTTTATTGTTGGATGATCAGTTCCCTTTTATTGTTGGATGATCAGTACCCTTTTATTGTTGGATGATCAGTACCCTTTTATTGTTGGATGATCAGTACCCTTTTATTGTTGGATGATCAGTACCCTTTTATTGTTGGGTGATCAGTACCCTTTTATTGTTGGGTGATCAGTACCCTTTTATTGTTGGGTGATCAGTACCCTTTTATTGGATGGTGATCAGTACCCTTTTATTGTTGGATGATCAGTTGCCTTTTATTGTTGGGTGATCAGTTGCCTTTTATTGTTGGGTGATCAGTTGCCTTTTATTGTTGGGTGATCAGTACCCTTTTATTGGATGGTGATCAGTACCCTTTTATTGTTGGATGATCAGTTGCCTTTTATTGTTGGATGATCAGTTGCCTTTTATTGTTGGGTGATCAGTACCCTTTTATTGTTGGATGATCAGTACCCTTTTATTGGATGGTGATCAGTACCCTTTTATTGTTGGGTGATCAGTACCCTTTTATTGTTGTGTGATCAGTACCCTTTTATTGTTGGATGATCAGTTGCCTTTTATTGTTGGATGATCAGTTGCCTTTTATTGTTGGGTGATCAGTACCCTTTTATTGTTGGGTGATCAGTACCCTTTTATTGTTGGGTGATCAGTACCCTTTTATTGTTGGATGATCAGTTGCCTTTTATTGTTGAGTGATCAGTACCCTTTTATTGTTGGGTGATCAGTTCCAGTTTATTGGATGGTGATCAGTACCCTTTTATTGTTGGGTGATCAGTACCCTTTTATTGGATGGTGATCAGTACACTTTTATTGTTGGGTGATCAGTACCCTTTTATTGGATGATGATCAGTACCCTTTTATTGTTGTGTGATCAGTACCCTTTTATTCGATGGTGATCAGTACCCTTTTATTGTTGGATGATCAGTACCCTTTTATTGTTGGATGATCAGTACCCTTTTATTGTTGGATGATCAGTACCCTTTTATTGTTGGATGATCAGTACCCTTTTATTGTTGGGTGATCAGTACCCTTTTATTGGATGATGATCAGTGCCCTTTTATTGTTTGGATGATCAGTTCCCTTTTATTGTTGGATGATTAGTGCCCTTTTATTGTTGGATGATCAGTACCCTTTTATTGTTGGATGATCAGTACCCTTTTATTGTTGGATGATCAGTACCCTTTTATTGTTGGGTGATCAGTACCCTTTTATTGTTGGGTGATCAGTACCCTTTTATTGGATGGTGATCAGTACCCTTTTATTGTTGGATGATCAGTTGCCTTTTATTGTTGGGTGATCAGTTGCCTTTTATTGTTGGGTGATCAGTTGCCTTTTATTGTTGGGTGATCAGTACCCTTTTATTGGATGGTGATCAGTACCCTTTTATTGTTGGATGATCAGTTGCCTTTTATTGTTGGATGATCAGTTGCCTTTTATTGTTGGGTGATCAGTACCCTTTTATTGTTGGATGATCAGTACCCTTTTATTGGATGGTGATCAGTACCCTTTTATTGTTGGGTGATCAGTACCCTTTTATTGTTGTGTGATCAGTACCCTTTTATTGTTGGATGATCAGTTGCCTTTTATTGTTGGGTGATCAGTACCCTTTTATTGTTGGGTGATCAGTACCCTTTTATTGTTGGATGATCAGTTGCCTTTTATTGTTGGGTGATCAGTACCCTTTTATTGTTGGATGATCAGTTGCCTTTTATTGTTGGGTGATCAGTACCCTTTTATTGTTGGGTGATCAGTACCCTTTTATTGTTGGGTGATCAGTACCCTTTTATTGTTGGATGATCAGTTGCCTTTTATTGTTGGGTGATCAGTACCCTTTTATTGTTGGGTGATCAGTTCCCTTTTATTGGATGGTGATCAGTACCCTTTTATTGTTGGGTGATCAGTACCCTTTTATTGGATGGTGATCAGTACCCTTTTATTGTTGGGTGATCAGTACCCTTTTATTGGATGATGATCAGTACCCTTTTATTGTTGTGTGATCAGTACCCTTTTATTCGATGGTGATCAGTACCCTTTTATTGTTGGATGATCAGTACCCTCTTATTGTTGGATGATCAGTACCCTTTTATTGTTGGATGAACAGTACCCTTTTATTGTTGGATGATCAGTACCCTTTTATTGTTGGGTGATCAGTACCCTTTTATTGGATGATGATCAGTGCCCTTTTATTGTTTGGATGATCAGTTCCCTTTTATTGTTGGATGATTAGTGCCCTTTTATTGTTGGATGATCAGTTCCCTTTTGTGGTTGGATGATCAGTTCCCTTTTATTATTGGATGATCAGTGCCCTTTTATTGTTGGATGATCAGTTCCCTTTTATTGTTGGGTGATCAGTTCCCTTTTATTGTTGGGTGATCAGTTCCCTTTTATTGTTGGATAATCAGTACCCTTTTATTGTTGGATGATCAGTTCCCTTTTATTGTTGGGTGATCAGTACCCTTTTATTGTTGGATGATCAGTACCCTTTTATTGTTGGGTGATCAGTACCCTTTTACTGTTGGATGATCAGTTCCCTTTTATTGTTGGGTGATCAGTTCCCTTTTATTGTTGGATGATCATTTCCCTTTTATTGGATGGTGATCAGTACCCTTTTATTGTTGGATGATCAGTACCCTTTTATTGTTGGATGATCAGTACCCTTTTATTGTTGGATGATCAGTACCCTTTTACTGTTGGATGATCAGTTCCCTTTTATTGTTGGATGATCAGTTCCATTTGATTGGATGGTGATCAGTACCCTTTTATTGGATGGTGATCAGTGCCCTTTTATTGTTGGGTGATCAGTACCCTTTTATTGTGGGATGATCAGTACCCTTTTATTGTTGGGTGATCAGTACCCTTTTATTGTTGGGTGATCAGTACCCTTTTATTGTTGGGTGATCAGTTCCCTTTTATTGTTGGGTGATCAGTTCCCTTTATTGTGGGATGATCAGTACCCTTTTATTGTTGGGTGATCAGTACCCTTTTATTGTTGGGTGATCAGTACCCTTTTATTGTTGGGTGATCAGTTCCCTTTTATTGTGGATGATCAGTACCCTTTTATTGTTGGGTGATCAGTACCCTTTTATTGGATGGTGATCAGTGCCCTTTTATTGTTGGATGATCAGTATCCTTTTATTGTTGGATGATCAGTGCCCTTTTATTGTTGGATGATCAGTACCCTTTTATTGTTGGATGATCAGTACCCTTTTATTGTTGGATGATCAGTACCCTTTTATTGTTGGATGATCAGTGCCCTTTTATTGTTGGATGATCAGTACCCTTTTATTGATGGATGATCAGTACCCTTTTATTGTTGGATGATCAGTACCCTTTTATTGTTGGGTGATCAGTACCCTTTTATTGTTGGGTGATCAGTACCCTTTTATTGTTGGGTGATCAGTTGCCTTTTATTGTTGGGTGATCAGTACCCTTTTATTGTTGGGTGATCAGTACCCTTTTATTGTTGGGTGATCAGTACCCTTTTATTGTTGGATGATCAGTTGCCTTTTATTGTTGGGTGATCAGTACCCTTTTATTGTTGGGTGATCAGTTCCCTTTTATTGGATGGTGATCAGTACCCTTTTATTGTTGGGTGATCAGTACCCTTTTATTGGATGGTGATCAGTACCCTTTTATTGTTGGGTGATCAGTACCCTTTTATTGGATGATGATCAGTACCCTTTTATTGTTGTGTGATCAGTACCCTTTTATTCGATGGTGATCAGTACCCTTTTATTGTTGGATGATCATTACCCTTTTATTGTTGGATGATCAGTTCCCTTTTATTGTTGGATGATCAGTACCCTTTATTGTTGGATGATCAGTTCCCTTTTATTGTTGGATGATCAGTACCCTTTTATTGTTGGATGATCAGTACCCTTTTATTGTTGGGTGATCAGTACCCTTTTATTGGATGATGATCAGTGCCCTTTTATTGTTTGGATGATCAGTTCCCTTTTATTGTTGGATGATTAGTGCCCTTTTATTGTTGGATGATCAGTTCCCTTTTGTGGTTGGATGATCAGTTCCCTTTTATTATTGGATGATCAGTGCCCTTTTAATGTTGGATGATCAGTACCATTTTATTGTTGGATGATCAGTGCCCTTTTAATGTTGGATGATCAGTACCATTTTATTGTTGGGTGATCAATACCCTTTTATTGTTGGATGATCAGTACCCTTTTATTGTTGGATGATCAGTGCCCTTTTATTGTTGGATGATCAGTACCCTTTTATTGTTGGATGATCAGTACCCTTTTATTGTTGGATGATCAGTACCCTTTTATTGTTGGATGATCAGTGTCCTTTTATTGTTGGATGATCAGTACCCTTTTATTGTTGGATGATCAGTGCCCTTTTATTGTTGGATGATCAGTTCCCTTTTATGAAAAAAATGGCTTCAATCATCAGCTAAAAACACACAATATATATTCAATAATAATAAAAGGGTACTGATCAAGAAAAAAATGACTTCAATCATCAGCTAAAAACACACAATATATATTCAATAACAATAAAAGGGTACTGATCAAGAAAAATATGACTTCAATCATCAGCTAAAAACACACAATAATATTCTCATAAACCCACACCGAAATAAGGAACAACTGATTCTCCCCTTCTATTTCTTAAACAACAACAGCAACAACAAAATCCTCAAATTCCACTCCAAAATGGTAATGCTGTTCTTGATACTGTTGCATTATTGTACCCAACTGATGTCCATTATTACTTTCACCTCTCTCCTCAACACTGGACATTCTAATCACAGTCCATGTACACTCTGTGGAACCGGTGATATCCCTGGGATCATTTCAGAAAGCTGGTTAATCTGGTTTCAGATAATTGCGTCTTCTATTTTGGGTGGAGCAAAATTGGTACATACATAGGGTTTCTTTTTTTATCTTCTTTCTTTCCTCATTTGCCTTTCAGTGTCGAGGGGAGATATAATTTGCGGTCTTATGCTTTCCTGTAGGCCTCTGTTGATGTTTCCTAGTGTTTCTAATATTCCATCAATCCATCTTTTTCATGGTCGACCCTTGGATCTGGTGTTCTCACATGGTTTATTGAAGGCTTGTTGTGTTGTATTTTGATCATTCTGTCTTATTACGTTGCTAAACCATTTTATCTGTTGTTTCTTTATGTACTCTATGGTGGGAATTATTCCTTGCTTTTTTTTCAGTTCTTCATTTCTGATCTTATCTCTCAGGCTGTTTCCTGCCATTCGTCTAACACATTTCATCCCGGTAGTGGTTATATTTCTTATTGTTCTTGCATCTATAGTCCAGGTCTGGCATTGGCAGCATTTTTATAATGGCAGTCACAGTTTATGAAAGAGGCAGGGAGTGGAAATATTAGGAGGGTTTGGTGTACCGATTACCCATATCAACTTTAGATAAAATATGAGTGAGGCTCTAGTCATGTAAGTAAGAAAGTTAGATATACTGATTACTCATACCAGCTTGAAATAGAATATGAGTCTAGTCAAGTAAGCGTTTATGAGGCGCTAGTAAAAATGCCTGTTCTGAGATGGGCGTAGTAATGAGAGGTCTGAGATGGGAGTAGAAATGAGAGGTCTGAGATGGAGTAGAAATGAGAGGTCTGAGATGGGAGTAGAAATGAGAGGTCTGAGATGGGAGTAGTAATGAGAGGTCTGTGATGGGAGTAGAAATGAGAGGTCTGAGATTGGAGTAGAAATGAGAGATCTGAGATTGGAGTAGAAATGAGAGGTCTGAGATGAGAGTAGAAATGAGAGGTCTGAGATGGGAGTAGAAATGAGAGGTCTGAGATGGGAGTAGAAATGAGAGTAGAAATGCGTGGTCTGAGAGGGGAGTAGAAATGTGTGGTCTGAGACAAGAGTAGAAATGTGTGGTCTGAGATCGGAATAGAATTGAGAGGTCTGATATTGGAGTAGAAATGAGAGGTCTGAAATGAGAGTAGAAATGCGTGGTCTGAGAGGGGAGTAGAAATGAGAGGTCTGAGATGGGAGTAGAAATGAGAGGTTTGAGATGGGAGTAGAAATGAGAGGTCTGAGATGGGAGTAGAAATGAGAGGTCTGAGATGGGAGTAGAAATGAGAGGTCTGAGATGGGAGTAGAAATGAGAGGTCTGAGATGGGAGTAGAAATGAGAGGTCTGAGATGGGAGTAGAAATGAGAGGTCTGAGATGGGAGTAGAAATGAGAGGTCTGAGATGGGAGTAGAAATGAGAGGTCTGAGATAGGAGTAGAAATGAGAGGTCTGAGATGGGAGTAGAGATGAAAGGTCTGAGATGGGAGTTGAAATTAGAGGTCTGAAATGAGAGTAGAAATGCGTGTTCTGAGAGGGGAGTAGAAATGATAGGTCTGAGATGGGAGTAGAAATGAGAGGTCTGAGATGGGAGTAGAAATGAGAAGTCTGAGATGGGAGTAGAAATGAGAAGTCTGAGATGGGAGTAGAGATGAAAGGTCTAAGATGGGAGTAGAAATGAGAGGTCTGAAATGAGAGTAGAAATGTGTGGTCTGAGACAGGAGTAGAAATGTGTGGTCTGAGATGGGAGTAGAAATGAGAGGTCTGAGATGGGAGTAGAAATGAGAGGTCTGCAATGGGAGTAGAAATGAGAGGTCTGAGATGGGAGTAGAGATGAGAGGTCTGAGATGGGAGTAGAAATGTGTGGTCTGAGACAAGAGTAGAAATGCGTGGTCTGAGATGGGACTAGAAATGTGTGGTCTGAGACAAGAGTAGAAATGCGTGGTCTGAGATGGGACTAGAAATGTGTGGCCTGAAATCAAAGTAGAAATTACAGTCCACCAGCAATCCTCTTTTAATTCAAGCCCATACTCTCACCCTCTCCTTTCTCTACACTCGCCCACCCTTTCACCCTCATCATAACCCGTAATTTCCCCAGCAGCTCAGTAATTCCCTTCCCTCATCCAGACATAAAAATCATCATCCGTTGCAAGCACCCATCTCAGCCTCTCTTATATGTAAAATCCAGCCTGTATCGATCGACTTCCTATGCCAGCAGAGTTTGATCAATGAACACGTCTCGGGTACCTTGGCAACTTATCTAATTCGCCTTGCCAATTTTAACCCTCGAAAGGCCCTCGGTTTCTCATTTACCTATAGTCAATCATTGTATCGAGTATATTTTGACTTCATCAATGGCAGACACTGAACAGTAAGTATTTATTTATCGGTATATCGGTTTTAGTTCAATCATCTTAAATCGTTTTGGAAATTATGGGGAAAATGACAAGGCGACATTGTAGTGGCGTGGCAGTTTCTCAACTGTTTTACTCTAATTCTTTGTATTTATGGTAGCTACTCTAGTCACGTTAATGGGGGTTGTTATAACACGTTCAAACCGGGACATGTTGAGGGTAGTAGTTTGGCGGTGCGGGGCAGTGCCCTTCCCATCTTTGATGCCCTTCCTCTGGGAATCCAGTACTCATTTTTTTACATTTAAGTGGAATGGAGTATTCCGGAACGATAACGTAACCTTGAAGTACACGGAGACAGAACTGGAGTCGTCAGTCACTGGACACTGCGAGACTTGCTGAGGAGGGGATCTGAGCACCTATGGGTATGTTCGGAGTGCAGTGACGATGACTCTCAAATAACTCACTAACTCGGAGACACGCGCTTCCAAACGTGCATTTTTTGTTGTTGTAATTTTAAAATCACTGATGCGTGTCTAGAAAGGTCTTTGAACAATTCAAATGTCTGTCTCGGGTAGACTCCCGCAGTACAGCAGTGGTCCTATAATTGCGTTACACAATGACTGCCTTTAGAGTGTTATGTTTATAACCAGACAATAACATATAAGATATAGACAGCAAGTGAGAATCCGCTTAGTACGAGAACAACAAAATAAGAATGTTCATGGGGACTGGTTGGTCTCGAGGCAAGACGCCGGTCTCGAGACAGAGAGGTTGTGCGTTCAAATCCTGGCTGAGATTTTTTATTTATGATTTCTCTCTGCGGCAACCGCCCCTGGTCTCAGCAGCGAGGTCCGGCTTGAAACGTCAATTACTCATCGACGGAAAAAAATATGGGTACCTCCGAAGTCGGAGTTATCTGCCTGTGCGGCGAGGGACCTCTGTGTACACGGCTGCCAGGGATAAACGGATTAACAAGCAAAATTCAGTTCCTAGTATATAGGGACTTCTCCAGAGGTGAAAGCTGGCGAACGAAAAAAATATATAGGACAAGCAAAGTGAGCGCTCGCATTTAGCTCAAGTGAATGTACCAGTGCAATGTCAGTGTAACCTAGAGCGTACTAGGGATTTCCTGTACAGAGGCTTGGTGGGAAGTAGATGAGTTTAGGACTTTTATTTAGAAGAAATTGGAGAAAATCTAGAGGAAACGGAAGATTATTTAGAGGAAATGGGAGAAAATCTAGAGGAAACGGAAGATTATTTAGATGAAATGAAAGAAAATCTGGAGGAAACGGAAGATTATTTAGATGAAATGGAAGAAAATCTAGAGGAAACGGGAGATTATTTAGAGGAAATGGGAGAAAATCTAGAGGAAACGGAAGATTATTTAGATGAAATGGAAGAAAATCTGGAGGAAACGGAAGATTATTTAGATGAAATGGAAGAAAATCTAGAGGAAACGGAAGATTATTTAGAGGAAATGGAAGAAAATCTAGAGGAAACGGAAGATTATTTAGAGGAAATGGAAGAAAATCTAGAGGAAAAAGACAATTATTTAGTTGCAATTTTAAAAACAATTAGGAGAAAATAAGTGACAACTGAAAGGAATGAAAGAAAATTTAGAGAAAACGGATTAGATTTTGAAAAAGAAAATTAATGGAATGGAAGAAATGGAATTGGAAGAAGTTTCGAGAAAATAGAAGTAAATTTAGATGAACTGGAGCAAATTTAGTTAACTTTTTTTATCAAAAACAGAAAAGAAAGAAATTTAGAGGAAATATAAGACAAATGACATAAAATTGTACATGGTGACTATAAGTTACAATTCTAAACCACATGAAACTTACATATACGTAATTGTTTGCTGCTTCGCGTGTTTGTTATAGTTTTAGTTTCAACCATTTTTATTTTATTCATAGACTAGTTCTATTCATAGAATTTAATGTACGAGATTTTAAAAGTTAAAGAAAATATAATCCCCGATCGGTGAGTGAAAAGGACTCACCTATTCTTTGATGGTAATCATGATGATTATAGTGTTTGAATTCCATGATTCCCCCTCCTAGATCTACACACTTCCGGAAGTTGCTATATGTTTTAGAACAAAGGACATTGATTGGTTGTTTAGCTATTGATTCTAGCATCTTGTGGAATAATGCTTTCTGGGTAGATGCCATTTAGTTCGCGTTGATATTTTGTTAGTGAGGTTACTGCTAAGATACTGTCTATCAAAATCTAGGTTAGGGCCTCTAGGTCACATTTTCATCAGCCAATCACCTGCTTTGTTGTTGTTGTTAGATTCATCATCGCTACAGCTTGAATGAATCCTTAGATGCTCCGATGTCCCCTTCGAGAATCCTGGCCCGTCTGCACGAACACCCCCCCCCCCTTTTCATGGTGTGTGGGTAGCTTTCTGCTGACAATCTTTCCCGGGCAGCGGCCATATTTATGGCGTCATCATCATGAAGTGACGTCTCCACATCGAAGGTTGGCTACCATGGAGCGACATTCCGCTCTGTCTCTTGCTTTGATGGTGCAGATTGTCATAGGCTGATTTGTCCTTCCTTTGATGTTACTCCTCCATGTTAGTCTTCGTCTGCCTCTGCCTCTATTACCTTGTATTTTCCCTTCCAATATTATTTTTATTATGCTGCTGTGTCTTTTAACATGCTCCAAAAATTTAATTTGTCTTGTTCTAATTGTGTTTAGTAGTTCTCTTTTTATTTTCAGTTGTTTTAAAACTTCATCGTTTGTTTTCTTTTTTTTCCATCCAATTCTACCTATTCTTCCATAAATCCACATTTCAAAGCTTCAATTTTCTGTTCTGTTTTCTTGTCTAATATCCATGTTTCTGCACCATACAGGAATATTGAGAAGATGTAACATTTTGCTATTCTTAGTTTTAGCCCTGGTGTTATTTGTTTTGATGTTAGTATACTTTTCATGGCATTAAAATTACTTTTTGCCAACCCTATTCTTTTGTTTATTTCAGTTGTACTTTTCCCATCACTGGTTATAGTATGTCCAAGGTAGTTGTAGTTCTGAACTGTAGGTAGTTGTAGTTCTGAACTGTCTTCGGGTCTATTCCTTCAACTTTGATATTTATAGCCTACTCTTTTCGATTTTAACTGCCAGGGGTTCTTTAACGTGCGCGAGTGCACACGGGACCTCTTGTTTATTGCAGCTATCCGAGAGGACTAGACCAAAGCTGTCTGGGGTATGACTGTTCCTGTCGGCGCTGGCTAGACATCTGTCTCATTATCCAAGAGATCAGGGGAGGGTAACGTTGTAAGGAAACCAAAGGATTAATTTCTCATATTTTGGAAAAAACCACCATTGCTTATGGTGGGCTCTGAACCCGGGTCCTTCCTGTCCTAGGGTCGACATCGTACCTCTAGACTATCCAGCTCCCCACCTGCTTGCTATGGCTTTCTTTCCTATGTTGGAAAAAGAAAGAAGGGAGATCATCACGTCCTGAGCCAACATCTCACAAGATGTGCCTTAGTTCCCAGGAGAGAACCCAAGTTCCAACTGAAGCCAAATAATGTACGTACACTTCTTTCTCTTCATTTTTCCTTCCTCATTTGCCTTTCAGCGCCGAGAGGAGATAAAGTTTGCGGTCTTTTGCTCTTCTGTTGACTTCACGTGCTTTTATGTTTTCTAGTGTTTCTAATATTCCACCAATTCATCTTTTTAGTGGTCAACCCTTGAGTCTGGTATTCTTCTAACATTTATTAAACATTCGGTTTGTTGTGTTTTAATCTTTCTGTTTTATCACGTGGCCCATACATTTTATCTGTTGTTTCTTTATGTATTCAATGGTAAAAAATTACTATATTTTTTTTCTTTGTCTTTCACTTGTTGATCTTATCTCACGGGCTATTTCGAGAGCACACATTAACGATTAGTAAAGAGAACTGGTCACGGCAGCTGCCAAGTCCGCTTGAACAGAGAGTAAGCGTATTGATGATTCTAGCATGTCGCTGGTAAATACATCTCTTATCTGTCTTCCATGATTCATTGGGTGCCGTCTCCACATCGAAAGTTGGCTACCATGGAGCGCCATTTTACCCCATTTCTTGTCTTGATGGTGCATATTTGGATGTTATCAGTCAACTTTAGTCTTGGTCTCTGCCTCATCTACCTTGTATCTTCCAGTTCGAGATGACTTTCAGTGGAGTATTGTGTCTCTTTCACATGCTCCAAAAATGTCAGGTGTCTTTTTTCGAATTGTGCTAAGTAGTTCACGAAGTAATTTTTTTTTTTTTTAAATTTCTTTTCATTTTTTCACCTTGACCTAATTCAGAACTTCATTGTTTGTCTTCTTTTCATTCCACCCAATTCTCCCCATTTTTCTATAGATCCACATTTCAAAAGGCTTCCATGTTCTGCTGTGATTTCTTATTTAATGTCCATGTTTCTGCGCCATTCAGGAATATTAAGTAAATATAGCACTTTACAATTGGTAGTTTTTGTTCTGATCTTATCTCCTCTCATGTGAGTAAACTTTTCATGTTGCTAAAATTGCTTTCTGACATTCTTATTCTTTTATTTATTTCTGTCTTACGTTTGTATGTCGTACATTTATTTCTGTCATACATTTATTTCTGTCTTACATTTGTATGTCGTACACTTATTTCTGTCTTACATTTGTATGTGTCTTACATTTATTTCTGTCTTACATTTATTTCTGTTTTACATTTGTATGTCATACATTTATTTCTGTCTTACGTTTGTATATGTCTTACATTTATTTCTGTCTTACATTTGTATGTCGTACATTTATTTCTGTCTTACATTTGTATATGTTTTACATTTATTTCTGTCTTACATTTATATGTCGTACATTTATTTCTGTCTTACATGTGTATATGTTTTACATTTATTTCTGTCTTACATTTATATGTCGTACATTTATTTCTGTCTTACATTTGTATGTCATACATTTATTTCTGTCTTACATTTGTATATGTCTTACATTTGTATGTCGTACATTTATTTCTGTCTTACATTTGTATATGTCTTACATTTGTATATATATGTCTTACATTTGTATGTCGTACATTTATTTCTGTCTTACATTTGTATGCCTTGTACATTTATTTCTGTCTTACATTTGTATGTACATTTATTTCTGTCTTACATTTGTATGCCTTGTACATTTATTTCTGTCTTACATTTGTATATGTCTTACATTTGTATGTCGTACATTTATTTCTGTCTTACATTTGTATGCCTTGTACATTTATTTCTGTCTTACATTTGTATGCCTTGTACATTTATTTCTGTCTTACATTTGTATATGTCGTACATTTATTTCTGTCTTGCATTTGTATATGTCTTACATTTGTATGTCGTACATTTATTTCTGTCTTACATTTGTATGCCTTGTACATTTATTTCTGTCTTACATTTGTATATGTCGTACATTTATTTCTGTCTTACATTTGTATATGTCGTACATTTATTTCTGTCTTGCATTTGTATATGTGTTACATTTGTATGCCTTGTACATTTATTTCTGTCTTACATTTGTATGTCGTACATTTATTTCTTTCTTACATTTGTATATGTCTTACAATTGTATCTGTCTTTCAGATACTACATTTAAGTAACTAAGGCATTAAGGTTAAAGCTAGAGTATCCGGGGTTCATCCAGCCTCTAAAAGTGGGTACCAGAGATTTTTCTGGAAGTAAAGGCGGTCTGGCATGATACCGACCACATCACCCAAAAATGGGCCGTGCTCATAGAAAAATATGGTCACTAACACCATATGCCCCATACGCCTAGCAAGGTGTGGAGGAAACATTTACTTTACTTTTTAAAGTATATACAGTAATTTATAATGTCGTAGGACGTAATACAATATAATATAATACTGTTACTACCTATTTTAGATAGCCTGAGAGCAGAGATGGAAACCCCTGAAAACCTCCAATACTGTTACTACCTATTTTAGATAGCATGAGAGCAGAGATGGAAACCCCTGAAAACCTTCAATACTGTTACTACCTATTTTAGATAGCCTGAGAGCAAAAAAGGAAACCACTGAAAACCTCCAATACTGTTACTACATATTTTAGATAGCCTGGGGCCAGAAAAGGAAACCCTGAAAACCTCCAATGCTGTTACTACATATCTTAGATAGCCTGAGAGCAGTGAGGGAAACCCCTGAAAACCTCCAATATTGTTACTACCTACTTTAGATAGCCTGAGACCAGAAAAGGAAACCCCTGAATACTTCCAATACTGTTACTAACTATTTTAGGTAGCCTGAGAGCAAAAAGGGAAACCCCTGAAAACCTGCAACACTGCTGTTTTCAATTATGTGAGTTGGGGCGGTTATGGCTAGAATGACGTCAGCCGTCTGTAGCATGCAAACCTGTATACGCCACACTAGAATTCAATATTTACTTATATGTACCACCGTTCCATCCCATAGATGTCCATACACTCTCATACTATATTTGTATCTTCTGTAATGCAAGTAGTTATGATTGCTCTTCTCCAGAACTAGTCCACCGTTATATATAATGTTTGCATTTATGATGTTATATTGTATATTGTATCTGCTGCAGTCGCTGGAGGTCTTTCGGTTATCTGCCCTTTCATCCTCATCCAGTGCCCAGGATCGTGATCAGTAGGTGGGAAGATAAGAAGATGACCTCGGTAGCTGATTGGTTGATGGGATTTCATGCATTGTTAAAGCACATCTCACATACCATTTCTTTTTATTTTTATTTTGTGTGGAGGTTTTTCTTACATTCATTATCCAATCAAATAACTTGTAACAGTCAATGGTAAAGTCAGATACAGTCACTTGACCACTACAATACAATCAAATGATACTATATATATATATAACTATATCATAAACAAAGATAATATTCAAAACCCACAAGTGGATATCAAAGTTGAAGGAATAGACCTGGAGACAGTTCAGAGCTACAACTACTTTGGACATACTATAACCAGTGATGGAAAATGTACAACTGAAATAAACAAAAGAATAGGAATGGCAAAAAAGTAATTTTAATGCCATGAAAAATACACAAACCTGAAAACAAAATAACACCAGGGCTAAAACTAAGAATAGCAAAATGTTATATTTTCTCAACATCCCTGTTTGGTGCAGAAACATGGACATTAGACAAGAAAACAGAACAGAGAATTGAAGCCTTTGAAATGTGGATTTATAGGAGAATATGAAGAAGTGGATGGAAGGAAAAGAAAACAAACGATGAAGTCTTAAAACAACTAAAAATGAATAGAGAACTACTAATCACAATTCAAACAAGAAAAATGTGATTTTTGGGCCATGTTAGAAGACACAACAGCCTACTAAAAGTAATATTGGAAGGGAAAATACAAGGTAAAAGAGGCAGACCAAGATTAACATGGACGAGTAACATCAAAAGATGGACAAGTCAGCTTATACAATCTGTGCTATCAAAGACAATAGACAGAGTAGAAATCCGCGCTCCTTGGTAGCCAACTTACGATGTGGAGACGGCACTCAATGATGATGATATATAACAGAACGTTACAGTCAAACGTATTGTGTAGAAGTCGTGTTTCGGACAATATTTCATTTCCATTAATTGTCTCCACACCCAAGGGACAGATTATACAGAAGTACTTGGCGAGATGCACGCAGAAGGGAATGTCTCTTGGAAAGCATCTGAGTATTGGATTCAAATTGTTCATGAGCAACTACGGGATCCTGGAGTTAACCACAATGTGATTTGAGCCAACTAGTTAACTTGGAAATAAAAGACTTCAGCCAAAACGTTGGAGAATCTCGCACCAAGAATTGAACACTA
The DNA here is from genome assembly GCA_032433765.1 of Megaustenia siamemsis. Lineage (NCBI taxonomy): Eukaryota > Metazoa > Mollusca > Gastropoda > Stylommatophora > Ariophantidae > Megaustenia > Megaustenia siamemsis. The sequence continues at coordinate 14,139,649 of JAVIAB010000050.1, read as the reverse complement.
AAGTCAACTCTACCATCGATGAACAAAAAAGGAATTCTTCGATAAAAAAAAAAAATGATATTGCAAACTTGGTGATATTTCAGTATACAAATTAAAAAAAATTAAGCAAAGATTTGATAAAAAAAAAAAAATCTCGTGAGAAAATTTCAGCTTGCACAAAAGAATTGAAACCAAATATAAGGACCTTGATAACATGAATTCACTAAAAGTAATTAAGGAAGTGGGAAAGATTGGAGATATCTGCCAAACTAATTCTGTAGTTTGATTGTATGTGCTGGCAAGATGGACACGTAGAAGACATTATGTGCTGGCAAGATGGACACGTAGAAGACATTATGTGCTGGCAAGATGGACACATAGCAGACATTATGTGCTGGCAAGATGGACACATAGCAGACATTATGTGCTGGCAAGATGGACACATAGCAGACATTATGTGCTGGCAAGATGGACACATAGCAGACATTATGTGCTGGCAAGATGGACACATAGCAGACATTATGTGCTGGCAAGATGGACACGTAGAAGACATTATGTGCTGGCAAGATGGACACGTAGAAGACATTATGTGCTGGCAAGATGGACACATAGCAGACATTATGTGCTGGCAAGATGGACACATAGCAGACATTATGTGCTGGCAAGATGGACACATAGCAGACATTATGTGCTGGCAAGATGGACACGTAGCAGACATTATGTGCTGGCAAGATGGACACATAGCAGACATTATGTGCTGGCAAGATGGACACGTAGCAGACATTATGTGCTGGAAACATTCATTGGCTATTTGTTGGGATATTCCACCCTGGCAAGTTCGTGACGTTCATAATCGTGGTATCTTGGCAAGTATCTGTCATTGAGAATTAACATGTGAGAAAATGTAACATCCAGAAAATTGAGAATTAACATGTGAGAAAATGTAACATCCAGAAAATTGAGAATTAACATGTGAGAAAATGTAACATCCAGAAAATTGAGAATTAACATGTGAGAAAATGTAACATCCAGAAATTTGAGAATTAACATGTGAGAAAATGTAACATCCAGAAATTTGAGAATTAACATGTGAGAAAATGTAACATCCAGAAAATTGAGAATTAACATGTGAGAAAATGTAACATCCAGAAAATTGAGAATTAACATGTGAGAAAATGTAACATCCAGAAATTGAGAATTAACATGTGAGAAAATGTAACATCCAGAAAATTGAGAATTAACATGTGAGAAAATGTAACATCCAGAAAATTGAGAATTAACATGTGAGAAAATGTAACATCCAGAAAATTGAGAATTAACATGTGAGAAAATGTAACATCCAGAAAATTGAGAATTAACATGTGAGAAAATGTAACATCCAGAAAATTGAGAATTAACATGTGAGAAAATGTAACATCCAGAAAATTGAGAATTAACATGTGAGAAAATGTAACATCCAGAAAATTGAGAATTAACATGTGAGAAAATGTAACATCCAGAAAATTGAGAATTAACATGTGAGAAAATGTAACATCCAGAAAATTGAGAATTAACATGTGAGAAAATGTAACATCCAGAAAATTGAGAATTAACATGTGAGAAAATGTAACATCCAGAAATTTGAGAATTAACATGTGAGAAAATGTAACATCCAGAAAATTGAGAATTAACATGTGAGAAAATGTAACATCCAGAAAATTGAGAATTAACATGTGAGAAAATGTAACATCCAGAAAATTGAGAATTAACATGTGAGAAAATGTAACATCCAGAAATTTGAGAATTAACATGTGAGAAAATGTAACATCCAGAAATTTGAGAATTAACATGTGAGAAAATGTAACATCCAGAAAATTGAGAATTAACATGTGAGAAAATGTAACATCCAGAAATTTGAGAATTAACATGTGAGAAAATGTAACATCCAGAAAATTGAGAATTAACATGTGAGAAAATGTAACATCCAGAAAATTGAGAATTAACATGTGAGAAAATGTAACATCCAGAAATTGAGAATTAACATGTGAGAAAATGTAACATCCAGAAAATTGAGAATTAACATGTGAGAAAATGTAACATCCAGAAAATTGAGAATTAACATGTGAGAAAATGTAACATCCAGAAAATTGAGAATTAACATGTGAGAAAATGTAACATCCAGAAAATTGAGAATTAACATGTGAGAAAATGTAACATCCAGAAAATTGAGAATTAACATGTGAGAAAATGTAACATCCAGAAAATTGAGAATTAACATGTGAGAAAATGTAACATCCAGAAAATTGAGAATTAACATGTGAGAAAATGTAACATCCAGAAATTTGAGAATTAACATGTGAGAAAATGTAACATCCAGAAAATTGAGAATTAACATGTGAGAAAATGTAACATCCAGAAAATTGAGAATTAACATGTGAGAAAATGTAACATCCAGAAAATTGAGAATTAACATGTGAGAAAATGTAACATCCAGAAAATTGAGAATTAACATGTGAGAAAATGTAACATCCAGAAATTTGAGAATTAACATGTGAGAAAATGTAACATCCAGAAATTTGAGAATTAACATGTGAGAAAATGTAACATCCAGAAAATTGAGAATTAACATGTGAGAAAATGTAACATCCAGAAATTTGAGAATTAACATGTGAGAAAATGTAACATCCAGAAAATTGAGAATTAACATGTGAGAAAATGTAACATCCAGAAATTTGAGAATTAACATGTGAGAAAATGTAACATCCAGAAAATTGAGAATTAACATGTGAGAAAATGTAACATCCAGAAATTGTTCTGCGGACTCCAATAACACGAGTACTGTCTACTTGAAGCAGGTCATCACGTTCCAGCCAAGGTCAGGGTCATATCTTGTGAAACCACTTCACACCTGCTTTTGTTTCCATCCCAAAGTGACATTTTCTAATCTTGGAAATAATTGCAGCGTTTATGGATGATGTTCTGAGTCTAGTACATTCCTCTCATGATTAAAACTGATACTTTATGGGAGTGGTTTCAATTTGTGACATAACACATAACATTTGTCTTGTAGCTAAAGTCAATATTTATGAATGAATGATATTTTAGTGGTTTATGTTCATAACAAAAATATATAAACATCGACAATCTTGAGAGTTTCGGCGGCTACAGTATCCTATCTTTAACAATAAAAGTGTTGAAATGTTAAAGATGTAGCTTCTGCTAATCACTTTGAATGTATCATAGAAAAAAAAAGCATGTGTATTTTATCTTCCTGGAGGGACACACAGAGCAAGTCTTAAGCGACAGACAACTGTGACCAGCACACAAAGTTACTGTTGACACAGGCATGTAGACGAACGTCACAGACTACAGCTCACATCCTTTAAGACTGCATCCGGTGAGATGCATTGAGAGACAGCTGCTTGCAACGTGGGGCTACAATGAGTTACTTAATTGTCCATTACAGGAGCCGCTACAGATAAACAAATTCATGAAGACAATTTCGCAGATGTAGACCTTAGCGAACGAAAGAAAGAAGAAGAAGCAGAAAGTTACTTAACAACAGTAACATGGGATGCTCCACATAGGAAAAATTAAAAAATAGAAACAAATGGTATGTAAGAAGCTTTACGTGATAAGTGGACAACACAGACTATACGACGTTTCGGCCAATAGGCCTTCAGCAGGAACAAACAAAAAAACACACACACAAAACTAATAACGAAACAACGAAAACAAAAACAATTGAAATGTGTTAAAGAAAACAAAATTATCTATCCTGTGTGTAAACAGAGGTCAAAACGAAAAGCTCCACATAGGAGGCTGAGTAGTCTTGAGTTATGACGTAGGCCTCAGGACAGGAAGTTCAAAGCCCACCAGAAACGGTGATGAGTATTTAAAAAATAGGAAACATTAATCTGGTGTTTCTTTATGATGTTACCATCCCCTGATCTCTCGGGTAGTGTGATTCGATATCTACCACTCTCAGATAACGGCAGTAATCAGGAGGTCTCGTGTGCACTCGCGCACGTTAAAGAACCCTTGGTAGTTACAATCGAAAAGAGTACGTCTGCGGAGTTTGTGCACGTGGGCCAGGATTATCCTCAAACTTTCCCGAGACTCTCGAGGGGGGGCATCGGAGCACTTATGGGTTCGTCGGGTATGCAGTGGTGGTGGTGGTCCTAAAAACAAACAGACAGACAGTATCATGGGAGGACACAACGATCGATGAAGCCACGAACCTGAAGTCTGAATTCAAATAAAAGTGTCCTTGTCACGAGAGGAAGTTACGTTTCCGCTACAGCGAGCACTCAGCCTCCACGTTATACTGATTTGATTTTTATTTTGTCACTTTCACTTCGTCACCTTCTTTTTTATATCGTCACATTTATCATTATTATCTTGGAGTGTTAGAAGGTTTGATTGCACGGGAGTGGAGACTTAATTGCTCTTTTATTTGTAATTCCAACATTGATACCTTTTTTTTTTATAAAATATATTTTAACATTTTATTTTGGTGTTGGGGCCTTTTAAAAAATATTTTCTATATGTATAGTATTTTTATAGCTATGCTGCTTGCCTGCTGGAGACACCTGCCATTTTTTTTCTTTTGAGACGTAACTTGATTTATTTATCTTTAAAGTTACACAATAATACAACATATTACTTCAAGGATTGTTCTAAAGTAAATAAATTAACGATCAATCATACTTCGTGAATTGGTCATTTCAGAAGGAATCTTGGGACCATTCCTAATGTATAAGTACTAGGAATATGCATTGGAAACCATATAAAGTCGTGAAAACTAGGGAGTCTCGACTTTGTGAACAAGTTGTAAAAAAAAACCCACAACATTTAGACCAAAAATCCCTCAGATGGGATGAACAAAAAACAAACTATACGGCACTTTCCCCATTATTGAGGTTTGCTGATTAGGGAGCGGGACTTATCGGACGCAACAAATAAAGCAGAATACACATCCTTAACACAAATTTCAGTACGGGCGATTTTTATCACATTGTAAAGGGAATGATTGTAAAGGGAATGATTTCACAGACAATGTTCCATGGTTGTAAATATCAACTTACATGTTTCTATTTATCTAACACATAACATATTGTTTATGAATTTTTAGATAATTAAACAAGGTATTAGATGTCACAAATACCAAGATGATACAAGACGTGTAAAAATAACATGGTTTGATGACAGTTGACACTAATCAAATTGAGAGTGACGCTAGCTGCGGCTAAACGTACATGACCGAAATCGGCATGACGTACCCGTGCGTCCAACGTACGGAAAGAGTTAACTCTTTCAATTCAAAGAAACTAAAGAGCAAGCAGTGGCTGGTGTCTAACGCCATCTTGTAAGCGCATACAATGTGAGACCTCATTCTCCTTCTTTGCTTCCGTCCTAATTTTCCTTTCAGCGTAGAGAAGAGATATAATTTGCTCTTCTGTTGACCTTTGCTGCTGTTATGTTTCATAGAAACTACAGAACAATGAAACAGAGACGTCACTTCGCAACAGAAACGAAATAAAGGATATAAATAAATGGATTACGGTTATGGTTAGTCGAAGGCCGCCCCCCCCCCCCCCGGGTGCAAACAAATGCAACAAATTAAAACTCAACACCCTGTACCAGTGGAATTATCCGAATTAAAATTCATCTTATAAATTAATAGATTAATAATACACATCTAGTCAAGTGCTATTTCCTTTGATGACGTACAAATGACATTGACCCAGTAGCTGCCTGTGTACCGATGCCAAATTCGGGCTGAGAACGTAACCACTCCTCATACATTTATGCAGTCTTTATGCTTATGCTAAAATGATTTGTCATGGGCGTATACAGAAATGGTAAAGGGGAAAGGAAAAAATATAGTCGAACTTTCTGGGACTTTATGATACAGATTTCGAAATATCAATTAAATAAATAAATTATAGGTAATGTTTAAGAAAGCTTTGTTGTCATTATAAATCGAATGTAGACAAGAAAGGGCGGACATTTAGTAGCAATACTAAAAAAAAAGGAAGAAAAAAGTGGTATGGTGACAGCTTTACGTGATAATGGACGAAACAAAAGTCGACGTTTCGGCCAAGTAGGCCTTCATCAGGACGAACAACAAACACAAAAATTATATATAACGATATATTAACAAATCTAACTACATGGCGATAATATGCTAGATACTAAAGAGAGGAAAAATAAAAAATGCTCACTTCCCTGTGTTCCTGAGCTGGATCAGTCTCCAAATGGACTGAATTGATACGGCAGGATGACCGACTATAAATCTCTCTGACCATTAAGTCTCTCACATTTAGTACGAGAATTGAAGCAGTTACTGCTGAATTCAAGTGAGCATCACAGCGCAATTTGATGAGGGGACATTTTTGTGAAGAGCTTATTTTACGCTCCAAAAGGTCTAGAAAGTATGTCTCCGTCATAGGCGACTCGTTTAAAACTGGTGCTGACAGGCAACTTGGCCACAAAGAGACGGATCTAAATCTGTTTATGGATTGTCTACAATTTTTGTTTTCAAAATCACTCCTTTATAGTTGAAACTTTCAGCTACAGCAAAAGGCTGGTTTAGATTGCCTTGTTAAAAAAAATGTCTCGGGACCGTCAACATACAAGTTTATGGAAACACGGAACTTCCGGTCAATATGGTGGACAGGCGGCATAAACCATTGAGACTCAGCCTGAAAAGTGTTCCTTGTTGCAGAGTTCTCATATTTCAAGTCCGGCTTGCTGCCGATGTGTTCTGTGCACACCGTGAGCTCTGTTTTTCATCCCGATTGTTTCGATATTCCTTTTGCTTACGATGAATGATGATATCGTATGACGAAGGACAGTTCGGCTGCGTTCACTTTCGATGTCGTTTAGCCTTATGTCTTTTGTCGTATGCTGTATCTGCTATTATTGGGACTGCAGCTCACTTTCCTTGTTTGGATCTTTAAATGAGATGAGTTTTAATTCGGATGATTTAACTGGCACGGACGGTTGAGAAATTATGGATTTTAAATCGTTTGCAGTGACACCTTGGCCTTCAACTAACCATAACCGTATCGAAACACGTTCCGGTTGAGAGAAAAAAAAAGCACTAGACAGGAGGACTATCAGCATGGGTGCAGTCTTTAGATTCCAGCAAGTATGCAGGAATACAACGTTGGACTAGTAGAGCGACAAACTGCTACAAGGGAAGCTCTGTGTATGCATAATCAGCGAGTTACTGGAGCCCTTACGTGTGCATGCACCTACTGAAAGTCGACTGCCAAATATATGCTCGCCTGGAGTTTTGTGATGTCACTTCTAACACGTTCATTGAACAATAAATGTCTACAACAACAAAGATATGTTGGAACCATACCACGCCCTCTCACGGGTTTAGACCCCGGGCATTTACACCTTCCCCTCTTTGGCCTTGAGCTGTCACACCCCCCCCCCCAATAAAGTAGCGTCCCATCCACCCTCTTACTCGTTTTAAGTACGCCCCTGTTTCTAAAAAAAGGAACATTTATCACACACTCCATGTTACGCACGCGCGTTCCACCCATTACAAACTGCAGCAATATAACCGTTTGCCTGTACCGGCGACGCCATCTGGCTAAAGCGAGCCAGCAAGAAGAGAACCCAGACATCCACAACGATAACATTCAACACACAAGGTCCCCCCGTCAGACTAATTCTAATTCAACCGGCTTGAGTTTGTGCACAAACATGGCGTACGTTGTGTTGTTGTCCTTCATCATTAGTCATCGATCTTTAAAAACATTCCTTGTAGTAGCAACTAAAGCAAGCTAACCTTGTGTTTACCAACAAATCTTTTCAAACCTTAGCGATAATTAACTGCTCAATTACTGTTTGCATAATTACGATACATTAAAAAATATACATTTCTACCGTCATAAGTATATTGTTGTAAAGTAGTCACAGTGTTGTTAATCACAGCGTAGGTTTAACATAACAGCATAACTTCCTACTTTTCTTTATTTATTTTAATGTAACGTCCGCAATGAATTTGTAATTTAATTACTTGTAGACTGCTATTATTGCACTTACACTACGCTAACTACTACAGCGACCGAAGCTGGGAATAATTTAATTTGAAACATCCATTTTGTTCTTAGAAACAAAAGTAATAGTTTGTTGTTTTAGAAGATAAAAGTGTTACCTCCTACTGGGCTGCTGCTGCTGCCATCATGGATGATGATGGTCGTCTGCCGGTTCTCTAGCAGACGATACTTGCCGCGGTGGAACAAGTTCATTTTTGTTTGATTTTTAACGGATATTTTTTAATGTACATTTTTTTTTAGCCCTGTTGCTTTTGCAATTTGCTGAGTAATCAAAAATTTTGCTTGTGATGTTATAATTATATACCTCATGTTAAAGTATGCACAATGTGAATAGTATTAGTATTATAAATAGGATGTGATGAAATTAATAAGTGAAATTCTTAAATAATTTAATAAGTGTGGAATTATAATAATAGAATATAATTATAAATTAATTATAAGCTTTTTATCATTTGTCTTCATTATTATAATTATACTTTATACTGAACTTCATGATATCATTAATCATAAATGTAAACTTTAAACTTTTAAATTAATTTTATGTATAATCAATAGTATAATTATATTATTAATTTATTATTACACCTTTATTGTCCTTTGCTTAGATATAAGTCTATTATGAATATGAGTTATACTATAAGTTATAGGCAATTATGAACATATATTTTATTTATAGATAATGTTATTGTTAGCGATTATGAACACTTTTGTCAATTATGAACCTTTGATAGACACATTATCATTTATAAAAGTTAAATATGGAAGTGATATATAAGAATTACTTATCAGCATACATTATTTAGGCATGTTGTAAGAGGCGACTAAGGAGGTTGATCGATGGCTTGACAACCTGTCATTGTAACCAATATCGTTATGGAAACAACCATAGATTTTAGAAGCAGTGATCTCTGCAATATGTGCCACTTTGGCACGCAAGGTTTCTGTTTTTGAGATTGTGGTTCTGCCCTATGTGCCGTCTTTGGCTCGAAAGGACAATAAATAGATAGTTACATTATTTGTATTGTGCAAAATGAATATGTCTGATATAAATGTTTTATAATATGAACATGAGATTTAGACAGAAAGGCTATACATTTGAAACATGAGTATAGAAATGTTATGTATACATTTTAGTTAGGCCTATGTTATTATCATCATCATCAAGTACCATGCCTGATGGTGTAGGTGATCATGTCTCTCCAGAACTTTCGATCTCGATATTTATTTATCATTTCTGCTGTTGACCTTCTGCCAAGCCATTCTCTTAAGCTGTCTGGTATCTTTTCTCTTTGCTTCCCTCTATCTCTTCATCCCTCAAATTTCACAGTTATTACTATATACCCCAGCTGTTCTCTTCTCATTACATGGCCAAAAAATGATGATTGTTTCTTCCTAATATTGGAAATTAGCTCTCTACTTGCTTTGGTCTCTTTCAGAATGTTTTAATTACTCTTGTTAGCTGTCCATGGTATTCTCAATATTCTTCTGTAAAACCACATTTCTACAGACTCCAATGATTTTCTTGTCTGTTGTCCTATTGTCCATGATTCACATCCATATTTTAAGATTGGCTGTACATAAGATTTAAGAACTCTTTTTCTTGTTTCTATTGTCAAAAATGGATTGCACAGTATTGTCTTCATTTTTTGCAAAGCTGCTTTTGCCTGAGCCGTTCTGCATCCCACCTCTGTTGTACATCTACCTTCTGAGCTTAACATTGTTCCCAGATATTTAAATTCATTTACCTGTTTTAATATTTAATAGTTAAACATATTGAACGATAAATTTTGAGATGTTATACACCTACAAAAGTGCTCTCTAATGTCATGGAAATATATATATATATGTATGTCAATCAAACTTTTTTCATACTTTTTACAGATCAAAAGAACCACAATGGAACCAAGGTAAATTTGAATTATTTTAACACTTTTCTTAATATGGAGAGTGTACAGAATATCAGGAAAACATAATTCAATTCTGTAAATAATTTCTGACTCATCTCCTAAATAAAGTAGTGATTTCTGTAGTTGTTCATTTACATGTTCTATAATGTTGCTTTCAAGTCCTATAAGTCAGTTGTAAAATGTTGCTTTCAAGTCCTATAAGTCAGTTGTAAAATGTTGCTTTCAAGTCCTATAAGTCAGTTGTAAAATGTTGCTCTCAAGTCCTATAAGTCAGTTGTAAAATGTTGCTTTCAAGTCCTATAAGTCAGTTGTAAAATGTTGCTTTCAAGTCCTATAAGTCAGTTGTAAAATGTTGCTTTCAAGTCCTATAAGTTAGTTGTGAAATGTTGTTTTCAAGTCCTATAAGTCAGTTGTAAAATGTTGTTTTCAAGTCCTATAAGTCAGTTGTAAAATGTTGCTCTCAAGTCCTATAAGCCTGTTGTAAAATGTTGCTCTCAAGTCTTATAAGTCTGTTGTAAAATGTTGCTCTCAAGTCCTATAAGTCTGTTGTAAAATGTTGCTCTCAAGTCTTATAAGTCTGTTGTAAAATGTTGCTCTCAAGTCCTATAAATCTGTTGTAAAATGTTGCTCTCAAGTCCTATAAATCTGTTGTAAAATGTTGCTCTCAAGTCTTATAAGTCTGTTGTAAAATGTTGCTCTCAAGTCCTATAAGCCTGTTGTAAAATGTTGCTCTCAAGTCTTATAAGTCTGTTGTAAAATGTTGCTCTCAAGTCCTATAAGCCTGTTGTAAAATGTTGCTCTCAAGTCCTATAAGTCTGTTGTAAAATGTTGCTCTCAAGTCCTATAAATCTGTTGTAAAATGTTGCTCTCAAGTCTTATAAGTCACTTGTTAAATGTTGCTTTCAAGTCCTATAAGTTTGTTGTAAAATGTTGCTCTCAAGTCCTATAAATCTGTTGTAAAATGTTGCTCTCAAGTCCTATAAATCTGTTGTAAAATGTTGCTCTCAAGTCCTATAAGTCACTTGTAAAATGTTGCTCTCAAGTCCTATAAGTCTGTTGTAAAATGTTGCTCTCAAGTCCTATAAGTCACTTGTAAAATGTTGCTCTCAAGTCCTATAAGTCTGTTGTAAAATGTTGCTCTCAAGTCCTATAAGTCTGTTGTAAAATGTTGCTCTCAAGTCCTATAAGTTTGTTGTAAAATGTTGCTCTCAAGTCCTATAAGCCTGTTGTAAAATGTTGCTCTCAAGTCCTATAAATCTGTTGTAAAATGTTGCTCTCAAGTCCTATAAGTCTGTTGTAAAATGTTGCTCTCAAGTCCTATAAGTCTGTTGTAAAATGTTGCTCTCAATTCCTATAAGCCTGTTGTAAAATGTTGCTCTCAAGTCCTATAAATCTGTTGTAAAATGTTGCTCTCAAGTCCTATAAGCCTGTTGTAAAATGTTGCTCTCAAGTCCTATAAATCTGTTGTAAAATGTTGCTCTCAAGTCTTATAAGTCTGTTGTAAAATGTTGCTCTCAAGTCCTATAAGTCTGTTGTAAAATATTGCTTTCAAGTCCTATAAGTTTGTTGTAAAATGTTGCTCTCAAGTCCTATAAATCTGTTGTAAAATGTTGCTCTCAAGTCCTATAAATCTGTTGTAAAATGTTGCTCTCAAGTCCTATAAATCTGTTGTAAAATGTTGCTTTCAAGTCCTATAAATCTGTTGTAAAATGTTGCTCTCAAGTCCTATAAATCTGTTGTAAAATGTTGCTTTCAAGTCCTATAAGTTTGTTGTAAAATGTTGCTCTCAAGTCCTATAAGTCAGTTGTAAAATGTTGCTCTCAAGTCCTATAAGCCTGTTGTAAAATGTTGCTCTCAAGTCCTATAAGTTTGTTGTAAAATGTTGCTCTCAAGTCCTATAAATCTGTTGTAAAATGTTGCTTTCAAGTCTTATAAATCTGTTGTAAAATGTTGCTCTCAAGTCCTATAAGTTTGTTGTAAAATGTTGCTCTCAAGTCCTATAAGTCAGTTGTAAAATGTTGCTTTCAAGTCCTATAAATCTGTTGTAAAATGTTGCTTTCAAGTCCTATAAGTTTGTTGTAAAATGTTGCTCTCAAGTTCTATAAATCTGTTGTAAAATGTTGCTCTCAAGTCCTATAAGTTTGTTGTAAAATGTTGCTCTCAAGTTCTATAAATCTGTTGTAAAATGTTGCTCTCAAGTTCTATAAATCTGTTGTAAAATGTTGCTCTCAAGTCCTATAAGTTTGTTGTAAAATGTTGCTCTCAAGTCCTATAAGTTTGTTGTAAAATGTTGCTTTCAAGTCCTATAAGTTTGTTGTAAAATGTTGCTCTCAAGTCCTATAAATCTGTTGTAAAATGTTGCTCTCAAGTCCTATAAATCTGTTGTAAAATGTTGCTCTCAAGTCCTATAAATCTGTTGTAAAATGTTGCTCTCAAGTCCTATAAATCTGTTGTAAAATGTTGCTCTCAAGTCCTATAAATCTGTTGTAAAATGTTGCTCTCAAGTCCTATAAATCTGTTGTAAAATGTTGCTCTCAAGTCCTATAAATCTGTTGTAAAATGTTGCTCTCAAGTCCTATAAGCCTGTTGTAAAATGTTGCTCTCAAGTCCTATAAGTTTGTTGTAAAATGTTGCTCTCAAGTCCTATAAATCTGTTGTAAAATGTTGCTTTCAAGTCTTATAAATCTGTTGTAAAATGTTGCTCTCAAGTCCTATAAATCTGTTGTAAAATGTTGCTTTCAAGTCCTATAAGTTTGTTGTAAAATGTTGCTCTCAAGTCCTATAAGTCAGTTGTAAAATGTTGCTTTCAAGTCCTATAAGTTTGTTGTAAAATGTTGCTCTCAAGTTCTATAAATCTGTTGTAAAATGTTGCTTTCAAGTCCTATAAGTTTGTTGTAAAATGTTGCTCTCAAGTTCTATAAATCTGTTGTAAAATGTTGCTTTCAAGTCCTATAAGTTTGTTGTAAAATGTTGCTCTCAAGTTCTATAAATCTGTTGTAAAATGTTGCTCTCAAGTCCTATAAGTTTGTTGTAAAATGTTGCTCTCAAGTTCTATAAATCTGTTGTAAAATGTTGCTTTCAAGTCCTATAAGTTTGTTGTAAAATATTGCTCTCAAGTTCTATAAATCTGTTGTAAAATGTTGCTTTCAAGTCCTATAAGTTTGTTGTAAAATGTTGCTCTCAAGTTCTATAAATCTGTTGTAAAATGTTGCTCTCAAGTCCTATAAGTCAGTTGTAAAATGTTGCTCTCAAGTCCTATAAGTCAGTTGTAAAATGTTGCTTTCAAGTCCTATAAGTTTGTTGTAAAATGTTGCTCTCAAGTTCTATAAATCTGTTGTAAAATGTTGCTCTCAAGTCCTATAAGTCTGTTGTAAAATGTTGCTCTCAAGTCCTATAAGTCTGTTGTAAAATGTTGCTCTCAAGTTCTATAAATCTGTTGTAAAATGTTGCTCTCAAGTCCTATAAGTCTGTTGTAAAATGTTGCTCTCAAGTCCTATAAGTCAGTTGTAAAATATTGCTCTCAATTCCTTTAAGTCACTTGTAAAATGTTGCTCTCAAGTCATGTAGATCTAAATTCTGTTAGCTACTCAGTGTAACTTTTAACAGTACTTTAGTTCAAGCATTTTTATTTCTTGTGGACTTTCCTCAGTTGATAGATTTCCTGCAGCAATTTGTAATGCAACAGCTTCTATTCCAAAGATACCTGAAATAGCACTGTTGTTAAGGAAAGCTGTGAGTTGTTTATAGCCTTGTCACATCTGGAGGTTGAAGGCCAGAGGCCAGGTATTGATGGGAAAATACGAAAAACTATTTCAGGATGTAGTGATATGACTCATCTGTTTTGAAATGGTTACAGCTAACGTATTCATGGAATGCTTTGCTGGTTATTACCGTATTTGTTATAAATAATATTAATAATAAAAACAATTATAAACTGTTCATATATATTAAAGCTAAGGAAAGAAGTTATTGAAATGTCTTATTTAGAAGTTTTTGTTTTAGTTTGAACAGTTTTATAGAAAAATAAGAATAACGGTCTGGGACTGTATTAAAAATAACCAGAAAAAAAAACAAATATAATCTCCTCTGCTTCTACAGTTATCCAAAGTTAAACCTTTTTGTTGTCTTCCTACATCGTGTTGTGCTTTCTGTGCATTTCAATGAAACACACCCGACTTCAGAACAAAGACAGAGTGAACTACAAGAAATGATAGACATAATAGTGAAAGAAAGCAGCAAGAAAGATCTTAGTCTGAATAGTAAGAAAACAGAAGTAATGGTCATATTGAAGGCACAATCATCACCATCATGCAGCATAAAAACAGGATAAATCTGAAACAAGTGCAAGGCGTCAAATACTTGGGCACAATAATAACATCAGATGGGAGATGCACCACAGAAATAAAAAGTAGAATAGCTCAGCCCAAAATAGCATTTCAGAAAATGAAAAACGTCTTATGCAACAAATTTATGTCAATAGAAATAAGAAAGAGAGTTCATTGGTGCTATATAATTGCACTTCTGACCTATGGAAGTGAATCATGGACAGTAGACAAATGAAAAGACGATTAGAGGCCACAGAGATGGGATTTCTCAGAAGAATGTTGAAAGGTCCCTGGACAGCTAAAAAGACCAATAAGGAAATTCTCAAAGAGGCCAAAACAAAAATGGAGCTCCTAAGAAACATCAGAAAGAAACATTCCACATTTTTTGGGCACTTCATGAAATCATACAGCCAACCGGTATGGCACATGATGATGATGATGAGGTTTTCTTCCATCTCAATCCCTCCTAGTCTCTTGGCCAGATTGGTTAATCTGTTACCAGAGCTACTGATGGGAGGTGGAGTAGGATCTTGATCAGTTTTGGTACTGATCGTGGTGCAAGAAGTCAACTTTGAGTCTCTTACCCCTTTCAGCCCAGGTATTGTTCGACATCTTTGTCCCTAGATATCGTTTGAGGTATTGAAGCACTCAAAAGACAAATAACTTGCAAAGAGATGACCATTGGCACATGATGTTATTAAGCTTTGTTCTTGTTTTTGTGTATAGAATCATCATCATTGTATTGTCAATTTTCTCCATAATCTTTTACCTAACTACACAAAAAGTTCTCAATTCAGTGCACAAACTCTGCAGCTTTAGCTTGGGTCCCTCAAGCCAAAGCTGCTAAGCTAATTGCTTTAGCTTAAACCTGAGTACAGCCCACCAGTTGCAGCTAAATTGTTTTATTGATTCAGTGACATCTTGTGAGCACTGGACTGTAAATCTTGTGCAGTGAAAAAGATGAATCATTCATGACGATTAATATTGATGAGCCTTTGTGTAGACAACATTTCCCAGAGTGCATTTAGTCTATCATATTTTGGTGGTGATGTAGAGAGAAATAATCAATAAACTAATGAGTTCACTATAAATACTTGAGTCAGGTTTATCAGCATAGAACAGGCAAATTTAATCTGCAATATGGATATCCTAAGGAGAGTGGGAGAATGAAATGTACTTTTTGAATGTTCACAAATACTATGTTTCTATTATTATAATTTTGATTATTAACACTATTCATTTATTTTGTTGATTGTACTTAAGATTCATCATCATCATGTGCCATACCAGTTGGCGTAGGTGATTATGTCCTTCCACAAATTTCTATCTACAGTGCACCGTATCAGTTCTGTTGTTGACTGTTTTCCATGCCACGACACCAAGCTATCTAGTATTTTCTCTATTTGTCGTCCACGATCTCTCTTTCCTTTTATTTTGCCAGTTGTAACCAAGTATTCCAACTTTCCTCTTCTCATGATGTGCCAAAAAAATGTTTATTGTTTCTTTCTGAAGTTTTTAAGGAACTCCCTTTTTGTGTTGGCCTCTTTGAGAATTTCCTCATTGGTCATTTTAGCTGTCCAGGAAACTTACAACATTCTTCTGAGAAATCCCATCTCTGTGGCCTCTAATCATCTTTTCATTTGTTTGTCTACTGTCCATGATTTGCATACATAGATCAGAATTGGTTCTATATAGCACCAATGAACTCTCTTTCTCACTTCTATTAACAGATTTGTTGCATAAGATATTTTTCATTTTTTGAAATGCTATTTTGACCTCAGCTATTCTGCTTTTTATTTCTGTACTTAATATTAGCATATTAATTATGTTCTTTTTCTTTGCTTTGTCATGTAGACCTGATGACTACTAAAGAAATGAATAACACTCTTTGTCATCCACCCTTAAAAGGATGTTAAGAGGGATAAATGTGTTGTATATCCAAATTCAGCACAGCAATTTTGAGTGCTGGGTTACCTCCCCTCTTTGCCACCTACTTGTTTGGCCAGACTGGACAGTTTGTTTCCTGGAGCTCCATATTGGCTTGCATATTTAGACATGGCCACTTGCCTGAGTAACAGGGTAACATTTAATAATTGAGTCAGGTCTCTCTTTGTGCAATGTATCAAAGGACCAACCCCACATGTTTTGGTTGAAATTAATTATTTTGAATGTCAGTTACAATAATTAATAATGAAGTTAATAGTGAAGTTTTCCTTGTAATTTAGAAGTTTATTTACTTGTAGACAAATTTAATACTTGGGATTATTCACCAATAATCTTTGGGGTACATACATGAACATAAATTCTACATAAATGTAGAGGAACAAAAATCAGAACACCAACATAGATAGCTGAAGGAGAAATATTGATCATTTGAGGTGAAAAGCTACAGAAAATTGTAAAAATATCTCAGACAAAACAATCAACAAAAATATTTGATGGAAGCTGAAAATAAGCTAGAAATTGTTAGAGGATTTAACTGAAATGAGAAAAGTGACATTTTGGTCATATCATTTTGTAAGAATAATTGAGGGTATAATTCCAGAAAAGAGGATAAGTAGGTCATCTAGAGTAAAAAAAGGATTAAAACATCACACCATCCAGCTGGCGAGGCTTGATGAGGCAAGCTATAGAACTAGGCATTGAAAGTCATTCAGACTGACAATCAAGAGAGTGATGTTCTCTCTCATGACAGAGGAAACAAAAATGTGTCTTTTTTATGGTTGGTGATTAAGTGAACTGTTGCTCTTTGACACAAAGCCACCCTTCTTAAATTCACTTCATCTGTTCAAGAGTTGCTTTTGAAACTATTTCTATTTTTAGCTTTAATTCATTATTTGGGCGAGGATGTATTGTGCTGCTAGTTTAACAGCAAAGCCATGGTATCTGCAACTTTAGGCCAGAGACATCCATCCATCTTTGGCATGGCTAGATTTGCTAAACAATTTTTGACTTGGCAGTGGCCATTTTGGCCTACTCTTTTAGACTTTTAGCTGCCAAGGGTTCTTTAATGTGCATGAGTGCACGAGTGCACACAGGACCTCCTGTTTGTGCCCTTACTTGAGAGGACTAGACATCAGATTTAACTACCCAGAGACCAGGGAGGATACAACCACAAAGAAACTGCAGGATTTTAACTGAAAAATTTCCACTGGGGATTCAAACCTGGGACCTTCTTATTTCTAGACCACCCAGCTACTCCTCAAGATTTCTTTAACTTGAAAGAAAAAAGAAGCATTGTGCAACTTTGTGATAGAGAAAACAAGCACTTTCGTTTGTGTTATTAACCACTTACAATTGTATTTCTTTAATTGAAAGGTTATCTCCCTTTTAATTCCCAGCATGATCTGTATTTTGTTATTGAATATTTTCACAGAAGAGGGAAGTATCAGGCTGTGTATCCGAGGACGTGTCGTTAACCTCAGTACTCCCTCGGACTTGACTGATTTTGATATCAGCAAGCATGGAGAGGCTCCCTCGGAGAAACTACAACTGGAGTGGGTGTATCCTCAGTCATGACTCACTTCCTCATTTATTGAATACAAATTGCTATCTTCACTCACGTGTGCTCTCACCTCTCATAAGTGCTACCACCTTTCATATGTGCTATCTTCTCTAATTTGTCCTGTCTTCTGTCATGGTTACTCTCTCCTCTCATGTCTGCTCTCTTCTCACATGTGAAATCTTCTCTCTCATTTTTATGTATTCTATCTCCTCTCAAGTGTACTGTCTTTTCTCATGTATTTTGTTCCTTTTCTCACCTTTTTTTTGGCCTTTTCTGGTGTATTTTTTGCCTTTGTTCATGTTTTTAACATTGTTTGTTATGCATTTTAAAATAATATATATATACATATAGAGCATGTTATGTTATTGATTGCTTTAGTTTGAGAATTGCATACTGTAGATGAGAATCTACTAAGTTAGAAAGTAAAAATAATGGTGATCTCATTTCCACACGTTAAACTGAGTAAGTAAAGAGCTTCGTCACACATAAGTAAAGTAAAGAGCTCCATCACACATAAGCAAAGTAAAGAGCTCCTTCACACGTAAGTAAAGTAAAGAGCTCCATCACACCAAGTGGCATATAGGGAATATGGTGTTAGTGACCATAATTTTTACAGACCTTCAGCACATGGTTTTTGGGGTAATATGGTTGGTATTATGTCCTACTCATCAGCACAAACACAAAACTTAGGCTATTCAAATCAAATGTACTATCAACCCTTACGTATGCGTGTGAAAGCTGGAAAACAACAAGAGATATAGAAACAAAGTTGAACGCATTCGAAAATAAATGTCTAAGGAAAGTACTTGGCATAGCATGGAACGAATTCAAAACAAATGAGGAAATTAGAGAAATCGCCAATCAACCACTAATATCTTCAGTAATAAAGAAAAGACGATGGTCATATGTTGGACATGTGATGAGAAGAGATAATAACCGAATAGCAAAGCAAGCCCTCATATGGGAAACAACAGGTAAGAGGAAAAGAGGAAGACCAGGGAGACACTGAGAAGAACATTGATGAGAGAGGCAAGAGCAGCAGGAATCGGCTGCCTCAATGAGATAGAGCTGCTTGCACAGAACAGAGACAAATGGCGAGATTTGATAAAATATCTTTAAAAGAAAACTGCTAGAACAAAAATTCAGATAGGAGAAGGTGTATCTTGGTCTACGCCCTATGGGCCGGTTACGGCTCGAAAGGTCAATAGATTATGTCCTTGCCACTTTACTTTCCCCCCCCCCCCCCCAAAAAAAAAATCCGGTACCCATTTTAAGGATGTGTGAACCATGAAGCCGTCAATCAGGATCGAACCCAACCTCTTGTCCTTTTTTGTCCAGTTCACTAACAACTGAGCTTGTTAAGCTGAGTATTGTAATGTTAAAGCATTTCATTTTCCTAATATTATGTGCATACGATGGGACTATATTTTAGATGTCTTTATTACATGCCATTTTGAGTATTCTTTTGTCACATGCCATTTTCAGAATATGAATTATTTTCCTTTAAAAGTAATGTTCCTTAACCAAGTCACCTCCAGATATGGTTATCGTGGCCGAGATTGCCGGTCCAATCTTTATTTTTTGCCAACTGGTGAGGTGGTTTACTTCACTGCGGCAGTGGTGGTCTTACACAATTTTGAAGAACAGACGCAGAGACATTATCTGGGTCACACAGATGATATCAAAAGGTGAGAACTATCTTTTTTTTCACTGTCTAGTATAGTTCAGGCAAAAGCAGCTTTTAAAAAAATGAGGAAGATAATGTGAAATCCATTTTTGACAATAGAAACAAGAGAAGGAGTTCTTAAATGTTATGTAGATCCAGTCTTAACATATGGACGTGAATCATGGACAATAGGCCAACAGACAAGAGAATCACTGGAGGCTGTAGAAATGTGGTTTTACAGAAGAATGTTGAGAATACCATGGACAGCTAAAAAGAGCAATGAAAACATTCTGAAAGAGGCTAAAGCAAAAAGAGAGCTAATTTCCAATATTACAAAGAAACAATCATCATTTTTGAACTTGTTATAAAATGGGAACAGCTGGAATATATTGTAACAACTGGGAAAATTGAGGGATGAAGAGATAGAGGAAAGCAAAGAGAAAAGATACCAGACAGCTTAAGAGAATGGTTTGGCAGAAGGTCAACAACAGAAATGATAAATAACTGTCGAGATCGAAAGTTGTGGAGAGACATGATCACCTACGCCAGCTGGCATGGCACTTGATGATGATGTCTGTAGTGTGATTAAATATATCATAAGAGAACACAATGTCTGTGGTTATACTACAAAATAAATATCAACTTATGGAATTCATTTCTTCTGTTTCTTCAGTGTAGACTTATTGGTTACATCCCACTCTGTGGTTTCACACCATGAGGACCACCCAGTACATCCATCTTCTGTTTGCTTTTGTTCGAACTGTTACCCTAACTATTTTCCTTGATACCTCTGATATCAGAGTTGTATCCCCTGGGTGGAATCAATAAAATCTCCAACAGAATCAAAAAGAAACGACAATACTGGATATGTCAACTACATATCTATTGTCCCTTCGAGCTGAAGACGGCACATAGGGCAGAAGTTCTGGACTCTTGTGTCCGCCGATCTTGTTATCAAGTGTCAGACCTTATACTGGACCCACATTGTATTTTGCCACATAACTCTGTTCTGGGAGAAGTACTCAATCTTTGTGAGGTAGCAGATGCATGCTGTTACTGTTTCTTACCTCGGTGTTCTTTTTAGCATTTCTCTGGGTCAGCCTCTTTTTATTTTACCCTCTGGTTCCTGTTTGAGGGCTTGCTGTGAGATTCTCTTCTTGTCTCTTCTCATCACAAGGCCAGCGTGTGACCACCTTTTTCTCTTGTTTATAGATACAATTTTTGGATGCTTTGTCATTTCTCTTATTTCTGCAATCATCATCAAGTACCAGGCCTGCTGGCATAGGTGGTGATCATGTCTCTCCACAATTTTTGATCTTGACAGTTATTTATCATTTCTGTTGTTGACCTTCTACCAAGCCATTCTCTTAAGTTGTCTGATATTTTTTCTCTTTGCTTTCCTCTATCTCTTCGTCCCTCAATTTTTCCAGTTGTTACAATATATTCTAGTTTGTCTCTTCTCATTACATGGCCAAAAAATGATGATTGTTTCTTCCTAGTATTGGAAATTAGCTCTCTTTTTGCTTTGGCCTCTTTCAGAACATTTTCATTACTCTTCTTAACTGTCCACGGTATTCTCAACATTCTTCTGTAAAACCACATTTCTACAGACTCCAGTGATTTTTGTGGTGATTCATGATTGTACAAAGAAGTTACGACGGGGGTTTTCTGTTGACTTCCATTTCTGCACTAATCTTGAGTTAATTCCATGGTATACAAAGTATTTTCCCGAGGCATTTGTTTTCAAATGCTTCCAGTTTATTTTCTATTTCTTTAGTTGTTTTCCAGCTCCTGCATGCGTAAGTAAGGGTGGTTCATACAAAACCAGGTTAAAAATGGCAAGAATGGAATCCATAACAATAAAGTAAAATCATGAAGCAGCAGTCTTAAACAGATATAAGAAAGACAGAGTTAACAAAGAGCTTGATAGATTTTTTCACCAGTCCATCTTTTGCTTTAGTAAAGCTAATTTAGTCTTTGTCTGCCTCTACCTCATTTACTCACAATTTTCTCTTTGACCTGTTTAAATGGTGAAAATACGCTGACCTGTACACTGTGCAGTGACTGCGCTGGGCATGCAATTTTTACCTGCAGCCCATCATTAATCCTCTAAGCAGACCACCACATTGCTTGGTCCTTCATCCATCCCATAATTTCAGTCAGTCATCTTTTGTTGTGCCATTTGGATAAGCTGTTCATTTTTTAAAATTTTCGTTTGATTTTCCTCTGGTTTTCTTTCCATTCTGTACAGCCTGTTATAGTTTCTCAATGCCTTCTTTTGGCACTGCACAGCCTGTTATAGTTTCTCAATGCCTTCTTTTGGCATGACGTGCTCAATAAATATAGATTGTCTCCTCTTTATGATTTTCATGATATTTCTGGTTTCTCCAGCTCATTTTAAATATTCTTCATTTGTCATTTTTACTATCCATGGAATTTGTAGCATTCTTGTGATAAACCACATCTCAGGTGCCTCAAATATACTTTGTGTTGTCTTGCTTATCGTCCGTGACTTACTTCCATAAAGTAGAACAGGTTCGATGTAGCACTTTAAGACACATTTTCTAACATTAATTGACAATAATTTGTTAAATAGAATGTTTATCATTCAATGAAATTCTGTCCTCATACTTATTTTATTTAGTAAATAATTAAAGTAAAGGATACTCATTACAGTTTATGTCATATAGGGAATATGGTGTTAGTATCCATAATGACCATTGACACATTTATGGTTATGGGAGTCACCATCTGCCAGGCTGTCCTTCTTTCTGAGAGAACGTTCCAGGTACCCATTTTAAGAAGGTGGACGAACTCTGAAGCCATGTTGGTCTGAATAAAAAGCCGCTTTTGAGAATTGAACCCATACACTACTGGTTATAAGGTAGCACATTCATCACATTGCTATCATAGCATCATTTAATACAAACAAGAACTTTTACTAATAATACAGTTTTATCGAGGCAGGGGGTGGATGGTGTTGTGGGAGCGGCCGACAAGTAGTGCCGGTTATGGTCCCTACTCCGTGATGGCAGGCAGAGGATCTCATTTATAGAGACAATGGCTGTGATCTCTGACTAGTACAGTTGTCACTGCCAAGAAGGAAAGGAATGGCAAACAATCTTCTTATAACGCCAACTCTTCTTATGTCCAAACGAGGAAATTCTCAAAGAGGCCAACACAAAAAGGGAGCTCCTGAGAAATATCAGAAAGAGACAATCAACATTTTTCGGGCACATCATGAGAAAAGGAAAGTTGGAATACTTGGTTACAACTGGCAAAATACAGGGAAAAAGAGATCATGGACAACAAAGAGAGAAAATACTGGATAGCTTGGTGTCATGGCATGGAAAACAGTCAACAACAGAACTGATACAATGCATGGTAGATAGAAGATTATGGAAGGACATGATCACCTACACCAACCGGTATGGCACATGATGATGATGACAATTTTATCTATTGTACATTTTTACTAATAGAACAACAGCCTGTGAGCTATGCAACTTAATTATTCATGACACATTTCCAGCATTGCCATCCACCCGGACAAGATCAGAATTGCTACAGGTCAGATGGCCGGACAGGAAACTAAAGAAGGAAAGGTGAGCACATACTCCCTGTTGTGATACTCTCACCTGCATTATGGCTACTCTGCTTGTTCCTGGTTTGCTTGCGTGATGTCCTCCAAGTATGAATTGTGTGTGTGTGTGTGTGTAGTCTCAAGGCAGTATTATTTTGTTTTTATTCCTTGAAGCCTAGGAAGATTTGCTGATTGAAATATTTTAAGTGGGAAGTGGTTAACAAATCTTAGCTGACTGCTTGCATCAGGATTAGTGAACCAGAACTGATCAAGATCCTACTACACTTCCCTCTGATGGACCTGGAAACAAACCATTCTGGCCAAACGAGTATTGATCAAAGAAGGAAGACAACTCAGTGCCGTATAATGTCTTTGCTTAAGTCTGATGTGTTGAGCTGAGAGGTGGGACAAGTTGAAGGTCTGCATCCTTTAATGTCCTTTACAAGGTCAACAATGAAGAGTAGTTGCTGAGTGAGCATTATGTCAGTTGTAGCATTTTGTCAGTTTGAAAACAAAGGCCGCAGTTTACAATGCCTGTATCATTAGTATCCTCTTGTATGGCAGTGAATCTTGGACATCTTATGCAAAGCAGGAGAGAAGGCTAAATGTATCCCATATGCAGTGTCTGCGCGATATTCACGGTATCACCTGGAAGGATAAAGTGATAACTTGGAGGTCATGACTCGCACAAGCCTCTAGAAAATATACACCTGCTCAAACAACATATGTGTCGCTGGTTTGCTCACATACACACTGCACACCAAAAGATATACTCTATGGACAACAAGCAGATGGCAAAAGAACTGTAGGTGGGTGTGTGTAAACGTGACATGAAGACTCTGAACATAAACCCTGCAGCTTGGGATAAAATAGCTGCGGACCACAATCTTTAGAAACACTCTAAAGCTCCAACTCAAACAAGAAGCAGACAGATTCATAGAAAAAGAGAATACATGGTGAAAGAGAAGAAAAAAATAACATTTCTAGGGGTGCTGAAAAATCCATAGTCAACTATGACTGATGGAGACTATTACTAGTGTTTTGCCAATTTTAATGTTTAGTCAATTGTAGTGTTTTGTCAATTTTAGTGTTTTGTTAGTTGTAGTGTCTTTTCAATTGTAGTATTTTGTTAATTGCAGTTTTTAGTTAGTTGCAGTGTTTTTTCAATTGCAGTGGTTTGTCAATTACAGTGGTTTGTCGATTGTAGTGTTTTGTCAGTTATAGTTTTTAGTTAATTGAAGTGATTTGTCAGTTGTAGTGATTTTGTCAATTGTAATATTTAGTTAATTGAAGTGATTTGTCAGTTGTAGTGATTTTGTCAATTGTAATATTTAGTTAATTGAAGTGATTTGTCAGTTGTAGTGATTTTGTCAATTGTAATGTTTAGTTAATTTCTGTGATGTATCAGTTGTATTGTTTGTTTAATTAGATTGTTTAATTGAAAGAAACTACCATTTATTTTTCTTTGTCCAGCCTCACGTCCGAGTGTGGGATTCCGTCAGCCTCAACACCCTTCATGTTATAGGAGTCGGAGTCTTCAACAGAGCTGTCGCATGTCTCTCCTTCTCCAAGCTGGTGAGTTGTTATTTAACATTAATTTCTCTGGAATTTTTCTTTCTATCATGTGTTACATTTCTCGCTGCTCACTTTATATTTCTATTCTTGTTAACTATCTTTCAGTTAATATTTCTCTCTGTCTCTCTTTTCCTATCTGTTAACTATTCTTTATTTCTGCCACTCTATTACTATTATACCATCACACTTTCTATCTACTTTACTGTTGTTAATCTGACTTAGTGTTCATCTATCATTCTTTTGCTAATATAAACTTCTTACCCATTTCCTCTTGTCTCTGCATTACTTTCTTTCTGTCATTGTTCTACCGGGCACATTACTGCTGTCTTTCTGTCACTCTTCTATATGGCCTTTGGCTTCTTGACAGACAGTTGGTAGCAAGCAATCATAATGTCAGTAGTTTGGTAAAGCATTAGTGTCTCATACTGGGTGCTGCATTACTAAAATCTTTTCTCGTGGCTGAATTTGCCAATCCTGGACAGACAGATCCATCCACAGAATGAGCAAGGTGTACCCACAGTACCCGGCCTTGTCTCCTTTCTCTTGTGCTTTTGTCTTCTGAATTTGACATCAGCACTGTCTCGAAAGTTGCTGTGCTATTTTTTATTTTTGCTCTCCGTGTGCTACGATTCACTGCCACATTTTCCCAGTTCCTTTCACTTATAGAAAATTCCCTCAGGAAAGTCCTGCAAACATCCTTATATCTCAGCACTGGTCTGCCCTTTTGTCTCTTTCCTTCCTTAAGCTAGCCATACAATATTTGTTTGGAAATATGACTGTTTGCCATTCTTCTTACATGGCTCAGCCACCTTAGTCTACGAATCCTAAGTGTTGCCATGATCGATGGGATTTTGGCTCATTGTAAGACATTAGAGTTAGTTACTTTGTCCTGCCATCTAATGTTCATAATCTTGCGAAGGCAACATACATGAAAGTTATTTAACCTTTTCTTCTGCCCTGCATAGGTAGTCCAAGTTTCTGATCCGTATAGAAGTGTACTAAGCACACAACTTTGGTAAATTTGAATCCTAGTCCTGAGTGTTAAATTGGTGGTGGCCCATGCCCTATCTTTAAGTTTGCCAAATGTGGAAGCTGCCTTTCCGATTCGGGAATTTATTTCTACTTCAAGGGAGACATTGGTTGTGACCATAGAACCGAGATAGGTGAACTTTCTCACAGGTTCAAGGGGTATGTTATTTAATGATATAGCTGCAGGGCTGGAACATTACAGCTGTCTTTCTATTGTCCTGCCAGCTACCATCCACTACGCTATGTTACACTATGCTATATCACATTATGCTATGTTGCACTACGCTATATCACATTACGCCATGTTACACTATGCTATATCACATTACACTATGTCACATTATTATTACATCATTCTAAACTATACTGTGAAGTGTTGAGAACTGTACTACTTTATTTTTGTCACACTTTTGACTGTTTCTCTATTTATCTTTTGCTATACTGTACCTCAGTGTGTTCTTTATTGGCTGTCCTTTATTATATTTCTATATGTCACAACAATTTTACTCTTTCGTGTCAAACATCCCAAACAGAAACTATGAAATTAATTTACTAAACAGGAGAAGTGACACTCTTTCAGATTCTTGTATACTATTTGTTCATTTATAGAATAAGTGTTAACAATAATTTATTTGTAGTAATTAAAAGAACAACCACTAATATCATCAGTAATCAAGAAAAGACGTTGGACAAATGTTGGACATGTGATGAGATGAGATAATAACTGAATAGTAATGCAAGCTCTCATGTGGGAAACAACAGGTAGGATGAAAAGAGGCTGACCCAGAGAAACACTGAGAATATCATTGATCAGAGTGGCAAAGGCAGCAGGAATCAGCTCCCTCAATGGGATCGAGATGGTTGCACAGAAAATAGACAAATGGCGAGATTTGATAAAAGATCTTTGCAAGGATTGAGACTGCTAGAAAGAAAATTTCGAAACGGGGAAAGAGTATCTGAGTCTATGGGCCGACTATGGCTTGGAAGGTCGATAGATAGATAGATGGAATTGAAAGAATACATTTCAAATGAACTGATAAGAGGCGAATCTAAACAAGAATATGTGTCAAGCTTTATAAGAAAAAGGCATTGGAAATACATTGGTCATGTGCTGAGAATGAACGAAGAAAGACTTCCTCATCAGGTATTTATGTGGAAACCATCTGATAAAAGAAAATAAAGGAGACCAAAAAAATCACTAGGCAGAACAATAACTAGGGAATGTTCAACTATGGGACTAATAAACAACCAAGACCTACAAGAACTAGGAGCCGTGATAGCTCAGTGGTTAGTGAACTGGACTACAAAGGACGGGAGGTCAGGTTCGATTGACGGCTTCCACGTTCACTCAACCTTAATGGGTACCGGATTTTTTTTCTGAGAAAGTAAAGTGGCACAGGCGTAATGCTGACCACATTACCCCAAAAATTAGAGACTAGGAACTGAATTTTGCGTGTTAATCCATTTTTCCCTGGCAGCCGTGTGCACAGGGTTCCCTTGCCGCACAGGCAGATAACTCCAACTTCAGAGGTACTCATATTTTTTCAATCGATGAGTAATTGACATTTGAAGCCGGGCCTCACTGATGAGACCAGGGGTGGTTCCTGCAGAGAGAAATCATAAATAAAAATCCCAACCGATGTAGCCGGGATTTGAACACACAACCTCTCTGTCTCTAGGCCGGCATCTTGCTTCGAGACCAACCAGTACCCCATACCAATAAGTTAATAAATAAGATCATAATGAAACAGAATTGTAGAAGCAAGTATACACAACAACAAACCCAAGAGATCCTTACCTTTCTTTATCACACGAAGAACAACACAACAAAATACCAACTTTGTTCACAGGTGAGAACGCTACTGTTGATGGGTTATAAAATTACGTACTTGACTCATAAAATTAGAGCGTTAAATATCCTTCAAAAATATATACCTGACTTGCAAAGTTAGAGAATTAAATGTCCTCCAAAATTATGTACCTGGCTCATAAAGTTGGATAATTAAATATCCTCCAAAATTATGTACCTGACTCACAAAGTTAGAGAATTAAATATCCTACAAAATTATGTACCTGACTCACAATGTTAGAGAATTAAATATCCTACAAAATTATGTACCTGACTCACAAAGTTAGAGAATTAAATATCCTACAAAATTATGTACCTGACTCACAAAGTTAGAGAATGAAATATCCTACAAAATTATGTACCTGACTCACAAAGTTAGAGAATGAAATATTATGCACGTACTTGCTGTAATAGTTTACCTGTGATCATTCTAGGATGGAGGGCAACACCTTGTTGTTGTGGATGATGCTAATGAACATATCATTTCTATATGGGACCTTGGCAAAGAGAAGCCTCACAAGGTTACAGAAACCAAGGTTGGTATAGACTTGTTTATCTCATCTGTTCTTTGTTAGTGTTCACCAGCTTTGTTAGTGTTCACCAGCTTTGTTAGTGTTCACCAGCTTTGTTAGTGTTCACCAGCTTTATTACTTTACATCTCTAGCTAAGAAGAGTAATGAAAATGTTCTGAAAGAGGCCAAAGCAAAAAGAGAGCTAATTTCCAATATTAGGAAGAAACAACCATCATTTTTTGGCTATGTAATGAGAAGAGAACTGAAATATATTTTAACAACTGGGAAAATTGAGGGACGAAGAGATAGAGTGAAGCAAAGAGAAAAGACACCAGACAGCTTAAGAGAATGGCTTGGCAGAAGGTTAACAACAGAAATGATAAATAATTGTCGAGATTGAAAGTTGTGAAGAGACATGATCACCTACGCCAGCAGGCCCAGTACTTGATGATGATGATCTCTAGCGAAGTCCCAAGACACAGAATTTTGTGTGAATATCACTTTTTTTTTCTATTTTCCTCACTGGCAGACGTATGCACAGATGTCCCCCCACCATATAGGCAGACTTTCTCACTTCAGAGGTAGGCCAAATCGATAACTTGTCAGGCTCCAAACTGAAAGAACACTGGTTCGAATCCCGCTAGGGTAAAGGTTTTTTCTATCTTGGGTGAAATAAAAACTCTGACCCGAACACCTCATGGTGTGCAACTGGACAAGCAGCCTTTATTTTTTGGTCCTTCAATCTCTCCACCCCCCAACAAACCACACTATTGGCAAAATGCTGTAAAGATAGTTTTTTTTTTTTTATAATTCCTGGTTACTACTACACATGTGCAGATTGCCTGTAATAACAGAACATTATTTGTCCACATGTGTTTATTTGATAGCTTCCTAAAGTTGCTTTTAGTATTATGATGTGATCTCCACAGAGCTCCACTGAGCCAATCTTGGCTGTAGAGTATCACCCCTTGGAGAACGAACAGATCATCACCTGTGGCAAGAGCCAGATCACATTCTGGAATCTGGAGGGAGGATCTCTCGTGAAGAAAAATGGAATCTTTGAAGTGAGTAAATGTTAGTTTAGTTTGTCAAGTGAGTAAATGTTAGTTTATTTAATGAAGTGAGTAAATGTTAGTTTAGTTTGTCAAGTGAGTAAATGTTAGTTTATTTAATGAAGTGAGTAAATGTTAGTTTAGTTTGTCAAGTGAGTAAATGTTAGTTTAGTTTGTCAAGTGAGTAAATGTTAGTTTAGTTTGTCAAGTGAGTAAATGTTAGTTTAGTTTGTCAAGTGAGTAAATGTTAGTTTATTTAATGAAGTGAGTAAATGTTAGTTTAGTTTGTCAAGTGAGTAAATGTTAGTTTAGTTTGTCAAGTGAGTAAATGTTAGTTTATTTAATGAAGTGAGTAAATGTTAGTTTAGTTTGTCAAGTGAGTAAATGTTAGTTTAGTTTGTCAAGTGAGTAAATGTTAGTTTATTTAATGAAGTGAGTAAATGTTAGTTTAGTTTGTCAAGTGAGTAAATGTTAGTTTATTTAATGAAGTGAGTAAATGTTAGTTTAGTTAATGAAGTGAGTAAATGTTAGTTTAGTTAATGAAGTGAGTAAATGTTAGTTTATTTAATGAAGTGAGTAAATGTTAGTTTAGTTAATGAAGTGAGTAAATATTAGTTTATTTAATGAAGTGAGTAAATGTTAGTTTAGTTAATGAAGTGAGTAAATGTTAGTTTAGTTAATGAAATGGGTAAATGTTAGTTTAGTTTGTCAAGTGAGTAAATGTTAGTTTAGTTTGTCAAGTGAGTAAATGTTAGTTTAGTTTGTCAAGTGAGTAAATGTTAGTTTAGTTTGTCAAGTGAGTAAATGTTAGTTTAGTTTGTCAAGTGAGTAAATGTTAGTTTAGTTAATGAAGTGAGTAAATGTTAGTTTAGTTAATGAAGTGAGTAAATGTTAGTTTAGTTAATGAAGTGAGTAAATGTTAGTTTAGTTAATGAAATGAGTAAATGTTAGTTTAGTTTGTCAAGTGAATAAATGTTAGTTTAGTTAATGAAGTGAGTAAATGTTAGTTTAGTTAATGAAGTGAGTAAATGTTAGTTTAGTTAATGAAGTGAGTAAATGTTAGTTTAGTTTGTCAAGTGAGTAAATGTTAGTTTAGTTAATGAAGTGAGTAAATGTTAGTTTAGTTTGTCAAGTGAATAAATGTTAGTTTAGTTAATGAAGTGAGTAAATGTTAGTTTAGTTTGTCAAGTGAGTAAATGTTAGTTTAGTTAATGAAGTGAGTAAATGTTAGTTTAGCTTGTCAAGTGAGTAAATGTTAGTTTAGTTTGTCAAGTGAGTAAATGTTAGTTTAGTTTGTCAAGTGAGTAAATGTTAGTTTAGTTTGTCAAGTGAGTAAATGTTAGTTTAGTTTGTCAAGTGAGTAAATGTTAGTTTAGTTTGTCAAGTGAGTAAATGTTAGTTTAGTTAATGAAGTGAGTAAATGTTAGTTTAGTTAATGAAGTGAGTAAATGTTAGTTTATTTAATGAAGTGAGTAAATGTTAGTTTAGTTAATGAAGTGAGTAAATGTTAGTTTAGTTTGTCAAGTGAGTAAATGTTAGTTTAGTTTGTCAAGTGAGTAAATGTTAGTTTAGTTTGTCAAGTGAGTAAATGTTAGTTTAGTTTGTCAAGTGAGTAAATGTTAGTTTAGTTTGTCAAGTGAGTAAATGTTAGTTTAGTTAATGAAGTGAGTAAATGTTAGTTTAGTTTGTCAAGTGAGTAAATGTTAGTTTAGTTTGTCAAGTGAGTAAATGTTAGTTTAGTTAATGAAGTGAGTAAATGTTAGTTTAGTTTGTCAAGTGAGTAAATGTCAGTTTAGTTTGTCAAGTGAGTAAATGTTAATTTAGTTTGTCAATGAAAATATTTGTTCACAATTCTTTCAAGGCTTCACCTTTTTTTGAATAAAGAGCAAACATTTGTTTAGGATTTTGTCATATAACCACACACGACGTTTTAATCATGAAGTTGACAGCTTGTCTAATGCTTCTCTCTTCACCAAATGGTTTGTAACTCAGGAAACCAGGGAAAACAGCTCCTGTCATGAAGACAATAATTCTGAAAGACATTTACTGTATTTTACAGATGAATTGTGATATTTTCAAATCATGTTCTGACTTCTCTACTTAACTTTTAAGAAAAAGAGTTCTTAAATGTTATGTAGAACCAGTCTTAACATATAGATCTGAATCATGGACAATAGGACAACAGACAAGAAAATCACTGGAGTCTGTAGAAATGTGGTTTTACAGAAGAATGTTAAGAATACCATGGACAACTAAAAAGAGTAATGAAAATGTTCTGAAAGAGGTCAAAGCAAAAAGAGAGCTAACTTCCAATATTAGGAAGAAACAATCATCATTTTTTGGCCATGTAATGAGAAGAGAACAGCTGGAATATATTATAACAACTGGGAAAATTGAGGGACGAAGAGATGGAGGCAAGCAAAGAGAAAAAATAGGAGCCGCATTAGCTCAGTGGTTAGTGAACTGGACTCAAAGGACAAGAGGTAGGGTTCAATCTCAACCGACGGCTTCGAGGTTCACCAAGCCTTTAATGGGTACCAGATTTTTTTCTGGGAAAGTAAAACGGCAAGGGCATAATACTGACCACACTACCCTAAAAATAATGTGCCGAAGATCTGTAAAATTTATGGTCACTAACACCATATTCCCTATATGCCATTTGGCGTGATGGGTCAATTTACTTTTTTTTTTTTTTTTTTTTTTTTTAAAAGAGAAAAAATACCAGACAGCTTAAGAGAATGGCTTAGCAGAAGGTCAACAATAGAAATGAAAAATAACTGTCGAGATCGAAAGTTGTGGAGAGACATGATCACCTACGCCAGCAGGCCCGGTACTTGATGATGATGATGACTTAACTTTTGACAAGTAATGCTTTCATTCACCCTTGACCTTCTAGAATAATGGACTTAATGGGGCTTGCTTGTTTGATCTGCCTCAATATTTGTGCAGGTTTGTGTCCATCTCCAACCTTTGTCTGCCTTCTCAGTCTGTGTACAAGTTAGCAACTCCAACCTTTGTCTGCCATCTCAGTCTGTGTACAAGTTAGCAAGCTTGTGTCCATCTCCAACCTTTGTCTTCTCAGTCTGTGTACAAGTTAGCAAGCTTGTGTCCATCTCCAACCTTTGTCTTCTCAGTCTGTGTACAAGTTAGCAAGCTTGTGTCCATCTCCAACCTTTGTCTTCTCAGTCTGTGTACAAGTTAGCAAGCTTGTGTCCATCTCCAACCTTTGTCTGCCATCTCAGTCTGTGTACAAGTTAGCAAGCTTGTGTCCATCTCCAACCTTTGTCTGCCATCTCAGTCTGTGTACAAGTTAGTAAGCTTGTGTCCATCCCCAACCTTTGCCTGCTTAGTCTGTGTACAAGTTAGCAAGCTTGTGTCCACCTCCAACCGTTGTCTGCCTTCTCAGTCTGTGTACAAGTTAGCAAGCTTGTGTCCATCTCCAACCTTTGTCTGCCATCTCAGTCTGTGTACAAGTTAGCAAGCTTGTGTCCATCTCCAACCTTTGTCTGCCTTCTCAGTCTGTGTACAAGTTAGCAACTCCAACCTTTGTCTGCCTTCTCAGTCTGTGTACAAGTTAGCTAGCTTGTGTCCATCTCCAACCGTTGTCTGCCTTCTCAGTCTGTGTACAAGTTAGCAATTCCAACCGTTGTCTGCCTTCCCAGTCTGTGTACAAGTTAGCTAGCTTGTGTCCATCTCCAACCGTTGTCTGCCTTCTCAGTCTGTGTACAAGTTAGCAATTCCAACCGTTGTCTGCCTTCTCAGTCTGTATACAAGTTAGCAAGCTTGTGTCCATCTCCAACCGTTATCTGCCTTCTCAGTCTGTGTACAAGTTAGCTAGCTTGTGTCCATCTCCAACCATTGTCTGCCTTCTCAGTCTGTGTACAAGTTAGCAATTCCAACCGTTGTCTGCCTTCTCAGTCTGTATACAAGTTAGCTAGCTTGTGTCCATCTCCAACCGTTGTCTGCCTTCTCAGTCTGTATACAAGTTAGCTAGCTTGTGTCCATCTCCAACCGTTGTCTGCCTTCTCAGTCTGTGTACAAGTTAGTAAGCTTGTGTCCATCTCCAACCGTTGTCTGCCTTCTCAGTCTGTATACAAGTTAGCTAGCTTGTGTCCATCTCCAACCGTTGTCTGCCTTCTCAGTCTGTGTACAAGTTAGTAAGCTTGTGTCCATCTCCAACCGTTGTCTGCCTTCTCAGTCTGTATACAAGTTAGCTAGCTTGTGTCCATCTCCAACCGTTGTCTGCCTTCTCAGTCTGTGTACAAGTTAGTAAGCTTGTGTCCATCTCCAACCGTTGTCTGCCTTCTCAGTCTGTGTACAAGTTAGCAGGTTTGTGTCCATCTCCAACCGTTGTCTGCCTTCTCAGTCTGTGTACAAGTTAGTAAGCTTGTGTCCATCTCCAACCGTTGTCTGCCTTCTCAGTCTGTGTACAAGTTAGCAATTCCAACCTTTGTCTGCCTTCTCAGTCTGTGTACAAGTTAGCTAGCTTGTGTCCATCTCCAACCGTTGTCTGCCTTCTCAGTCTGTGTACAAGTTAGTAAGCTTGTGTCCATCTCCAACCGTTGTCTGCCTTCTCAGTCTGTGTACAAGTTAGCAATTCCAACCTTTGTCTGCCTTCTCAGTCTGTGTACAAGTTAGCTAGCTTGTGTCCATCTCCAACCGTTGTCTGCCTTCTCAGTCTGTGTACAAGTTAGTAAGCTTGTGTCCATCTCCAACCGTTGTCTGCCTTCTCAGTCTGTGTACAAGTTAGCAATTCCAACCTTTGTCGGCCTTCTCAGTCTGTGTACAAGTTAGCTAGCTTGTGTCCATCTCCAACCGTTGTCTGCCTTCTCAGTCTGTGTACAAGTTAGTAAGCTTGTGTCCATCTCCAACCGTTGTCTGCCTTCTCAGTCTGTGTACAAGTTAGCAATTCCAACCTTTGTCTGCCTTCTCAGTCTGTGTACAAGTTAGCTAGCTTGTGTCCATCTCCAACCGTTGTCTGCCTTCTCAGTCTGTGTACAAGTTAGTAAGCTTGTGTCCATCTCCAACCGTTGTCTGCCTTCTCAGTCTGTGTACAAGTTAGCAATTCCAACCTTTGTCTGCCTTCTCAGTCTGTGTACAAGTTAGCTAGCTTGTGTCCATCTCCAACCGTTGTCTGCCTTCTCAGTCTGTGTACAAGTTAGTAAGCTTGTGTCCATCTCCAACCGTTGTCTGCCTTCTCAGTCTGTGTACAAGTTAGCAATTCCAACCTTTGTCTGCCTTCTCAGTCTGTGTACAAGTTAGCTAGCTTGTGTCCATCTCCAACCGTTGTCTGCCTTCTCAGTCTGTGTACAAGTTAGTAAGCTTGTGTCCATCTCCAACCGTTGTCTGCCTTCTCAGTCTGTGTACAAGTTAGCAATTCCAACCTTTGTCTGCCTTCTCAGTCTGTGTACAAGTTAGCTAGCTTGTGTCCATCTCCAACCGTTGTCTGCCTTCTCAGTCTGTGTACAAGTTAGTAAGCTTGTGTCCATCTCCAACCGTTGTCTGCCTTCTCAGTCTGTGTACAAGTTAGTAAGCTTGTGTCCATCTCCAACCGTTGTCTGCCTTCTCAGTCTGTGTACAAGTTAGTAAGCTTGTGTCCATCTCCAACCGTTGTCTGCCTTCTCAGTCTGTGTACAAGTTAGTAAGCTTGTGTCCATCTCCAACCGTTGTCTGCCTTCTCAGTCTGTGTACAAGTTAGTAAGCTTGTGTCCATCTCCAACCGTTGTCTGCCTTCTCAGTCTGTGTACAAGTTAGTAAGCTTGTGTCCATCTCCAACCGTTGTCTGCCTTCTCAGTCTGTGTACAAGTTAGCTAGCTTGTGTCCATCTCCAACCGTTGTCTGCCTTCTCAGTCTGTGTACAAGTTAGCTAGCTTGTGTCCATCTCCAAACGTTGTCTGCCTTCTCAGTCTGTGTACAAGTTAGTTAGCTTGTGTCCATCTCCAAACGTTGTCTGCCTTCTCAGTCTGTGTACAAGTTAGTAAGCTTGTGTCCATCTCCAACCGTTGTCTGCCTTCTCAGTCTGTGTACAAGTTAGCTAGCTTGTGTCCATCTCCAACCGTTGTCTGCCTTCTCAGTCTGTGTACAAGTTAGCTAGCTTGTGTCCATCTCCAACCGTTGTCTGCCTTCTCAGTCTGTGTACAAGTTAGTAAGCTTGTGTCCATCTCCAAACGTTGTCTGCCTTCTCAGTCTGTGTACAAGTTAGTAAGCTTGTGTCCATCTCCAAACGTTGTCTGCCTTCTCAGTCTGTGTACAAGTTAGTAAGCTTGTGTCCATCTCCAACCGTTGTCTGCCTTCTCAGTCTGTGTACAAGTTAGTAAGCTTGTGTCCATCTCCAACCGTTGTCTGCCTTCTCAGTCTGTGTACAAGTTAGTAAGCTTGTGTCCATCTCCAACCGTTGTCTGCCTTCTCAGTCTGTGTACAAGTTAGTAAGCTTGTGTCCATCTCCAACCGTTGTCTGCCTTCTCAGTCTGTGTACAAGTTAGTAAGCTTGTGTCCATCTCCAACCGTTGTCTGCCTTCTCAGTCTGTGTACAAGTTAGCAGGTTTGTGTCCATCTCCAACCGTTGTCTGCCTTCTCAGTCTGTGTACAAGTTAGTAAGCTTGTGTCCATCTCCAACCGTTGTCTGCCTTCTCAGTCTGTGTACAAGTTAGCTAGCTTGTGTCCATCTCCAACCGTTGTCTGCCTTCTCAGTCTGTGTACAAGTTAGTAAGCTTGTGTCTAACAAGTTAGCAGGTTTGTGTCTAACAAGTTAGCAGGTTTGTGTCTAACAAGTTAGCAGGTTTGTGTCTAACAAGTTAGCAGGTTTGTGTCTAACAAGTTAGCAGGTTTGTGTCTAACAAGTTAGCAGGTTTGTGTCTAACAAGTTAGCAGGTTTGTGTCTAACAAGTTAGCAGGTTTGTGTCTAACAAGTTAGCAGGTTTGTGTCTAACAAGTTAGCAGGTTTGTGTCTAACAAGTTAGCAGGTTTGTGTCTAACAAGTTAGCAGGTTTGTGTCTAACAAGTTAGCAGGTTTGTGTCTAACAAGTTAGCAGGTTTGTGTTGATCTCTGACCTTTAACCTGTCCTATAGTATTGACTTGGGAGATATTTATTTTATTTAGTGTAGCTCTTGGAGTTATTACTTCAATAATTAGTTGACTCTCCAAAGTTTAATCTGCATTAATGCATGTCATAATGGTTGTTCTTCTGTTTGTTGAAGCTTTTTGTCATCACTTTTTGATATAAATAAACATATTTTCAAATTTGTGTTGTATTTAATAGTCTGACATACTGTAGCAAACGTCCAATCCAAAATCATCATCAACAAGGAAGAACTTAAAATTGTAACAAACAATTAATATCTGGGATCTGTAGTAACTAATAATGGAGACTGCAACAAAGAGATAGAAAAAAAGACTAGCAATAGCAACATATAAATTAAATGCTATGAAGGACATATAACACAATACCAACACAGCAGTAAAATTAAAATTACTGTATATATCTTCTCTATAGCAGCATATGTTTGTCAATCATGGACAATCTCGCAAACAACAATAAAGATAGTTGGTTATTTCAAAACAAAATGCTGCAGAAAAATCATTAGGATACCTTGCTAAGCATTGAAAAGAACTGGCTTATAAACACCTTTCTACAGACAACATTTAAATACTATGGCGATATAAAAAGAAACAGTGGACAGGAAAGAACAATAATAGAAGGATTTGTTCCTGGACAGTGAGACGAGGCAGACCAAGAAGTAGCTGGTTTGAAGATATCAATAAGACTGTGAACATGACATCAGAAGGAGTGGGAGATCTGACTAGAGACAGAGATTCTTTTTGATTAACTGTGATGAGTGCCACATTCTGCAAGGAACTTGCAACACAATGTGTGAGATTTAAAGTTATTGATTTCAGTATAATTTTATAAAACTCTTTGTACACATATTGATATTGCATGCATGTGATATTTTGTTTCTGTCCACCAGAAATATGATAAACCCAAGTACGTTCTATCCTTGGCATTTTCTGACAATGGAGACGTCTTGTCTGGAGACTCTAATGGAAACATTTTCGTGTGGGGTAAAGGTGGGTCTGTATTTGTGGCAAGTTTTTAGAAAATGTGGACAAAATCATTGAACTAAGCGTGTCCCTAACAATGATTCTTATGTTGTTATGTAAAGTTTTCTTTCACTTTTTATAAACACCAGGGCTCCAATTACATCCTTCAGTTGGCCCAGTTAAGAAAAAACAAATGGTTATGTGACCTTTGAGTTTAGTGTCCTATATTTTTAACTATCCACACATTTCTCAGTAATATGGTCATTATTACGTCAATGTTGTCTTTCTTTCCATGAAATATCTGGTACCTATTTATGGTTGGGGAACCTAGAAATATCAGTTGAGATTGAATCCTACTCTTGGCCTCATTGATCTAGTTTGCTAACCATTGCAACAATCTTTGTGTGGCCATTGGTCATGGGAGAGGATGTATCTGATCAGAGAGCATCATGGGAGAGGATGTATCTGATCAGAGAGCATCATGGGAGAGGATGTATCTGATCAGAGAGCATCATGGGAGAGGATGTATCTGATCAGAGAGCATCATGGGAGAGGATGTATCTGATCAGAGAGCATCATGGGAGAGGATCTATCTGATCAGAGAGCATCATGGGAGAGGATCTATCTGATCAGAGAGTACATAGTTGTGTTCCACTTAAAGATGTGCCCAAATGAAGTACCAGCCTTCCACTGCACCCCCCAACAGAAATAGTGCTATGGGTTACCTTTACATTTTTGATGGTTTCATTTTGAAATGAATTGCTCTGTGCTATTTTGTGTTTGTGTGTAAACATGATTCCAAGCTTAGTATGCCAAATCTCAACATGTAAACTTACATGTTTGCTCTCCTTAACTGATCCCAGTCTGCCTTTTAAGTTTACAAGTTTTATGTTTGTTTCCTCTGATATTTACACTTTGCCAGGCTGTTTGAGTAACCTTTCTGGCAGTGCTGTTATTGCTAGCAAATTTAAAGAGGTTTTAGTACATTGAAGGTTCATGATAAGACTGAGATATAGAGCTGCATAAAATCAATATTGCTTTCACAAATTATAATCTTAATGAATAAACATTTCACCATTAACTCCGGAGTAAGACAAGGCTGCGTGCTTTCCCTTTACTTTTCATCACATATATGGACAATATATGCAAATTAGCATGCCCAGTCAAAGGAAATATACCAACACGGATGATAACAAGCGATAACACAAAAGAGAACGAAATATACATACCAGAAAACAACAGAAGAGAGGAAGAAATAAATGAAATACTATTTGCAGACGACCAAGTTCTGATATATGAAACAACTGAGGACCTACAAGAACATATCAACAGGCTAAACAACACTTGTAAACAACACAACATGAAAATCAACATAAGCAAAACAGAAATAATGGCAATAGCGAGAAAGAAAGAAAAACTAAACATCATAATAGCTAATACAACTTTGAAGCAAGTAGACAATTTTAAATTTCTGGGTAGCACGTTAACACAAGACAATAACCAAGAGACCGAGATATATATAAGGTGTAACAAAGCATGCCAAGTTATAGGCCAAGTATCAACACTATTGAAAAACAAAGCAATAACTACGGAAGCAAAAAGGGCAATATACAAATCAATTTTTGTACCAACTCTGTGCTATTAGTGCCAGAATTGGACGCTGGACTCTAGAACAATAAGAAAGATAATGACCACGGAAATGAAATGTGTCAGAAGAATGATAGGAAACAGCTTAAGGGACAGAGTAAGAAACACTGACCTGAGGAAGAAACTCAAAATTGAACCAGCCATCGAATACATAAAGAAACAACAGATAAATTGGTTCGGCCACATAACAAGACAAAAAGAACTAACAATGACTCAAAGAGCCATAAACAAACGCTACGAAAACGCCAGATTAAGAGGAAGACCGAGAAAGAGATGGATAAAGGGAATACTAGAGTCACTAGGAGGAATAACATCAGAAGAGGCCAACAGAAGAGCAAAGAATCGCAGATTGTTTCTCCCCTCGACGCCAACGGCAGCAGAGGAAGGATAGAAGAAGAAGAAGAATGAATAAACAAATAGAAAAATGAATCAAAATGATTTTTTTTGCAAAACAACTGTGTGGCTAAGAAATGAATTAATTGTATGTCCTGCCTGACTATCCAGTCTATAAAAATGGATACCACATATTTTTTTGGAAGTAAAGGTGGCCTAGCCTGATACTGACCACATCACCTAAAAATGGGCCCTGGTCATGGAAAAATATGGTCACTAACACCATATTCCCTATATGTCTGGCAAAGTGTAGTGGGAACTTTACTTTACTGTTTACCTGCCTGATTGCCTACTTAATCCCTTAGTTCCATTCAAACCTTTGCAACAAGTGTAAATATAATCTGAACACATTCCAGGTTAAATATATTATTCATTTATACCATCCCCAGGCAGCAACAGGATTGTTAATGCTATGCTTGCGGCACATGATGGTGGAGTTTTTTCCCTTTGCTTTCTTAAAGATGGAACTCTCCTTTCTGGTGGAGGCAAGGACAGGAAGATCATTCAGTGGGACAATACCTACAGCAAAACTGGACAAGAGTCAGAAGTGGGTGCAGTATTTTAACAAATGAAATAATGAAGAGAATGGATGGTATAGTTGTTAACTATTTTGATACTAAAAACTACAGATTGCTTCAGAAATAGAACAAAATACTGCCATATTGTTTTCATATTATTTTTAGCATTTTAAAAAAATGATGTATTTTTTTTCTTTTTCTAGGTTTATAGACCAACAGTAGAGTTAGTGGCCTACATATTTTGTCATGTCTTGTAAGGAATAGAAACCCTATAAAACCTATTCCTTTTTGTGCAATCTGTGGTATCT
This sequence comes from Megaustenia siamemsis, assembly GCA_032433765.1. NCBI lineage: Eukaryota > Metazoa > Mollusca > Gastropoda > Stylommatophora > Ariophantidae > Megaustenia > Megaustenia siamemsis. The sequence continues at coordinate 14,099,700 of JAVIAB010000050.1, read as the reverse complement.
TGTACTCTGTTTCCAGTTGAACTCTGTTTTCACTGTTTTCAGCCGTGCTATCTTTGCTGTGAAAGTGTGACATACCATTTGTCAAAACCTGTTTAAATTAACAAAATGACATCTTAGTATTTACATTCTTCATCATCATCTTTTGGGTAAAAGAAGAAAACAAATGAGAAGAAACCTCTTTTTCTCCAAAATCAGATAATATCTTGTTTGCACTCAGTGATAAATCTTTAACTTCAAACTCAGTGTCCCATAATTTGAAAATATTATGTCCAAATATTATTATGTTTATGGGAGCCACGAAAGCTCAGTTGTTAGTGAACTGGACTACAAAGGACAAGAGGTAGGATTCGATCCTAACTGACGGCTTTTGGTTCACCCAGCCTTAAATGGGTACCAGATTTTTTCTGGGAAAGTAAAGCGGCACAAGTATAATACCGACCACATTACCCCAAAAATCATGTGCCGAAGGTCTGTAAAATTTATGGTCACTAACACCATATTTCCTATGCACCACTTGGAGTGACGGGGGTACTTTACTACTTTCTATTATTATTTTATATCTCATTAATGGTGGGGTTATGTTGTGCAACATTCTCACTTTAATTTGATTGATATTTTCTATTAGGTTTTAGGAACAAAAATTATAGCAAAGTTTGAACATGGATGCATAGATGGCTCACAATGTCAATTCTGATCATTCTTTCTAAAACAACAAAATAATTCTGGAGTTAAATAGTTCAGAAGAACGATTGTTTTATGTGATGATTTTATCAATAGGAAAGGATTAATAAATTGTAACAAAGGAAACAGAAGTTTTTCTTCTTTTTTTTAATTTTTGCATTTGCCAGTTTTCGCTTCTGGCAAAGACCAAATGTGATGAGAAGAGATAATAACCGAATAGCAAAACAGGCCCTCATGTGGGAAACAACAGGTAAGAGAAAAAGAGGAAGACCCAGAGAGACACTGAGGAGAACATTGATGAGGGAGGCAAGAGCAGCAGGAATCGGCTCCCTCAATAAGATAGAGCTGCTTGCACAGAACAGAGACAAATTGCGAGATTTGATAAAATATCTTTAAAAGAATTGAAAACTGCTAGAATCAAAATAAGAGGAGTATCTTGGTCTACGCCCAATGGGCCGGCTACGGCTCGAAAGTTAAATAGATAGAAAGACCAAAGTGAATTTTTGTGTGTTAATCTGTTTTTCTCTGGCACTGGTCCCTCACAGCACAGGCAGATAACTCCATCTTCTGAGGTACTTGTATTTTTTTTCCATCGATGAATAATTGATATCTCAAGCCAGTGTTTGTTGCCGAGATCAGGAGTAGTTGCAGCAGAGAGAAATCACAAATAAAAATACTAACTAGTGCAACTGGGATTTAAACTCACAACCTCTCCATCTCAAGACCGCTGTCTTGGCTCGAGACCGCCGTCTTGGCTCGAGGCCAAGCAGTCTCCATGTCAAAGTTAGAACATGGTGACAGTGGATGGCTCACAATGTCGGTTCTGGTAATTCTTTCTAAAACAACAAAATAATTCTGGAGTTAAATAGTTCACATGAATGGTTGTGTCTGTCATGATTTTATATAGGAAAGGACAAATAAATTTGAATATCTCATGCATATGCTTCTCAAACTGGCGGTGAACCCCTTCCTCATAAGATGGATCGCCGCGGCACTGTTTCAGAGGAAGCTGATACTCAGATGTGGAAGTTGGTCTTCCGAACCAACATCCATTTGTCCTGGGCTGCCACAAGGCTCACCATTGTCACCAGTTCTATTTAATGTGTACACAATAACGATCACGGCCCAACAGCTGGATGGGAGGGGAAGAACTATGACTTTTGCTGATGATATTCTGGTATATCGACAGGGAAGAGACAGACGGGGAATCGCCTCCACAATGCAAGACGAACTCGATCGCATTTCTTCCTGGTGTGGGGTTTCAGGTGCCTTGGTTAATCCTAATAAAGCATCAGTTTCATGGTTCTCCCTTAACAATCATATCGTTAATACGACCACACCGGTAGTACGAATGGGAGCTGATGAGGTGACCAGGGACAAGTTGATGACATACCTCGGAGTTAAGTTTGATCGCAGCCTGTGTTTTCGGGACCACGTCGACCATGTGATAACAAAATCCCGCAAAGGATTAGCCGCCTTGAAGGTCATGGCAGCTGCCAACATCGAGCAGAGGCTCCTTACTCTTCTGTTCCAGGGATTAGTCCTCGCACCAATCGAGTATGCCCTGGCCATTCTTACTGTCAGTACGACTCAAATTGATAGGCTGGAGAAAATACAAAATGAAGCCATGCGCATTATCCTGGGATGTACGAGGGACACTCCCTGTGTGGCAATGAGGTATCTTCTTGACTTTCCAACCATGGATGACAGAATCAAGATCTGGAGAGCACGAGCATACCTGAAGATTAGTACAGATACAGAGCATCCATTGCACCACGTGCTCAACACAGAGAAAGGTACCAGGCTAAAAAGAGGCAAATCATGGGTGGGCCGAGCAGAAGATGTCATCAAACAGGTCTGTGGGCTTACCAATCTCAGCGTTGGTGAGGAGTGGATATCGGTGCCTACGTCATTCAAGGGGACTTTCTCATGTATTGTCACACTCGACAGGAAAAGTAGGGAACAGAACCCGGTCGTGGTTAATGCTGAGGTCAACGGTCTCATCTGCGATAACACCGATGAGAAAGACGCAGTCATCTATACAGACGGATCTGTAAGACGACACGAAAGAAGTGCATGGGCATTTACAGCACGTTCGGCAGGCAGAATAGCCAAGGAAGACAGTGGTGCATACGCCATGACCACGAGTAGCATGACAATGGAGGTGATGGCAGTGACCAAGGCATTCAAATGGTTAGAGTCACAAGACTACATCCACGCATGTATACTGAGTGATTCGATGAGCATGATAAAAAAAGTGGAGGCGGGCTTTGTACGCATGCAATGGGTAGAGTCGTTGCAGAAATCCAAAATACGTAAGGTCACCTTTGTCTATGTCCCTGGACATGCGGGAGTGCGGGGAAATGAGAGAGCGGACAGGTTGGCTAGCTGTGCTGTCGTTGAGGACGGGCAACCGATGGATCGGGCGGACATCATCAATGCACTCCGAGATGTGGGAAGAGCACGGGACTTCGACAAACACAGATCAACGTCGCTTCTTCGGATGATGGAAATGGGAGTTAAGATGGGCACAGCCAGAAATGAGAAACTTGGTGGCCGTGTAAGAAGACTTATCAACCAACATAGAACTGGAGTCGTCAGTCGCTGGACACTGAGGGAATTGCTGAGGAGGGGATCTGAGCACCTATGGACATGTTCGGAGTGCAATGATGATGACCCGCAAATAACTCAATAACTCAAATAAATTGTAACAAAGGAAACAGAAATTGATACAGAAGTGAACATGTTCAGTCTGACATATATGGAAAACATCATTAATAGAATTGAAGACATTTGGAGTACTTTGGGTTGTGAAGTGAGGTGACTACCTATGTCAGTTCAGACTTGTAATTTTAGATGATGTTTTAGTCATTTCTTCTACATACAACTTTTGATGTCAATTCATGGTTCAAAGAGGGAAGGACAAAAAAATTTGTTAAAAATGGAAGCAGAAATTAATATAGAAGCGAACATGTTCATTTTGACATTATGTGGCAAACATGATAAATAGAAATTGAAGAGACTACTTTGGAATGTGAAGTGACATGACTATCTAGGTCCGTTAAAACTTTTAGCTGATGTTTTAGTCATCTGGTGGTAATAGATGTTATGGGATAATGAATTTGCAGTAATTGTTAAGTGTATAAAAGATTTGGTTGGTTGGTTGCGTTCGCCCGATGACTAAAGTATTCTAGAGTATCATGGTAGACCAGAATATTCCTCTTCATCATCCGCCCATACAAGGACATAGTGGACGTGTCTGCGTTGTGTTGTGGTTTGCAGTATAACTATTATATTTACGCCTTTTGGCCCAACACATCCGACTTCAGCACAACATTTTTGAGTACCGGGTTGTCTTCCCTCTTTGATCCCTGCACGCTTGACCAGACTAGACAGGTTAGTCTGTTACTGAAGGCACCGCAGAGAGGTGGAGCAGGGTCTGGATGGTTTTGGTTCACCGATCCTGGTGCAAGCCATCAGCTGTGGGTCGCTGACAACTTCCAGCTCTGGTGCTGGGAGGCGCGCCGATGAATAGTAAATTAATTAGCACTACTTTTAGGTGGGAACAGATTTTTTAAAAATGTCAATAGTTTCCTGTTCGGTCCAAGATGGAGATGGAAGATGTTGATCTTGCTATGTGGATGGTTGATCAGTGGCAGACAAGTTGCCGTTGTGAGACATCCATTGTTATTGAAACAGAAATCTTGACTTTGGGACAGAAGTGATGATTTGTAATAATATCCTAGCGGTGATTTCAATTTTAGACTTGGAGTGAAACCAGGTTGTATTTGATCTCCCTTGTTAATGGGAATTGTCTTTGACTCAAAATATAGAAATCTTGTACAAGTGACAAAAGTATTGAATGGATACTAGGGTCTAAGAGAATCTTTATTTTGCAGGTAACAGCTTTTTTCAACAGCTATGTGGACATGAAGCAAGAAAATACAAATTCACTGGCATCAATGACTAATAAAATAGGAATAGAGATAAATTGAAGCCTTTGAAATGTGGATTTATAGAAGAATAGGTAGAATTGGATGGAAACAAAAGATAACAAACGATGAAGTTTTAAAACAACTGAAAATAAAAAGAGAACTACTAAATACAATTAAGACAAGACAAATGAAATTTTTGGGGCATGTTAAAAGACACAACAGCCTACTAAAAGTAATATTGGAAGGAAAAATACAAGGTAAAAGAGGCAGAGGCAGTACAAGACTAATATGGACGAGTAACATCAAAAGATGGTCAAGTCAATCTATGACAGCCTGCACCATCAAAGCAAGAAACAGAGTAGAATGGCGCTCCATGGTAGCCAACCTTCGTTGCGGAGAAGGCACACGATGATGATGAGATATCTACCAAGAAAAGACATAAGTAGTGAAAAATCAAATTTTGTCCACAAGAAAAAATATCAGGAAGGAAAAGCAGTGGAAGAAGCAGAGACTTTGTATGTCTTGAAAATTGCAAATATCAAGAAGGAGATGAAAAGAAAGAAGTTATAATGAGAATAGTAAAGGCAAGAATGACTTTCAGAAACCTTGATAAAATATGGAAATCATCCAAAATTATTTAATGGATAAGAGATTTTACTGGATAAAAGTCCATATGAATTCTCAATGATTAAAGATTTAATGAAAGAGTAGGTTCACACTAAAGGAGTGTGTTTAATTCAGTTTTATTGCTTTGATGTCTTTATTTTGTGTCTTCTTTGCAGGTGCCTGAAGCATATGGGCCTGTGAGAACACTGAGTCAAGGCAAAGGTGGTCTTGTGTTGGTTGGGACCACTAGAAACTGCATCCTGCATGGGTCATTAGACCTGGAGTTCACGGTCGTTGTTCAGGTCTGCCATATTTTATTTTTCAAGATTGTTTATATTTTTAAAAAAACCTGCATAAGTACCAAGCATCTGATATAAAGCATTTATGACCCTGCTTATGCTCCAGGGAACTTTCAACATTCTTCTGAGAAATCCCATCTCTGTGGCCTCTAATCGTCTTTTCATTGTTTACACAATAGATATACTAAAATTGGAGTAATGCAGTGGAGCTAGATGGTCTAGAGCAGTGCTCGTCAACTTTTGTGCTACCATCCACTAGTGTGGACTAATGTGGACTAATTCCAAACTATTTTCTTTAACATTGTCTAATAAATTAATGATTACATTTTGAAAATTATAGAACTGTTGACAGAGTGAGTAATTTTGACTCTCAGTTCATGCTGTAATTTCCCTAAAGCTGCAGTTTATGGTATGTTCTTCAGGGGCACACAGATGAATTATGGGGTCTGGCCACACACCCTTCCCAGCACCAGTTCTTGACTGGAGGTACAGACAAACAACTTTACTTGTGGGATGCACAGTCCAGAACAGTTGTCTGGAACAAGGAAATGAATGTAAGATTCCTTTTGTTTGCTTGTACTTTATCTTCAAGTATTGAATCTTGTAATGGTAACAGTCATCCAAAATGTTTTGATATCTTGGTCCTTGTTTTTTTCTTTTTTTTTGGTCTTGTATTATCAGAACTATCAGATTAGATATATATTAGACTACAGATTAGATATATATTAGACTACAGATTATATATATATTAGACTACAGATTATATATATATTAGACTACAGATTATATATATATTAGACTACAGATTATATATATATTAGACTACAGATTATATATATATATATATATATATATATATATATATATATATATATATATATATATATATATATTACACTATGACAGAATTATCAGATTATTGTATGTATCCTTCAGTTGATATATGGCTTTATATTTATCCATCAGTTGATATCTCTGGCTTTATATTTATCCATCAGTTGATATCTCTGGCTTTATATTTATCCATCAGTTGATATCTCTGGCTTTACATTAATCCATCAGTTGATATCTCTGGGATTATATTTATCTTTCAGTTGATATCTCTGGCTTTATATTTATCCATCATTTGATATCTCTGGCTTTATATTTATCTTTCAGTTGATATCTCTGGCTTTATATTTATCCATCAGTTGATATCTCTGGCTTTATATTTATCTTTCAGTTGATATCTCTGTCTTTATATTTATCCATCATTTGATATCTCTGGCTTTATATTTATCCATAAGTTATCTCTGGCTTTATATTTATCCATCAGTTGATATCTCTGGCTTTATATTTATCCATCAGATGATATCGCTGGCTTTATATTTATCCATCAGCTGATATCTCTGGCTTTATATTTATCCATCAGTTGATATCTCTGGCATACACAAATAAAGGAAAAAGACACAGAGCTTGAAGCAGGGCCAGATTTTGTTAGAGCGACATCAGAGAAGCTCTACAACAGCATCAAGTGTCGGTGGCAGAGACTGCCAGAAAAGCAATAACCAGAACTTTGTATCTCCCTTGACATCTGAGGTAGTTAGAAAAGAAGAGGAAGAAGACATCTTTACCAATTTCTATTTTTCTTTTTTCCAAGTGTGGATTCATTATTGCAAGCTTCTAGCTTAAGTTTTATAACTATTTTAATTATATCTTTATAAATTAATTTCAGATTAAAATATACCTATTTTAATTTTATATTCAGTCCAATTGTTAAATTTTGCTTCCCTGTTTTCACTTATTTAACACTTCACTTATAAAATAGTAACGTTCTGGTTCTTTCCCAACCACAGAGAGTGCATACCTATTAATTAATAGGACAGACCTGTAGAGATATCATTTGGCAAAATTTGAAGATATATAATCTCAACCTGTTAGTAAAACATAAACTGAAATGAACTGTAGCATGGTGCCAGATCTGATAAGTCATGGGAGAGGCCATCAGTGCTGGCTCATGACATTAATACATTTAAGATCTTATTTTTTCGCCCAATAATTTTATTAAAACGTTGAGTCAGCCTCACGCCAGGTGTTTAACATAAATTGTCTTTCATTTATTCAGGATGCTGTACATAGTTGTTCTTTCCATCCTGGAGGAGGCATCATAGCTGTGGGCACTAATGTTGCTCGCTGGCTTGTGCTTGACCTCTCTACTCGTGATATTGTCTCTGTACACACTGACGGGAATGAACAGATTGAGTGTCTGCAGTACTCCCCTGGTGAGTTGAGAATGACAGTCTTTGAGGTCAAATCATAGGTCAAGGATAATCTGTTTGTGATTTACCAAAAATGGGGCTTTGTGGTGTCTGACATTTTGAAACAAAACTAAAAGATCAAGATAATGGAAATGAAAAGTAACATGGGGTGGAAGTTTCAAATCACATTTAGTCATCTCTGAACAACTAAGGATCTGCAGCAATGGTAATCAAACTGTTGACACTCACAGCTCCCTTTTCCTGCTGACCATGCACTAGCAGCTCCCTTTCCCTGTTGACCATGCACTAGCAGCTCTCTTTCCCTGCTGACCATGCACTAGCAGCTCTCTTTCCCTGCTGACCATGCACTAGCAGCTCTCTTTCCCTGCTGACCATGCACTAGCAGCTCTCTTTCCCTGCTGACCATGCACTAGCAGCTCTCTTTCCCTGCTGACCATGCACTAGCAGCTCTCTTTCCCTGCTGACCATGCACTAGCAGCTCTCTTTCCCTGCTGACCATGCACTAGCAGCTCTCTTTTCCTGCTGACCATGCACTAGCAGCTCTCTTTTCCTGCTGACCATGCACAAGCAGCTCTCTTTCCCTGCTGACCATGCACTAGCAGCTCTCTTTCCCTGCTGACCATGCACTAGCAGCTCTCTTTCCCTGCTGACCATGCACTAGCAGCTCTCTTTTCCTGCTGACAATGCACTAGCAGCTCTCTTTCCCTGCTGACCATGCACTAGCAACTCCCTTTCTCTGCTGACCATGCACTAGCAACTCCCTTTCCCTGCTGACCATACACTAGCAGCTCCCTTTCTCTGCTGACCATACACTAGCAGCTCTCTTTCTCTGCTGACCATACACTAGCAGCTCTCTTTCCCTGCTGACCATACACTAGCAGCTCCCTTTCTCTGCTGACCATACACTAGCAGCTCCCTTTCTCTGCTGACCATACACTAGCAGCTCTCTTTCTCTGCTGACCATACACTAGCAGCTCCCTTTCTCTGCTGACCATACACTAGCAGCTCTCTTTCCATACTGACCATACACTAGCAGCTCCCTTTCTCTGCTGACCATACACTAGTGGCTCCCTTTCTCTGCTGACCATACACTAGCAGCTCCCTTTCCCTGCTGACCATACACTAGCAGCTCTCTTTCTCTGCTGACCATACACTAGCAGCTCTCTTTCCCTGCTGACCATACACTAGCAGCTCTCTTTCTCTGCTGACCATACACTAGCAGCTCTCTTTCTCTGCTGACCATACACTAGCAGCTCTCTTTCTCTGCTGACCATACACTAGCAGCTCTCTTTCTCTGCTGACCATACACTAGCAGCTCTCTTTCTCTGCTGATCATACACTAGCAGCTCCCTTTCCCTGCTGACCATACACTAGCAGCTCTCTTTCCATACTGACCATACACTAGCAGCTCTCTTTCCCTGCTGACCATACACTAGCAGCTCCCTTTCTCTGCTGACCATACACTAGCAGCTCCCTTTCCCTGCTGACCATACACTAGCAGCTCTCTTTCTCTGCTGACCATACACTAGCAGCTCTCTTTCCCTGCTGACCATACACTAGCAGCTCTCTTTCCCTGCTGACCATACACTAGCAGCTCTCTTTCTCTGCTGACCATACACTAGCAGCTCCCTTTCTCTGCTGACCATACACTAGCAGCTCTCTTTCTCTGCTGACCATACACTAGCAGCTCTCTTTCTCTGCTGACCATACACTAGCAGCTCTCTTTCTCTGCTGACCATACACTAGCAGCTCTCTTTCTCTGCTGACCATACACTAGCAGCTCCCTTTCCCTCACTAGCAGCTCTCTTTCTCTGCTGACCATACACTAGCAGCTCTCTTTCTCTGCTGATCATACACTAGCAGCTCCCTTTCCCTGCTGACCATACACTAGCAGCTCTCTTTCTCTGCTGACCATACACTAGCAGCTCCCTTTCCCTCACTAGCAGCTCTCTTTCCCTGCTGACCATACACTAGCAGCTCTCTTTCCCTGCTGACCATACACTAGCAGCTCCCTTTCCCTCACTAGCAGCTCTCTTTCTCTGCTGACCATACACTAGCAGCTCCCTTTCCCTCACTAGCAGCTCTCTTTCCCTGCTGACCATACACTAGCAGCTCTCTTTCCCTGCTGACCATGCACTAGCAGCTCTCTTTCCCTGCTGACCATACACTAGCAGCTCCCTTTCCCTGTTGACCATACACTAGCAGCTCTCTTTCCCTGCTGACCATACACTAGCAGCTCTCTTTCCCTGCTGACCATACACTAGCAGCTCTCTTTCCCTGCTGACCATGTACTAGCAGCTCTCTTTCCCTGCTGACCATACACTAGCAGCTCTCTTTCCCTGCTGACCATACACTAGCAGCTCTCTTTTCCTGATGACCATGCACTAGCAGCTCTCTTTTCCTGCTGACCATACACTAGCAGCTCCCTTTCCCTGCTGACCATACACTAGCAACTCCCTTTCCCTGCTGACCATACACTAGCAGCTCCCTTTCTCTGATGACCATGCACTAGCAGCTCTCTTTCCCTGATGACCATGCACTAGCAACTCTCTTTCCCTGCTGACCATGCACTAGCAACTCCCTTTCCCTGCTGACCATACACTAGCAGCTCCCTTTCTCTGCTGACCATACACTAGCAGCTCCCTTTCTCTGCTGACCATACACTAGCAGCTCCCTTTCTCTGCTGACCATACACTAGCAGCTCCCTTTCTCTGCTGACCATGCACTAGCAGCTCCCTTTCTCTGCTGACCATACACTAGTGGCTCCCTTTCTCTGCTGACCATACACTAGCAGCTTCCTTTCCCTGCTGACCATGCACTAGCAACTCCCTTTCTCTGCTGACCATACACTAGCAGCTCCCTTTCTCTGCTGACCATACACTAGCAGCTCCCTTTCTCTGCTGACCATACACTAGCAGCTCCCTTTCTCTGCTGACCATACACTAGCAGCTCCCTTTCTCTGCTGACCATGCACTAGCAGCTCCCTTTCTCTGCTGACCATACACTAGTGGCTCCCTTTCTCTGCTGACCATACACTAGCAGCTTCCTTTCTCTGCTGACCATACACTAGCAGCTCCCTTTCTCTGCTGACCATACACTAGTGGCTCCCTAATGGCAGTTGTTATCATGTAATTCTGGTAAACTCTGATTCTTCTATTTACTTTTGGTGTGATGTGACAAACAGAAAGCACAACACTGAGTGGGGAAAAGCTTGTATTCAATTTGTATTCATTAATGTTAATTTATCGGGGCCCCTGATAGCATATATAAAAAGTTAAATGACATCAGAATTAACTCTGTCCTGTAGAAACTTGTACTAAAGCATATTAAGCCTTTGTGGATTTTGTCCTTTTATGGTTTCTAACCACATAGTGAGGGAAGACAACCCTGTACTCAAAAATAGCACGCTATGGTCCGATGTGTTGGCCAAGAGGCACAAATATCACAGTTCTACTACAACACAACGTATCTACACCCACTTAACTTCCTTCTAAGGGTGGATGACATAGATGACAATCAATTCCTTTTGTAGTCTCTGGGTGAACAGCAGAAAGAAATCACATAGTAAGCACAGGACAATATACTTGACACAATGCCCTTGCCAAAGTTTGGTAGTTCTCCCTGGAAGCCATGGCGCACACTTTGGGAACCACTCCTCTACGGGTTTCCCTGAGTTCTGTTGTGTCAACTCTGGCATTATGTCAACTCTGGCCTCATATCAACTCTGGCCTCATGTCAACTCTGGCCACATGTCAACTCTGTCATCATGTCAACTCTGGCCTCATGTCAACTCTGGCATCATGTCAACTCTGGCCTCATGTCAACTCTGTCATCATGTCAACTCTGGCCTCATGTTAACTCTGGCCTCATGTCAACTCTGTCATCATGTCAACTCTGGCATCATTGAACAAACCATGTTCTTTATAGTAAGATCAGTTCTGACATGAACTTAACACATTTTTTTTTATTGTGGAAAAAAAAAAGTAGAGCACCTTTAGGATGCCCAGAGTGCATTGAAAATGAGTTATCTTCTAATTAATGAACTTCTAATTAATGAGCTTGTAATTAATTAATTTCAAATTAATGAGTTTCTAATTAATGAGATTCAAATTTATTAACTTCTAATTAATGAGCTTCCAATTAATGAACTTCTAATTAATGAGCCTCTAATTAATGAACTGTCTTTTGTTCACTGTCTAGATGGATCTGTGTTGGCTGTTGGATCTCGTGATAACTACATCTATATCTACGCTGTTTCTGATGATGGCAGAAAGTATTCCAAGGTTGGTCGATGTTCTGTAAGTATTTTGTCCCACATAAGTTATTTCACATAAGAATATTACTTTATGTAACATATAGTTTTCTCCAGATATACATAGATTAAACAAAAAATTTACATACAAGAGGATAAAAAGTTCCATGAATGTAATAATATATTAGTGCACATCAAAACAGGAAAATTAAAAAGCACAAAAGTTGGATTGCCTGAATTTTTTATGCTGCACAAGTTATCAAGTATAAAGCAAAATACAAATTTGTCAAGAACACTCAAAATTGCCCCTTAAAGATCTAAATCTAAGAGAGCAGAACAGATGTCCAACACATTTTGTTATTTTTCTTATGATTCTAGGTACCCATGTTCTATTTATTTTCCATGTTATTTTCCTGTATTGTTTCTTTCATATGATTTCTTAGCTGTATTCTCAGTTGATTTCTCAGCTGTATTCTCAGTTGATTTCTCAGCTGTATTCTCAGTTGATTTCTCAGCTGTATTCTCAGTTGATTTCTCAGCTGTATTCTCAGTTGATTTCACAGCTGTATTCTCAGTTGATTTCTCAGCTGTATTCTCAGTTGATTTCTCAGCTGTATCCTCAGTTGATTTCTCAGCTGTATCCTCAGTTGATTTCTCAGCTGTATCATCAGTTGATTTCACAGCTGTATTCTCAGTTGATTTCTCAGCTGTATTCTCAGTTGATTTCTCAGCTGTATCCTCAGTTGATTTCTCAGCTGTATCCTCAGTTGATTTCTCAGCTGTATTCTCAGTTGATTTCTCAGCTGTATCCTCAGTTGATTTCTCAGCTGTATTCTCAGTTGATTTCTCAGCTGTATTCTCAGTTGATTTCTCAGCTGTATCCTCAGTTGATTTCTCAGCTGTATTCTCAGTTGATTTCTCAGCTGTATTCTCAGTTGATTTCTCAGCTGTATTCTCAGTTGATTTCTCAGCTGTATCCTCAGTTGATTTCTCAGCTGTATTCTCAGTTGATTTCTCAGCTGTATTCTCAGTTGATTTCTCAGCTGTATTCTCAGTTGATTTCTCAGCTGTATTCTCAGTTGATTTCTCAGCTGTATTCTCAGTTGATTTCTCAGCTGTATTCTCAGTTGATTTCTCAGCTGTATTCTCAGTTGATTTCTCAGCTGTATCCTCAGTTGATTTCTCAGCTGTATCCTCAGTTGATTTCTCAGCTGTATCCTCAGTTGATTTCTCAGCTGTATTCTCAGTTGATTTCTCAGCTGTATTCTCAGTTGATTTCTCAGCTGTATCCTCAGTTGATTTCTCAGCTGTATCCTCAGTTGATTTCTCAGCTGTATCCTCAGTTGATTTCTCAGCTGTATCCTCAGTTGATTTCTCAGCTGTATTCTCAGTTGATTTCTCAGCTGTATCCTCAGTTGATTTCTCAGCTGTATTCTCAGTTGATTTCACAGCTGTATCCTCAGTTGATTTCTCAGCTGTATTCTCAGTTGATTTCTCAGCTGTATCCTCAGTTGATTTCTCAGCTGTATCCTCAGTTCAGTACATGTAACATTCTTTCAGGAATATTTGCTGCTACAAGTGATCACTTGATATGCTCTGATTCTGTAAACATTCCTAGAATCTCTTTCTCTCCTTCAAATGCCCAATGTTGTCTTCTTGTGTATGGATCATTTTCATTCTGTGACTGCTTCTCTCAACTATAAGCAACACAATGAATCTATTTCTGTTAAAAGTCCTTTCGGAGGCAATGTCAAGTATATTAGGTTGATATTTCTTTCTCTTAGAGAAAACAACAAATGAAATGGATGTTCATCAGCAAAGAATGCCAAGAGATTCTGCACCATAAAAACAGATTTTTTTCTTCTTTCACCAGCTTTACCTCTGATGAAGTCCCTAGAGACTAGGAACTGAATTTTGCATGTTAATCCGTTTTACCTTGGCAGCCGTGTGCACAGGTATTAACAGAGGAGATGGATGAATCCAGCCCATGGTAGTCCAAGAGTAATATGGACTGACAACATTTGGGACATGCTACAACATCAACTGACAATGGCCGCCAGAGGAGCATGCACTAGAACTTTGTATCTCCTCTGACATCATAAGTGGGATAGGAGGAAGTGGAGAGAGAGAGAGAGAGAGAGAGAGAGGTAAAAGCACTGAAAGTGAAGAGCTATATTCTGTTTTGAATATGTAATAATAAGTTAACATGTTTATGTGCATTTTTAAAATGCTTACTCTTTGTATCACTATCTACAAATCAGGGGCACTCCAGCTTCATCACTCACGTTGATTGGTCAGAGGACGGCCAATACCTGGCCAGCAACTCTGGAGATTACGAACTGCTTTTCTGTAAGTTTAATGTTATTGAACTTTGACCTTGTGAATATTAAATTAAAAGATTACACAGTTTGTCTTTTTTTTTAAGAATATGAGATTTGGCATTTGATGAAGCTGCAATCTTAAAAATGTTGAAATTTGAAATTAAGTGTGGCGCAAATAGGCAGTAGGGAGCCGCAATAACTCAGTGGTTAGTGAACTGGACTACAAAGGACAAGGAGTAGGGTTCGATCCCAACCGATGGCTTCCGGGGTTCACCCAGCCTTAAATGGGTACCGGATTTTTTTCTGGGAAAGTGAAGTGACACGGGCATAATACCGACCACATTACCCCAAAAATCACGTGCTGAAGTTCTGTAAAATTTATGGTCACTAATACATTTGAAAACTGCTGGAACAAAAAATTCAGATAAGAGAAGGAGTATCTTGGTCTACGCCCTATGGGTCGGCTATGGCTCAAAATGTCAATAGAATAGAGAATAGAACACCATATTCCCTATACGCCACTTGGCGTGACGGGGGTACTTTAAGTTTAAATTTGTACAAATAGGCAGGGCTTCATGAAGTTATGTTAATCTCTGTAACCAATAATATACACATTTTTTCCACCCCTGAATCAGCACTGTGCCTCTTTGCAACCTTCTGAGTGCAGATGTTGATGCTAGTAACTGATAATCTAATGTTTTGTTTTAATATTTGTTAGGTTTAGTCTTTAACTTTATATATCATCATCGTCAAGCACTGGGTCTGCTGGCATAGGTGATCATGTATCTCCACAACTTTCGATTTCGACAGTTGTTTATAATTACTGTTGTTGACCTTCTGCCAAGCCATTCTCTTAAGGTGTCTGGTATCTTTTCTCTTTGCTTCCTCTATCTCTATGTCCCTCAATTTTCCCAGTTGTTACAATATATTCCAACTGTTCTCTTCTCATTACATGGCCAAAAAATGATGATTGTTTCTTCCTAATATTGGAAATTAGCTCTCTTTTTTGCTTTGGCCTCTTTCAAAACATTTTCATTACTCTTCTTAGCTGTCCATGGTATTCTAAACATTCTTCTGTAGAACCACATTTCTACAGACTCTAGTGATTTTCTTGTCTGTTGTCCTATTTTCTTATCTGTTGTCCTATTGTCCATGATTCACATCCATATGTTAAGACTGGCTCTACATAACATTTAAGAACTCTTTTTCTTGTTTCTATTGTCAAAAATGGATTGCATAGTATCTTCCTAATTTTTTGGAAAACTGCTTTTGCCTGAGCCATTCTGCATCTCACCTCTGTTGTACATCTTCCGTCTGAGAACTTTATATTTAGAGAGTCTGAATTCTCAGACATAGTGGGAAGAGGTAGATCTATAAGGTGAAGGACCAATTAATAGCAGACATTTGTAGAGTGTCAGGCATGAAACACACAATAGAGTTTGTACCACCTGATGCTGAAAAGGTAACAACGGCTGAGACAAGTAAATGTTCCCTCCCCTTCTTGCTAGGCATATGTGGTCCTAGTGACCAGATTTTGTCATGACCACTGCACATTTTTAAGGACAAGAGGTTGGGTTCGATCCTCATTGACGGCATCTAGGTTCATCCAGCCTTAAATTGGTACCAGATTTTTTTTCTGGGAAAGTAAAGTGGCACAGGCGTAATACTGACCACATCACTCCAAAAATCATGTGTTGAAGGTCTGTAAAAATTATGGTCACTAACACCATATTCCCTATACGTCATGTAGCGTGATGGGGCTCTTTACTTACTTTTTTACCGCACATTTTTAGTTCAAGTGGTTGGTAGTGAAGCAGCACACAAACAACAACTAGATGCAATAATTGAATAGGAATAGGCAGGGTCACGGCAAATAAATTAGTCAAATATAAATCTTCACGTGTTACAAAGTATGAAACAAGTTGCAGAATATAAAAAATAAATCATTTATTCCTTCAGCACTGTAAGGCACAAAGGACAGAGATAGAGCACTGGCTGCCTCATTTACAAATGTTGATGACTGAGAGGTTGACAAATATCACACAGCTGTGACATGACCAAAAAAAACTATAAAACAACTGTATATTTTCTATTTAAAGTTTCATTTTCAAGAAAGAAATGATATAAATTTGCTTATTCTACTTCATGCTATCCACTCTTCTACTCTGGAGTTATGTCATTTTACATACAATTTTATTGTCATAATTTTGAAGCAATGAGAATGAGCAATACCAGCAAAGCAGTAAGATTAAAATGACTAAGAATATGTATCTTCCTGATACCAACATGTGGTTGTTAATCATGGGCAATCTTGCAAACAGGAAGGAAGAAAATCAGTTAATTCAAAACAAAATGCTACAGAAAAATCCTTAAGATATATGGATAATGAAAAAGAGCAATGAAGATATTAAAAGATTTAAACATTAAAAAAAAACACCATTATACAGAGGAAATTAAAATACTATGGCCATGTAAAAGACACAGCAGGCTGGAAAGAACAATAAAGGAGGGCATGGTTCCTGAGTGACCAAGAAGAAGGTGGTTTCAAGACATTAGCGAGACCTTGAACATGACAACAGAAGAAGTGGAAGATCTGGCTAGAGACAGAGATTCTTTCAGAGGCGCTGTGGTGAATACAACGTTCTACAAATGACAGGCAACACAATGATGATGAATGAGAGTGCTTTTTATGTTTCATCAGGGACTGCCAGTAGCTGTAAGATGTTGACCAATCAATCAGTGATCAGGGACATCAAGTGGGCAACACAGAATCGAGTGCTGTCTTTTAACACTGCAGGTTAGTCTTAACAAATTATATGATCATATCAAATTAAATACCTATTCTGTTTGAGGCTGACAAGCTACAATCTCCAATATTTTCTGTATCTGGCCTCGGTGGTGTTTGCAATGTGAGAACCATTGGTTAGTTCTTTTCTAAATATATATATATTTTTTTCTTTGCTCACACACACAAAACTTGGGTGCCCTAATTCAGGTTCACACTGTTAATCTTCGAGTCTACTTCATGTCAGTTCTTGTGATTGTTTTTTCTGAGCACATGATCCATCCAGCTTTAGTGCCAGCCTGTTATCACTGTGTCCATCATCACATTGATACACCTCCAGCTTCAGTGGGAGCCGCGATTGCTCAGTGGTTAGTGAACTGGACTACCACGGACAAGGGATAGGGTTCGATCCCAACTGATGGCTTCCGGGTTAACCCAGCCTTAAATGGGTACCGGATTTTTTTCTGGGAAAGTAAAGCAGCACGGGCGTAATACTGACCACATTACCCCAAAAAATCATGTGCTGAAGGTCTGTAAAATATAGGTTCACTAACACCATATTTCGCTATATGCCACTTAGCATGACGGGGGTACTTTACTTTTTTACTCCAGCTTCAGTGCTAGCCTGTTATCACTGTGTCCATCACCACTTTGATACACCCACAGGGTAGGTGGGTGGGTGGGTGGGTGCTGTAAGTCTCACACATGTTGCTTTTATCTCCAGGTATATGACCTGAAAGTGCTGATGTTACTTTTATCTCCAGTTATATGACCTGAAAGTGCTGATGTTACTTTTATCTCCAGTTATATGACCTGATAGTGCTGATGTTACTTTTATCTCCAGGTATATGACCTGAAAGTGCTGATGTTACTTTTATCTCCAGTTATATGACCTGAAAGTGCTGATGTTACTTTTATCTCCAGTTATATGACTTGAAAGTGCTGATGTTACTTTTATCTCCAGTTATATGACCTGAAAGTGCTGATGTTACTTTTATCTCCAGGTATATGACTTGAAAGTGCTGATGTTACTTTTATCTCCAGGTATATGGCCAGAAGGTGCTGATGCTGTAAGTCTCACACATGTTACTTTTATCTCCAGGTATATGGCCTGAAAGTGCTGATGTTACTTTTATCTTCAGGTATATGGCCTGAAAGTGCTGATGGTACTTTTATCTCCAGTTATATGACCTGAAAGTGCTGATGTTACTTTTATCTCAAGTTATATGACCTGAAAGTGCTGATGTTACTTTTATCTCCGGTTATATGACCTGAAAGTGCTGATGTTACTTTCATCTCCAGTTATATGACCTGAAAGTGCTGATGTTACTTTTATCTCAAGTTATATGACCTGAAAGTGCTGATGTTACTTTTATCTCCAGGTATATGACCTGAAAGTGCTGATGTTACTTTTATCGCCATGTATATGGCCAGAAGGTGCTGATGCTGTAAGTCTCACACATGTTACTTTTATCTCCAGGTATATGGCCTGAAAGTGCTGATGTTACTTTTATCTCCAGTTATATGACCTGAAAGTGCTGATGTTACTTTTATCTCCAGGTATATGACTTGAAAGTGCTGATGTTACTTTTATCGCCAGGTATATGGTCAGAAGGTGCTGATGCTGTAAGTCTCACACATGTTACTTTTATCTCCAGGTATATGGCCTGAAAGTGCTGATGTTACTTTTATCTCCAGTTATATGGCCTGAAAGTGCTGATGTTACTTTTATCTGCAGGTATATGGCCTGAAAGTGCTGATGTTACTTTTATCTCCAGGTATATGGCCTGAAAGTGCTGATGTTACTTTTATCTCCAGGTATATGGCCTGAAAGTGCTGATGTTACTTTTATCTCCAGTTATATGACCTGAAAGTGCTGATGTTACTTTTATCTCCAGGTATATGGCCTGAAAGTGCTGATGTTACTTTTATCTCCAGGTATATGGCCTGAAAGTGCTGATGGTACTTTTATCTCCAGGTATATGGCCAGAAGGTGCTGATGGTACTTTTATCTCCAGTTATATGACCTGAAAGTGCTGATGTTACTTTTATCTCCAGGTATATGGCCTGAAAGTGCTGATGTTACTTTTATCTCCAGGTATATGACCTGAAAGTGCTGATGTTACTTTTATCTCCAGGTATATGACCTGAAAGTGCTGATGTTACTTTTATCTCCAGTTATATGACCTGAAAGTGCTGATGTTACTTTTATCTCCAGGTATATGACCTGAAAGTGCTGATGTTACTTTTATCTCCAGGTATATGACTTGAAAGTTCTGATGTTACTTTTATCGCCAGGTATATGGCCAGAAGGTGCTGATGCTGTAAGTCTCACACATGTTACTTTTATCTCCAGGTATATGGCCTGAAAGTGCTGATGTTACTTTTATCTCCAGGTATATGACCTGAAAGTGCTGATGTTACTTTTATCTCCAGTTATATGACCTGAAAGTGCTGATGTTACTTTTATCTCCAGTTATATGACCTGAAAGTGCTGATGTTACTTTTATCTCCAGTTATATGACCTGAAAGTGCTGATGTTACTTTTATCTCCAGGTATATGACCTGAAAGTGCTGATGTTACTTTTATCTTCAGGTATATGGCCAGAAGGTGCTGATGGTACTGACATCAACGGTTGCTGCAAGTCCCACAATGAAAGAATGGTGGCAACATGCGATGACTTTGGAAAAGTGAACCTATTTGCTTACCCAGTTAATCAGCCAAAGGTAAGACTAATTCAAGTACTAGCTTGTTTTTTTTCTGCCCATTCTTCTTCTTCTTCTTTCCAACCTCATTTGCCTTTTAGCATTGAGGAGAGATATAATTTGTGGTCTTTTACCCTTCTGTTGGCTTCTGCTGCTGTTATGTTTCCTAGTGTTTCTAATATTCCATCAATCCACCTTTTTCATGTTGGCACTTAAGTCTGGTGTTCTTGCAACGTTGAAAGGCTTACTGTGTTGTTTTTTTATATTATGTCTTATCAATGGCTAAACCATTTTATCTGTTGTTTCTTTATGTATTCTATGATTTTGGATAATCTTAAGCTGTGTAACAATGCATAGAGATAGGTTCTGTGATAACAATTTTTTTCTGATTTTCTTATTATTTAAGTAGCCAGATTTTTTTCTCTCCCATGTTAAAGTAATAATAATTTAAACCAGGAGATGCAGCCCGGAAGTATAATAATATAATATAAAGTATAATAAAGTGAATGAATTAGAAAATGGTTCATATTTCCACTGACTAATTATTACAACGGGAGCTGTGACAGCTCAGTGGTTAGTGAACTGGACTACAACGGACAAGAGGTAGGGTTCGATCCCAACTGACGGCTTCCAGTTCACCCAGCCTTTAATGGGTACCGGATTTTTTTTCTGGGAAAATAAAGCGGCACGGGCGTATAATACCGACCACATTACCCCAAAAATCATGTGCTGAAGGTCTGTAAAATGTATGGTCACTAACACCATATTCCCTATACACCACTTGGCGTGACGGGGGTACTTTACTTTTTTTTAAAAATTATTACAACGATTGATCCACAGCCACCAATATCACAAACAGTGGATATGTTGCCAGAATGGCCATTTCTTTTTTTCTTATTTTTTTTTTAAACTACATAACACAAAATAATTTGATTTCGTTTCATAATTCTTTGTTCATAATTAATGCACAGTCATGATTAAAAAGTATCAATAAATTGAATATTTTTAGAGAGTGGTCTAGTTAGAGATAAACAGTTACAGTTAGCTTAGAGTTATCTTGATCCTTCCTGCACTGCTAGATATCACATAAGGCTTGTGTTGTTTTTCACCATCCATCTCTATTCTGGGTGGAATGTTCGATCTTATCTAATGAGTCTATGCCTGCCAACTTTGTTTCTCTTATAAGTGTTCTTTTTAGCATCTCTCTAGGTGTTCCTCTTTTTCTGTATCCTGATGTTTCCTATAGAAAAGCCTGTTTTGAAATTATTTTATCTCTTCTGAGCACGTCAGACATATGTCCATCTTCTCTTTCTAATTGTAGATAAGATTGTTACTTGTACGAAAATGTGTCATTATCTCTATATTTCTCTTGAGGTCATTCCATTGTACACAGAGTATTCTTCTTAAGTATTTGTCTTCAAAAGTGTTTAGTTTTCTCTCAATTTCTCTTTTTGATTTTCAGCTTTTACATGTGTAGGTAAGGGTTGATGATACGTATGTATGTGGTGAATGTTCTAAGTTTAGTTTTCTTGCTTACTATTTTTTATTAGAGTTATCTTGATAGAATTATGTATTTGTTTTACTTTAAATTGTAAGAAGCTGTTTTTAAAATTCAAATAAAATCTCTCATGGAAAGGTTCCTGGTCTTCAACTGCTGTGATTGGATGTCGGATAATCAATATGGCTATCGTTGAGGATATGGGTTTGAGAGTGCAAAACAATTTTGAACACAATGTTGAAAGTGTCAGAATGACAACAAGGCCAAGCTCGGTGTTTGCATAGCCAGTGAGTGCAGGAATAATCTTTGCCAGTGAGTGCAGGAATAATCTTTGCCAGTGAGTGCAGGAATAATCTTTGCCAGTGAGTGCAGGAATAATCTTTGCCAGTGAGTGCAGGAATAATCTTTGCCAGTGAGTGGAGGAATAATCTTTGCCAGTGAGTGGAGGAATAATCTTTGCCAGTGAGTGGAGGAATAATCTTTGCCAGTGAGTGCAGGAATAATCTTTGCCAGTGAGTGGAGGAATAATCTTTGCCAGTGAGTGGAGGAATAATCTTTGCCAGTGAGTGCAGAAATAATCTTTGCCAGTGAGTGGAGGAATAATCTTTGCCAGTGATTGCAGGAATAATCTTTGCCAGTCTGTGGAGGAATAATCTTTGCCAGTGAGTGGAGGAATAATCTTTGCCAGTGAGTGGAGGAATAATCTTTGCCAGTGAGTGCAGGAATAATCTTTGCCAGTGAGTGCAGGAATAATCTTTGCCTTAGAATACATAAAGAAACCACAGATAAAATGGTTTTGGCCATGTGATAAGACAGAAAGACCAAAACACAACATGAGCCTTCAATAAATGCTACGAGAAAATCAGACCCAAGGGTCGACCACAAAAAAGATGGACTGATGGTATATTAGAAATATGAGGAATCATAACAGTAAGATAGGCTAACAGAAGACTGCAAATTGTATCTCCCCTCAATACTGAAAAGCAGATGATTCACTTTGTCATCTGCTGAAAGTGTTTGAGAACTATGACTGGAGTGCTGTGATCTCAACTCAAACAACAATCAACATATTGAATAATCTTAAAGAATGCTATTGAATAATCTTAAAGAATGCTATGATGTTAGAGTCATTTTTTTAATCACTGAGCTCTTAAAATGAAATAATCAGCGTTAGAGAACTGTGATCACCTCACATAAACTTCGCCTTGTGATTTCCACATGTTTATGTTCTGTATGCTAATTTCGCTGACAATCTTCTGTATTCCCAGAGTTCCTCACACACCTATAAAGGCCACAGCAGTCATGTGACTTCAGTCAGTTTCCTGTTTGATGATTCTCGTCTAATTTCAACTGGAGGAAAAGATGCAGCAGTTTTACAATGGGAAGTTTTGTAAACAGAGAACCCCAACAAGGATTAAGCGCATCTTTTTCCCCAAGTGGAAGTTGAACAAAGTTTTAATGTTTTCTTCAAATTTTGATATTCTGTTTTCTGATATTTGTTACTTGTATCAAGGTGGGGGGGTAACCCATGCTAGTCATAAATGAACATAAATCAATCTAAATGTTGAAAAATCGGACAAATTTTAAAATTTGGAACAAATTTATCATATATGGCTTTCTTATCTTCAATTTTTCCTATTTGTACTATTATTTCAGTCATTAAAATAGTGTATTTTATTAAACCAGTGCTTCATAAGATGCATACTATTGTTTTTAATATTTTGTATAGTCTATTTAACTCTTAGCTTGGTTCCTTTTCTCATCTGCCTCTGTTTTAATCTGTTTCTATTGTAGTATTTTTCCCCTTCATTATATTTCTTAATTTACATCTTTCTTGTTTCACTGTTACACTTTTTTCTTTTTTTTTTGTTGTTTCTCCTTTAAGTCATGAATTTATTTCCTGGCAGCTTCTCTTTTCTATTTGTTTCTTTTCCATTCTGTTTAAGCTCCTTTTAAAATATTTCTCTTTTATTTCACTAATTGCATTTATATAGGGATTTCAATTACATAGTGACGCGCAATGGCAGCCGTTTCGCGTTGGTATGAACCTGGCCACTGTTTAAAAGAAGACAGGAAAGCTTTTCTTTATTTAAAGTAAGCCAAATTGATTTTGTTTCATTTCCGGCACTTCTAACTTAAAAAAATTTAGGGCCAAATATAGAACATGACGTCATTACAAAGCCTTACCTTAATGGTGAAGTTTAATCAGTTTTGAATCTACACATCTTTATTAAAAATTATATTCTTTAACACCATTGAATGAAAATATCATTTTCCTTCATAGTTTGATGTCAAATTACTAATTGGCGTGCATATATCTATTATCCTTTCGAGCCGAAGACGGCACATAGGGCAGAACCACAATCTCAAAAACAGAAACCTTGCATGCCAAAATGTCACATATTGCAGAGATCACTGCTTCTAAAATCTATGGTCTGTTTCCATAACAATGCTTTTTACAATGACAGCTTGTCAAGCCATCGATCAACCTCCTTAGTCGCCTCATACGACATGCCTGGAAGGTCACAGTGTCGCTATTCTTTACATCCCACATAATGGGGCCCCGGTAACACACGGGCAGTGCATATATAGATGCAGTGTAAAATTCTATATAAATATGTCAAGTTTAAATTTGAAATTTGGTCTAAAGATACTTTTGGAAATTTATCCTCCAAGCGAAAATTCACATGCTTCATATAGCGTTTTTAACTATCTTACGTAATTTTGTCATTAAAAAATTGTTTTTAAAAAACTGTAATTCCAAAAGGTCATTAACTTGGATCTATGATTCATTTATCCACACTCTGGTGCTATATAAAAGCTATGTTTAAATGAGGAACTTTGTTATTGAATTTTATTTGCGGGATGCTGACCTTCCATTGACCCAATGCATAACACCTTATTGTTTTAATTATTTATTACTGAAACATTAGGATGCGTTGCTGACCTAGATTTGGCTCGTGTATTATTTTTGGCACCTTATCTGTTTGTTTAGGCTGTAGTAATGTTCAAGGGGGCATGTTTATTAAAACAGCAAATTTGTACAAATTGCGTAATTTGACACTTAAAAGTGGTTAACTTTTTAAATAATTGACATACAGACTTAAATGGGGGTATCATTATTGTTTGCTTTCATCAAGGGCTATCTAGATATTATATGAAATCATTTTTGTAACAAATTTGTATAAAAGTAACTAATTAACTTCCTACTTGATATGTCTTGAAAAGGAAGGTAACAGCAATGGGGTTGTTATGAACACCCAGGAGGTTCAGTAAGATGGTATCATTCATGCAATCTTTCCACCACTTTATATATGCAGAAGAATTCCTTATTCTACTAGTCAGCGTGAGAGAGAGAGGATAATATAGATACTGCAGTCATTTCATTTCTACAAGTTTTATGGATTCTTATGCACATTTATTGCCAGATTTTTTGTACTGTCCAGCTGATTTTATTATATCGATTTTTAGCAATAAGATCTGCATATTATTTATGTTCTGTTCAACTGATCTCATTTTGTCATTCATTTTTTTTACAAAATATATTGTTCTATCATTATTTTCCTGTATGGATGTTCTAAATAATTCTAATTGTTTATGGCATTTGCTTATTGTATTATCAATTTCCTGTATGGCTGTTTTAATTTTAACATCTGTTTTTAACAGTAGATATATTTGGATCATTAATTTTCTCTACGGCTGTTGATGTACTGTTATAATTTATCATCTGTTTTTATAGTAGATATATTTGGATCATTAATTTTCTCAATGGCTGTTATAATTTTATCATCTGTTTTTGACAACAGATTAAACCATCCATTCCCTGTCAGACTTATCACATCTCACGTGTCTCATCTCATCATCTTAACCAGTGGCCATCGGAGCATGAGCTCTTCAACCTAATGCCATGACAATGAAGACACATCTGTTGAGTTGTGTTGAATCTGACTAAAGAGTGTTTCTTGTATTTGGGGATGGAGAAAGGTATTTCAGACGAAAGAGTGTTTCTTATATTTGGAGATGGAGAAAGGTATTTCAGACTAAAAAGTGTTTCTTATATTTGGAGATGGAGAAAGGTATTTCAGACTAAAAAGTGTTTCTTATATTTGGAGATGGAGAAAGGTATTTCAGACTAAAAAGTGTTTCTTATATTTGGAGATGGAGAAAGGTATTTCAGACTAAAAAGTGTTTCTTATATTTGGAGATGGAGAAAGGTATTTCAGACTAAAAAGTGTTTCTTATATTTGGAGATGGAGAAAGGTATTTCAGACTAAAAAGTGTTTCTTATATTTGGAGATGGAGAAAGGTATTTCAGACTAAAAAGTGTTTCTTATATTTGGAGATGGAGAAAGGTATTTCAGACTAAAAAGTGTTTCTTATATTTGGAGATGGATAGTTCTGCTTTAAGTCTGCAAGGCAAGTGCAGTCAAAGGGATAATGTGTGACTGTTTCCCTCCGGAGACATGTTGGAGTGATGTTAAGTTTTACTAAACTATGCCTTAAACCACTGGCCTAGGCATTGCATTCCTGGATGTAACCTACTTTCACTTGTCCACTAAATGGTGACATATTGCCTACAAAAAATATATGTAAAGTACCCCCGTCACACCAAATGGCATATAGGGAATATGGTGTTAGTGACCATAAATTTTACTGACCTTCGGCACATGATTTTTGGGGTTATGTGGTCGGTATTATGCCCATGCCACTTTACTTTCCCAGAAAAAAAATCTGGTACCCATTTAAGGCTGGGTGAACCGGAAGCCGTCGGTTGGGATCGAACCCTACCTCCTTGTCCTTTGTAGTCCAGTTCACTAACCACTGAGCTATCGAGGCTCCCAACATATTGCCTAAGGGCTCTATAAATCTGAACTTCTTGTTGTATAAATGACATTTGTATGTAACCTGACAACCCTGCCTAACTCAGCCATTTGGTGATGATTTCTAATACCAAAATCATCCCAGGATTCACCATAATGGGTTCAGTAAGTAACTCAGCTCATACAGTTTCAGTAAGTAACTCAGCACATAAAGTTTCAGTAAGTAACTCAGTACATACAGTTTCAGTAAGTTGATATTGTCTTTGTCTTATCCCCTAACCCAGTTTGGATGATCCTTCTCATAAAACTGCTGCCTCCAACAAAGATCTTGGAATTATAGGAACATGTAGACTCCACTATTACAATAAGATGAAGACATGTTTGGAAAACAATTCTTCAACATACAACTCAGTGTAAATCATGTTTTACCCACATAAGATTATAATGATGTAATCTTGCTCTATTTAGGATTACAAATCTTGTGGCATTGGACCAATATTTCTTCAGTTTGAATGGAAGAAATGTCAGTCACGTTTAAATTTAATATAAAATTGTCACAAAGAATACCATTTTTGTACTAATCATAATTGTTATGTTTCTTGTTATTGTAAACTATAACTGTTTTAGCTTATTGTTATTGTCATGAGTAATCTGCTTCACTCTGGGATGATGTATTTCTCTCATGGATATAACTCATTATTGAGTGAATCTCACAGAAAGTAATAAATAATTCAACAATGTTTATGAGGTTATGCCTTGTGTTGTTATTTATTCCTCTTCCTGATTACATGTTTAATGTGGAGACTCCAAAAGAGTCATTCTTAGAAATTGAGTTGATATATACACATCTGTGGCAGCTCAAACAATGACCACATCTGTGGCAGCTCAAACAATGACCACATCTGTGGCACCTCAAACAATGATCACATCTGTGGCAGCTCAAACAATGATCACATCTGTGGCAGCTCAAACAATGATCACATCTGTGGCAGCTCAAACAATGATCACATCTGTGGCACCTCAAACAATGATCACATCTGTGGCAGCTCAAACAATGATCACATCTGTGGCAGCTCAAACAATGATCACATCTGTGGCAGCTCAAACAATGATCACATCTGTGGCAGTTCAAACAATGATCACATCTGTGGCACCTCAAACAATGACCACATCTGTGGCAGCTCAAACAATGATCACATCTGTGGCACTTCAAACAATGATCACATCTGTGGCACTTCAAACAATGATCACATCTGTGGCAGCTCAAACAATGATCACATCTGTGGCACCTCAAACAATGATTACATCTGTGGCACCTCAAACAATGATCACATCTGTGGCAGCTCAAACAATGATCACATCTGTGGCAGCTCAAACAATGATCACATCTGTGGCAGCTCAGGTATAGACACATCCAGGGCTGCTCAAACAATGATCACATCTGTGGCAGCTCAAACAATGATCACATCTGAGGCAGCTCAGGTATAGACACATCCAGGGCTGCTCAAACACTGATCACATTTGTGGCAGCTCAAACAATGATCACATCTGTGGCAGCTCAAACAATGCTCACATCTGTGGCAGCTCAGGTATAGACACATCCAGGGCTGTTCAAACAATGATCACATCTGCACCTCAAACAATGACCACATCTGTGGCACCTCAAACAATGATCACATCTGAGGCAGCTCAGGTATAGACACATCCAGGTCTGTTCAAACAATGATCACATCTGTGGCACCTCAAACAATGACCACATCTGTGGCACCTCAAACAATGATCACATCTGAGGCAGCTCAGGTATAGACACATCCAGGGCTGTTCAAACAATGATCACATCTGTGGCAGCTCAGGTATAGACACATCCAGGGCTGTTCAAACAATGATCACATCTGAGGCAGCTCAGGTATAGACACATCCAGGGCTGTTCAAACAATGATTACATCTGTGGCAGCTCAGGTATAGACACATCCAGGGCTGCTCAAACAATGATCACATCTGTGGCAGCTCAAACAATGATCACATCTGAGGCAGCTCAGGTATAGACACATCCAGGGCTGTTCAAACAATGATCACATCTGTGGCAGCTCAAACAATGATCACATCTGTGGCAGCTCAGGTATAGACACATCCAGGGCAGTTCAAACAATGACCACATCTGTGGCACCTCAAACAATGATCGTATCTGAGGCAGCTCAGGTATAGACACATCCAGGGCTGTTCAAACAATGATCACATCTGTGGCAGCTCAAACAATGACCACGTCTGTGGCAGCTCAGGTATAGACACATCCAGGGCAGCTCAAACAATGATCACGTCTGTGGCAGCTCAGGTATAGACACGTCCAGGGTAGCTCAAACAATGATCACGTCTGTGGCAGCTCAGGTATAGACACATCCAGGGCAGCTCAAACAATGATCACGTCTGTGGCAGCTCAGGTATAGACACGTCCAGGGCATCTCAAACAATGATCACACCTGAGGCAGCAATCTAGTCCACACTGCATCACTTCGTTTGTCCCTTATCTCTTACCAACTCTACGACACCTCTATCTTTTCTATTCTTGGTGTACCCTATATTCTTCTAGTATGTTTGTGTATGCACATGGACCTGTTTTTGGAAACTTCTGTTACTGCATGCTGTGTGTATACATTTTCACTTTTGTGCACACACACATACCAATGCACATTTCCGTTCTTGCCACATGAGAGCATATAGGAAGATTTTGTTCCTATTTTCTTTTCATTTCACCTTCAAGTTCAAAATTATTCTTATTTTAGATACATATTTGTCCGTGTGTTGTATGTTTGTTCCAACTGAAGGCCTATTGAGCCGAAACGTTGTTCTGGTTTCTGTTGTCCACTTGTGACATGAAGCTTTAACCAGACTGTTTTTTTTTCTATATTTTTTTAAAGTTCTCCAGGTTTGGAGCCTGACAAGTTATCAATGTGGCCACCTGCTATCCAGTTCACGTTTGAAGGTCCAATAACTGCTCATAATTTATAACATTCTGTTATTAACCCGAACAAAACACATTTGTGAATCTATTGACCTTTCGAGCCGTAGCCAGCCCATTGGGCATACGCCCAGATACTCTTTCTCTTATCTAAATTTTTATTCTAGCAGTTTTCAATCCTTCTAAAGATATTTTATCAAATCTCACCATTTGTCTCTGTTCTGTGCAAGCAACTCTATCTCATTGAGGGAGCCGATTAATTACAGCCAATTGATTTGTGAATAGACTGACTAATAAAAATAATCAAAATATGACAGCAATAAACCAACAAAAGAAAATAATTCAATTTTATTCAACTGTAGCTTTAGCACACAAACATTCCATACCAATTTCTTTAAGAAAATAAAGCAATGGATGACTGTGATTAGCACAAAATACTGCCAAGTTCATTCAGTCATGCTATCAAAGTCAATGTAAAATAAAAAGGTAAGACAAAAGGCACACACAAAGTGATAAATAAATAGGATTGTTCTAGGATATTCTGGCATTCATTTAAAGAATACCAAGCACAGATTTAATGCAAACATTAATCTCTTAAATCAATGTCCATATTAAGCAAAACTTCATCAACAACAAAAAAAGCGTGCATAATTTGCTTCAATAAACAATAGTTGTATACCTTGTTCTCAGCATTTTATTTATTTCTTAAAGCAGAAGATGAATTCTTCTCTGATTGGTCAAAAAAGCAATCATGTGATCAAAATGTTGTATGACTTCTGCCATTGCAGCTCTTCTAAAATGAATTATCAGAATAAGTTCATCTTATCCAATTTCCACAAAAATAAGTAAACATATAAAAACTGCATAAATAAAACTTGTTTGATGTTTTAGATTAAAAAATTATTAGTTTCAACTTTAAAAGATCAAAAGGCTGGGTGGTCTAGAGGTATGACGTTGGTCTCTGGACATGAAGTCCTCGGTTCAAAATCCACCACATGTGAATTGGGAATTTGTTCACTTTGAATCCATGGTTTCTTTGTGGTTTTACCCTCTCCTGATCTCTGGCTAGTGAGATCCAATGACTTGCCCTCTCAGGTAACAGCAAATAACAGGAAGTTCATGTGCAATCTGCACATGTTAAAAAGCCCTTGGAAGTCGGAAATCAAAAAGAGTAAGTTATATATGGTCACTGCTGGGGGAAAATTGATAAGTTAAATCAACCCAAAAATGCCTAAAATATGATGGAAAAAAATGAGAGGACTCTGAAGTCAAAGAATATCTGCCTGTATGGCAAGGGACACCTGCAGCCAGCTGCAAGTGTAAAACAGAAGTGATTTTCACACAAAATTCAGTCCCAATGGACTTTGCTGGAAATGTTTGCAAACAAACACATAAATGAGTGCATCTCTTGGTTGAGCAGTTCCTGCCTATTAAATTTGTTTGGCTGAAATATTCTGAGAATTTGTCTCAGGCAAGTGTGTGCAAAATGATAACAGTCTTGATATTTACTTTTCTGTTGTTCTCCACATTCGGATCCATACAGCACAGATGTACTGAATGTACACATCTCTTAAATATCTTTTTTTTGTGTGTGTTGTTCTGGGTGGTTACCAGACACTGTTAAGATTAGCATCAGTTATTCTGGCATTTTAAGTCAGTTTGACACAACTGGACAAGACGAACAGATCTGCAGAAGTGAGCAACCAAAAAACATGTCTGTTGTGCCATACAACATTGCGATACAATTAGTATAAAGCATGCTAGTTTATGGTTATAACTAAAATTACACATAAAACACATTTATTGGGATATGATTTGACATTGTTATCTCTTTTTTCAAAAAAGAAATAAACTTTCTGAAAATTATACCACATTCCAGCCACTGAAATACACTTTTTTTGTAGCTATCCCTTATTTGAGGCACCGAAATACACTTTGTGGATTGATGTTTTATTTCATACACTGAAATAAACTTAGTGAAATAATCTTGTATTCAAGACAATGAAATAAACTCTGTAGGTGATCTTATTCCAACAAAAACAGAAATGAACGTTTCTGAACTTATCCAGACACAAAAATAAACTGTAGAATATCTGTTGAAATTCCAGACATTGAAATAAACTTTTGGCAGGCAGAGTGTAAATTCTGTTGATCACATTTAACATAATAAATTTTGTTTGGTGACGTACTTAATTCGCCAGAATAACTTCTGTACAATCCAACTGTAAATATGATAATTTATGAATAACAAAGGTAATACTGGATGATCTATTGCACGTCAAGTGAAGAAATTCATGCATCAAAAATAACGAAGCCACTAATGAAATAACAGGAAGAAAAATACAGAATAAAACTTTAAAATGAAATTAGTTTACAGGTAATAATAAGTAACATTGAACTACTAAATAAACATAAAAAAGCAACAAGAAGTGTTTTTAAAAAAAGCACAAATGCATCCCTTTGTGGCTCCCAGCATTAGGGTTACTAGATAATGCATAGAACTACAAATATAGCCAAAAAAAGATTTCGCTGTGGCTATTTACACCTTAAAACACATTTCACATTTGAGTTTTAAAAATATTTTTAAAAAGTACACTTAAATTTCTTGCATTAAATTTTCTTTGAAATCGCAGAAGAATTATAGAGTGACCTTCTGTATAGTTTTACATAATTTATAAAACAACAAATTATTGGTTCGCCAAATCAAAAGTGAAAGATGGAAGACAGAGGGGCAAACAGAGAAGAAAATGGATTGATGATTGAGAAGATTGGAGAAGAAAATGCAGAAATTGGTACATACAAATGAAGAAAGACCATAAACAACTTATTGTGTTGGCTCTCTCCAAGATTCCATTGGAACTTGAGGTTTAGATATATTTTTAAAGAAAATGATATTTAAAAAATGGCTTTTAACACATACTATTATAAGGGATTAAAGTATCAAACTTAACTAGACCAGAGAACTTATGAAGGTTAAGGGGAGACAGTGTTCCTCTACATTGTTAATATATTCAACTCAGTGAGCCATATACTGAGCATTTTTAAGCTGGGGCACCTGAAGATTGTCAGGCTGGGATAGAAGCATAATCATTGCCATGCCAACACACTAACCACTCATCATCATGTGCCATACCGTAAGGTGTAGATGATCATGTCCTTCCACAATCTTCTATCTATAGTGCATCGTATCAGTTCTGTTGTTGACTGTTTTCCATGCCATGACACCAAGCTATCCACTCACTAACCACTGCACTTCTGATATTACTGGTGATAAATAATGACATCAATAATGCCACTCATAAGTTGTTTTTTTTTTTTAATTAAATTACATAATTCTATTTTTGTAAACGTTGGATCTCTATAATTTAAGATGAGACCTTTGTGGCATTTTGTAAATGATCTCAAACCAGTTAATTTTATCTGACTTTTTTGTAAATGATCTCAAACCAGTTAATTTTATCTGACTTTTTTTGTAAATTATCTCAAACCAGTTAATTTTATCTGACTTTTTTTGTAAATTATCTCAAACCAGTTAATTTTATCTGACTTTTTTGTAAATTATCTCAAACCAGTTAATTGTATCTGACTTTTTTGTAAATTCCTCTCAAAGCAGGTTGTTTCCTATGGCTACATAATGTATTCTCAAACATGCTAGCTCCTTATAATTTTCTATAATTTATTCTTAAAAAGTAAAAATTCTTGATAATTTTACATTGGTAATTAGATCATGCTCTCTGTGGTAACTGAAATGACAATTACAACATTCTTCTGATGAAACAAGTTCAAACCTTAAATCAATGTATTCTTGTATTACTTATATACACTTTGGTCAACAATAGAATATAATCATCATCATCACCCTTCCTTATCTTGCTATATCAGATTTGGTGGAAGTGTTTTCTCTCTTCCTCTTGGGTGTTGAGCTATCCTATAGTATAATAATTGGCATAATTATGAGCAAACTAGTTTGAGAGATTAGAGTCACATTTGATTGCAAAGATCCACTATTTTTAGATAAATATTAAATACATCGAATACACTTTATTGAATATGTTATCTCTCTGTTTGATACCTCCATTTAATTCAAATTCAGATTTCCAAATTTTTCATTCTGATAAAGAGATAAGTTTACATTTCTCTTTTTCTCCACATAGTTTTTTTTTTTTTACAGACAAACAATATGTGTAGTTACATGTAAAGGTATTCAGATGTCGTAGATTTTGTTCCAAAAGTACGGATATCTGTTTAACTCATCCCTTACAAACAGTATTTCAAATTGTTCACTAAAATAGCAGATCATGTATTCACTTTCTCTCTTTCTAACGTACACACACACATAATACATTCACTTATCAAGTTTGATGGCAAAAGACCACCAAGCATGTAAATGTGAGTGCAGGAAAGATAAGTTAGCACATTGGATAGAGCAAAAATATGGAATGAAGGTATCAAGGAATGGACAGGTCTCAACTCCATCAAATGACAGATGGCAGGATGAGACAAGACGTGAAATAATTGTGCCCCAATGATCCAATATCTCAGTGCACAATATACATCTAGATCGTCAGACATTGGAAAGAGCAGACCACATGTGGTCATGGAAAAATATAGTCACTAACACCATATTGCCCATACACCTAGGCAGGTATGGAGGGAACCTTAACTTCTTGAGCCATAAGTTACAGTTTAGGGTCTCACAGTCGGGGGGCTCAAATTTGTTTATATTGTAATATTTGATTGAGACCTTCTGGTGTTCATTTCTTTAAGTTTCACAAAGTTTCATTTACCTGAGGGTCTCAAAGTTTCATTTACCTGAGGGTCTCAAAGTTTCATTTACCTGAGGGTGTCAAAGTTTCATTTACCTGAGGGTCTCAAAGTTTCATTTACCTGAGGGTGTCAAAGTTTCATTTACCTGAGGGTGTCAAAGTTTTGTTTATCTGAGGGTGTCAAAGTTTTGTTTATCTGAGGGTGTCAAAGTTTTGTTTATCTGAGGGTGTCAAAGTTTTGTTTATCTGAGGGTATCAAAGTTTCATTTACCTGAGGGTGTCAAAGTTTTGTTTATCTGAGGGTGTCAAAGTTTCATTTACCTGAGGGTCTCAAAGTTTTGTTTATCTGAGGGTGTCAAAGTTTCATTTACCTGAGGGTCTCAAAGTTTTGTTTATCTGAGGGTGTCAAAGTTTTGTTTATCTGAGGGTATCAAAGTTTCATTTACCTGAGGGTGTCAAAGTTTTGTTTATCTGAGGGTGTCAAAGTTTCATTTACCTGAGGGTCTCAAAGTTTTGTTTATCTGAGGGTGTCAAAGTTTCATTTACCTGAGGGTCTCAAAGTTGCATTTACCTGAGGGTCTCAAAGTTTTGTTTATCTGAGGGTATCAAAGTTTCATTTTTCCTGAGGGTGTCAAAGTTTTGTTTATCTGAGGGTGTCAAAGTTTCATTTACCTGAGGGTCTCAAAGTTTCATTTACCTGAGGGTGTCAAAGTTTCATTTACCTGAGAGTCTCAAAGTTTTGTTTATCTGAGGATCTCAAAGTTTCATTTACCTGAGGGTCTCAAAGTTTTGTTTATCTGAGGGTGTCAAAGTTTCATTTACCTGAGGGTGTCAAAGTTTTGTTTATCTGAGGGTGTCAAAGTTTTGTTTATCTGAGGGTGTCAAAGTTTTGTTTATCTGAGGGTATCAAAGTTTTGTTTATCTGAGGGTGTAAAAGTTTTGTTTATCTGAGGGTCTCAAAGTTTTGTTTATCTGAGGGTGTCAAAGTTTTGTTTATCTGAGGGTGTAAAAGTTTTGTTTATCTGAGGGTCTCAAAGTTTTGTTTATCTGAGGGTGTCAAAGTTTCATTTACCTGAGGGTCTCAAAGTTTCATTTACCTGAGGATCTCAAAGTTTCATTTACCTGAGAGTCTCAAAGTTTTGTTTATCTGAGGGTGTCAAAGTTTCATTTACCTGAGAGTCTCAAAGTTTCATTTACCTGAGGGTGTCAAAGTTTCATTTACCTGAGGGTCTCAAAGTTTCATTTACCTGAGGATCTCAAAGTTTCATTTACCTGAGAGTCTCAAAGTTTTGTTTATCTGAGGGTGTCAAAGTTTCATTTACCTGAGAGTCTCAAAGTTTTGTTTATCTGAGGATCTAAAAGTTTTGTTTATCTGAGGGTGTCAAAGTTTTGTTTATCTGAGGGTGTCAAAGTTTTGTTTATCTGAGGGTGTCAAAGTTTCATTTACCTGAGGGTCTCAAAGTTTTGTTTATCTGAGGGTGTCAAAGTTTCATTTACCTGAGGGTCTCAAAGTTTTGTTTATCTGAGGGTGTCAAAGTTTCATTTACCTGAGGGTCTCAAAGTTTCATTTACCTGAGGGTCTCAAAGTTTCATTTACCTGAGGGTCTCAAAGTTTCATTTACCTGAGGGTCTCAAAGTTTCATTTACCTGAGGGTCTCAAAGTTTCATTTACCTGAGGGTGTCAAAGTTTTGTTTATCTGAGGGTCTCAAAGTTTTGTTTATCTGAGGGTGTCAAAGTTTCATTTACCCGAGGGTCTCAAAGTTTCATTTACCTGAGAGTCTCACCAAGTCTAAATACAGCTCTGGGACAGACTCAGTCTACATTGGACAACATCACTGAGGCAGACCCAGGCTACACTGGACAACATCACTGAGGCAGACCCAGGCTACACTGGACAACATCACTGAGGCAGACCCAGGCTACACTGGACAACATCACTGAGGCAGACCCAGGCTACACTGGACAACATCACTGAGGCAGACCCAGGCTACACTGGACAACATCACTGAGGCAGACCCAGGCTACACTGGACAACATCACTGAGGCAGACCCAGGCTACACTGGACAACATCACTGAGGCAGACCCAGGCTACACTGGACAACATCACTGAGGCAGACCCAGGCTACACTGGACAACATCACTGAGGCAGACTCAAGCAACATTGGACAACCTCACTGAGGCAGACCCAGGCTACACTGGACAACATCACTGAGGCAGACCCAGGCTACACTGGACAACATCACTGAGGCAGACTCAAGCTACATTGGACAACATCACTGAGGCAGACCCAGGCTAGAAGCCTGGACAAAATCATCGATACATATATAGTATTAAACTTTACTAGACCACAACTTTAGGAGGTGAGGCTGCCAGTACTACTTTTCTGTTTTATTTACATTTCCCAACTCACAGAGAAAGACAAGTATTTTTTGACTGGGTCAATTGGAGAGCATCAAGCTGTGATCACATCCACATTTGCTTTATTATTAAGCCAGCATGCTACAACTAACGATATCTCATGCTCATTAAATGAACTAAAATATTACAAACATCAAAATTAATTGAAAGTTCACATTTTTGTGTTGCGTCACAAGTTGGAACTAATTCCAGAATATTTTAGAAATGAACAGAAAGTAGTCGACTCTGGACGTCATCACCCATAAATGATAAAAAAGTTTGTAGGATGAGAACTAAAATGTTACTTTGAGACTAGTACAAGCAATTGTAACATTTTATAAATTACGATATTTTCATAGATGATGAAATGAAGATATTTTCATAAATTAGATATTTTCATAAATGAAGATATTTTCATAAATTAGATATTTTCATAAATGAGGATATTTTCATAATAGATATTTTTCATAAATGAAGATATTTTCATAATAGATATTTTTCATAAATGAAGATATTTTCATAATAGATATTTTTCATAAATGAAGATATTTTCATAAATGAAGATATTTTCATAAATGATGATATTTTCATAAATGATGATATTTTCATAATAGATATTTTTTATAAATGAAAATATTTTCATAATAGATATTTTCATAAATGAAGATATTGTCATAAATGATGAAGAAAATGTATGTGGATTTGTGTATCTTCTCAATCGGGCATACAGATATAAAAGGTTAGTACTGCCCAATCAAAATTGCACACATTTTCTACAGTTGGTCAATGCAAAGGAACAAGCAGGTCAATAAAACTGGACACCATAGAAGTTGTCACAGCGACACTAACACCAATGATGATGATATAATCCCTTTAGCTGTGAACTAGTTGCACTCGACAATCAGCAACAAAATAATAAACTGCTTTTCTGATTTCAGATCCTGATTTGATTACAGGATTCCCTAATAAAGGAAGCTATAGCGGGAAAAAAAAAAGAAAAGTTAATTGGCTATAGCCAATTCCATTTTATTCTCTCTTTCAGAAGCTTTACCCCAGTTTTGCATAAAATTAGGCCTTTCTCATTTACTCAGAAATCTCTATTTAATTCAATAATTTTGCTATTTTACGAGCGTAATACTGAACACATTGCCCCAAAAATCATGTGCTGAAGGTTTGTAAAATTAATGGTCACTAACACCATATTCCCTATACGCCACTTGGCGTGACGGGGCACTTCACTTTCTTACTTTTGCTATTTTAATTATAAAAAAGAAAGCGGACATAAAAAGAAACATCAAGTATGCTTTTTGTTTCATTCTGTATCGTTGAAGTTTTCGCACTATACAATATGTACAGCCACATATACAAGCACTGGTTATATAAACAGAGCTAAATCACAACCATGCAATCAAGGCACATTATCATAACATCTATACATAGTGTAAAACCAGAACCTCACAGAAGAGAGGTGAGGTGGAAACAGTCTCCTATACACTAAATAGATATAGAAGGTTAATGGTTAGCAAAACTAAAATAGTTAACAATGGTTAATTGTTAGCAAAACTAAAATAGTTAACGACAGTTAATTAGCAAAACCAAAATAGTTAGCAATGGTTAATTATTTTTAAAAAATAGCTATAGATAGTTAATTGCTAACACAACCAAAAGTTATAGACAGTTAATTGTTAACAAAATGAAAACAGGGAGCCAAGGTAGGGTTGTGGTTAGTAAATTGGTCTAACTTGATCAATGGCTTTTCGGTCACTCTTAAATGAAGGCCAGATTTTTCTCGAAAGAAAGATGGCATTTAAGTTAACCACTCTATCCAAAATTGGTATGACTGATGTGCTTGGTATGTCAGGCCACCTTATTTTACCAGGAAAAAAACTTCTAGTACCCATTTTCAGACTGAATGAACCCTATAGTAATTTCAGACACACACAAAAATTGGCACATCTGGGAACTACAACCTAGAAACTTCAGATCGGCAGTAAAATTGCCATCCATTTAGCCACAAAGGTTACTTTAGTTATATATCTATTCCAGGTTCTCTTTCCAACAAAATTACAAACTTGATTAATGATTAATTAGCATAAATGACCTCATGGTACTGTAATCTCCAAGGTGATCTATCTTATTCAGCAGATAATAACAAATGTTACACAGTACTATCATCATAGTACTCAGTACATCAGTACTTCAATCTCTTCAGTGATTGCCTGGGAGGATCTAGCACTGTGTATGAACTCTGCAGCACTGGCAAGGTCATTCATAAAGTTGGCTTTTAAATTAAAAAATAAACTTTCTCTATGATACATATTTCAAAAAGACTAAGGTCATGAAAAGCTTAATTCCAACAGACAACAAAATGTACATGGAAAACAAACCAGTGGAAGAGATCGATCACTTTATCTATCTTGGAAGTCACATTGATCGAGAAGGGGATACAAGTTAAAAAATTAAAATCAGAATAGCTAAAGCAGCAATGTCTTTCAGAAGCCTTGAAAAGTTGTGGAAATCAAAACTCATCAGCACAAACACATAACTTAGGCTATTCAAATCAAATGTACTAACAACCCTTACGTACGCGTGTGAAAGCTGGAAAACAACAAGAGACATAGAAACAAAGTTGAACGCATTAGAAAATAAATGTCTAAGAAAAATACTTGGTATAGCGTGGAACGAATTCAAAATAAACGGGGAAATTAGAGAAATCACCAATCAACCACTAATATCTTCAGTAATAAAGAAAAGACGATGGTCATATGTTGGACATGTGATGAGAAGAGAAAATAACTCAATAGCAAAGCAAGCCCTCATGTGGGAAACAACAGGTAAGAGGAAAAGAGGAAGATCCAGAGAGACATTGAGAAGAACATTGATGAGAAAGGCAAGAGCAGCAGGAATCGGCTCCCTCAATGACATAGAGCTGCTTGCACAGAACAGAGACAAATGGCGAGATTTGATAAAACATCTTTAAAAGAATTGAAAACTGCTAGAATAAAAATTTAGATAAGAGAAGGAGTATCTTGGTCTACGCCCTATGGGCTGGCTACGGCTCGAAAGGTCAATAGATAGATAGATAGATAGATAGATAGATAGATAGATAGATAGATAGATAGATAGATAGATAGATAGATAGATAGATAGATAGATAGATAGATAGATAGATAGATAGATAGATAGATAGATAGATAGATAGATAGATAGATAGATAGATAGATAGATAGATAGATAGATAGATAGATAGATAGATAGATAGATAGATAGATAGATAGATAGATAGATAGATAGATAGATAGATAGATAGATAGATAGATAGATAGATAGATAGATAGATAGATAGATAGATAGATAGATAGATAGATAGATAGATAGATAGATAGATAGATAGATAGATAGATAGATAGATAGATAGATAGATAGATAGATAGATAGATAGATAGATAGATAGATAGATAGATAGATAGATAGATAGATAGATAGATAGATAGATAGATAGATAGATAGATAGATAGATAGATAGATAGATAGATAGATAGATAGATAGATAGATAGATAGATAGATAGATAGATAGATAGATAGATAGATAGATAGATAGATAGATAGATAGATAGATAGATAGATAGATAGATAGATAGATAGATAGATAGACATTACCATTGCTGGGGTATGTTGGGGGGGCTCACGATAGGACCAGAGGGATAATGGCTGCTTGGTTAAAACAGTTGCCATGAAATATGAGACTCAGAAGTTTTATTTCACCCCCAATAGAAAAAATCCTTTCTGTCTACCGCGGATATCAAACATCCGTATCCATAAGCCAGCTTTTCAGCCTGCGAAACAGTGGATTTCACTGCACAACCAAATGCTCCTCTAATTTCAGAACATTT
Organism: Megaustenia siamemsis; assembly: GCA_032433765.1. Classification (NCBI taxonomy): domain Eukaryota; kingdom Metazoa; phylum Mollusca; class Gastropoda; order Stylommatophora; family Ariophantidae; genus Megaustenia; species Megaustenia siamemsis. The sequence goes on along the minus strand of JAVIAB010000050.1, from coordinate 14,059,524 downwards.
AAATGATGCCAGGAATTTTTATTTTTTCAAAATTTAGCCCAGGCAATGGCAATGGTATACAGGGAGCCATGATAGCTCAGTGGTTAGTGAACTGGACTACAAAGGACAAGAGGTAGGGTTTGAACCAAAATGATGGCTTCCGGGTTCACCCAGCCTTAAATGGGTACTAGATTTTTTCTGGGAAAGTCAAGCGGCATGGACGTAATACCGGCCACATTACCCCAAAAATCATGTGCTGAAGGTCTGCATAATTTATGGTCACTAACACCATATTTCCCTATACGCCACTTGGCATGACGGGGGTACTTTACTTTTTTTACTTTTTAATGGCATACAGCCTGCTCTTTCTATTTTCAATAGCCAAGGTTCTTTTAAGTGGTCAGCTTGAACTCCAAAACCCATATTTTATCATCAGTCTCTAATAGGACTAGGTACCCTGAAATACAGATGGGCTTCCTCCTCCATTTGTTGACAATAGTTTGATATTTTGTTCTTGTCCTACCATGTGGTCAAACCATTTTACCTGTCTCTTTATATAATTAAACAGCGGGCGTTATTCCTAGCTTTTTATCTCTTAATTCTTCTTTCTGATCTCATCTATGAGGCTGAATCATGTTATGTGGATGAGATACTTTCAGTGAAGGTTATTTTTTTTTATTGTTCTTGAGTTTATCCTTCAGGTCTGGCATTGGTAGCACACTATGAAGATAATGTTCACGATCAATGCTGTGCTCTTGTTGCTGTCTCATGGTTTTACTGCCAGATTTCCATTCTCTAAACATCTGCACATCCATGGACAGAAGATTCATACAAAGAATATAAAATTTACAAATCAAATGAATATTATAAACGAAGATCCTCCTATCACAAAATTTGCATTTATTCTGTAATAAAGTTATGGAACTTGATATAAAACAAAGCAAAAATTGTAATTTAAACGCAAAATAAATTTTTAAAAAGGCATTTTTCAAACCGTTCGTACAAATAACACATCACCAAAACTCTTTCATAGAAGCACCAAAATTCTATTATGACTAGATTCTACTGGCTACAAGTTACAATAACCTAAATAGCATTCAGCACATATTACGTAACAAAAAAATGGCTTCTGTTAAATGATGAACAAAATATGTGGAAGATATGTTGATTTGAAAATAGTTAAAACTGTGAGCAGTAAGTAGAGTTAGCAGTCTACGTACAAGTTTTCTTGCTGTTCGGAAAAAAGAATTAAAAAAGGAGTTCACACAATCCAAATAACATTTTCAAACATTTAAAATGAAAGTCATTCTTCTTCTTCTTCTGCGATCATGACTCTTTCAGAGTAGGATTCCTGATTCTCTCATGAAGGCAGTTGTCTGTTTAAGTGATTCGGTTGCCCCGTATAGTTTCTCTTCCAGGGAGGTGGGTGTAGTCCACATTGTACTTCTCAGGACAGGAAAGTCATTCTCAGTAGTTTGTGTAAACTTTGATGCAGACCAACCACAGTTTTCAAACTGCTAAACTTTTCACATAGTCCAAGTAAGGTTTTCACTCTGTCTACAATATAAATTCCATTCTGTCAAAGTAAAGTTTTCCTACTTGCCAGATAAGTTTTCAATCAAATACTTTTAGTATTTTATTTACTTAATACATTTTTTTACTTAAAATAATCATTTTACATATTCAATCAATTTTCACACCATCAAAATAAAGACACTGTTCCACATAAATGTTCACGTAGTTTGAGCAAATTTTTCCAATAATAAACGTAAACTTAAACTTCACATATTTAACATACACCATATAAAATTATCACCTTTCCTCTGTGAAGAAATCAGAAAACATTCACTCCGTGGCCACATTTAAACACAGGAAATGACACATTGTACAAAGCATATAAAGGCAAAGCAAACAAAACAGATATAAACAGAATGTGTCTTTTGCACCAGAATTATACAAACTTACATACAAACAAGTCTTCATATATGGGGTCTGAAATCTCCACACAAACAAACACTATAAAAGTGTTTACAGTATAAATTTGTATACAAATCATATGAAGCAATTATATATTCTATAGATATTTCATAAAAATCAATTTCAAATCTTTACAACTCATATCTACTTGATAGGATCAGTGACCTAAAGTTGATCAAAGCCCCATTTCATCTCTTCCACAGGGTTCTCTAGATATTATCTGGTCACTGCAGATAGGTTAATGAGTTGAGGATCACCTTAGTTCACCCTATGATTGTATCTGCTGATATAAAAGACCAAGTAATGCTTTCCTATTTGGGTGAACAAGCTCAGACATCTCCTGCAGAAACATGGTATCAAGAAAATTGCTGCAGCTCATGACATCAACTGGGTTGAAGAATTAATGCCATTTTTTAACTCATGACATTAACTGGGTTGAAGAATTAATGACATCTTTTAAGTCATGGCATCAACTGGGTTGAAGAATTAATGACATCTTTTAACTCATGACATCAACTGAGTTGAAGAATTAATGCCATCTTTTAACTTATGACATCAACTGGGTTGAAGAATTAATGCCATCTTTTAACTCATGACATCAACTGGGTTGAAGAATTAATGACATCTTTTAACTCATGACATCAACTGGGTTGAAGAATTAATGACATATTTTAACTCCATGGCACTCGGTTTAGTCAACAAATAAATCATCTTCGTTACACATTGGACAACTCCGTAGTGTTCAGATTCCTCTTCATTACCTTCCCCTGTTTGCAGCACTGCCACCACATACTAGAAAAAGTACCGAAGATGGCATTCAGCTAAACTCAATGCAAAGTTCATTTAATGTTGTCCAGTTGAAACAGTTTTCTCATTAATTGTGTCTGCTCTTTGCCTTACATCTTCCTTCCTATGTTATTTCATAAGTTACACTAAGTTTCCATGATACTACACAAGTAACAAAGGCTGCTGAGAATGATAATTTGATAAATATGAATGAGATCTCCACCATTGTGGGAAATGTTGATATAGAAGACCTAGTATTGCACTACTGTAGAATGAACAAGCTCCAATTTCTCCAGCAGGTATTGGGAAGTCAAGAAAGCCAGTGCTACATCAGCAACCTGGATCTAAGAGCTTACTTTTAGAGTCACAATCCATAAACTTATGGCACTCATACAGAAACAAATAAATAAACAATTTCCCGAATAAAAGCAATCTGGCAACAGTCTGTCTTTTTAAATCTGACAGTTAATAAATCAAGAAAGCTAGTGCAACCTGCCACATCAACAACCTGGGTCTAAGAGCTTACCACCAGAGTCACAAACCACAACCATGTGGCACTCATACAGAAAAAAAAAATTAATTTCCAAATGAAAGTCAATCTGGCAACAATCTGTCTTTCACATCCGGTAGTTAAAAAATCAAATATGGTTATCGCATACCAGAATTGATTTTAAAATAGTCTGTTGTAGTTCTACGGAACAATGTTAAGAGTACCATTAACAGCTAAAAATAAAAATGAAAGATGAATTAAACGTGTGCACAAAGAGATGCTGTGAAGTTCATCAAAATGACTTGAAAACATTGTAACAGCTGGAAAAATAAAAGTAAAAAAACTGAGAAAGACAATAATAGAAACTGCTAAAAAGCTCACCAATATGGCAGAGTCATAGTAAAGCAGTGGTTAGTGAGCCTGTCTTCTGAGAACCCAAAAAAAAGTTGGGTTCTATTTCAACATAACCTTTAGGGTCATCCAGGCTTTAAAATGTGTACCAGGATTTGTTTTTTTTTTCTGAAAGAGTGATGGCCTTATTACCTTAACAATGATGGTCAGAACAATATGGGAAATGTTTCCTTTACTCAAGGCAAGACAATGTCCTCTCTTTACTTCCTTTCCTCAGCAGCATGGCAAGGAAACAGATCAATAGTAGAACTGATAAGGAACACTGAGGGCAAAGATATATCTGGAGAAGGAAATAGATCAATAGTAGAACTGATAAGGAACAATGAGGACAAAGATATATCTGGAGAAGGAAATAGATCAATAGTAGAACTGATAAGGAACAATGAGGACAAAGATATATCTGGAGAAGGAAATAGATCAATAGTAGAACTGATAAGGAACAATGAGGACAAAGATATATCTGGAGAAGGAAATAGATCAATAGTAGAACTGATAAGGAACAATGAGGACAAAGATATATCTGGAGAAGGAAATAGATCAATAGTAGAACTGATAAGGAACAATGAGGGCAAAGATATATCTGGAGAAGGAAATAGATCAATTGTAGAACTGATAAGGAACAATGAGGACAAAGATATATCTGGAGAAGGAAATAGATCAATTGTAGAACTGATAAGGAACAATGAGGACAAAGATATATCTGGAGAAGGAAATAGATCAATAGTAGAACTGATAAGGAACACTGAGGGCAAAGATATATCTGGAGAAGGAAATAGATCAATAGTAGAACTGATAAGGAACAATGAGGACAAAGATATATCTAGAGAAGGAAATAGATCAATAGTAGAACTGATAAGGAACAATGAGGACAAAGATATATCTGGAGAAGGAAATAGATCAATAGTAGAACTGATAAGGAACAATGAGGGCAAAGATATATCTGGAGAAGGAAATAGATCAATTGTAGAACTGATAAGGAACAATGAGGACAAAGATATATCTGGAGAAGGAAATAGATCAATAGTAGAACTGATAAGGAACAATGAGGGCAAAGATATATCTGGAGAAGGAAATAGATCAATAGTAGAACTGATAAGGAACAATGAGGACAAAGATATATCTGGAGAAGGAAATAGATCAATAGTAGAACTGATAAAGAACAATGAGGACAAAAATATCTGGAGAAGGAAATAGATCAATAGTAGAACTGATAAGGAACAATGAGGGCAAAGATATATCTGGAGAAGGAAATAGATCAATAGTAGAACTGATAAGGAACACTGAGGGCAAAGATATATCTGGAGAAGGAAATAGATCAATAGTAGAACTGATAAAGAACAATGAGGACAAAAATATCTGGAGAAGGAAATAGATCAATAGTAGAACTGATAAAGAACAATGAGGACAAAAATATCTGGAGAAGGAAATAGATCAATAGTAGAACTGATAAAGAACAATGAGGACAAAAATATCTGGAGAAGGAAATAGATCAATAGTAGAACTGATAAAGAACAATGAGGACAAAAATATCTGGAGAAGGAAATAGATCAATAGTAGAACTGATAAGGAACACTGAGGACAAATATATCTGGAGAAGGAAATAGATCAATAGTAGAACTGATAAGGAACAACGAGGACAAAGATATATCTGGAGGGAAATAACTATCTATGGCACCTAATGATATATGAATGATGTTATGTTTACCCTATACATAAAGGAAGCTACATATTTTATATTAAATATCGCATTAAAAAAATAGATTTTCTGAAACAAAAAAATACACAATTATTTCATACAATAAAAACAAACATGTTTCTGTATTCAGTAAAAAAAGAAAAAACTTCCTACAGTGAACACAAGAGTTAAGTATGCTGTGAAAGTTTATTACACTTCTACTGCTGTAAACTATATAACAACTAATACCTTGTGGAAATGGATGTAGTTACCATTGGAAAACAAAGTGAAGGAAAGCATGTGGTACGGTAACCGAGGCAAACAAAATTGTATCAAGTGGCTTTCATGAAAAAAATTATTGGTTTTCTGAAGTGATTTTATGGATTACAGTCAAAGTGATGAGTTTCACATGAAATAGTTTCAAGGAAAATGATGGGTTTCAAGTGGAAAAAAAAACGTCAAAATTGGTTTAATATCACAACTTTTCAAGCAAGAAAATTATATCATTTTAAAAATGATATCAGCAATTTACACAGCATGAATGTTAGTATGAAATTATTGAACAGTCTCATACAAAGATGTAAAACTGTGAAATTAAAATTAAAATTGCAATAAAACAACATGTTCAAACACCAGATTTTGCTCACAAGCAACTCAAATATTTTCTAACTTAAATTCTAACAGACGAACAATTTCAATTTTCTTCTTTCTTTGAAGTTTCAGTTATTTTTTTACTTCCACATCAGACAGGAGTTTGTATGCTCTGCTCAAGCACTTATTGACTGTCTGGCATTGCTGGAGGTGTCTGATGTGTCTGCCTATGCTAACTTCCTGTGTTGGAAGATGGGTAACCTATAATATGGTATTTGTCTGATAATGGATAAATCTAAAGACCTTCTTTCTCTGAGCTTTACAGCAGTGTAGTAGGCAGTTTACCTTTTAAAACCCAAGCGTCAAACAGAACATACTACAAGGGAGTCATCACATATATATATGTATACCAGAAAATTGAAGCCTCTGAAATGTGGATCTATATGGAAATGGAGGGAATTGGGTGGAAGGAAAAGACAAACAAGAAAGTTTTGAATCAGCTGAAAATGAAAAAAGAACAAATTAACACAATTCGATAATGACAAGTGAAATATTTTGGACGTGAAGGGACATAACACCCTTCTAAAAGTCATCTTGGAAGGGAAGGTACAAGGTAGACGAGGCAGAGACAAGTGGACACGTGAACCTATGACAACATGCACCATCAAGACAAGAGACATGTGAACCTATGACAACATGCACCATCAAGACAAGAGACAGAGTAAAAGGGTGCTCCATTGTAGCGCTCCAATTAAAAAACACATGCACTTTTGTACAAGCTGTAATGAGCATCAAACTCTCAGCAGAACGAGGTCAAGTCAAGCTGCTACCTATATCATCATCAAGTGCCGGGCTTGCTGGCGTAGGTGATCATGTCTCTCCACAATTTTCAATCTTGACAGTTATTTATCATTTTTGTTGTTGACCTTCTGCCAAGCCATTCTCTTAAGCTGTCTGGTATCTTTTCTCTTTGCTTCCCTCTATCTCTTCGTCCCTCAATTTTTCCAGTTGTTTCAATATATTCCAGTTGTTCTCTTCTCATTACATGGCCAAAAAATGATGATTGTTTCTTCCTAATATTGGAAATTAGCTCTCTTTTGCTTTGACCTCTTTCAGAACGTTTTCATTACTCTTTATAGCTGTCCATGATATTCTCAACATTCTTCTGTAAAACCACATTTCCACAGCCTCCAGTGATTTTCTTGTCTGTTGTCCTATTGTCCATGATTCACATCCATATGTTAAGACTGTCTCTACATAACATTTAAAAACTCTTTTTCTTGTTTCTATTGCTACCTATATACAGTTTTCTAAAGTTAAAATGGGTATTGAAATCTGTCAGAAGTACATAGTTATACATTAATTCTTATCACGGTCATGCATGTCACTACTATATTTATATTTAGTCACATTGCAATTTATCATGACTTCACTTATAGTTATCGTTATTTCCTGTATCACTGCAAACGAATTAAAATCCATAATTGCTCAACCGCCCGTGCCAGTGGAATCATCCAAGTTAACATTTCTTTCAATATCCAAATAAAAAAAAGAAGTTGCAGTCCTCATCGTAGCAAACATAGCACACATCAAAAGACATAAGGTGTGGTAGCACCGATAGTGAACGCAACTGTCCTTTGTCATATGATATAATCATTCATCGTAAGCAATCTGAATATAGAAACATCATCCGATGAGACACACAGCTCACTCGTGTGCACACGATTTCATTATTTTTCATGAGTGCCATTTGAGCCAGCCAATCAAATTGCCAAGCTTGTGTTTCTGTCAAGGTCTTCAATTTTTTTAATCTTCTACTTCAGAGTTAGGACTAAAGATTAATAGAGATAAGACCAACATTATGAGAATTAATGCGGTTGGCAATAACCAAATAAAACTAGGAGAAATACCTCTACTAGACGTACAATCTTATATATATCTGGGCAGTAATATAGATAAAGAGGGAGGAACAGAAAACGATACCAAAATAAGGATATCAAAAGCAAGAGGAGCTTTCATTGCACTGGGAAACATATGGAAATCCAAAGAAATTAGGCTAAATACAAAAATACAAATTTTCAACTCCAATGTTAAGTCGGTTCTATTATATGGCTGTGAAACATGGAGAATAACAAAATTGACAATCACGAAGGTACAGACTTTCATTAATGGATGCTTGCGCAGAATAAAGGGATGGAAATGGCAGGACAAAGTCACAAACGTGGAATTATGGAAATGTACCGGTCAAATACCAGTGGATAAAGAAATACAGCGAAGACGATGGCGATGGATAGGACACACACTACGGAAACCAACTGAGAGTATTACACAACAGGCCCTTTTTTGGAATCCCCAGGGGAAAAGACAAAGAGGAAGACCAAGGAATTCTTGGAGAAGACAGATTGAAGCAGAGATGAAGATGATGGGGAAGACATGGAATGATCTTAAAAGAATTGCAAAAAACAGAACGACTTGGAAAGTGTTTGTTGAAGACCTATGCTCCACTGGGAGCTAAAAGGTAGAAGAAGACTTCAGAGTTGAATAGAGTCATCCAGGGCAGAAAACTGATATCCAGAGGGATACCTATCTATTGTCTTCTGAAGCCAATAAATGTACATAGGGAAGAAATTCTGGACTCACATTAACCGGTAGGTAGGGATTATACTGATATAATTCACAGTTGTACAGATGCATTGCCAGCAAGAAAAATGTTCACTTTGTCACTTACTTTGTGGCTTTTATGCCTGAACTGACTGTTCCTTGAAGAGATTGCTAGACATTTTCCCCCAAACACAAGGAACTTTGTAAATAAATAATACAGCTAACCTCTCTGCCATTAACAAAATAAAATACTTTTATAAAAATATAATATCAAGACCTTACATTCGCTATAAATCAACATCAAGTTCTACATCCATTTGCAAGTTTATGAGACAGATAAAAGAGATACATTTTATTTTAAATTTTCTAATAACAGTTTTCATATAAAACAGGCCCAGTTTGAACACCCTTCATGTATAGTTTTCATATAATGTGGAAAGTTTTCAAACAGTTCAAAATACAATTTCTCTCAAATCACATAAAATATTCTAACGTTCAAGTAACATTTTCACACAACTGCCATCAAATGTTAACAGAACTACTGTTACTTTCCACACACACATTGTACAATTCACATCATTAATTTCCAATTGCAACTTTCAATTCCACAAATTAATTAGAAATTAATTTTTTTTAAATATAATAAAAGCTGGCACAAAAATCTGCTGTAAAAATGAAGGCACTTCATAAATAGAATCATTATTATGCTGAACTCCAGTATTACAAACCTAAACTGGCACATGGTGGTTATTATTGGCTACCAGAGTGGTTTTCACACTGAATCATAAAATTTGAAGAAACACACAGTCCATCCAGACTTTGTGAATTGCCTTTGCCTTTATTCCTTTACTTTAGGGAGTGCATTGGCAGTAACAATAACATACTCCAAAATTATTGTGTTATAACATAACATAACAGGTTTGGTAAATTATGCAGACGTTGAACAACACTTAGAAATGAGTGGATAACTTAAAAGTGGCACAATTATTAACAAAAGCATTATTTGACAAGAACAACAGAGCTCTTATAATATGGAGTTATCTCAATTATACAATCAGCTTTATTCAAAGATGAAAAAGGAAAGGAGGCATGCCACATTATTTTCATCATCATCATGCGCCATACCAGTTGGCGTAGGTGGTCATGTCCTTCCACAACGTTCTATCCATCGTGCACAGTATCAATTCTGTTGTTGACTGTTTTTCATGCCATGACACCAAGCTATCTAGTATTTAGGTTAGTGGGGTAGGGTTATCCCCTACCAAAGGAGGGGTAAGACATCTCCTTTTCTCCTCTAGTCTTCGGGACACCCTTGGGTAAGTTGGAACTTCCGTTTAGCCCCCCTATCAGAGTTATGTGAAGCCATTGGAGCAGGTGGTGGATGGTGTTGTAGGAGCAGCTGACAAGTAGTGCCAGTTATGGTCCCCACTCTGTGATGGCAGACAGAGAATCTCACTTTTAAAGACAAAAGCTGCAAATCTCCGACTTGTACAATCACTGCCAAAAAGGAAAGGAATGGCAAACTACCTTCTTATATTGCCAGGTATTGTCAAATATATTACTTTAGCTGGCACATTTTACTTACTTGGTATTGCAAACATGTAATTGCATTATTTTAGCAGGCATCAAATGTTTAAGTTGCCAAGTTGATTCATCTGATAGTGATAGTCAAGAATAATAAACTACCCTACAGAATCATCTATACCTACAAGTTGATTCATCTGATAGTGATGGTCTAGAATAATAAACTACCCTACAGAATCATCTATACCTACAAGTTGATTCATCTGATAGTGATAGTCTAGAATAATAAACTACCCTACAGAATCATCTATACCTACAAGTTGATTCATCTGGTAGTGATAGTCTAGAATAATAAATTATCCTACAGAATCATCTATACCTACAAGTTGATTCATCTGATAGTGATGGTCTAGAATAATAAACTACCCTACAGATACTACAAATGTGAAATAATAACTTAGTGTAGCTGGCACTGGCACTTCAGAATAGCAATAACAATCTACAATAACACATTACTTTAGCTTATACCCCAATGGCTAGTGATACAAGTATGGAATCACATGTCACTTCAAACACTACTTGTGCTGAGAGTCTAGAATAACTTGTTATTTTAACAGAGAGTGAAGATGAAATGTTATATTATCATGTACATTAGCTTTACAAATACTTTATTTCCTCGCATCATCAAATAATTACATATGTAACCATACTTTTACATTTAGCAAATGCAAAAATGGTGACCTTCAAAGGAACAGTTTATATATTCATGGATTTCAGTGACACCAAAAACACAAATTACATAGACGCATGTGTGTGTTTTTGGGAACGATTCTTCATAGTTCCTATAGTGCATATCTATCAAATATATTTGCTATTTCCAAAATTGAAATGCCAAAAAACATGTATGATATATTGGTTATTGGTTATGGAAGGCCTCGGTATCACTGCAAATGAATTAAAATCCATAATTGCTCAACCGCCCGTGCCAGTGGAATCATCCGAATTAATAACTCATTTCCCAAACAAAGAAAGGTAACTGTAGTCCCCATCGTAGCAGTCTCAGCACACGCCAAAAGACATAAGGCGAAACCGCGCAGAAAGTGAACACAGCCAATTGTTCCCTGTCATACGATATCATCATTCATCGTAAACAAGCAGGCTATCAAAACAGGATCAAAACGGATGAGACACACAGCTCTTGGTGTGCACAGAGCACTTAACTCAGTAGCTCCTGTAACAAGCCGGACGTATGATATAATAAATGCTTAATGTTATTAAATACAATAGCAAGGATGAGAACATATTTATCATTAGTGATATCCAAACTCATTGGGTATATTACAAATAAAGGAAGGATAATATACTAAACAGTGAGACTAATATTTCAACCAGCATCACATAATATCATGGGATGGTGTAACAAACTTCAAAGATGATATCACAAATATTAAGAATGGTATTGTAAACTACAATGATGATACTACAAATTTGCAAGAATGATATCACAAAATACATGGATGATATAACAAGCAAAGGTAACAAAAGAGCTTGAAAGGATGATTTCACAACTTCAAAAAATGACACTACAACCTGCAAAGATGATATCGCAAAGATGATATTGCAACAAGCAACAATAACAAGAGCTCAAAGGATGATTTCACAACTTCAAAAGATGACATTCCAACCTACAAGAATGACATAACAAGCAAAGATAACAAGAGTTGAAAGGGTAATTTAACAACTACCAAAGATGACACTCCAACCTGCAAGGATGATATCATAACAAGCAAAGATAACTGGAGCTGAAAGGATGATTTCGCAACTTACAAAGATGACACTCCAACCTGCAAGGATGATATCGTAACTTCATGCACAAAATCTTGTTATGCATTTCTTTTTTGTACTCAAACAAATTTATAATTTACCATTTGTAAATATATATTTTTCAATACTTTGTGTACAATGGAATGAATTCAAGACTAGAGTAAAAATAAGAGAAACTGCCATGCAACCATAAACCTCGGCAACTGTGGGTGTGATAATATAAGAAAATCTTATGGCATGCCCTCAAACGGGAAGAAACAAACAAACAAAGTGTGAGGATGATGTCAAGGGATATCAAGAAGAACACAAACAAAAAAAGAAGAAAGAATAGCTGGCATTCCCTTGATGTTATTGAGAATCTTGTTCAGAAAATAAACGTATGGTGTACCCTGTGTGACACATGTCAAAATTGGAAAGACATAAGAAGAAATAAATATATTTTATTATTTTTCTCTACTAAATATAAACTCTACATCCCTGGCACTCAGAAAGTGACAAGTTTGAAACATGATCTGATATGTTCAGTTAAGAAAATACTGTCTGTGCATTGAAAATCAAACTGCAATTGTTTAAATTATCCTACACTCTGGAATTATCGTGTCGGTTTGGACGGAATTATCTATCTAGATTTTGCGAACCACCAAGTATAATCAAATTCAAGTTTATAACTTTGTTCTTAATTAAAACCTATTATGTTAAACATCAAATTAAACAGAGAACGTTGTACATAAAAATACTGACATAATATGTACTAATCATGTGGACTATATGTTTATACAATGAAGTGTTAGGATATTAAAATAAGTAAAAAATTAAAATATAATTAATCAAAATATGTTTTCAAATCATATTCAAAATATGCTCAAATGCAAAATTATTTCAAATACATCTTTCTCAAAAGTATGTCTATGTTGTTATGGATCCAGCAGCCTGTGAGTTGATTCTCTTTGACCCTAAAAGTACATCCACATATATTGATGGTTGATCATTCAATTCTAAATTCTACGTGATGTAGCTCACATTTTATTTTTTAGTTCCAGTACAAAGTCAAACATGTTTGTTAAAGGCAACAGTCATTTATTTCATCTTTTTTTTTAAATGACAGACCTCTATACCAGAACAGTAAAAAGGTCCTACATTTGGGCAAACAATTTTACATCCAAATTATTATTAAATTACACCTTAAATTTGTATTATTGATCCAAGAAAAAAAAATACATTAAAAATATACTTGCAAATTTGACATTGTTTTTATTTAAATCAGACCTAATTTTTTTTTTTGGAAGGTTTGATTTCTTGTGAAGGGCATTCACTCCTGATTAATTAAATTTTGTTCAGACTATAAACAAAATGATTTGAAAAATTCATAGACTTTCTTTGAAATGGGGGAAGGTTATTCTGTATTTTCATTCTATTCTTTCAAAATGTTAGAGTGGGAGTTTGGTTAGTCTCAAGGCAAGATGCCGGTCTCAAGAATGAGAGGTTGTGAGTTCAAATCATGGCTACACCAGCTGGGATTTTTATTTGTGATTTCTCTTTGCGGCAACCACCCCTGGTTTCAGCAGTGAGGATCAGCTTGAAACGTCAATTACTCATCGATGGAAAAAATATGAGTACCTCTGAAGTCAGAGTTATCTACCTGTGTAGCAAGGGATGCCTGTGCACATAGCTGCCAGGGAAAAAAAAAAATTAACACACAAAATTCAGTTTGCAGTATCTAGGGAGAGACTTCGTCAGAGGTGAAAGCTGGTAAATGGGAAAAAAAATGTCCAAGTGTTGATTTGAAGTTGTGTCAAAAGTCTTGTCTTAACACATTCCATACCACGGGCCACAAATCACAGCTTTCGTAGCCACCATCACCACCAATCTAGTCACCACCAATCTAGTCACCACCAATCCAGTCACCACCAACCTAGTCACCACCAATCTAGTCACCACCAATCTAGTCACTCTTATGCTCTACTTGTCTTCATATTTTATCACCTGGTATGTCTTAAATATAGTGTTAATTTTTTATTTCGGACCCCCCCCTTACAATTTTTTATTTGTTTCATTTTCAACTCTTTTAATATTTATCATTTCATTATTGATTTTTAAAAGAATTTGAAAATTAAAATATTTTTTAAAAAAATGATAAAACTTCAAATCAGTCAACATGCCTTCTCCACAGCATGAAGGCACAGATACGTTTCATTCTTAAATATGAAAATTCATACAAAGCAGTTAAAAAATTATCCTTTTTTCATAGAATGCACTTCTAATAAATTATTGTCATGTAAATGAATAGTGAATAGACATTACTGAAAGGTTTTCTATACCTTCTCATGATAATATGAAAATGAGTCCTGATGACATCATCATCAAAATGTAAAAATCAATATTTCAGCTCCCTTTGTAGCCGAATTCTTTGCAAATCAGTTTTTATACATTTTTTAATGGCTTTTAACTTCTACAGGTTTGGTAACTAACCCCAAAACAGCTATGCTCAAAACATAAATGAAGAAGCATCTGTCTTTAGATATAAAGTTGGGACTAAAAAAAAAGAACAAAGCAAATAAAAAAACCACAACCTCTTTGATGAGCTCAAATAATCTTCCTTCGAGCTGACCTAATTTTGTTGAGCTGCGAAAATAAAGGCTCACGAAGTCAAGTTACGAGAATTTTCAAAAAGACCTCGTCGAAAAAAAGGCTCGAAATCAAGGAGGACTTGTTTGGTTATGTACCGATTATTTGAAGGATTCAGTGGACATTCAGGTATTCTCATGCAGAGTTCCACAGCATGGCGGACATACTCCTGCATGAAGATAGAGGTAATAATTAATGAAAGTAATTCTATAAATAATAAACTTGAAAAATTAGAAACATATCAATCAAGAAAGTCAAGAATTAGGAAACATCTCCATTTTTCTTTCTTTTATCCATTTACTTTGAAGCACCAAAGGAGAAATGTGGAACATATAATATAATCTAGTGTCTGTAGATGTATTTTTAGTCAATTCTCTTTTACATCATCATCATCATCATTGGGTGCCGTCTCCACATCGAAGGTTGACTACCATGGAGCACCATTCCACTCTCTCTTGCTTTGATGGTGCAGACTGTCATAGGCTGACTTGTCCATCTTTTGATGTTACTCATCCTTATTAGTCTTGGTCTGCCTCTGCCTCTTTTACCTTGTATTTTCCCTTCCAATATTACTTTTAGTAGGCTGTTGTGTCTTTTAACATGGCCCAAAAATTTCATTCTCTTTACATGTAGTGTCATTATTGAGCATATATGTATTCTTCTTTCCTTCCTCATTTGTGTTTCAGCGTTGAGGGGAGATATAATTTGCTGTCTTTTGCTCTTCTGTTTGCCTCTGCTGCTGCTGTTTCCTAGTGTTTCTAATATTCCATCGATCCATCTGTTTCATGGTAAACCCTTAGGTCTGGTGTTCTCGCAACGTTTATTGAGTGCTCATTGTGTTGTGTTTTGAACTCGCTACCTTGTCACGTGGCCAAACCATTGTATCTATTGTTTCTTTGTATATTCTATGGCGGGGATTATTACAAGCTTTTTTCTCAGTTCTTCATTTCTGATCTTGTCTCTCAGGCTGTTTCCTGTCATTTGTCTAACACACTTCATCTCAGCAGAGGTTATTTTTCTTATTGTTCTTGCATCTAGGGTCCAGGACTGGCATTGGTAGCACAACGTTGGGATGAAGATTGTATTGTAGAGTGCTCATTTTGCCTCAAGAGTTATTTCCTTGTTGGACAATAGTGGTGATAGCTGTACAATGACTTGACAAGCTTTGTTGCATCTTGAGTCTATCTCTGCTGTTTGTGAATTGTCATTTGTCACTATTTAAATTCCTCTACTTGTTTTAGTTGCTTGCCTTCTATAGTTATGTTGATGTTCTGCTTCTCTTTTGTGATATTCATGACTTCAGTTTTGTTGATGTTGATTTTCATGTTGTATTTTGTGCCAATGCTGTTGAGATTATTTAACTGTTCTTGTAGGTCTCCTATATAAATGTTTTGGTTCTTGCAATTATATTTTATTTCATCTATCATTTTTCCTGGTCCCCCTCTTGCTCTGTGGTTCTATTTAACATCTTCATGAAGATACAAACCCAGATGGAGATTGCTCAAAATCAAAAGATGCCCCATTTCAGAGCACTCAGTTCATTCTTTGAAGAGCTTCATGAAAACGTTGGGTCTTTTACTTCACGGACTATCTATCATTGTCCTATCACTTCACTGACTATCTATCATTGTCCTATCACTTCACTGACTATCTATCATTGTCCTATCACTTCACTGACTATCTATCATTGTCCTATCACTTCACTGACTATCTATCATTGTCCTATCACTTCACTGACTATCTATCATTGTCCTATCACTTCACTGACTATCTATCATTATTCTATCACTTCACTGACTATCTATCATTGTTCTATCACTTCACTGACTATCTATCATTGTCCTATCACTTCACTGACTATCTATCATTGTCCTATCACTTCACTGACTATCTATCATTGTCCTATCACTTCACTGACTATCTATCATTGTCCTATCACTTCACTGACTATCTATCATTGTCCTATCACTTCACTGACTATCATTGTCCTATCACTTCACTGACTATCTATCATTGTCCTATCACTTCACTTCACTATCTATCATTGTCCTATCAAGTCGAAGATAGCACATAATGCAGAAATTCTAGACCTACTATGTCCAATGACCTTCACAATTAAGCATCAGAAGTTTGCACAGAAGCATCATTGTATCTCACCACTATAGCTCGTTTCAAATCACTTGCCCAACTTCAAAACGCTATTACTCAGTAACCGTTTGTTAAATACTGTTGAACTTTTTCCAAATGTTATTAGAATGCAAAAGACCCTTTAAATGTATATTTAACAAATATCTTGCAGCTGCAGTTTTCTTAAAGCGGTGAATTTCTTTGATGTTTGTCAAAATTGTAAATTGTGAACCCCTAAATAATAGAAATTACCGTAGTTGCTGGTCTATGATTAATTTTCACTAGGTAAAGGCGTGGCCGTAATGGGGACATAACTGGATAAGACAAAACACCAGGAGAATTATTGTCTTCTCAGTTCGAGGACGGACGATAATATCAAGGTATACCTGTATGTCCAATTTTCATAGTTGTGTGGTCCTGAAAAGGACCGTTTGTTGAACTAATTTAAGGTAATATAGGGGCCAACATTGTGGGGGCTATATACTTTCATTCTGAATCAGACGAGTCTAAAAGATTAATAACTGTTTGGGGTTGAACATTCCACAAACCATCATTTGTCCAATATTCCTCTTCCTGTTTTAAGACGTGGTCTTCACATTTAGCCCAATAATCTTTGTCTATATTTAATAAAGCGAGATTAGCAAGAGTCTTTACATCGCATATTTTGAATGTTGTATTTTCATCTGCCACTTGTCCTTTTAATTTTGCCCAGATTAGTTCTATTGGATTTAAATGAGCATGGTAAGGTGGCAGCCTCAAACTTATATGACCGTGCTCTTGGATAATCTTATCTATTTGAAAAATCTTTGTCCTTTGTTTTTGCTATACTAGAGATAGTAATTCAGGTTTTAAGTACATGTTATTAAATTGTATGTGCTCCTATGTGAGCCATATCTTAATAGCATCTTTTGTACTGGATGACGTCGGGACTTTATCTTCAAGTGCAACAATGTTCTGGTACGCTGCATTGTCCATTATTAGGCAAGATGGTCGATCTAGTGATGGGAGAACAGAATTTTCAATCCAATGTCTAAATATGTGACCATTCATCTCAGAGTGATAATCCCGATTGTCTAAGGATTTTGAAAGAAAAATGAGCTCTGCATTCTGTATTAGTCCATGTTGTCGACTACCTGCATGAGCAATTATCAAGCGCTGTCCTTTGCTGCTAGGTATTAATCTCTTAATCTTTCCATCTGATGACTGCCATTCCCTTTGGTTAGTGTGGTGAGCATTGATCCATGTTTCATCCAAGTACACAATATCATAACCTTGCTTGCGCACCTCTTTTACTTCACGTAAGTACTTGCTTCTCATGACTACTATATGTGGCTTCTCACAGATGATGTTTCGTCCATTGGAATACTTTCTGAATGTAAAGCCTGCAGCTCTCACATTCCTCCATAATGTAGACTTTGATATTTCAATACTGTTGTTCTTTTTCAGCGATACTTTTAATTTTCTTATTGTAACAGTTTCATTCATACCCAACATTTTGCGAATTTCACTTCTAATAAGTTCACTGTCGAAATTATCCAACATTTTTGCTCTTCCTTGTGATTTTGTATATTTGGAACATTGACGGTCACGTGCTTGAATCCAGCGATTAAATGACCGTTTAGATAAATCCAAAATGTGTCTTGTCCTATTCTCAGGGTTTTCTAAAGAATGAAATAATCTTCCTCGTTTAGCCTCTTTGCAAAAATAGTCATACATTTTTATTGCGATGTTTTGTAAACTGCAGAATTTCATTTTAAGACTCATGATAATTGTTATCGTTCCACGTCTACACCTCTGAAAGAACGGAAATGTAACACACAATTTCTCAAGTGTCTAATTGTGTCCCAAAACCACGGCGAAAGCGTGCAAACACGTCAATTTTACAGTGTATGGATTTTTACTCGCTATTTTTAACTTAAAATCCTGTAAACATTAAGTATGGACAACATCAATGGGTCGTTATAAATTTATATAAATCAAATAAGCAACAATAATAACCAAATGTTTTTTTTTAATGAAATTAATTCCTTGTTGGGTTCTAATCATTATAACTTTACATGCAAATTTGGAACAACTTACAACAAGCGGTTAAAAAGCTATTGATTTTAAAAGTTGGGCACGAGTTATAAAACAAGCTATAACCCCAGTTCTGGGTGAGCCTTTCAAAGCCAGCAAGGCAGCTTATGCCCGCTGTTGTTGCTTTTTACATCAGTGTTCTTTTTAGTGTTTCTCTAGAATGGCCTTTTTTCTTTTATACCCTGTTTCCTATTTGAAGGGATGATTTGTGATTTTCTTACTGTCTCTTCTCATCATATGGCCAACATATGTCCACCTTTTCTTGTTGTCTCTTCTCATCATATGGCCAACATATGTCCACCTTTTCTTGTTGTCTCTTCTCATCATATGACCAACATATGTCCACCTTTTCTTGCTGTCTCTTCTCATCATATGACCAACATATGTCCACCTTTTCTTGCTGTCTCTTCTCATCATATGGCCAACATATGTCCACCTTTTCTTACTGTCTCTTCTCATCACATGGCCAACATATGTCCACCTTTTCTTACTGTCTCTTCTCATCATATGGCCAACATATATCCACCTTTTCTTGCTGTCTATTCTCATCACATGGCCAACATATGTCCACCTTTTCTTGCTGTCTCTTCTCATCACATGGCCAACATATGTCCACCTTTTCTTACTGTCTCTTCTCATCATATGGCCAACATATGTCCACCTTTTCTTGTTGTCTCTTCTCATCATATGGCCAACATATGTCCACCTTTTCTTGTTGTCTCTTCTCATCATAAGCTCAACTTATGTCCACCTTTTCTTGTTGTCTCTTCTCATCATATGGCCAACATATGTCCACCTTTTCTTGTTGTCTCTTCTCATCATATGGCCAACATATGTCCACCTTTTCTTGTTGTCTCTTCTCATAATAAGCTCAAATTATGTCCACCTTTTCTTGTTGTCTCTTCTCATCATATGGCCAACATATGTCCACCTTTTCTTGTTGTCTCTTCTCATCATAAGCTCAACACATATCCACCTTTTCTTGTTGTCCCTTCTCATCATAAGCTCAAATTATGTCCACCTTTTCTTGTTGTCTCTTCTCATCATATGGCCAACATATGTCCACCTTTTCTTGTTGTCCCTTCTCATCATAAGCTCAAATTATGTCCACCTTTTCTTGTTGTCTCTTCTCATCATATGGCCAACATATGTCCACCTTTTCTTGTTGTCTCTTCTCATCATAAGCTCACTTATGTCCACCTTTTCTTGTTGTCTCTTCTCATCATATGGCCAACATATGTCCACCTTTTCTTGTTGTCTCTTCTCATCATATGGCCAACATATGTCCACCTTTTCTTGTTGTCTCTTCTCATCATATGGCCAACATATGTCCACCTTTTCTTGTTGTCCCTTCTCATCATAAGCTCAAATTATGTCCACCTTTTCTTGTTGTCTCTTCTCATCATATGGCCAACATATGTCCACCTTTTCTTGTTGTCTCTTCTCATCATATGGCCAACATATGTCCACCTTTTCTTGTTGTCTCTTCTCATCATACGGCCAACATATGTCCACCTTTTCTTGTTGTCTCTTCTCATCATATGGCCAACATATGTCCACCTTTTCTTGTTGTCTCTTCTCATCATATGGCCAACATATGTCCACCTTTTCTTGTTGTCTCTTCTCATCATAAGCTCAAATTATGTCCACCTTTTCTTGTTGTCTCTTCTCATCATATGGCCAACATATGTCCACCTTTTCTTGTTGTCTCTTCTCATCATAAGCTCAAATTATGTCCACCTTTTCTTGCTGTCTCTTCTCATCACATGGCCAACATATGTCCACCTTTTCTTACTGTCTCTTCTCATCATATGGCCAACATATGTCCACCTTTTCTTGTTGTCTCTTCTCATCATATGCTCAAATTATGTCCACCTTTTCTTGTTGTCTCTTCTCATCATAAGCTCAACACATATCCACCTTTTCTTGTTGTCCCTTCTCATCATAAGCTCAAATTATGTCCACCTTTTCTTGTTGTCTCTTCTCATCATATGGCCAACATATGTCCACCTTTTCTTGTTGTCTCTTCTCATCATATGGCCAACATATGTCCACCTTTTCTTGTTGTCTCTTCTCATCATATGGCCAACATATGTCCACCTTTTCTTGTTGTCTCTTCTCATCATATGGCCAACATATGCCCACCTTTTCTTGTTGTCTCTTCTCATCATATGGCCAACATATGTCCACCTTTTCTTGTTGTCTCTTCTCATCATATGGCCAACATATGTCCACCTTTTCTTGTTGTCTCTTCTCATCATAAGCTCAACACATATCCACCTTTTCTTGTTGTCTCTTCTCATCATATGGCCAACATATGTCCACCTTTTCTTGTTGTCTCTTCTCATCATATGGCCAACATATGTCCACCTTTTCTTGTTGTCTCTTCTCATCACATGGCCAACATATGTCCACATTTTCTTACTGTCTCTTCTCATCATATGGCCAACATATGTCCACCTTTTCTTGTTGTCTCTTCTCATCATAAGCTCAAATTATGTCCACCTTTTCTTGTTGTCTCTTCTCATCATAAGCTCAACACATATCCACCTTTTCTTGTTGTCCCTTCTCATCATAAGCTCAAATTATGTCCACCTTTTCTTGTTGTCTCTTCTCATCATATGGCCAACATATGTCCACCTTTTCTTGTTGTCTCTTCTCATCATATGGCCAACATATGTCCACCTTTTTTTGTTGTCTCTTCTCATCATATGGCCAACATATGTCCACCTTTTCTTGTTGTCTCTTCTCATCATATGGCCAACATATGTCCACCTTTTCTTGTTGTCTCTTCTCATCATATGGCCAACATATGTCCACCTTTTCTTGTTGTCTCTTCTCATCATATGGCCAACATATGTCCACCTTTTCTTGTTGTCTCTTCTCATCATAAGCTCAACTTATGTCCACCTTTTCTTGATTAACTCTTCCAGGCTTCATTATTTTTAGGTTATGACCGGATTAATTTTTTGTTTAGAAAAATTCCATCACATACCATTTTTATTTTCCAATTTCACACAAAAATATAATTAAATGCGGTACATGTTATACCTCATTGGATAGGGAAATGGTTGACGAACATGAAAATAACATATATTGATGATATCTAAAGGAAAAAAATATATTATAAATAGAATAAAATATTAAGACCATTTTCAAATTAGAATATTGTCTTCTTTACTGTGTTTTTTGACATCACAATACCAAGATGGATTTGTTTAATTTAAATATCATATTACATCACTCACTTCTAGTAATGTCCTTCGTTCTGCTGCTACTTTCTTATTTTTGTGAAAAAATTTTCTAGGCGGAAACACAAGCTGATTGATCTGGAAAGAAAAAAAAATATTTGTAAACATTGCGGTAAAATTAACAACTTGTATCCATTTTTCACAAATATCTACTGCCATTAATGCAACAAATTCTGCTGTATTCACAAATATCTACTGCCATTAATACAACAAATTCTGCTGTATTCACAAATATCTACTGCCATTAATACAACAAATTCTGCTGTATTCACAAATATCTACTGCCATTAATACAACAAATTCTGCTGTATTCATACATATCTCATTAATACAACAAATTCTGCTGTATTCACAAATATCGACTTCCATTAATACAACAAATTCTGCTGTACTCACAAATATCTACTGCCATTAATACAACAAATTCTGCTGTACTCACAAATATCTACTGCCATTAATACAACAAATTCTGCTGTATTCACAAATATCGACTTCCATTAATACAACAAATTCTGCTGTACTCACAAATATCTACTGCCATTAATACAACAAATTCTGCTGTACTCACAAATATCTACTGCCATTAATACAACAAATTCTGCTGTATTCACAAATAGCTACTGCCATTAATACAACAAATTCTGCTGTATTCACAAATATCTACTGCCATTAATACAACAAATTCTGCTGTATTCACAAATATCTACTGCCATTAATACAACAAATTCTGCTGTATTCACAAATATCTACTGCCATTAATACAACAAATTCTGCTGTATTCACAAATATCTACTGCCATTAATACAACAAATTCTGCTGTATTCACAAATATCTACTGCCATTAATACAACAAATTCTGCTGTATTCACAAATATCTACTGCCATTAATACAACAAATTCTGCTGTATTCACAAATATCTACTGCCATTAATACAACAAATTCTGCTGTATTCATACATATCTCATTAATACAACAAATTCTGCTGTATTCACAAATATCGACTTCCATTAATACAACAAATTCTGCTGTACTCACAAATATCTACTGCCATTAATACAACAAATTCTGCTGTACTCACAAATATCTACTGCCATTAATACAACAAATTCTGCTGTATTCACAAATATCGACTTCCATTAATACAACAAATTCTGCTGTACTCACAAATATCTACTGCCATTAATACAACAAATTCTGCTGTATTCACAAATAGCTACTGCCATTAATACAACAAATTCTGCTGTATTCACAAATATCTACTGCCATTAATACAACAAATTCTGCTGTATTCACAAATAAGGAAACAATGTTTTGTCATAAAAAAAAAAAAATAATTAAATCATGGATTGGTTATAAATAAATAAATACTATTCATAAATTTAAAAATATTTTTAAAATGCTGTTCTGATCATAAATTTAAGCATAAACATAATCATTTTTTCATTATATATTTAAATGAAAAAAGGAAATACTGTTCTTATATTACATTTTAGTTTAAGCACCAACGAGTAACAGTGAAGAAGAGGACATTGACACCTTTAACAATGAGCTAGAGATGACCATGGAACAGTGTAAATTCCAAGAAATAACTATTATATAAGGAGATTTCAATGCAAAGGTAGGAACAGCTAAAGTGCAAAATGTGACTGGAGGACATGGCCTTTGAAAGACGAATGACAGAGGAAATAGATTGATAGATTGATTTTAGGTAACACCTGGTTCAGGCAACACCATAGACAACTATAGACAAGACAACAAAGTACACAATCAAATTGATTTTATACTGAAGAAGTTTCAGGAATGGGCTAACATCTGTTAAAGCAAGACCAGGAGCAGACTGCAACACTTACCATGTACCAGTGGGTGGAAAAATGAGAATAAAACTGAATACAGAAATTCCCAAGAAATATGAAATTACAACTAGATATGCTTAGAGAAGATAGACAAATGAGTGATAAGTACAGCACGATAGTACAAAATAGATATAATGCCATTGAGAAAATACAGAGCATTGAGAAATGTTCAAACAATCGATTTAACAAACATCAAAAAAGTAATACGAATGACTAAAAGAATCAACAAGAAGAAATAGATGACAGAAGAAATACTAGAACTAATGGACAAAAGATGAAAACATAACAAAGAAGAACTGAAACACAGAAGACTGCATGAGGAAATCCAAATCAAAAGCAGAGAAGCAAAGGAAGGATGGTTAAAGTTGAAATGTAATGAAATGGACAAGCAACAAAAGAAGAATGGAATTTATGCACAATCAGTTAAACGAAATAACAGGAGGAAAAGAAGTCAAAATTTCAGGATGTGTGAAATTAAAGGAAGGAAATATAATAATGGGAGAAGATAAGATAATAGAAAGATGGACAGAATATATCAGTCAAACCTAATATAATGAAAGACCAAAGTTAAACAATTCAAACAAAGACACAGGACCACCACAGAATGAAGTGGAGGAGACAATTCAACACAAGAAAAGAGGCAAAGCTCCAGGTCCCAATAATATAACAACCGAAGCGACAGATGCATTAGGAGAACTGTGAGTAGTGGTCATAGCAAAAATACTCAGTGACATAAGTAACAGTAGACACATACCCGAAGATCTACTAAAATATATCTTAGAAGCCATACCGAAGAAGTCAGGCGCCATTGATTGTGAAGACCATCGCACTATTAGTCTCATGAGTCATATGGCAAAAATAGTCATATGAAGATAAAAACATCCTGAGATCATTGATAGATAGAGCTATAAAGGTAAAGAAAGATCTATATATGTGGTTATAGACTACACAAAAGCATTTGACAAAGTAAAACATATGGAAATAATATGCTGGAGGAATTAAACATTGATCTGAGAATTTATTTTAAAAAACATGCATTGGTAAAAAACAGTAGCCTTAAGAATTAGCAACCAAATAGGGCAGTTCCAATATATAAAACATGGAGTCAGACAAGGCTGTGTTCTGTCGCCAGATTTGTTCTCACTTTATAGCAAGAATATTATGAGATCAATAGTTTACAAAACAGGAATTGAAGTCAACAGTCACAACATAAATAATCTGCGATATGCAGATGACACAGCCTTAATAGCAGAGACAGAGAATGAACTACAAGAAATGATAGACATAATAGTGAAAGAAAGCAGCAAGAAAGATCTTAGTCTGAATAGTAAGAAAACAGAAGTAATGGTTATATTGAAGATACAATCATCACCATCATGCAGCATGAAAATAAACAGGACAAATCTGAAACAAGTGCAACACGTCAAATACTTGGGCACAATAATAACATCAGATAAAAGATGCACCACAGAAATAAAAAGTAGAATAGCTCAGGCCAAAATAGCATTTCAGAAAAAGAAAAAATGTCTTATGCAAAAGTCTATATCAACAGAAGTGCAAAAGAGAGTTCACCAGTGCTATATAGAGCTAATTCTGATCTATGGTAGTGAATCAGGGACAGTTGACAAACAAATGAAAAGACGATAAGAGGCCGCAGAGATAAGATTTCTCAGAAGAATGTTGAGAGTTCTATGGACTCCTAAAAAAAAACCAATGAGAAAATTCTCAAAGAGACCAACACAAAATAAAAGGAACTTTTAAAAAACATCAGAAAGAAACAGCCAACATTTTGGGGCACATCATGAGAAGAGGAAATTGGAATACATGGTTACAAGTGGCAAAATGCAGGGAAAGAGAGATTGCAAACAACAAAGAAAGAAGATACTAGATAGTTTGGTGTCATCGCAAGGAAAACAGTCAACAACAGAACTGATATGATGTACAGCAGATAGAGAGAGAATTGTGAAAAAGGACATGATCACCTATGCCAACCAGTATGGCACATGTGGATATATAGCCCTTTTTGTCTTATCAGACAGTCTAGTGGAGGCTACTGTGTATTTTTTTTAGGATTTGTTTTTGTCAAACAGCTTCTTTCGGGGCTAATTCTACCAATGTTTGACAAAAAACACCCGCCACAGAATGAACAAGTCAGGATCACTGATCCACAGGGTTTCCCATCCTTTTTCATGAGTCTCTTCTAAATTTTTCCTTGGTGGTTTCTTTGTCATTTCATTTTGCCTACTCGACCTGAGCACAGAATATGGAGATAGTGCTTTACCCAGTCGCACTATCCCCCTCTCTACTTCGTTTCAAGAATTTCCGAAGGAGGGAAAAAAAATATGGAATGCTTCACGAATTTGTATGTCATCCTTACGCAGGATAGTGAGGATATTACATTTTAAAACAGAAGAAATACTTTCAGCATCTTAAATTGATAAATGTAGGAAATACTGTTGATATCATACATTAAAATAAATTATAAAAGCTATTATTATGACAATAGTAGATAAAAGAGAAAATGGACTGAGGATACCAAAGCCTGCACTAGGAAAACAGCCAGAGAAACCAAGAAATGAGCACATAAAATGGAAGAATGGAGAAAGGTTTTTGAACAACTCATCATGTGATCAATATTTCAAGAACAGGTGTGAACCCATCTTACCACAGGGTATTTCTTTTTTAAGGCATTATGCATTTCTCGAAAACGACTGTAGCGGCGAAAGATGCACCAGGACTCTTCACCTATGGAAATCTTGACCAGATATTCATAATGTAAGTCCCTGCCACTGCCTCGCAAAACGAAAGTTGGGATCTCGATGTTCAACATAGCTGGAGGTTCTGCAAAAGTCAGCTGCCTCATCTGGAACAAGTACAGGAACAATTAACAGTACTGGGTAAAAAAGTAGCTAGTTGAAATGACTAATAAAAATAAGGAAAAGAAACAATCTTAGTAAGCAGCCTAACTACTTGTTTTCCTAATAGCAGACTGTATTGCACTGTATTTAGCACCTTATGGTCAACGGTTAAAGACTTTTCTGTCCATTTCTAGATTATCTTAGTTTATCTTTGTATATTGCAGTGGTAAAGTGCATCCTTTGATTACACTTGATCCGGCCTTTGCTTACTCTCTAACGTAGTGGTAATAGTTACAATAATCTAAGAAGTGACTGATCCCTTTTGGGAAAGTTAACTTATAGCCATTCATCCACTGCTGTACCACTGCTTTACATATGCAGTAACTTTAGTTTCTCCTGCCATTCTAACATAATACAGCAGACACTGCTTCCAATCCCAGCATGCAGTTAAAACTACTTCCCTAGCTGTGGCCTTTCCTTAACCTTTCATCAAGTTTGATCTCTGACAGACCAGTTTCTAGGCTCACACTACCTTAAAAGTGTATCTGAGATTATTTCTGAGAGAGAAAGATTGCATGGACTAGTGCTGACACCACCACCCCAAAAATATGCAGTTATAATGCAATAATGCATATTAATATGCATTAAAATATTGGCACCAACACCATAGTCCATATACACAACACTTGAAGTGTAACAGGACTATTTTGTTTCTCTTTTTCTTTCTACAAGACAGAAGCTGTTTGTTGTCACAGTTATTATCTCTCCTATAAAAACAATCTGACCAGACTAGTAGGTCTTTCCTACCTAGGTTTGTCTTAAGTTTTCCTTCTCTTAAGTTAATGTCCACCAGGAATAAGGGTTCCTCCTCCTAACCCTAACAAAACATCTTAAACCTACATTACAATACTGTCATACAGATTATCACCACAAAATATAAATTCTAGAAATTTGACAGTTTGCTGTGGACAAAAATCCCCCCGTCCCACCTCTCTAAAAACTATCCTTATCACTACTTCTGGTGGCCACAGAGTGTTGGATTTGTTTCCCTTGATGTTGGATTTTTTTTTTCAAGTGCATCATAAAAAGTCAGATGGTATCAATGAAAGGTGGCTTTTTTTTTTTACCGCCAATTTTCAAGAAATTTTTTTTCCTCGTGACAGGGGAAATCTCCATGGCCATCGGTGAGATATCATATAAACCTTTGTAACACCACAGTATAGACAGCAAATAATGCTTAAAGAAAGTCGAACATATGGCTGGATTTATGGACTGTCAGTTGCCATGTGAATAGACAAAGTAACACTTTTCGGTAGCCACGGCACGATGGGCTAGAATTTTAGGCCATTGATCTAACATAACCCAGAAAATGATTACAACATTTGATTCCCATGTCTCTGCTTGGGTAAGCACACAGCTGTGTAGCAAAAGTTCAAAGAAAATGTTTATTTTCCAAACTCCAACTGTAATATCTGAGTGGTAGTCATTTTTACGAAGGTGTCATTAAAAAATGACCCACAGATACGGATCGTAATCTAGGGTTAGCATGCATTTAACTGGAACTTGCAGGGAAAGTAAAAAGTAGGAGACCACAAAACAATAAACCTGTTGAAGATTAGATATAAAGTACACATTCCTTACATAGCGTTAAAACATTGTTATATATGTTAGTGCCCATATTTATTAATGAGATCTGAATATTTATGAGCAATGTAGTTCAAGTTTTATGAGCGATGTAGTTCAAGTTTTATGAGTGATGTAGTTAGTGACATGCCAAGTTATCCTATTTTCCCAGTGAGAATGTTTGTATTTATTTTTAATGTAGATTATCTTAGAAAAACCCAACAGATATTGAGTCCTCCATGATTGTATAATACCTTCATTTGCTTCTTTTACTTTCATTATCAATTCTCTTGTTTGCACATCATGCTATTTCACAATTTTTAAATGATCCAGATTTCAGACAAGATGCACTTTATAACATGACCCTTATTAAGGTGAAAAAACTCCAAAGGCAGGCACATTTAGAATAAAAAAGAACTTCTTGGTCATTCATTTTGAATAGAAAAAAATGTTCTACTTATAAAGACTAAAATAATACTATATTTATTATGAGAGAAGGCAAAGACAAAATCAGAAATGAGGATATTAGAAGAACAGTAGGTCAGCACGTAATAATAATAAAACAACTAAACAAAAAGGACAAACATTTGTAAATAATTGTTTGGGGAAAGTTCTGAACATCAGATGGTACGACATGATCAGAAACAAATATATCTGGGGAATAACTAAACAAGGCCATTTAAGCAACAAGAGTATGATTAGCAAAAGGAGATGGATCGGACACACATGAAAAAATATGATCTCAACATAACAAGACAAGCACTGTCATGGAACCCACAGGGGAAGAGAAGGAGGGAAAGGCCCAGAAATACATGAAGAAGAGAAGTTATGGAAACCCTTAAGAACATTAGCCTAGACTGGAGAGAAATAGAGAAAATGAGCAAGAATAGGAAGGGAGACCTTGTCCATGGCCTATGCTCCAAGAAAGGGATCTAAAGAGCTTTGATTGATTGATTAGAAAAATGATGCCTACAACCAGCTCAACAGAAAAGAACAAGTAACAATTTTTAGAATCTGAACAGGCCACAAAGTACCACCTTTTCAACACCCTAAGGATGGGAACCTCTGATGAGTGTGACTGTGGCATAGACAAAATGACTGTTGAACATCCGTTACAAGCGTGCCTAATATATGATAAACAGGGAATGAACCTCCGATGAGTGTGACTGTGACTGTGGCATAGACAAAATGACTGCTGAACATCTGTTACAAGCATGCCTAATATATGATAAACAGGGAATGAACCTTCGATGAGTGTGACTGTGGCATAGACAAAATGACTGTTGAACATCCGCTACAAGCGTGCCTAATATATGATAAACAGGGAATGAACCTTTGATGAGTGTGAGTGTGACTGTGACATAGACAAAATGACTGCTGAACATCTGCTACAAGCATGCCTAATATATGATAAACAGGGAATGAACCTCCGATGAGTGTGACTGTGACATAGACAAAATGGCTGCTGAACATCTGTTACAAGCGTGCCTAATATATGATGAACAGGGAATGAACCTCCGATGAGTGTGACTGTGACATAAACAAAATGACTGCTGAACATCTGCTACAAGTGTGCCTAATATATGATGAACAGGGAATGAACCTCCGATGAGTGTGACTGTGACATAAACAAAATGACTGCTGAACATCTGCTACAAGTGTGCCTAATATATGATGAACAGGGAATGAACCTCCGATGAGTGTGACTGTGACATAAACAAAATGACTGCTGAACATCTGCTACAAGCGTGCCTAATATATGATGAACAGGGAATGCTCCCATGGCCATCACCACTACCATATCGGGACAAGCTTTATGGTGATGTCACCAGCTTTGAGCTGATGAAAGCTTTCTTCAAACTCATTATTATTGATGTCTGGGGAACCGGTTGGCTTCAAGGCAAGGTGCTAGTCTCAAGACAGAGTAGTTGTGAGTTCAAATACCGGCTGTACCAGTTAGGATTTTTATTTGTAATTTCTCTCTGTGGCAACCACCCCTGGTCTCAGCAGTGAGGTCTGGCTTGAAATGTCAATTACTCATCAATGGAAAAAATAAGAGTACCTCCGAAGATGGAGTTATCTGCCTGTGTGGCTGCCAGGGAAATATGGATTAAGATGCAAAATTTAGTTCCTAGGGACTTCACCAGAAGTGAAAGCTGACGAACACAAACAAAATATTTTTTAAATATTGATGTCTAGAGGAGTACGCAGAAGAAGATTAATTGATTGATTGAGGTACAACACAGGTTTTGTGTTTTATGTCCAGAAAGTAGAAAAGAAGTACTTTGGAGACATAACACACTTACCAGCAAACAATATCCTGTAAAATACATTAACAGTTAAATGCAACAACAAATAGGGTACAATGAAGATCACCCAGCAGATGAATTCACAAAATATTTAACAACATACAAGTTACTAAGAGACCCAGGCAAACGTGGGTTCAATAAACGATCAGGTCAAAAAATGCTTTTCTATCGGGGGTGAAACAAAAACTCAGACTAAAACACCTCAAGACAACTGCACTAGACAAGCAACCTTATATTCCAGTTCTATATTTATAAATGCAGATCACAGAAAGGGAATAAATGTTGTAATGTTACAAAGGACTGTACATGAAAGAAGCTGCACCTTATTTAGTCTTTACACTGTAAGGCAGACAGGAAAGAGAACAGCAAAATTGCATTGTCTTAGTTTTGCTTGCTCATCAATCCTTTGGAAAGAAAGAAAGAAAGAAAGAAGGAAGGAAAGAAAGAAAGAAAAAAGAAAGGAAGAAAGAAAGAAAGAAAGAAAGAAAGAAAAAAGGAGGGAGGGAGGGAGGGAGGGAGGGAGGGAGGGAGGGAGGGAGGAAGGAAGGGAGGAGGAAGGAAGGAAGGAAGGAAGGAAGGAAGGAAGGAAGGAAGGAAGGAAGGAAGGAAGGAAGGAAGGAAGGAAGGAAGGAAGGTAGAGCCCTATAAAGCCCAGCAGTGTGCAGGAAACTCAGAGTTAGTGCCCCTATCATTCAAACATCAACACATATTTTGGTCATGTGGATTGCACTACATCAGTATTTTCTTCCTAGCGTTCACTCATTAAGAGTATGCGTATGTACGTTGTGTCACTAGTTTATGACAAAGCCACATTCTCTGCACTTTTCAGCCCAACACATCTATTATCAGAAAGAATAGATTAGCTGCACAATTTTTCCTTGGTAGTTGCCATTTTGGCCTACATTTTTTGCTTTTAACTGTCAAAGGTTCTTTAACATGTGCAAGTGCACACAGGACCTCCTGTTGTTGACCATTATCTGAGAGGGTTATATGGTGCATCTCACTATTCAGAGATCAGGAGAAGGTAAAACTATAAAGAAACCACAGATTTTAAGTGAAAATTTACTACCACTTGTGGTGAGATGTGAACCCAGGGTATTCCTGTCTAGATACCAACAAATTACCTCTGGACCACCTAGTCCTTGAACTACTCCAGTACCATCTTTCCGTCCCAGAAAAATAGCTGGTGACTATTTAAAGTTGAGTGAACCTAGAAACCTTGAACTGGTTTCGAACCCAACTTTATATCTTTAGCAGACCAGTTCAGTGACACAGTTCTACCAAGGCTCCCTATCAATCCCAAGGACCACTCTTTGCCTAACAGTGAAGACTAAATGTCCTTTGCACTACTCATTGAGTAACACATCAAATTCCAGCATCCAAAGGGTCCAGAAATTGCATTCTCAAGGCCTCTAATTCCAGGCTTTGATGACGCAGTTTCTCTCTGGTACAGAATCTATGTGATGTTTCTGGAAAATTCTGAGAAAACTGTTTGTCCACACTGAACATGACCTGAGACAGAGTTCAGCATTCCCAAGCCCTCTAATTCCAGGCTTTGATGACGCAGTTTCTCTCTGGTACAGAATCTATGTGATGTTTCTGGAGAATTCTGAGAAAACTGTTTGTCCACACTGAATATGACCTGAGACAGAGTTCAGCATTCTCAAGGTCTCTAATTCCAGGCTTTGATGACGCAGTTTCTCTCTGGTACAGAATCTATGTGATGTTTCTGGAGAATTCTGAGAAAACTGTTTGTCCACACTGAATATGACCTGAGACAGAGTTCTGCATTCCCAAGCAAAAATTTAAGAACCATCTTTACATTATTATGTAGCTGTATTGAAACCCTTATTTTTTCCACCTTTTGCATTGATGATCTTCTTCTCTACTTCCTCTTTTATTCTCTAGGATGTCAGGGAAGATACAAAGTTTTGGCTTCAAGCAGCCTCAACCGCTGTCATTAGATGTTGCTGTAATAGTTTGCCTGATGTTGTCGCATCATCTTATAGTTGGTTTGCCATAGGTTCTGTGTTCTTTTCTTCTGATATAATCCTTATATGATACTAAGTGGTACAGCTTTGTTTCCAGTGGGCATACCATTTTATTTGTTGTCTTTACAGGTAACAATGATATACTATCCTCTGTCTATCTCTCAACTTTCATCTCTTCTGCCTTTAACACTGATGAAGAACAGGTTAATTTCTGTCCATCTATCAATTCTTTCATCAATTTTTAAGAGCAGTTTTGTTTTTACTTTTTCCTTCTATAACTTGAATGGCAATAGATTATTATCTCCTTCACTCCTTCGGATGAAAGATGGGCACAGACAGAAATGAGAAACTTAGTGGGCGTGTAAGAAGACTTATCATCTAACACAGAACTGGAGTCGGTCGCTGGACACTGCAGAACTTGGTGAAGAGAGGATTGGAGCAACTATGGACATGTTCACAGTGCAATGATGATGACCCACAAATAACTCAATAAGAATGTTATCTACAATTAACATTCAGATGTTATACTCTTTTCTTCTTATTTTATCCATTAGCTGTTGCCTCGAAGCATTGCAAGAGAAAGAAGAAATGTATATCTATCTATCTTTCGTTCATCTGAAGTATTGTCTGTAGTGTCATTTCCTGTATAAATTTTACTGCTTTTTTTTTTTAATTCTTGCAGTGGCCCATATAGTTTTTGTCCGTAGGGTTGTATATATGGGCCTATGGGTGACACACTTCCCATTGGCATGAGTGCATGCTATCCAGATTGCAATGTATAATATAATTTGACATCTATAGATGCTGTATTGTTTGTTCTTTTGGTTGATTCCCTTTTAGACAAAGTGTCATTCTTGGTGTCATATCTTGTCATTGTTAAGATAGAAATGTTTTGCTTCTTCATGTCTTTTATTTTGTCTATAATCATTTTTCTTTGTCTCCCTCTTGCTGTCTGTCCTGATGTTTTGAAGTAGAAAGCTTTGATGTTGTTTGGTCTGGTATCATTCTTACCATATGTCCCTATCTGTTATACTCTGATGATATTAATTAGAGACTACAAATACATACCAGACTTTTGCGTTGATCATTAGTAGTCATTGTCTCACACGACTGTTAAGACAAAAATAAAAGATTGGATAAGAGATGTATCAATTATCAATATTTGTAAATCAGATACAAACAGTCATCAAGTCCTTCTGGTTCTTTGTCCTAATACTTAATCCACACATGATAAATCCATCTGTTATAAACAGTTGGAAGTATGAACTCAATCAGACATAATAATTGTTCTCTCGAATGGGGTCTCCAAAAGTCAATAAAGAGCAGCAGTCTTTTTCCTACTGTTCCTTATTTCCTCATTTTCCCTTCAGTATCAAGGGGAGATACAGTTTTTAGTCTTTTGTTCTTCTGTTGACCTCTTCTGTTGTTATATTTCCTAGTGTTTCTAACACTCTATCAATTAATTAATTTTTACGGTCAGTTCTTGGATCTGGTGTTCTCGCAATATTTATTGAAGACTCATTGTATTGTGTTTTGATTTTTCTGTTTTACCACGTTGCCAATCTGTTGTTTTTTTATGTATTCTATGGCGGGAATTATTCCTAGCTTTTTTTCACAGTTCATCATTTTTTATCCTGTCGCTCAGGCTGTTTCCTGTTATGTGGTCAACAATTTCAGCAATGATTATTTTTCTAATTTTTGAGTCTAGTGTCCAGATCTGGCACTGGCAGCATTGAGTTGGGATGAAGATTGGGTTGTAAAGTGCCTGTTGTGCCACTAGAAGCATTAACTGCATTGATCACTATTCTGATGTTGATGATGAAGGTGACACATGTAAGCTTTTCTCGACTCAGCAAAGATGTTACTCAGAAAATATGAGATGCACACAAAAAGAGTACACTTCTAATCATCAAGAAGTCGCATGCTTGCTGACACAGGTCATCTTGTCTCTCCACACATTTTTTCTCTATGGCTGCTTATCATTTCTATTTTTAACCTACTATCAAATCATTCTCTTAAACTGTCTGGTATCTTTTCTCTCTCTCTCTCTCTCTCTCTCTCTCTCTCTCTCTCTTTCCTTCTATCTCTTTTTTATTCAATTTTATTTCTATTGTCAAAATATATTCTAGCTGATTCCTTCTCATTACAGTAAAAAAATTACTGTTATTACTGTTCTGTCTATGATAATCTGCACCATCAAAGCAAGAGACAGAGTGGAATGGCGCTCTATGGTAGCCAACCTTCAATGCAGAGATGGCACTCAATGATGATGGTGACTGTTCCATCCAGACTATATAAGAATGGGTTGTTTTATTTGCTTTATGCTCTGTTAGAACATCACTCATTACTCTTTTTAGCTGTCTTGGATACTCTGCAGACATCTTTATATCTCAGTGTTGATCTACCCGTTAGGTGCTTCACCTCCATATGTTAATGAATAAACATTTATTTCGGAATGTAATTTGGCTTCTAACATGCACCAGCCACTGCAGTCTTAAATCCATTAAGTGTTTCTCCATCTAAATGCTGGTGTGGATGAAGTTAGCACCTTCACTGAACTGTTTATCTAGGCAATTGTTAACACCTTAGTATTTTACCCATGACACTAACCATTATTTGACTCATAGTCAAAGTATTTCATAAATTCAAAGCTGAGTTGCAATGAATGCCAAACGATAGGAGGTCACAGCTCACAAAAAACTGCCTTAAGGTCCCTCAGACAGTTATCTGAGCTTAATCCTGTATTAATTCAATCCTTACCAAGGAGTTATCTGAGCTTAATCCTGTATTAATTCAATCCTTACCAAGGAGTTATCTGAGCTTAATCCTGTATTAATTCATTCCTTACCATGGAGTTATCTGAGCTTAATCCTGTATTAATTCATTCCTTAACAAGGAGTTATCTGAGCTTAATCCTGTATTAATTCAATCCTTACCAAGGAGTTATCTGAGCTTAATCCTGTATTAATTCATTCTTTACCATGGAGTTATCTGAGCTTAATCCTGTATTAATTCATTCCTTAACAAGGAGTTATCTGAGCTTAATCCTGTATTCATTCAATCCTTACCAAGGAGTTATCTGAGCTTAATCCTGTATTCATTCAATCCTTACCAAGGAGTTACCTGAGCTTAATCCTATATTAATTAATTCCTTACCATGGAGTTACCTGAGCTTAATCCTGTATTAATTCAATCCTTACCAAGGAGTTTAACACACTGAAGCATGGTCTTTTTTTTTTTTGCAACATTTTTGTAGCTAGTTTTTAATAAAGGAAAGAAAATAAATTAAAATTAATCTCAAACATGCTGTTCACACAATTTGCCCAGAAGTTAGTAAAAAAGGTTATACAGGGTGTTTATAAAGTCTCACTACACTTGGTATCTAGGTCAATTTGAAAAAAAAATGTTTATGACGTCATCACAATATGTGCTCCCACTGTCAATGAAATTTGTTGAATAAGTTTATTGCTACTGGAAAAGTGGAAGATGCTCCACGATCTGGTAGGCCTGCTGTGAATGATGAAATATGTTTAGATATCCAAGACAGAATCCTTAAAAGTCCAGACAAGTCATTAAGAAAACTGTCGCAACA
Organism: Megaustenia siamemsis; assembly: GCA_032433765.1. Lineage (NCBI taxonomy): Eukaryota > Metazoa > Mollusca > Gastropoda > Stylommatophora > Ariophantidae > Megaustenia > Megaustenia siamemsis. The sequence goes on along the minus strand of JAVIAB010000050.1, from coordinate 14,023,360 downwards.
AGTGAACTTACCATTGAGCACATATTGTGATGACGTCATAAACATTTTTTTCAAATTGACCTAGATACCAAGTGTAGTGAGACTTTATAAACACCCTATATAAGAGAATTGTACAGTTTCAGTGGAATTAAATGCAGAAACATGAATCAATTAAAAGCAGCAAAACCAGGCTCCAGGGATCCTAGGGTCTGTTACTGCAGCTTGTGGTACAGAATATGTTAAAAGACACAGTTGTTAAACATGCATCTGGCTGTCAAGGTCATAACCAATCAAGCAAAAAATAGCCAAGGAAAAAAATAAAATTCTATAAAACAGGACATTTCTGTGACTTTCTGCATGTTTTTTTCACTAAAATAAATCAACATGCAACATTTGACAAAAATGAAATGTTTGTTGAAGTGTCAAATTAGCTCTGCTTATAATTTATCTAGCTAATCAAAACAGACCTACAATTTAAACATACTATGAAATTATCTAAACCAACCAACTACACTACAAGAATACACATAACCAATGAAAATGTAGTTTTAAGTAAGATAATGGCAACTATGGTTTAGTATAACATGGAAGACACAGTTGGAGGTATTGAATTGGTTGCATTGCCAAGTAGTAGTGAAAAATTTAAGATCGATCAGCAATCTTCTTCTTCTACCTTTCAGCTCCCTGTGGAGCATAGGTCTTCAACAAACACTTTCCAAGTCGTTCTGTTTCTTGCCATTCTTTTAAAATCATTCCATGTCTTCTCCATCATCTTCATCTCTGCTACTATCTGTCCTCTCCAAGAATTCCTTGGTCTTCCTCTTTGTCTTTTCCCCTGGGGATTCCAAAAAAGTGCCTGTTGTATAATACTCTCAGTTGGCTTCCGTAGTGTGTGTCCTATCCAGCGCCATCGTCTTCGCTGTATCTCTTTATCCACTGGTATTTGACTGGTACATTTCCATAACTATGTGTATCGATCATCAATGCTTTTTGGATTTTTGGGGAAGGTGAAAGAACAGACATGGCAGGTTTTTTTCCCATTTGTAACATTTTTATGGTCTGTGTACAGATTTGTTTTTACAAAATGTGAAAGGTTTACGATGGCTAACTATAATCATGTCGCTACCTGACTTCTGACGACTCGGTTTTCTGATGCCGGCATCCTGTTGTTGCTAAAGAGAAACAAAGTTTTAAAAAGATTTAGATACAGTATCAGTTTTATAAATTTTGGAATTACAAAGTTTAGGTATATAAGTTATGGGTTAATAAACTTTAGGTTTAAAAATATAGGTTAATAAAGTTTTAAATTACAAAGTTTAGATTAAATTTAGGTTAATAAAGTTTGATATAAAAACCTGTACAACCCAAAAATCTCTCAAAAAACCCACTCCTCTTTTCAAAACTATTGTCCAACTTTTCTACAAACTTTCACCTCATCTCATTAAAATTTCAATGTATTCAACCTAATCGCCCCAAACTTTCAACCAGATTTTCTTAAACTTTTAACCAACTCCCCACAAACCATTAACCAACATTCCCTAAACTCTCAACCAGCTATCCCAAACTTTCAACCAGCTTTCTTAAACTCATAAAGAACTCTCCCCAAATTCTGAACCAACTCTTCACAAACTCTTAACCAACACTCCATAAACCTTTAACCAATTCTCCATAAACCTTTAACCAATTCTCCATAAACCTTTAACCAATTCTCCATAAACCTTTAACCAACTATCCATAAAATTTCAACCAGCTTTTCTCAAACTCTCCCTAAATTCTCAACCAACTCTTCTCTAACCAACACTACGCACACTCACACCTCATCTTACAAAAATATCAACAAACGCACCCTAAGTTCTCAACTAACTTTCACCAAACTTTCAATGAACTTTCACCAAACTTTCAATGAACTTTCCAAAACTCTCAACCAACTCTTCATAAACTCCTCCCTCATCTTTCTAAACTTCCATCTCATTTTCCAAAATTCTTACATCATCTTTTCAAACTCTTGACCAGCTGTGCCCAAATTCTCAACTAACTCTCCCCAAACTCTCGACTAACTCTCCCCAAACTCTCAACCAACTCTTCCCAAACTCTTGACCAGCTCACCTAAAACTTTCAACCAACTCTCCCCGAACTCTCATCCAACTCTCTCTAAACTTTCAACCAACTCTCCCCAAACTCTCATCCAACTCTCTCTAAACTCTTGACCAACTCTCCCCAAACTCTCGACCAACTCTCCCCAAACTCTTGACCAGCTCACCTAAAACTTTCAACCAACTCTCCCCGAACTCTCATCCAACTCTCTCTAAACTTTCAACCAACTCTCCCCAAACTCTCATCCAACTCTCTCTAAACTCTTAACCAACTCTCCCCAAACTCTCATCCAACTCTCTCTAAACTCTTAACCAACTCTCCCCAAACTCTCGACCAGCTCACCAAAAACTCTCACCCAACTCTCCTCAAACTCTCATCCAACTCTCTCTAAACTCTTAACCAACTCTCCCCAAACTCTCATCCAACTCTCTCTAAACTCTTGACCAACTCTCCCCAAACTCTCATCCAACTCTCTCTAAACTCTTAACCAACTCTCCCCAAACTCTCATCCAACTCTCTCTAAACTCTTGACCAACTCTCCCCAAACTCTCATCCAACTCTCTCTAAACTCTTGACCAACTCTCCCCAAACTCTCATATAACTCTCTCTAAACTCTTAACTACTCTCCCCAAACTCTCATCCAACTCTCTCTAAACTCTTGACCAACTCTCCCCAAACTCTCATATAACTCTCTCTAAACTCTTGACCAACTCTCCCCAAACTCTCATATAACTCTCTCTAAACTCTTGACCAACTCTCCCCAAACTCTCATCCAACTCTCTCTAAACTCTTGACCAACTCTCCCCAAACTCTCATATAACTCTCTCTAAACTCTTGACCAACTCTCCCCAAACTCTCATATAACTCTCTCTAAACTCTTGACCAACTCTCCCCAAACTCTCATATAACTGTCTCTAAACTCTTGACCAACTCTCCCCAAACTCTCATATAACTCTCTCTAAACTCTTGACCAACTCTCCCCAAACTCTCATCCAACTCTCTCTAAACTCTTGACCAACTCTCCCCAAACTCTCATATAACTCTCTCTAAACTCTTGACCAACTCTCCCCAAACTCTCATATGACTGTCTCTAAACTCTTGACCAACTCTCCCCAAACTCTCATCCAACTCTCTCTAAACTCTTGACCAACTCTCCCCAAACTCTCATCCAACTCTCTCTAAACTCTTGACCAACTCTCCCCAAACTCTCATATAACTCTCTCTAAACTCTTGACCAACTCTCCACAAACTCTCATATAACTCTCTCTAAACTCTTGACCAACTCTCCCCAAACTCTCATCCAACTCTCTCTAAACTCTTGACCAACTCTCCCCAAACTCTCATATAACTCTCTCTAAACTCTTGACCAACTCTCCCCAAACTCTCATATAACTCTCTCTAAACTCTTGACCGACTCTCCCCAAACTCTCATATAACTCTCTCTAAACTCTTGACCAACTCTCCCCAAACTCTCATCCAACTCTCTCTAAACTCTTGACCAACTCTCCCCAAACTCTCATCCAACTCTCTCTAAACTCTTGACCAACTCTCCCCAAACTCTCATATAACTCTCTCTAAACTCTTGACCAACTCTCCCCAAACTCTCATATAACTCTCTCTAAACTCTTGACCAACTCTCCCCAAACTCTCATCCAACTCTCTCTAAACTCTTGACCAACTCTCCCCAAACTCTCATCCAACTCTCTCTAAACTCTTGACCAACTCTCCCCAAACTCTCATCCAACTCTCTCTAAACTCTTGACCAACTCTCCACAAACTCTCATATAACTCTCTCTAAACTCTTGACCAACTCTCCCCAAACTCTCATATAACTCTCTCTAAACTCTTGACCAACTCTCCCCAAACTCTCATCCAACTCTCTCTAAACTCTTGACCAACTCTCCACAAACTCTCATATAACTCTCTCTAAACTCTTGACCAACTCTCCCCAAACTCTCATATAACTCTCTCTAAACTCTTGACCAACTCTCCCCAAACTCTCATATAACTGTCTCTAAACTCTTGACCAACTCTCCCCAAACTCTCATCCAACTCTCTCTAAACTCTTGACCAACTCTCCCCAAACTCTCATCCAACTCTCTCTAAACTCTTGACCAACTCTCCCCAAACTCTCATATAACTCTCTCTAAACTCTTGACCAACTCTCCCCAAACTCTCATATAACTGTCTCTAAACTCTTGACCAACTCTCCCCAAACTCTCATCCAACTCTCTCTAAACTCGTGACCAACTCTCCCCAAACTCTCATCCAACTCTCTCTAAACTCTTGACCAACTCTCCACAAACTCTCATCCAACTCTCCCCAAACTCTTGACCAACTCTCCCCAAACTCTCATATAACTGTCTCTAAACTCTTGACCAACTCTCCCCAAACTCTCATCCAACTCTATCTAAACTCTTGACCAACTCTCCCCAAAACCTCATCCAACTCTCTCTAAACTCTTGACCAACTCTCCCCAAACTCTCATCCAACTCTCTCTAAACTCTTGACCAACTCTCCCCAAACTCTCATATAACTCTCTCTAAACTCTTGACCAACTCTCCCCAAACTCTCATATAACTCTCTCTAAACTCTTGACCAACTCTCCCCAAACTCTCATCCAACTCTCTCTAAACTCTTGACCAACTCTCCCCAAACTCTCATATAACTCTCTCTAAACTCTTGACCAACTCTCCCCAAACTCTCATCCAACTCTCTCTAAACTCTTGACCAACTCTCCCCAAACTCTCATATAACTCTCTCTAAACTCTTGACCAACACTCCCCAAACTCTCATATAACTCTCTCTAAACTCTTGACCAACTCTCCCAAACTCTCATATAACTGTCTCTAAACTCTTGACCAACTCTCCCCAAACTCTCATCCAACTCTCTCTAAACTCTTGACCAACTCTCCCCAAACTCTCATCCAACTCTCTCTAAACTCTTGACCAACTCTCCCCAAACTCTCATATAACTCTCTCTAAACTCTTGACCAACTCTCCCCAAACTCTCATCCAACTCTCTCTAAACTCTTGACCAACTCTCCCCAAACTCTCATCCAACTGTCTCTAAACTCTTGACCAACTCTCCCCAAACTCTCATCCAACTCTCTCTCAACTCTTGACCAACTCTCCCCAAACTCTCATATAACTCTCTCTAAACTCTTGACCAACTCTCCCCAAACTCTCATCCAACTCTCTCTAAACTCTTGACCAACTCTCCCCAAACTCTCATCCAACTCTCTCTAAACTCTTGACCAACTCTCCCCAAACTCTCATCCAACTCTCTCTAAACTCTTGACCAACTCTCCCCAAACTCTCAAATAACTCTCTCTAAACTCTTGACCAACTCTCCCCAAACTCTCATCCAAGTCTCTCTAAACTCTTGACCAACTCTACCCAAACTCTCAACCAACTCTCCCCAAACTCTTGACCAGCTCACCTAAAACTTTCAACCAACTCTCCCCAAACTCTCATCCAACTGTCTCTAAACTCTTGACCAACTCTCCCCAAACTCTCATCCAACTCTCTCTAAACTCTTGACTAACTCTCCCCAAACTCTCATATAACTCTCTCTAAACTCTTGACCAACTCTCCCCAAACTCTCATATAACTCTCTCTAAACTCTTGACCAACTCTCCCCAAACTCTCATCCAACTCTCTCTAAACTCTTGACCAACTCTCCCCAAACTCTCATCCAACTCTCTCTAAACTCTTGACCAACTCTCCCCAAACTCTCATCCAACTCTCTCTAAACTCTTGACCAACTCTCCCCAAACTCTCATATAACTCTCTCTAAACTCTTGACCAACTCTCCCCAAACTCTCATCCAAGTCTCTCTAAACTCTTGACCAACTCTACCCAAACTCTCAACCAACTCTCCCCAAACTCTTGACCAGCTCACCTAAAACTTTCAACCAACTCTCCCTGAACTCTCATCCAACTCTCTCTAAACTTTCAACCAACTCTCCCCAAACTCTCATCCAACTCTCTCTAAACTCTCAACCAACTCTCCCCAAACTCTCATCCAACTCTCTCTAAACTCTCAACCAACTCTCCCCAAACTCTCATCCAACTCTCCCCAAACTCTCAACCAACTCTCCCCAAACTCTCATCCAACTCTCTCTAAACTTTCAACCAACTCTCCCCAAACTCTCATCCAACTCTCTCTAAACTCTCAACCAACTCTCCCCAAACTCTCATCCAACTCTCTCTAAACTCTCAACCAACTCTCCCCAAACTCTCGACCAGCTCACCAAAAACTCACCCAACTCTCCTCAAACTCTCATCCAACTCTCTCTAAACTCTCAACCAACTCTCCCCAAACTCTCATCCAACTCTCTCTAAACTCTTACCAACTCTCCCCAAACTCTCATCCAACTCTCCCCAAACTCTCATCCAACTCTCCCCAAACTCTCATCCAACTCTCTCTAAACATTCAACCAACTCTCCCCAATCTCTATTCCAACTCTCTCTAAACTCTCAACCAACTCTCCCCAAACTCTCATCCAACTCTCTCTAAACTCTCAACCAACTCTCCCCAAACTCTCATCCAACTCTCTCTAAACTCTCATCCAACTCTCTCTAAACTCTCGACCAGCTCACCAAAAACTCTCACCCAACTCTCCTCAAACTCTCATCCAACTATCTCTAAACTCTTAACCAACTCTCCCCAAACTCTCATATAACTCTCTCTAAACTCTTGACCAACTCTCCCCAAACTCTCATCCAAGTCTCTCTAAACTCTTGACCAACTCTACCCAAACTCTCAACCAACTCTCTCTAAACTCTTGACCAACTCTCCTCAAACTCTCATCCAACTCTCTCTAAACTCTTGACCAACTCTACCCAAACTCTCATCCAAGTCTCTCTAAACTCTTGACCAACTCTCCCCAAACTCTCATCCAAGTCTCTCTAAACTCTTGACCAACTCTCCCCAAACTCTCATCCAAGTCTCTCTAAACTCTTGACCAACTCTACCCAAACTCTCAACCAACTCTCCCCAAACTCTCAACCAACTCTCCCCAAACTCTTGACCAGCTCACCCAAAACTCACAACCAACTCTCCCCAAACTCTCATCCAACTCTCTCTAAACTCTCAACCTACTCTCCCCAAACTCTCATCCAACTCTCTCTCTAAACTCTTGACCAACTCTACCAAAACTCTCATCCAAGTCTCTCTAAACTCTTGAGTACCTCCCCAAACTCTCAACCAACTCTCCCCAAAACTCTCATCCAAGTATCTCTAAACTCTTGAGTACCTCCCCAAACTCTCAACCAACTCTCTCCAAAACTCTCATCCAAGTCTCTCTAAACTCTTGAGTACCTCCCCAAACTCTCAACCAACTCTCCCCAAAACTCTCATCCAAGTCTCTCTAAACTCTTGAGTACCTCCCCAAACTCTCAACCAACTCTCCCCAAAACTCTCATACAAGTCTCTCTAAACTCTTGAGTACCTCCCCAAACTCTCAACCAACTCTCCCCAAAACTCTCATCCAAGTCTCTCTAAACTCTTGAGTACCTCCCCAAACTCTCAACCAACTCTCCCCAAAACTCTCATACAAGTCTCTCTAAACTCTTGAGTACCTCCCCAAACTCTCAACCAACTCTCCCCAAAACTCTCATCCAAGTCTCTCTAAACTCTTGAGTACCTCCCCAAACTCTCAACCAACTCTCCCCAAACTCTCATCCAACTCTCTCTAAACTCTTGACCAACTCTCCCCAAACTCTCATCCAACTCTCTCTAAACTCTTGACCAACTCTCCACAAACTCTCATCCAACTTTCCCCAAACTCTTGACCAACTCTCCCCAAAGTCTCATATAACTCTCTCTAAACTCTTGACCAACTCTCCCCAAACTCTCATATAACTGTCTCTAAACTCTTGACCAACTCTCCCCAAACTCTCATCCAACTCTCTCTAAACTCTTGACCAACTCTCCCCAAACTCTCATCCAACTCTCTCTAAACTCTTGACCAACTCTACCCAAACTCTCATCCAACTCTCTCTAAACTCTTGACCAACTCTCCCCAAACTCTCATATAACTCTCTCTAAACTCTTGACCAACTCTCCCCAAACTCTCATATAACTCTCTCTAAACTCTTGACCAACTCTCCCCAAACTCTCATCCAACTCTCTCTAAACTCTTGACCAACTCTCCCCAAACTCTCATATAACTCTCTCTAAACTCTTGACCAACTCTCCCCAAACTCTCATCCAACTCTCTCTAAACTCTTGACCAACTCTCCCCAAACTCTCATATAACTCTCTCTAAACTCTTGACCAACTCTCCCCAAACTCTCATATAACTCTCTCTAAACTCTTGACCAACTCTCCCCAAACTCTCATATAACTGTCTCTAAACTCTTGACCAACTCTCCCCAAACTCTCATCCAACTCTCTCTAAACTCTTGACCAACTCTCCCCAAACTCTCATCCAACTCTCTCTAAACTCTTGACCAACTCTCCCCAAACTCTCATATAACTCTCTCTAAACTCTTGACCAACTCTCCCCAAACTCTCATCCAACTCTCTCTAAACTCTTGACCAACTCTCCCCAAACTCTCATCCAACTCTCTCTAAACTCTTGACCAACTCTCCCCAAACTCTCATCCAACTCTCTCTAAACTCTTGACCAACTCTCCACAAACTCTCATATAACTCTCTCTAAACTCTTGACCAACTCTCCCCAAACTCTCATATAACTCTCTCTAAACTCTTGACCAACTCTCCCCAAACTCTCATCCAACTCTCTCTAAACTCTTGACCAACTCTCCCCAAACTCTCATATAACTCTCTCTAAACTCTTGACCAACTCTCCCCAAACTCTCATATAACTCTCTCTAAACTCTTGACCAACTCTCCCCAAACTCTCATCCAACTCTCTCTAAACTCTTGACCAACTCTCCCCAAACTCTCATCCAACTCTCTCTAAACTCTTGACCAACTCTCCCCAAACTCTCATCCAACTCTCTCTAAACTCTTGACCAACTCTCCCCAAACTCTCATATAACTCTCTCTAAACTCTTGACCAACTCTCCCCAAACTCTCATCCAAGTCTCTCTAAACTCTTGACCAACTCTACCCAAACTCTCAACCAACTCTCCCCAAACTCTTGACCAGCTCACCTAAAACTTTCAACCAACTCTCCCCGAACTCTCATCCAACTCTCTCTAAACTTTCAACCAACTCTCCCCAAACTCTCATCCAACTCTCTCTAAACTCTCAACCAACTCTCCCCAAACTCTCATCCAACTCTCTCTAAACTCTCAACCAACTCTCCCCAAACTCTCATCCAACTCTCCCCAAACTCTCAACCAACTCTCCCCAAACTCTCATCCAACTCTCTCTAAACTTTCAACCAACTCTCCCCAAACTCTCATCCAACTCTCTCTAAACTCTCAACCAACTCTCCCCAAACTCTCATCCAACTCTCTCTAAACTCTCAACCAACTCTCCCCAAACTCTCGACCAGCTCACCAAAAACTCACCCAACTCTCCTCAAACTCTCATCCAACTCTCTCTAAACTCTCAACCAACTCTCCCCAAACTCTCATCCAACTCTCTCTAAACTCTCAACCAACTCTCCCCAAACTCTCATCCAACTCTCCCCAAACTCTCATCCAACTCTCCCCAAACTCTCAACCAACTCTCCCCAAACTCTCATCCAACTCTCTCTAAACATTCAACCAACTCTCCCCAATCTCTATTCCAACTCTCTCTAAACTCTCAACCAACTCTCCCCAAACTCTCATCCAACTCTCTCTAAACTCTCAACCAACTCTCCCCAAACTCTCATATAACTCTCTCTAAACTCTCATCCAACTCTCCCCAAACTCTCGACCAGCTCACCAAAAACTCTCACTCAACTCTCCTCAAACTCTCATCCAACTATCTCTAAACTCTTAACCAACTCTCCCCAATCTCTCATATAACTCTCTCTAAACTCTTGACCAACTCTCCCCAAACTCTCATCCAAGTCTCTCTAAACTCTTGACCAACTCTACCCAAACTCTCAACCAACTCTCTCTAAACTCTTGACCAACTCTCCCCAAACTCTCATCCAAGTCTCTCTAAACTCTTGACCAACTCTACCCAAACTCTCAACCAACTCTCCCCAAACTCTTGACCAGCTCACCTAAAACTTCAACCAACTCTCCCTGAACTCTCATCCAACTCTCTCTAAACTTTCAACCAACTCTCCCCAAACTCTCATCCAACTCTCTCTAAACTCTCAACCAACTCTCCCCAAACTCTCATCCAACTCTCTCTAAACTCTCAACCAACTCTCCCCAAACTCTCATCCAACTCTCCCCAAACTCTCAACCAACTCTCCCCAAACTCTCATCCAACTCTCTCTAAACTTTCAACCAACTCTCCCCAAACTCTCATCCAACTCTCTCTAAACTCTCAACCAACTCTCCCCAAACTCTCATCCAACTCTCTCTAAACTCTCAACCAACTCTCCCCAAACTCTCGACCAGCTCACCAAAAACTCACCCAACTCTCCTCAAACTCTCATCCAACTCTCTCTAAACTCTCAACCAACTCTCCCCAAACTCTCATCCAACTCTCTCTAAACTCTTACCAACTCTCCCCAAACTCTCATCCAACTCTCCCCAAACTCTCATCCAACTCTCCCCAAACTCTCATCCAACTCTCTCTAAACATTCAACCAACTCTCCCCAATCTCTATTCCAACTCTCTCTAAACTCTCAACCAACTCTCCCCAAACTCTCATCCAACTCTCTCTAAACTCTCAACCAACTCTCCCCAAACTCTCATCCAACTCTCTCTAAACTCTCATCCAACTCTCTCTAAACTCTCGACCAGCTCACCAAAAACTCTCACCCAACTCTCCTCAAACTCTCATCCAACTATCTCTAAACTCTTAACCAACTCTCCCCAAACTCTCATATAACTCTCTCTAAACTCTTGACCAACTCTCCCCAAACTCTCATCCAAGTCTCTCTAAACTCTTGATCAACTCTACCCAAACTCTCAACCAACTCTCTCTAAACTCTTGACCAACTCTCCTCAAACTCTCATCCAACTCTCTCTAAACTCTTGACCAACTCTACCCAAACTCTCATCCAAGTCTCTCTAAACTCTTGACCAACTCTCCCCAAACTCTCATCCAAGTCTCTCTAAACTCTTGACCAACTCTCCCCAAACTCTCATCCAAGTCTCTCTAAACTCTTGACCAACTCTACCCAAACTCTCAACCAACTCTCCCAAACTCTCAACCAACTCTCCCCAAACTCTTGACCAGCTCACCCAAAACTCACAACCAACTCTCCCCAAACTCTCATCCAACTCTCTCTAAACTCTCAACCTACTCTCCCCAAACTCTCATCCAACTCTCTCTCTAAACTCTTGACCAACTCTACCAAAACTCTCATCCAAGTCTCTCTAAACTCTTGAGTACCTCCCCAAACTCTCAACCAACTCTCCCCAAAACTCTCATCCAAGTATCTCTAAACTCTTGAGTACCTCCCCAAACTCTCAACCAACTCTCCCCAAAACTCTCATCCAAGTCTCTCTAAACTCTTGAGTACCTCCCCAAACTCTCAACCAACTCTCCCCAAAACTCTCATCCAAGTCTCTCTAAACTCTTGAGTACCTCCCCAAACTCTCAACCAACTCTCCCCAAAACTCTCATCCAAGTCTCTCTAAACTCTTGAGTACCTCCCCAAACTCTCAACCAACTCTCCCCAAAACTCTCATCCAAGTCTCTCTAAACTCTTGAGTACCTCCCCAAACTCTCAACCAACTCTCCCCAAAACTCTCATACAAGTCTCTCTAAACTCTTGAGTACCTCCCCAAACTCTCAACCAACTCTCCCCAAAACTCTCATCCAAGTCTCTCTAAACTCTTGAGTACCTCCCCAAACTCTCAACCAACTCTCCCCAAACTCTCATCCAACTCTCCCTAAACTCTTGACCAACTCTCCCCAAACTCTCATCCAACTCTCTCTAAACTCTTGACCAACTCTCCACAAACTCTCATCCAACTTTCCCCAAACTCTTGACCAACTCTCCCCAAAGTCTCATATAACTCTCTCTAAACTCTTGACCAACTCTCCCCAAACTCTCATATAACTGTCTCTAAACTCTTGACCAACTCTCCCCAAACTCTCATCCAACTCTCTCTAAACTCTTGACCAACTCTCCCCAAACTCTCATCCAACTCTCTCTAAACTCTTGACCAACTCTACCCAAACTCTCATCCAACTCTCTCTAAACTCTTGACCAACTCTCCCCAAACTCTCATATAACTCTCTCTAAACTCTTGACCAACTCTCCCAAACTCTCATATAACTCTCTCTAAACTCTTGACCAACTCTCCCCAAACTCTCATCCAACTCTCTCTAAACTCTTGACCAACTCTCCCCAAACTCTCATATAACTCTCTCTAAACTCTTGACCAACTCTCCCCAAACTCTCATCCAACTCTCTCTAAACTCTTGACCAACTCTCCCAAACTCTCATATAACTCTCTCTAAACTCTTGACCAACTCTCCCCAAACTCTCATATAACTCTCTCTAAACTCTTGACCAACTCTCCACAAACTCTCATATAACTCTCTCTAAACTCTTGACCAACTCTCCCCAAACTCTCATCCAACTCTCTCTAAACTCTTGACCAACTCTCCCCAAACTCTCATCCAACTCTCTCTAAACTCTTGACCAACTCTCCCCAAACTCTCATATAACTCTCTCTAAACTCTTGACCAACTCTCCCCAAACTCTCATCCAACTCTCTCTAAACTCTTGACCAACTCTCCCCAAACTCTCATCCAACTCTCTCTAAACTCTTGACCAACTCTCCCCAAACTCTCATCCAAGTCTCTCTAAACTCTTGACCAACTCTACCCAAACTCTCATCCAAGTCTCTCTAAACTCTTGACCAACTCTCCCCAAACTCTCATCCAAGTCTCTCTAAACTCTTGACCAACTCTCCCCAAACTCTCATCCAACTCTCTCTAAACTCTTGACCAACTCTCCCCAAACTCTCATATAACTCTCTCTAAACTCTTGACCAACTCTCCCCAAACTCTCATATAACTCTCTCTAAACTCTTGACCAACTCTCCCCAAACTCTCATCCAACTCTCTCTAAACTCTTGACCAACTCTCCCCAAACTCTCATCCAACTCTCTCTAAACTCTTGACCAACTCTCCCCAAACTCTCATCCAACTCTCTCTAAACTCTTGACCAACTCTCCCCAAACTCTCATATAACTCTCTCTAAACTCTTGACCAACTCTCCCCAAACTCTCATCCAAGTCTCTCTAAACTCTTGACCAACTCTACCCAAACTCTCAACCAACTCTCCCCAAACTCTTGACCAGCTCACCTAAAACTTTCAACCAACTCTCCCCGAACTCTCATCCAACTCTCTCTAAACTTTCAACCAACTCTCCCCAAACTCTCATCCAACTCTCTCTAAACTCTCAACCAACTCTCCCCAAACTCTCATCCAACTCTCTCTAAACTCTCAACCAACTCTCCCCAAACTCTCATCCAACTCTCCCCAAACTCTCAACCAACTCTCCCCAAACTCTCATCCAACTCTCTCTAAACTTTCAACCAACTCTCCCCAAACTCTCATCCAACTCTCTCTAAACTCTCAACCAACTCTCCCCAAACTCTCATCCAACTCTCTCTAAACTCTCAACCAACTCTCCCCAAACTCTCGACCAGCTCACCAAAAACTCACCCAACTCTCATCAAACTCTCATCCAACTCTCTCTAAACTCTCAACCAACTCTCCCCAAACTCTCATCCAACTCTCTCTAAACTCTCAACCAACTCTCCCCAAACTCTCATCCAACTCTCCCCAAACTCTCATCCAACTCTCCCCAAACTCTCAACCAACTCTCCCCAAACTCTCATCCAACTCTCTCTAAACATTCAACCAACTCTCCCCAATCTCTATTCCAACTCTCTCTAAACTCTCAACCAACTCTCCCAAACTCTCATCCAACTCTCTCTAAACTCTCAACCAACTCTCCCCAAACTCTCATATAACTCTCTCTAAACTCTCATCCAACTCTCCCCAAACTCTCGACCAGCTCATCAAAAACTCTCACTCAACTCTCCTCAAACTCTCATCCAACTATCTCTAAACTCTTAACCAACTCTCCCCAAACTCTCATATAACTCTCTCTAAACTCTTGACCAACTCTCCCCAAACTCTCATATAACTGTCTCTAAACTCTTGACCAACTCTCCCCAAACTCTCATCCAACTCTCTCTAAACTCTTGACCAACTCTCCCCAAACTCTCATATAACTCTCTCTAAACTCTTGACCAACTCTACCCAAACTCTCATCCAACTCTCTCTAAACTCTTGACCAACTCTCCCCAAACTCTCATATAACTCTCTCTAAACTCTTGACCAACTCTCCCCAAACTCTCATATAACTCTCTCTAAACTCTTGACCAACTCTCCCCAAACTCTCATCCAACTCTCTCTAAACTCTTGACCAACTCTCCCCAAACTCTCATATAACTCTCTCTAAACTCTTGACCAACTCTCCCCAAACTCTCATCCAACTCTCTCTAAACTCTTGACCAACTCTCCCCAAACTCTCATATAACTCTCTCTAAACTCTTGACCAACTCTCCCCAAACTCTCATATAACTCTCTCTAAACTCTTGACCAACTCTCCCCAAACTCTCATATAACTGTCTCTAAACTCTTGACCAACTCTCCCCAAACTCTCATCCAACTCTCTCTAAACTCTTGACCAACTCTCCCCAAACTCTCATCCAACTCTCTCTAAACTCTTGACCAACTCTCCCCAAACTCTCATATAACTCTCTCTAAACTCTTGACCAACTCTCCCCAAACTCTCATCCAACTCTCTCTAAACTCTTGACCAACTCTCCCCAAACTCTCATCCAACTCTCTCTAAACTCTTGACCAACTCTCCCCAAACTCTCATCCAACTCTCTCTAAACTCTTGACCAACTCTCCACAAACTCTCATATAACTCTCTCTAAACTCTTGACCAACTCTACCCAAACTCTCATATAACTCTCTCTAAACTCTTGACCAACTCTCCCCAAACTCTCATCCAACTCTCTCTAAACTCTTGACCAACTCTCCCCAAACTCTCATATAACTCTCTCTAAACTCTTGACCAACTCTCCCCAAACTCTCATATAACTCTCTCTAAACTCTTGACCAACTCTCCCCAAACTCTCATCCAACTCTCTCTAAACTCTTGACCAACTCTCCCCAAACTCTCATCCAACTCTCTCTAAACTCTTGACCAACTCTCCCCAAACTCTCATATAACTCTCTCTAAACTCTTGACCAACTCTCCCCAAACTCTCATCCAAGTCTCTCTAAACTCTTGACCAACTCTACCCAAACTCTCAACCAACTCTCCCCAAACTCTTGACCAGCTCACCTAAAACTTTCAACCAACTCTCCCCGAACTCTCATCCAACTCTCTCTAAACTTTCAACCAACTCTCCCCAAACTCTCATCCAACTCTCTCTAAACTCTCAACCAACTCTCCCCAAACTCTCATCCAACTCTCTCTAAACTCTCAACCAACTCTCCCCAAACTCTCATCCAACTCTCCCCAAACTCTCAACCAACTCTCCCCAAACTCTCATCCAACTCTCTCTAAACTTTCAACCAACTCTCCCCAAACTCTCATCCAACTCTCTCTAAACTCTCAACCAACTCTCCCCAAACTCTCATCCAACTCTCTCTAAACTCTCAACCAACTCTCCCCAAACTCTCGACCAGCTCACCAAAAACTCACCCAACTCTCCTCAAACTCTCATCCAACTCTCTCTAAACTCTCAACCAACTCTCCCCAAACTCTCATCCAACTCTCTCTAAACTCTCAACCAACTCTCCCCAAACTCTCATCCAACTCTCTCTAAACTTTCAACCAACTCTCCCCAAACTCTCATCCTACTCTCTCTAAACTCTCAACCAACTCTCCCCAAACTCTCATCCAACTCTCTCTAAACTCTCAACCAACTCTCCCCAAACTCTCATCCAACTCTCCCCAAACTCTCAACCAACTCTCCCCAAACTCTCATCCAACTCTCTCTAAACTTTCAACCAACTCTCCCCAAACTCTCATCCAACTCTCTCTAAACTCTCAACCAACTCTCCCCAAACTCTCATCCAACTCTCTCTAAACTCTCAACCAACTCTCCCCAAACTCTCGACCAGCTCACCAAAAACTCACCCAACTCTCCTCAAACTCTCATCCAACTCTCTCTAAACTCTCAACCAACTCTCCCCAAACTCTCATCCAACTCTCTCTAAACTCTCAACCAACTCTCTCTAAACTCTTGACCAACTCTCCCCAAACTCTCATCCAACTCTCTCTAAACTCTTGACCAACTCTCCCCAAACTCTCATCCAAGTCTCTCTAAACTCTTGACCAACTCTACCCAAACTCTCATCCAAGTCTCTCTAAACTCTTGACCAACTCTCCCCAAACTCTCATCCAAGTCTCTCTAAACTCTTGACCAACTCTCCCCAAACTCTCATCCAAGTCTCTCTAAACTCTTGACCAACTCTACCCAAACTCTCAACCAACTCTCCCCAAACTCTCAACCAACTCTCCCCAAACTCTTGACCAGCTCACCCAAAACTCACAACCAACTCTCCCCAAACTCTCATCCAACTCTCTCTAAACTCTCAACCTACTCTCCCTAAACTCTCATCCAACTCTCTCTCTAAACTCTTGACCAACTCTACCAAAACTCTCATCCAAGTCTCTCTATACTCTTGAGTACCTCCCCAAACTCTCAACCAACTCTCCCCAAAACTCTCATCCAAGTATCTCTAAACTCTTGAGTACCTCCCCAAACTCTCAACCAACTCTCCCCAAAACTCTCATCCAAGTCTCTCTAAACTCTTGAGTACCTCCCCAAACTCTCATCCAAGTCTCTCTAAACTCTTGAGTACCTCCCCAAACTCTCAACCAACTCTCCCCAAAACTCTCATCCAAGTCTCTCTAAACTCTTGAGTACCTCCCCAAACTCTCAACCAACTCTCCCCAAAACTTTCATCCAAGTCTCTCTAAACTCTTGAGTACCTCCCCAAACTCTCAACCAACTCTCCCCAAAACTCTCATCCAAGTCTCTCTAAACTCTTGAGTACCTCCCCAAACTCTCAACCAACTCTCCCCAAAACTCTCATCCAAGTATCTCTAAACTCTTGAGTACCTCCCCAAACTCTCAACCAACTCTCCCCAAAACTCTCATACAAGCCTCTCTAAACTCTTGAGTACCTCCCCAAACTCTCAACCAACTCTCCCCAAAACTCTCATCCAAGTCTCTCTAAACTCTTGAGTACCTCCCCAAACTCTCAACCAACTCTCCCCAAAACTCTCATACAAGTCTCTCTAAACTCTTGAGTACCTCCCCAAACTCTCAACCAACTCTCCCCAAAACTCTCATCCAAGTCTCTCTAAACTCTTGAGTACCTCCCCAAACTCTCAACCAACTCTCCCCAAAACTCTCATCCAAGTCTCTCTAAACTCTTGAGTACCTCCCCAAACTCTCAACCAACTCTACCCAAACTCTCATCCAAGTCTCTCTAAACTCTTGAGTACCTCCCCAAACTCTCAACCAACTCTCCCCAAAACTCTCATCCAAGTCTCTCTAAACTCTTGAGTACCTCCCCAAACTCTCAACCAACTCTACCCAAACTCTCATCCAAGTCTCTCTAAACTCTTGAGTACCTCCCCAAACTCTCAACCAACTCTCCCCAAAACTCTCATCCAAGTCTCTCTAAACTCTTGAGTACCTCCCCAAACTCTCAACCAACTCTCCCCAAAACTCTCATCCAAGTCTCTCTAAACTCTTGAGTACCTCCCCAAACTCTCAACCAACTCTACCCAAACTCTCATCCAAGTCTCTCTAAACTCTTGAGTACCTCCCCAAACTCTCAACCAACTCTCCCCAAAACTCTCATCCAAGTATCTCTAAACTCTTGAGTACCTCCCCAAACTCTCAACCAACTCTCCCCAAAACTCTCATCCAAGTCTCTCTAAACTCTTGAGTACCTCCCCAAACTCTCATATAACTGTCTCTAAACTCTTGACCAACTCTCCCCAAACTCTCATCCAACTCTCTCTAAACTCTTGACCAACTCTCCCCAAACTCTCATCCAACTCTCTCTAAACTCTTGACCAACTCTCCCCAAACTCTCATATAACTCTCTCTAAACTCTTGACCAACTCTCCCCAAACTCTCATCCAACTCTCTCTAAACTCTTGACCAACTCTCCCCAAACTCTCATCCAACTCTCTCTAAACTCTTGACCAACTCTCCCCAAACTCTCATCCAACTCTCTCTAAACTCTTGACCAACTCTCCACAAACTCTCATATAACTCTCTCTAAACTCTTGACCAACTCTCCCCAAACTCTCATATAACTCTCTCTAAACTCTTGACCAACTCTCCCCAAACTCTCATCCAACTCTCTCTAAACTCTTGACCAACTCTCCCCAAACTCTCATATAACTCTCTCTAAACTCTTGACCAACTCTCCCCAAACTCTCATATAACTCTCTCTAAACTCTTGACCAACTCTCCCCAAACTCTCATCCAACTCTCTCTAAACTCTTGACCAACTCTCCCCAAACTCTCATCCAACTCTCTCTAAACTCTTGACCAACTCTCCCCAAACTCTCATCCAACTCTCTCTAAACTCTTGACCAACTCTCCCCAAACTCTCATATAACTCTCTCTAAACTCTTGACCAACTCTCCCCAAACTCTCATCCAAGTCTCTCTAAACTCTTGACCAACTCTACCCAAACTCTCAACCAACTCTCCCCAAACTCTTGACCAGCTCACCTAAAACTTTCAACCAACTCTCCCCGAACTCTCATCCAACTCTCTCTAAACTTTCAACCAACTCTCCCCAAACTCTCATCCAACTCTCTCTAAACTCTCAACCAACTCTCCCCAAACTCTCATCCAACTCTCTCTAAACTCTCAACCAACTCTCCCCAAACTCTCATCCAACTCTCCCCAAACTCTCAACCAACTCTCCCCAAACTCTCATCCAACTCTCTCTAAACTTTCAACCAACTCTCCCCAAACTCTCATCCAACTCTCTCTAAACTCTCAACCAACTCTCCCCAAACTCTCATCCAACTCTCTCTAAACTCTCAACCAACTCTCCCCAAACTCTCGACCAGCTCACCAAAAACTCACCCAACTCTCCTCAAACTCTCATCCAACTCTCTCTAAACTCTCAACCAACTCTCCCCAAACTCTCTCTAAACTCTCAACCAACTCTCCCCAAACTCTCATCCAACTCTCCCCAAACTCTCATCCAACTCTCCCCAAACTCTCAACCAACTCTCCCCAAACTCTCATCCAACTCTCTCTAAACATTCAACCAACTCTCCCCAATCTCTATTCCAACTCTCTCTAAACTCTCAACCAACTCTCCCCAAACTCTCATCCAACTCTCTCTAAACTCTCAACCAACTCTCCCCAAACTCTCATATAACTCTCTCTAAACTCTCATCCAACTCTCCCCAAACTCTCGACCAGCTCACCAAAAACTCTCACTCAACTCTCCTCAAACTCTCATCCAACTATCTCTAAACTCTTAACCAACTCTCCCCAAACTCTCATATAACTCTCTCTAAACTCTTGACCAACTCTCCCCAAACTCTCATCCAAGTCTCTCTAAACTCTTGACCAACTCTACCCAAACTCTCAACCAACTCTCTCTAAACTCTTGACCAACTCTCCTCAAACTCTCATCCAACTCTCTCTAAACTCTTGACCAACTCTCCCCAAACTCTCATCCAAGTCTCTCTAAACTCTTGACCAACTCTACCCAAACTCTCATCCAAGTCTCTCTAAACTCTTGACCAACTCTCCCAAACTCTCATCCAAGTCTCTCTAAACTCTTGACCAACTCTCCCCAAACTCTCATCCAAGTCTCTCTAAACTCTTGACCAACTCTCCCCAAACTCTCAACCAACTCTCCCCAAACTCTCAAACAACTCTCCCCAAACTCTTGACCAGCTCACCCAAAACTCACAACCAACTCTCCCCAAACTCTCATCCAACTCTCTCTAAACTCTCAACCTACTCTCCCTAAACTCTCATCCAACTCTCTCTCTAAACTCTTGACCAACTCTACCAAAACTCTCATCCAAGTCTCTCTAAACTCTTGAGTACCTCCCCAAACTCTCAACCAACTCTCCCCAAAACTCTCATCCAAGTATCTCTAAACTCTTGAGTACCTCCCCAAACTCTCAACCAACTCTCCCCAAAACTCTCATCCAAGTCTCTCTAAACTCTTGAGTACCTCCCCAAACTCTCATCCAAGTCTCTCTAAACTCTTGAGTACCTCCCCAGACTCTCAACCAACTCTCCCCAAAACTCTCATCCAAGTCTCTCTAAACTCTTGAGTACCTCCCCAAACTCTCAACCAACTCTCCCCAAAACTTTCATCCAAGTCTCTCTAAACTCTTGAGTACCTCCCCAAACTCTCAACCAACTCTCCCCAAAACTCTCATCCAAGTCTCTCTAAACTCTTGAGTACCTCCCCAAACTCTCAACCAACTCTCCCCAAAACTCTCATCCAAGTATCTCTAAACTCTTGAGTACCTCCCCAAACTCTCAACCAACTCTCCCCAAAACTCTCATACAAGCCTCTCTAAACTCTTGAGTACCTCCCCAAACTCTCAACCAACTCTCCCCAAAACTCTCATCCAAGTCTCTCTAAACTCTTGAGTACCTCCCCAAACTCTCAACCAACTCTCCCCAAACTCTCATCCAACTCTCTCTAAACTCTTGAGTACCTCCCCAAACTCTCAACCAACTCTACCCAAACTCTCATCCAAGTCTCTCTAAACTCTTGAGTACCTCCCCAAACTCTCAACCAACTCTCCCCAAAACTCTCATCCAAGTCTCTCTAAACTCTTGAGTACCTCCCCAAACTCTCAACCAACTCTCCCCAAAACTCTCATCCAAGTCTCTCTAAACTCTTGAGTACCTCCCCAAACTCTCAACCAACTCTACCCAAACTCTCATCCAAGTCTCTCTAAACTCTTGAGTACCTCCCCAAACTCTCAACCAACTCTCCCAAAACTCTCATCCAAGTATCTCTAAACTCTTGAGTACCTCCCCAAACTCTCAACCAACTCTCCCCAAAACTCTCATCCAAGTCTCTCTAAACTCTTGAGTACCTCCCCAAACTCTCAACCAACTCTCCCCAAAACTCTCATCCAAGTCTCTCTAAACTCTTGAGTACCTCCCCAAACTCTCAACCAACTCTCCCCAAAACTCTCATCCAAGTCTCTCTAAACTCTTGAGTACCTCCCCAAACTCTCAACCAACTCTCCCCAACACTCTCATCCAAGTCTCCCCATTGGGAACTTTCACAACTCTCCCTGAACTCTTGACCAGCTCTCCCAAACTTTCAACTAACTCTCCCCAAACTCTCATCCAACTCTCTCTCTAAACTCTTGACCAACTCTACCAAAACTCTCATCCAAGTCTCTCTAAACTCTTGAGTACCTCCCCAAACTCTCAACCAACTCTCCCCAAAACTCTCATCCAAGTCTCTCTAAACTCTTGAGTACCTCCCCAAACTCTCAACCAACTCTCCCCAACACTCTCATCCAAGTCTCCCTATTGGGAACTTTCACAACTCTCCCTGAACTCTTGACCAGCTCTCCCCAAACTTTCAACTAACTCTCCTCAAAACTTTCAAGTAACTCTCCCAAAACTTTTGATCAATTCTTCTCAAACTCTCAAACACCTCTCTCCTAACCCTGGCCCAACTCTCCCCAAATTTTGAGCTAATTCTTGAACAGACCCTCACCTCATCTCCAGTTTGGCCTTAAGTTGATTAATCTCTCTCTGGTGTAGAGACTTCAGTCTCTGGATTTCTTTCTCTCTCTCCAATTTGTCCTTTTCTCGTTCTATTTTACGCTGCCTCTCTCTTTCTAACTTCTCCTCAAACAGACGACACTTGACCTCCTGCTCTACAAGACTGTTCACTCTGAAATGGCCAGTTTTTTGTGCAAATGAAAACTAAAACTATCTTTGAAATCTCAAAATGACCAACATTTTAAAACTGTGCATAAAATATCAAAATATCTAGAGCAAACATTTTTAAAAAAATTTGAAATGAATTACATTAAGATTATGCTTGAATTATGTTATATTACGTGATGCAGGAGCAAATTATATAAACTGTACAATTCAAGTACCTAGGATCCATCATCAATTTAGGTGAACCCTAAACCAAAGTCAATGCTATATAAGAAAAAAGGAAAGGAGACCAATCATACTACAAGGCGTATAAGGGTACATGATGTTAGCGTACATATTTTTTTTAATAGGGCAGCGCTGCTTCCTTTTACCACAAAAAATAAGGTACCTATTTAAGGCTGGGTGAACCTGGATTAGTTAAAAACACCATTAATATAGACTAATATGAAGCACTTTTTTTTCATCATTACAAAAAAGGAAATTAATCTGGTATGAACGAGTCATTATATCTAGCAGTCTAGCTAAAACCAAATTAAATTAAAATAGTGAAAGATGAAAGACACAGAAGTACAAAATAGAGAAGATAGACTGATGATAGCAATGGATGGATGGGGGAAAACATTCAAAGATATCCAGAAAATTAATTAAAAAATAAAACCTGTAGATGACATCATTAAAGGAACAAATTATTTCCTATCATGATGAACCATAGATCTAGTATTTCCTATACCTGTCTTGTTTCTCCATATCCAACAATCTCAGCTTCTCAAACTCTATTTTATCCAGCTGTGTCTCTCGCTCCTCATCGAATCGCACCTGACGAGACTCCAACTCTGATGTTTTAACCTCTAGCTGTTCTCGTAGAGTTTCCAGTTCCTGCAAAGTATATCAAAAGCATGACTGTAAAAGATTTTACAAAACAAACTACAGAACTTTAGCTAAATAAGTAAATTTAGATTAGCAAGCACAGTAAACAAAATACAAAGGCCATACAAATATAAATATAGACACTGAAAACAGAATTGAAATAAATTTATTATCACAAGTTGGAAGAATCAACATAAAGCAGTCCAGACAAACCTATAGGTGTACTCTCCCTCTCAAAGTGGTGTAAAGTAGGCATATTGATGGCTCCTATAGTTTAACTGTTACAAACCACTCTCTGATGGCTCTCACAGTTTAACTATTACAAATCACTCTCTGATGGCTCCTATAGTTTAACTGTTACAAACCACTCTCTGATGGCTCTCACAGTTTTACTGTTACAAATCACTCTCTGATGGCTCTCACAGTTTTACTGTTACAAATCACTCTCTGATGGCTCTCACAGTTTTACTGTTACAAATCACTCTCTGATGGCTCTCACAGTTTTACTGTTACAAATCACTCTCTGATGGCTCTCACAGTTTAACTGTTACAAATCACTCTCTGATGACTCCCATAGCTTAACTATTACAAATCACTCTCTGATGGCTCCTATAGTTCAACTGTTACAAACCACTCTCTGATGGCTCCTATAGTTAAACTGTTACGAACCACTCTCTTATGGCTCCTGTACTTTAACTGTTACAAACCACACTTAGAGAATGAAATATTATGCAAGTACTTGCTGTAATAGTTTACCTGTGATCATTCTAGGATGGAGGGCAACACCTTGTTGTTGTGGATGATGCTAATGAACATATCATTTCTGTATGGGACCTTGGCAAAGAGAAGCCTCACAAGGTTACAGAAACCAAGGTTGGTATAGGCTTGTTTATCTCATCTGTTCTTTGTTAGTGTTCACCAGCTTTGTTAGTGTTCACCAGCTTTGTTAGTGTTCACCAGCTTTATTACTTTACATCTCTAGATAAGAAGAGTAATGAAAATGTTCTGAAAGAGGCCAAAGTAAAAAGAGAGCTAATTTCCAATATTAGGAAGAAACAATCACCATTTTTTGGCCATGTAATGAGAAAAGAACAATTGGAATATATTGTAACAACTGGGAAAATTGAGGGACGAAGAGATAGAGGGAAGCAAAGAGAAAAGACACCAGACAGCTTAAGAGAATGGCTTGGCAGAAGGTCAACAACAGAAATGATAAATAACTGTTGTGATCGAAGGTTGTGGAGAGACATGATCACCTATGCCAGCAGGCCCGGTACTTGATGATGATGATGAATATCCTTAATGTAAGCTTGTTGGCTATTTTATTACAAATAATGTCCCACATATATACTGTCTTAGAGGAGTGAAATAACATTTGACAGTACTGCTAGTATACAGCATGGAAGGGGGAAGGTGTTTGTAGTGCCCTCCCTTGATGTTATAACTTGTCCCCAATTCAGTGAATCAGGTACATATTCCTTTTCCCGCTGCTATTTCATTACCTTTACCCTGTTTAATGTCAAGAACAGTAGACTGACATAAGGATAAGACTTCTTAAAGTTTTGATATTAAAATTGATAAACATTTTCAATTCAATATTTAGCATTAGGTCATTTATATTTTCTTAATTTAATAAATGAAATAAGCACACAGAATACATGAACTTTAGTAGACAAAATACAGAGAACTAGCATAGTAAATGCTAAAGTCTAGTTTTTCTGGTCTGTACTCAGATCTGTATTCAACACACTATTCCCATTCACATATATCCATAATGTGCAACCTCATGTCACATTTAGACATCTTTTTAGTGTAGAAGTTGTCTTCTTGTTTTCCTTTGCCAAGCTATCTCTGCATATAGAATATTTCAAGAGGAAAAACAGAGCACCTATGGATTCACCTGATGTACAGTGATGATGATCCTAACATAACATTACATAGCAAAACATAACATGCCAAAAGATAACAAAGCATAACATAATATAACAAAACATAACATAACAAAACATAACAAACTATAACAAAATAAAACATAACAAAACATAGCATAACATAACATAACAAAATAAAACATAACATAACATAACATATCTATGGGAATGTGTCCTTCCTGCTTGAGCAAAAGTGGTCTAACCATTTGAGATGATGTTGTGAAGGCAAGTGAACACATTCGGCGCTCCGACACTTTGTTGCTTGTTACTTTATTTCTCAAAGAGATTCCAAATATGAATCTCAGACAATCCATGTGTAAAACATTTCAACTTCTTGCAAGGTGTATAAAGATCATGATTCAAAGGCATAATAGAGCACTCAATCTATCTATTGTCCTGTTGGGTCGTAGGCAGCACACAGGGCAGAAATTCTAGGGTCTCTATGACTGACAATCTTTGTTACCAAGTGTGGGTCGTAGGCAGCACACAGGGCAGAAATTCTAGGGTCTCTATGACTGACAATCTTTGTTACCAAGTGTGGGTCGCAGGCAGCACACAGAGCAGAAATTCTGGAGTCTCTATGACTGACAATCTTTGTTATCAAGTGTGGGTCGTAGGCAGCACACAGGGCAGAAATTCTAGAGTCTCTATGACTGACAATTTTTTTTATCAAGATACAGATCATATCGGTGGCATCGGTGATCATCTGTAAGACGACACCAAAGAAGTGCATGGGCATTTACAGCATGCTCGGCCGGCAGAACAGTCAAGGAAGACAGTGGTGCATACGTCATGACCACGATTAGCATGACAATGGAGGTGATGGCAGTGACCAAGGCATTCAAATGGTTAGAGTCACAAGACTACACCCAAGCATGTATTCTGAGTGATTCGATGAGCATGATAAAAAAAGTGGAGGCGGGCTCTGTACGCATGCAATGGGTAGAGTCGTTGCAGAAATCCAAAATATGTAAGGTCACCTTTGTCTATGTCCCTGGACATGTGGGATTATGGGGAAATGAAAGAGAGGACAGGTTGGCTAGCTGTGCTGTCATTGAGGACGGGCAACCAATGGATTGGGCGGACATCATCAATGCCCTCCGAGATGTGGGAAGAGCACATGACTTCGACAAACACAGATCCACGTCACTTCTTCGGATGAAAGAGATGGGAGTTAAGATGGGCACAGGCAGAAATGAGAAACTTAGTGGGCGTGTAGAAGACTTATAAACCAACATAGAACTGGAGTCGTCAGTCGCTGGACACTGAGGGAATTGCTGAGGAGGGGATCTGAGCACCTATGGACATGTTCGGAGTGCAATGATGATGACCCGCAAATAACTCAATAACTCAATATCAAGTGCCAAACCTTGCACAGGACCTGCATTATATTTCACCATATGTCCCTGTTTTAAGCAAGCCACTCAATCTCACCAGGGAAGCTGATGCCTGCTGTTGTTGCCTCTCACCTCAGTTTCTTTACAGTATTTTTCTAGGTCAGCCTCTTTTTTTTGTGTTACCTTCTGGTTCCCATTTTAGGGCTTGCTTTGAGACTCTCTTGTTGTTTCTTCCCATCACATGGCCAACATATGACCACCTTCTTCTCTTGTTGACTCTTCTCATCACATGGCCAACATATGACCACCTTCTTCTCTTGTTGACTCTTCTCATCACATGGCCAACATATGACCACCTTCTTCTCTTGTTGACTCTTCTCATCACATGGCCAACATATGACCACCTTCTTCTCTTGTTGACTCTTCTCATCACATGGCCAACATATGACCACCTTCTTCTCTTGTTGACTCTTCTCATCACATGGCCAACATATGACCACCTTCTTCTCTTGTTGACTCTTCTCATCACATGGCCAACATATGACCACCTTCTTCTCTTGTTGACTCTTCTCATCACATGGCCAACATATGACCACCTTCTTCTCTTGTTGACTCTTCTCATCACATGGCCAACATATGACCACCTTCTTCTCTTGTTGACTCTTCTCATCACATGGCCAACATATGACCACCTTCTTCTCTTGTTGACTCTTCTCATCACATGGCCAACATATGACCACCTTCTTCTCTTGTTGACTCTTCTCATCACATGGCCAACATATGACCACCTTCTTCTCTTGTTGACTCTTCTCATCACATGGCCAACATATGACCACCTTCTTCTCTTGTTGACTCTTCTTATCACATGGCCAACATATGACCACCTTCTTCTCTTGTTGACTCTTCTCATCACATGGCCAACATGTGACCACTTTCTTCTCTTGTTGTCTCTTCTCATCACATGGCCAACATGTGACCACTTTCTTCTCTTGTTGTCTCTTCTCATCACATGGCCAACATATGACCACCTTCTTCTCTTGTTGACTCTTCTCATCACATGGCCAACATGTGACCACCTTCTTCTCTTGCTGACTCTTCTCATCACATGGCCAACATGTGACCACCTTCTTCTCTTGTTGTCTCTTCTCATCACATGGCCAACATGTGACCACCTTCTTCTCTTGTTGTCTCTTCTCATCACATGGCCAACATATGACCACCTTCTTCTCTTGTTGTCTCTTCTCATCACATGGCCAACATATGACCACCTTCTTCTCTTGTATCTTCTCATCACATGGCCAACATATAGCCACCTTCTTCTCTTGTTGTCTCTTCTCATCGCATGGCCAACATACGGCCACCTTCTTCTCTTGTTGTCTCTTCTCATCGCATGGCCAACATATGGCCACCTTCTTCTCTTGTTGTCTCTTCTCTTCGCATGGCCAACATATGGCCACCTTCTTCTCTTGTTGTCTCTTCTCATCACATGGCCAACATATGGCCACCTTCTTCTCTTGTTGTCTCTTCTCTTCGCATGGCCAACATATGACCACCTTCTTCTCTCGTTGTCTCTTCTCATCACATGGCCAACACCACCTTCTTCTCTTGATTATTGATGAAATTGTTGGAAGCTTTTTGTCATTTCTCTTATTTCTGCACTATTTCATGGTACACAAACTACTTCTCTTGAGATATTTGTTTTCAAATGCATCCAAATTTATTTTCTATTTCTTTAGTTATTTTCCAGCTCTTGCATTAATGGATAATACATTTGATTTGAAAATCCTGTGATTCTTCTTGTGCTTTGTCATTTGGATTTCTGTATTTTATCAGTTTCTAAAAGTAAAAGTCATTGCTGTATTTGCTATTCTGATTCTAATTTCTTTCTTTGTGTCCCGTAAGTGCTCAACAAATATTAAAAATTAAAATAAGCCCACCTTCTGTCTCTTGTTCAAGTCTTGCCTCTGAGCAGCAAGTTGATCATCAGACATATTTAGTAGTCTATTATCAAGATTGTCCTCCAATGAGCATTTCCCTAACACTTCCGCTTGCAAGCCCACTAATCTAAAAATACAGAAATGAATTAAGACAGTCAACCTCTTGCTGATTGGTCAATTTGTGAGTTCTATATCCAAATGTTAAACCAAATTTAGAATTTTAAATAATTAGTTGATCAATTACAAATTTCACAAAATTTAAATAAATAAATATTAAAACTGTTACTGTTTGGCATGTGCAATTTTTTTTTTAGCTTTCAAATAGGTAAAGTTATTAAAGGAATTAGTTCATCAAAATAGTGGCTATGTATTACTGGTTCTCAGAATATACGATTATATAACATTAGTTTATAGGCAGTTGCTTTATGAGGATATTACGGTGGAACCGGTGACTAACATAACATAACATAACATAACAGTACATAGGTCACTGTCTATTATTAATCTTACCTATATTATTATTTTATATAGCTGTACAAAAATTTTTAATGACCGTGGTATTTATTCTTTCATTAAGTGGTAATACTGATTGTCAAATATATGGACAAATGAAGTCAGTTCCCCCATAAGGTGACTGTATATAATATTGGTTACAAAATATGTGAACAAGAGCAATTAGTTCCCCCATGAGGTGACTGTATATAACATTGGTTAACAAATAGGTGAACAAGAGCAATTAGTTTCCTCATAAGGTGACTGTATATAACATTGGTTACCAAATATGTGAACAAGAACAATTAGTTTCCCCATAAGGTGACTGTAACAAGCAAAAAATATGGACTAGATATGAATATCAAAAAGACTAAAACTATGATCATAAACAAAGAAAATTCTCAAGACCTACAATTAAATATCACAGTTGAAGGAATACATCTGGAGACAGTCCAGAGCTACAACTACCTGGGACGTACTATAACCAATGATGAAAAATGTAAAATTGAAATAAACAAAAGAATAGGTATAGCAAAAAGTAATTTTAATGCCATGAAAAATATACTAACAACAAAACAAATATCAGCAGGGCTGAAACTAACAATGGCAAAATGTTACATCTTCTCAGTATACCTGTATGGTGCAGAAACAAGGACATTAGACAAGAAAACAGAACAGAAAATTGAAGCCTTTGAAATGTGGATTTATAGAAGAATAGGCAGAATTGGATGGAAAGAAAAGAAAACAAACGATGAAGTTTTAAAACAACTGAAAATAAAAAGAGAACTACTAAATACAATTAAGACAGGACAAATGACATTTTTGGGGCATGTTAAAAGATACAACAGCCTACTAAAAGTAATATTGGAAGGGAAAATACAAGGTAAAAGAGGCAGAGGCAGACCAAGACTAACATGGATGAGTAACATCAAAAGATGGACAAATCAATCTATGACAGCCTGCACCATCAAAGCAAGAAACAGAATAGAATGGCGATCCATGGTAGCCAACCTTCGTTGCAGAGAAGGCCCTCGATGATGATGATGATAATGATAAGGTGACTGTATATAACATTGGTTACTAAATTTGTGAACAAGAGCAATTAGTTTCCCCATAAGGTGACTGTATATAATATTGGTTATGAAATATGTGAACAAGATCAATTAGTTTCCCCATAAGGTGAATATTATTGGGTCTCAAATATATGACAAAGTATCTATTCTTCCAAAAACTCACAATTGGAAAAAAAAACCATGAAATCTGAAATTCCTAATTTGTTTGTAAGAAAACTCAGGCAGACTTACCGCATCCTTTCCTTTTTAATATTTGTTTGTAAGAAAACTCAGGCAGACTTACCGCATCCTTTCCTTTTTAATATTTGTTTGTAAGAAAACTCAGGCAGACTGACCGCATCCTTTCCTTTTTAATATTTGTTTGTAAGAAAACTCAGGCAGACTGACCGCATCCTTTCCTTTTTAATATTTGTTTGTAAGAAAACTCAGGCAGACTTACCGCATCCTTTCCTTTTTAATATTTGTTTGTAAGAAAACTCAGGCAGACTTACCGCATCCTTTCCTTTTTAATATTTGTTTGTAAGAAAACTCAGGCAGACTTACCGCATCCTTTCCTTTTTAATATCATCCAGTTTGAGTTCATAGGTGTGCTCTAGGGTTTCAATCTCAACTTCTAATTCTTCAACCTGTGGATCAGTGACATAAATATGAGAACATCTCTTGGTTTTATGGAAGGGATAACATTATATGTTGATTACAGAGGAAGGGATAAGAAATAACGTTAGACAAAAAGGGATAAGAAATAACGTTAGACAAAAAGGGATAAGAAATAACGTTAGACAAAAAGGGATAAGAAATAACGTTAGACAAAAAGGGATAAGAAATAACGTTAGACAAAAAGGGATAAGAAATAACGTTAGACAAAAAGGGATAAGAAATAACGTTAGACAAAAAGGGATAAGAAATAACGTTAGACAAAAAGGGATTAGAAATAACGTTAGACAAAAAGGGATAAGAAATAATGTCAGACAAAAAGGGATAAGAAATAACGTTAGACAAAAAGGGATAAGAAATAACGTTAGACAAAAAGGGATAAGAAATAACGTTAGACAAAAAGGGATAAGAAATAACGTTAGACAAAAAGGGATAAGAAATAACGTTAGACAAAAAGGGATAAGAAATAACGTTAGACAAAAAGGGATAAGAAATAACGTTAGACAAAAAGGGATTAGAAATAACGTTAGACAAAAAGGGATAAGAAATAATGTCAGACAAAAAGGGATAAGAAATAATGTTAGACAAAAAGGGATAAGAAATAACGTTAGACAAAAAGGGATGAGAAATAACGTTAGACAAAAAGGGATGAGAAATAACGTTAGACAAAAAGGGATAAGAAATAACGTTAGACAAAAAGGGATGAGAAATAACGTTAGACAAAAAGGGATAAGAAATAACGTTAGACAAAAAGGGATGAGAAAAAGTGTTGGTCAGAAAGGCAAAAAAAAAAAAAATATGCAGGTGTTAGGAAAGTATAAAAAAAAGTCTATTGGTGAGGGAAGGGATAAGAATGTAAGTTGGTTTGAGGTAATGGATAAGAATGTAAGTTGGTTTGAGGGAAAGGATAAGAATGTATGTTGGTTTGAGGTAATGGATAAGAATGTAAGTTGGTTTGAGGGAAGGGATAAGAATGTAAATTGGTTTGAGGGAAGGGATAAGAATGTAAGTTGGTTTGAGGGAAGGGATAAGAATGTAAATTGGTTTGAGGGAAGGGATAAGAATGTAAGTTGGTTTGAGGGAAGGGATAAGAATGTAAGTTGGTTTGAAGGAAGGGATAAGAATGTAAGTTAGTTTGAGGGAATGGATAAGAATGTAAGTTGGTTTGAGGGAAGGGTTAAGAATGTAATTTGGTTTGAGGGAAGGGATAAGAATGTAAGTTGGTTTGAGGTAATGGATAAGAATGTAAGTTGGTTTGAGGGAAAGGATAAGAATGTATGTTGGTTTGAGGTAATGGATAAGAATGTAAGTTGGTTTGAGGGAAGGGATAAGAATGTAAATTGGTTTGAGGGAAGGGATAAGAATGTAAGTTGGTTTGAGGGAAGGGATAAGAATGTAAATTGGTTTGAGGGAAGGGATAAGAATGTAAGTTGGTTTGAGGGAAGGGATAAGAATGTAAGTTGGTTTGAAGGAAGGGATAAGAATGTAAGTTAGTTTGAGGGAATGGATAAGAATGTAAGTTGGTTTGAGGGAAGGGTTAAGAATGTAATTTGGTTTGAGGGAAGGGATAAGAATGTACGTTTGTTTGTGGGAAGGGATAAGAATGTATGTTGGTATGTGGGAAGGGATAAGAATGTATGTTTGGTATGTAGGAAGGGATAAGAATGTATGTTGGTATGTAGGAAGGGATAAGAATGTATGTTTGGTATGTAGGAAGGGATAAGAATGTATGTTTGTTTGTGGGAAGGGATACAAATGTATGTTGGTATGTGGGAAGAGATAAAAATATATGTTGGTATGTGGGAAGAGATAAAAATATATGTTGGTTAGAGAGAAGGGATAATAATGTATGTTGGTTTGAGGGGCGGGATAAGAATGCATATTGATTAGAGGGGGGGGGATACAAATATATTTTGGTTTGAGGGAAGGGATAACAATTTATGTTAGTTTGAGGAAAAGGATAATAATGTACATTGGTTTGAGGGAAGGGATAAGAATTGAATGTTGATTTGAAGGAAGGGATAGGAATGTATGTTGGTTTGAGGGAAGGGATAAGAGTATTTGTTGATTAGAGAGGATGTGATAAAAAAAATGTGTTGATTAGAGAGTAAGGGTTTAGAAATGTTGTAAAGCAAGGGAGAGAAGAAGAAATGTTCACAGAAATCAGAACATTAAAGGGCAATTTTAGACCATCAGTTGAAGTAATTAATGGCCACAGTGGCAACACACTAACTGAACGTAAGGATGTATTGCAAATATGGAGTAAATTCTGTACAACAATGCATGATGAAATTTCAAAGCACTCAGAGCAAAAGAAAATGAAGAAAAAAAACCCAGAGTCTACACTAGATGAAGTGCCTCAGCAACAACATCAAAATTCTGATGAGAGAGATGTCCCTAGAATGAGATGATATTCCAGCTGAATTTATCTAGACTGAAGGGGAGACCAGTGCTTTTATTTAGATAATATTCCAGCTGAATTTATCCAGACTGAAGGGGCGACCAGTGCTCTTATTTAGATAATATTCCAGCTGAATTTATCCAGACTGAAGGGGCGACCAGTGCTCTTATTTAGATAATATTCCAGCTGAATTTATCCAGACTGAAGGGGAGACAAGTGCTCTTATTTAGATGATATTCCAGCTGTGAATTTATCCAGACTGAAGGGGGAGACGAGTGCTCTTATTATCACACACCCTGTGTGAAGATCTGGAACAGTGGCCAAAGTTATGGTAAAGATCAGTGTACAATCCCATTCCAAAGAAAGGAAATCTGAAACTGTGTACCAACTACCAAATGATTGCCCTAATAAGTCATGCCAGAAATTGATCTTACAGATCATCATGAAGAGGAGAGAATGGAAGTAAGAACAGGAATTTTGTATTGTTCAAGCAGATTTCAGACACAGTAGAGGTGCCCGGGGCCTCGCGTTAATGTGAGAAGCATCTTGTGATGTGCAGAAAGTATGCATGCTTGCTTGCGTTCGCCCGATGACTAAAGTATTCTAGAGTATTCTGGTAGACTAGAATATTACTCTTCGTCATCCGCCCTTAAAAGGAAATTAAGTGAGCGTGTTTGCGTTGTGTTGTGGTTTGTAGTATAACTGTTATATTTGCGCCTTTCGGCCCAACACATCCGACTTCAGCACGACATTTTTGAGTACCGGGTTGTCTTCCCTCTTCGATCCCTGCTCACTTGGCCAGACTAGACAGGTTAGTCTGTTACTAGAGGCACCACGGAAAGGTGGAGCAGGGTCTGGATGGTTCTGGTTCACCGATCCTGGCACAAGCCATCAGCTGGCAGAAAGTATAATGTTGAACTACACATGTGCTTCATATATTACAGTAAAACCTTTCATTTTGTACAACATAAAACTATAGGTCATCATGAAAGACATGAACTTAGATCTTTCCTTACATTGTTATAATCTTTAGTCACATATTTTATTATCGACAATTTAAAAAAAAACTATAGGTCATCATGAAAGACATGAACATTGTTATAATCTTTTGTCACATATTTTATTATTGACAATTTTAAAAAAAAAACTAATGTATTTTAAGGCAGTCAAACTCCACTTGATTGAATTGAATTTTCTCCACCTTTTTCACCCTGGACAGATCTTGTACAAAAAAAGCTGTGGAATCTCTTAAATGTTTGATAAATTGTGATAAATGATATATCATTTCAAAAATAAAAGAATTCACTTGATACATATTTTTTTTAAAAACCAGACATACACACTGGCAATGGGAATCACTTTTTTTTTTTTTTATTTCTGTCCTTAGTTTAATTTTTAACTTCTGTTGCTTAAATTGAATTTAACAATCATCATTTTTTGGCCATGTAATGAGAAGGGAATAGCTGGAATATATTGTAACAACTGGGAAAATCGAGGGACGAAGAGATAGAGGGAAGCAAAGAGAAAAAATACCAGACAGCTTAAGAGAATGGCTTGGCAGAAGGTCAACAACAGAAATTATAAATAACTGTCGAGATAGAAAGTTGTGGAGAGACATGATCACCTACACCAGCAGGCATGGTGCTTCATGATATAATGAAAAAAAGTAGCAACAATATAGAGTAATAAAAGAAAGATGAAATGACTCACTTTATCCTTTCTTCGATTCTCCTTTTCTTCTGTTTTTCTTGCCATCTCCTCCAGCTCCCCAGAGAGAACAGATTTTTCCTCCTCCAAACCAACAATTTGTTTCTTGAATTTCCTGCTGGCTGCTGCTGATTCTTTGGCCAACTTTTTTGTAAAAACAGGTCAAAATAGACATTATTTTTAAAAACTTTCAATCCAAGTTGAACTGTAATAACATTAAACAGGTAAACAGGTTGACGACAATTCTATTATAAATTTGCATTTGAACATTCACAGCTGCACAATTTGAATTCATTTTCACCATTTCATGAAATATACACCTATTTTGTCAGCATACATGAAATTTACAGTTGTAAGAGCTACCTTGAAATGCACAGACAATTTCTACCATTCATAAAACAAAATGACATCTTAACATGATTTGCTCAAAATACGAGAGCAGCCTGTGGCTCACAGTTGGACTCAGGATCAGTGAGACACAGCTGGCCAAGATCTTACTTTATTTCCCTATATCCATGACAAGCCACGAAACCTGGCCACTGAGTAGGAAAGATAAAAGAGGGATGCAAACCCAGCCACTATAATCTATTGGACAATCTGATGTGCTGGGCCAAATATTGCTTCCTGGTTGAAAAATGTAGCATGATGCTACAAATGGTATTTTCAGATGTGACTGGCACTGAAGAAAGAATGAGATGCAATATATTGTATTTTTATGCATTTTATAACTTTTAACATCACTAATTTTGCCCCTAAATGTTTCTAGAACCCGTTTAGTTGTTTGCCTTTCTGATCATGAAATTAATAGATTGATTTTCTTGTACCTGACCATGAATTATTTAATTAATAGACTATAACCTCTATCCGTTAGCGACGTTTTTACGAAACCTTTGTCAAATTTACGAACACTAGTTAGCGATGTTTTTACGACACCTTTGTAAAATTTACGAACACTAATGTTACACTTGGAGTTAGGAAAATTGTATTTTCTGTGAACTTTTGCTACATAGATGTGTGTTTATACAAGGAGAGATGCAGGAATCAGATGTGGTAATTATTTCCTGGCTTAGGTTCAACTTTTGGCCTGAAGTTCAACCACATGGTGTCATGGCTACCTGATGTGCTATGTTGTCTATTCATATGTTGACCGTTGGTCCATCATTCCAGCCGTTATGTTCAGCTTCCTCTTAGCATCATTCGCTGCCTATCCCATGTTACAAAGGTTTGTCTCACAAAGAGCCAAAGAGATTTCTCTCGTCATAAGAAAAAAAAAAGGGGGAAAAACATTTCTTGAAAATTGGCTAAATTTATTTTAAAAACAGCTGCATTCTTACGATACCTTAGTAATTTTTACTATGTGCACGTGGTATTTGAAAAAAAAAATCCAACATCAAAGGAAACAAATCCAACACTACGGGTCACTAGAAGCAATAATTAGAAACCTATAGGGTGATGTTTGCCCATGGCAAGCAGTTGAACTCCAAGAATTGTTATTTTGAATTATAAACTTTACGACGATGTTGTAATTTTGGGTTAATTAATAAATTAATATTCCTGTTGAACTTTCTGGTCATGAATTATTAAATGAATATATTAATTTACTACTACTCTTGTTGAACTTTCTGGTCATGAATTATTAAACGAATATATTAATTTACTACTACTCTTGTTGAACTTTCTGGTCATGAATTATTAAACGAATATATTAATTTACTACTACTCTTGTTGAACTTTCTGGTCATGAATTATTAAACGAATATATTAATTTACTACTACTCTTGTTGAACTTTCTGGTCATGAATTATTAAACGAATATATTAATTTACTACTACTCTTGTTGAACTTTCTGGTCATGAATTATTAAACGAATATATTAATTTACTACTACTCTTGTTGAACTTTCTGGTCATGAATTATTAAACGAATATATTAATTTACTACTACTCTTGTTGAACTTTCTGACTGTGAATTGTAATTATTTGATTAATAGTTTGATGTAATTGTTGCCTTTGTTGAATTAGTTGGTTTATATCTGTTTAAGTAATTTCTTCTTTTACCTCTTTGACTGCAGTTTCCCTGTTTTCAAGGGCTTGTGTCTGTTCTTCAATCTCGTGATCCAGTTGTCGGAGATCATCACTATGCTGCCACAAAAGTTCCTGCCTGGCAAGATGCAAAGCCCCAACTTCTGCAGATTTCTTAGTCTCCCAGTCTTTCATCTCAGACTCTATCCTGGCCATCTCCTCATGCTGGCGCTGGGCAAACTTGTGCTCCTCTTCAGTTAACAACTTCCTGGCTTCTGCTAGCTGCTGAGCCTCCATTTCACATTCTAACTTCTCTTGGGCACTAGAGAAATTTCTGAGGAATTGTAAACAAACATTATAAATCAATCTACTTGATCAATTTCTTACATCAGTCAAGATTACGCTAGAACTGGTATGATGGCAGCATGGTTAGTGTACACATATGCTGATAGTGATGAGTGTTGAGTTCAACTTCCAATGTTGTGGTTGATTTTTTTTTTCAAAACCAACACTGTTTTACAGTTCACCAAAGTCTCTGAAAATAGGTACCAGAGATTTTCTCTCAGAAATTAGGTTGAGCACATTACCCATTAATGTGGTGATGATAAGAAAATAATAAGGGCATTAACACCATATTCAATGCTACTAAACGTATTGGAATCTTATTTGCTTATTTACAGGCATGTCACAAGATCTAACAGCAGGGTCAAGACTATCTTACTGGAGCAGTGAAAAATGGAAACTGAAGATTTATACAAAGAAGAAAATGTTTTGGTGATATGAAAGAAAGGACAGGAAAAACATTCCAATAAAGCCAAGCTATTGGCACACAACAGAGAAAAATGGAGAAAGATCCTAAAGAAATTAGTGTCAACAGATCAAAGGCTCTCAGATAACAAGAGATTGTGCAGGAAACCTGAAGAATAGAAAAGTGTGATATTGCGAGAGCTTTGAAAGAATACCTCTCACAGGATGACGACAAGGGAGCTGAGGATAATCCACATGTCAAAGGAATGGTGGAACATGGCGCCACAAAGGGTGAAAGCAGGAATAGCATCCTCAGTGGAAAATAATGCAACATGGTTAACTAATGCAAGACAGGAACAGTCAGTAGACAAACACTTCAATGGTTGCTTGAACAGGAAGCGGAGCAGATATGAAAATGTCCTAACTGCGGTGACACCAGTTTGAACTAAAGACTAAAGAGATCAACCAAACAGGTTGTGAAAACTCAACCAATTCTGAGAAAACACAATACAGCTGATATATAAGTATATTCCCCACACTGGCAGCAGTGTGCTCATGTCTCAAAACATCTCAAAACATATATTGGCTAAAGAGGTTGATGCTTGGGAAACAGAATATGTGAACACTTATATAACATCAAACATTGATCCTGAAACCCTTGTCTCCTCCCATTGCCAGGACACAATACCTCTGATGACTTCTGTGTTACTGACATCATCTCTTGTTCCTCTGATGACTTCTGTGTTACTGACATCATCTCTTGTTCCTCTGATGACTTCTGTGTTACTGACATCATCTCTTGTTCCTCTGATGACTTCTGTGTTACTGACATCATCTCTTGTTCCTCTGATGACTTCTGTGTTACTGACATCATCTCTTGTTCCTCTGATACCCATAGCCGTTTCACATTGGAGAACCGACTCATAGCCCGCTTTGGTACTCTCAAACAACCGAGAGGATTAAACTTTTTTCACTATTTTCTTTAATCTCTGGTCTCTTTCTTGCATCTTATCCCTATTTCTCCCTGTGTTATCTTTATTACCTCTCTTGCTCTTCTTCCCCCTTGCCACTCCTATCCTCTCTCTTTTTTACTTTTTTCCTCCCACTTTCTTTCTACCCTATGGGACATCTCCTGTCATGTTTCCAATTGTTCCAATTTTTCATTGTTTGGTTCCTTTGCTCTACTTAAATCCTACCTGCCCTATTGTCTATTAATCTTTTAAAGACTTTACGAAAATCCTGGCCACTGTCTTTTCACTATTTTTTTTAGAGTTGTGTAGTTGTGTATTCTTACTTGGAATTTTGTATTTAATGTGTCTAGTTTGTTGGTTATACTTGGTGAAGGTTTTTGTTGAAATGTTGTGGGTTGTCTTGTCTTTCTCTTAGTTTAGCTACTCAATACAGTTTTATGTTTATTTTCTTTGCCCAGGTGTCCCTCGCTATATAGGCAGATATTCTCTGACTTCAGAGGTGCTCTCATTTTTATCATCAAGAGTTTTAACATTTTGGGTAGAATACTTTTGCGGTCA
The DNA here is from genome assembly GCA_032433765.1 of Megaustenia siamemsis. NCBI lineage: Eukaryota > Metazoa > Mollusca > Gastropoda > Stylommatophora > Ariophantidae > Megaustenia > Megaustenia siamemsis. The sequence continues at coordinate 13,984,571 of JAVIAB010000050.1, read as the reverse complement.
TTAAACACCTTTTTGTATGTTTACTGATTGTCCTTAATTCATTTCCATATATAAGATTTGTACATAGACAATTGCCAGTAGAATTAATAGCAGCTATTGAAGAAACAGGGAGCCGCGATAGCTCAGTGGTTAGTGAACTGGACTACCACGGACAAGGGGTAGGGTTCGATCCCAACCGACGGCTTCCGGGTTCACCCAGCCTTAAATGGGTACCGGATTTTTTTCTGGGAAAGTAAAACAGCACGGGCGTAATACTGACCACATTACCCCAAAAATCATGTGCTGAAGGTCTGTAAAATATAGGGTCACTAACACCATATTTCCCTATACGCCACTTGGCGTGACGGGGTACTTTACTTACTTTTATTGAAGAAACAGGAGTCACATAACAAAGTTCATCATCATTATCAAGTACCAAGCCTGCTGTCGTAGGTGATCATGTCTCTCCACAACTTTCGATCTCGACAGTTATTTATCATTTCTGTTGTTGACCTTCTGTTAAGCCATTCTCTTAAGCTGCCAAGTATCTCTTCGTCCCTCAATTTTCCCAGTTGTTACAAAATATTTCAGCTGTTCTCTTCTCATTACATGGCCAAAAAATGATGATTATAACAAAGTTACAGATAATATAAAACTAAGACTTGCCTTACACTTATAAAACACATCTTCATCTTGATTTTCTACTACTCAAACCAATCTTATTCTTCTAAAACATCATCTGCACCTTATCTTTCTACAACTGAAAGAAATATATTCTTTCATAACTCATCTTTATCCTAGCTTTATTAAGAACTTTTCCCATCCAATTTTTAAACAATCCTGATCATACATTTCCACCACTCAAACCAATTTTGCGGCTCTAAAACTTGGATTAAACTTTCTCTATAACTCATACCCTAATTTATACTTTTTTTTTCCCATAATTCATTTATTAATCTATGACTCACCCACACTTTATTTTTCTATGACTGATTGACTCATCATCATCATCATGTGTCATACCAACTGATGTAGGTGATCATGTTCCTCCACAATCTTCTATCCACAGTACATTGTATCAATTCTGTTGTTGACTGTTTTCCATGCCATGACACCAAGCTATCTAGTATCTTCTCTCTTTGTCGCCCACATTCTCTCTTTCCAAATATTTTTCCAGTTGTAACCAAGTATTCCAACTTTCCTCTTCTCATGATTTGTCCCAAAAAATGTTGATTGTTTCTTTCCAATGATTTTTAGGAGCTCCCTTATTGTGTTGGCCTCTTTGAGAACTTCCTCATTGGTCTTTTTAGCTGTTCAGGGAACTTTCAACATTCTTCTGAGAAATCCCATCTCTGTGGCCTCTATTTGATTTTTCATTTGTTTATATATGATTCGCTTCCATAGGTCAGAATTGGCTCTATATAGCCCCGTGAACTCTCTTTCTCACTTCTATTGACATATATTTGTTTCATAAGATGTTTTTCATTTTCTGAAATGCTATTTTGGCCTGAGCTATTCTGCTTCTAATTCTGTGGTGCATCTTCCATCTGATGTTATTATTGTGCCCAAGTATTTGATGCGTTGCACTTGTTTCAGATTTGTCCCGTTTATTTTTATGCTGCATGCAGGTGATGACTGTTTTTTTTATACGACCAATCCCTACTTTATTCTTCTATGACTCATCCCTACTTTATTCTTCTATGACTCAACCCTACTTTATTCTTCTTGAACTTATCCGTAATTTATTCTTACCGCTGTTCTTACTCTTCTACGGCTCTCAGATTTAAAAAAAAGACAGTCACAAATTTTAAAAAGTACAAAACGTGTGGAACACAGCAGGAGCATTTACTATGTCAACTGACCCCTTCTGTAACTTGCCCTTGACTCTGGTCTCATTTTCCTGCAGATCATGCCAGGCCTCTTCTATCATGCCTGTGTGCTCATTAAGTTCATTCAATACAACCTTCCACTGTGCATTCTTCTCATCAGTAGCCACCTCATGCTGGGCCACAAGATCATCTTCTCGGAGATCCAAATCCTGAACTTCATGGAGAATGTTCTCATTGCTGTTTAGCAGATGTCTCTTCTTGGTCTCGTACTGGTCCTTCAGAGACTGCAACTTCTCTTTCTCTGTGGCTACATCTTCCTGAAGCTGCAAAATAGATGAAAACAAAGATGTAACTCTAGCAAAATAATATGCCCACAAATCTATATCTACAAACAAAAATACACGAAGCTACCTTGCATAGCTAACAAAAAAAACACAACACTATATCTATATAAAAAGTAAGTGAAGTACCCCCATCATGCCACGTGGCACATAGGGAATATGGTGTTAGTGACCATAAATTTTACAGACCTTCGGCACATGATTTTAGGGGTAATGTGGTCGGTATTACGCCCATGCCGCTTTACTTTCCGAGAAAAAAATCCGGTACCCATTAAAGGCTAGGTGAACCGGAAGTCATCGGTTGGGATTGAACCCTACCTCTTGTCCTTTGTAGTCCAGTTCACTAACCACTGAGCTATCGTGGCTCCCACTATATCTATATAAGTAGATGAATTGGATACATACTAAGAAAACCTGATGCCAACATAGCAAGACAGGCATTGTTCACAGGAAAAAAGAAAACATGTAAGGCCCAGGAATACAAGGAGGAGAGAAGCCATGGAAACCCTTAACAATTTTGATCTAGACTTGAGAGAAGTATAAAAAAATGTCTAAGATTAGGGATGGATATAGAAACCTTGTCTGTGGCCTTGACTGGAGAGAAGTAGAGAAAATGTCTAAGATTAGGGATGGATATAGAGACCTTGTCTGTGGCCTTGACTGGAGAGAAGTAGAGAAAATGTCTAAGATTAGGGATGGATATAGAGACCTTGTCTGTGGCCTTGACTGGAGAGAAGTAGAGAAAATGTCTAAGATTAGGGATGGATATAGAGACCTTGACTGGAGAGAAGTAGAGAAAATGTCTAAGATCAGGGATGGATATAGAAACCTTGTCTGTGGCCTTGACTGGAGAGAAGTAGAGAAAATGTCTAAGATTAGGGATGGATATAGAGACCTTGTCTGTGGCCTTGACTGCAGAGAAGTAGAGAAAATGTCTAAGATTAGGGATGGATATAGAGACCTTGACTGGAGAGAAGTAGAGAAAATGTCTAAGATCAGGGATGGATATAGAAACCTTGTCTGTGGCCTTGACTGGAGAGAAGTAGAGAAAATGTCTAAGATTAGGGATGGATATAGAGACCTTGTCTGTGGCCTTGACTGGAGAGAAGTAGAGAAAATGTCTAAGATTAGGGATGGATATAGAAACCTTGTCTGTGGCCTTGACTGGAGAGAAGTAGAGAAAATGTCTAAGATTAGGGATGGATATAGAGACCTTGTCTGTGGCCTTGACTGGAGAGAAGTAGAGAAAATGTCTAAGATTAGGGATGGATATAGAAACCTTGTCTGTGGCCTTGACTGGAGAGAAGTAGAGAAAATGTCTAAGATTAGGGATGGATAGAAACCTTGTCTGTGGCCTTGACTGGAGAGAAGTAGAGAAAATGTCTAAGATTAGGGATGGATATAGAGACCTTGTCCACTTTGCTCCAGATACTCTTTCTCTTTTTCTAAATTTTCTTTCTAGCAGTCTCAATCCTTGCAAAAAACATTTATCAAATCTCGCCATCTGTCTCTATTCTGAGCAAGCATTTCAATCTCGCTGTGCCTTAAACTGGTACCAGATTTTTCAGGAAAAGTAGGTCAGCATGGCATGACACCTACCATATCACCCATAAAATGTACCTTTTTTTTTAACTTTCTTAGACGATAAGAAATGACCCCACCACAAAAAATTATCCAATGACCAGGCTTGAAAAAGGTAGTAAAATGTAACTAAAGAAGGGTATGATTCAGCTGTCTAATTACTGATTAAAAGAACTGACACACAGAGCAGACCCACAGGTGCAGAGATCAGGACAACAGATAATAAAAAGTAAGCATGATCACGTACTTTGCTAGACTATTCCAGATTGGAAATCTTTCAGTCATCCATGTTCTACCTACCAAGCTTTAATTCCAGTTCTATTAGCTGCACTATCATCACTACAGTGTCTTAATCTGTTTGTCCATTAGTTAGTGTGTCTGTCTGTCCATCTTTCTGTCTATCTATTGTTCTGTCAAGCTGAAGATGGCACACAGAGAACTCCTGAACTCTGATGATCTTTGCAATTAATGTCAAACTTTGCACATGACACACTTTGTATCTCACCACTTGTCCTTGTTTTGGGCAAGCCTCTCCATCTCAGGAGGGTTCTGATGATCACTGTTGTTGCTTCTCGCCTCAGTGTTCTCTCTTGTGTTTTTCTACATCTGTCTCTTTTTCTTTTGCCATCTGTTGAGATTTCTGTTTCAACAACAATGGACTCATGATGTTGGTTTGTTAGGTCAATGATCAACGGACCATAGCGAGATGAAGAACCCTCCATCTTGGACTGGAACCAGACATTTGTCCTACTTATACCAAGCTTTAATTCTGATTCTTGTATTGCATTAACTGCACCATCATCATTACAGTAAAGGTGATGGTAAAGTATGAAATTTGAATCAGTTCTTTGGAGTCTTGTTTGGAAACTTCTGGATAGTGTTGTTTCAAGCATCAAAACTCACGATGCGAGGCAGTATTCCTCACCTACCCAGAGTACTACCCTGGTGCCCATTCTGCCAGCAGCTGGGTCGGCCGCGGGGGTATTTTTTTTCCATCCATGAGTACAACTCACACTGCTTCCAGTGGGAATCGAACACGGGTTGTCCGAACATCGCTAGCCCAGCCAGGTAATTCTCCCAACTAGGCTACCGAGGCCTCCAACACAAGTGAAGACACAAAGAAGTGGCAACACTTTGTGGTGTTGTATCAAAAACTTTCTTCATTCATGGCTACCCTTCAGAGATTAAACCAAGTCACATCCACAAAGTGCATCTCTGTTTCTATTATTCTCCATCAGGTTGTAAATGGTCTATCTCTCTTTCTTCCATCTTCCCCTAGGGTTTGTTGTGCTGCAGGTGTTGTTAAGATGTCTCAGTAAATAATCTATTTAACTCCTGTGTCGGTATGTTTTCTTGTATCTGCTCTTAGTTGCACCCAATGAGCAGATACCTGTTGCTGATACAAAACAGTTTAAGAGGATTTCTCTGGCATGTTAAAGCCATGGTGGTAGAGTGCTTTGTGTGCTCATCTTTTGCTCATGAGGGTCTGGGTTTAAATTCCAAGTTTTTTTTGTTTTTTTTTAAAAGTAAAGAGCCCCGTCAAGCCAAGTGGCGTATAGGGAATATGGTGTAATTGACCATCATTTTTATTTGTAGACCTCGGTACATGGTTTTTGGGCTAATGAGGTTGATATTATGCCAGTGCTGCTTTACTTTCTCAGAACAAAATCAGGTACCCATTTAAGGCTGAATGAACCTGGAATCTGTCAATCAGGATCGAACCCAACCTCTTGTCCTTTGTGGTTCAGTTCACTAACCACTGAGCTATCACGGCTCCCAAAAGTAAAGTGCCCCGTCACGCTAAATGGCATATAGAGAATATTGTGTTAGAGACCATAATTTTTACAGACTTTCAGCACATGATTTTTGGGATAACGTGGTCAGTATTATGCCCATGCCGCTTTACATTACCAGAAAAATAATCTGGTACCCATTTAAGGCTGGCTGAACCTGGAAGCCATCGATCGAGAGAATTTGACATCTTGTCCTTGGTAGCCCATTTCACTAACCACTGAGCTATCGTAGCTCCTTCAAATCCCAAGTATATCTAATATTTTTCTGGATTAATGCAGGTTCAGGGTTCATCTAACCTCTGAAAATGGTTACCAAAGGTTTTCTCAAGGAGAGTAAGAAGGCCTGGAGTGGTGCTGCCCACCTCATCAATAAATCTGCAGATGGTCATGGAAAAACATGGACACTAACACCATATTCCCCATCACTGCCACTAGATTTAATAAAAACCTTTACTTACATGGCAGGTTGTGTAAAACGATTACATGTTTGTATGTTTCTTTATGAATTAGCAATTAAGAACAAAAAAAGTGAAGCAGAAGGTAGACAAATCTTTATAATTTTGGGAATTATAAATTTGGTATTCCAAACAGATATTTGTATACATATTTTATTTTTAATGCAGACTATAACTAATGAGCTAACATACCCTTTTCTTGTGATCCTTCATTTCTAGCTTGTTCTTGTTTGCTGCATTTTTCACTTCTTCAATTTGCCCATCCTTTTCACTAATCTGCTTCACCAAATAGTCAATGACCTGGGATATAGATTCCTCTTCTGTCACCTGGTCTTGGAACCACGTCAAGTTTTCCATTTCCTGTGAACAACCGGTTTGTAAAAAGTGACACAGTTTAAATAAGCACAAGACTACCCATAAAACCTCAAGCTAATAAAGACCTTATATAGATACAAATATATCTAGAACAAAAACATTATGGTTAAAGTTTCATGTAACAAGCGGGCAACACAAAATCAGAACATTTTTTGGTGGACTAGGCCTTCAACAGGAACAAACATACAACACATGTACAAATATGTATTTAAAATAAAAAAGAAATAATAAAAAAACTGAACTAGAAAGAGAAATTAAAGGAAAATAAGAATAAAGTCTTTCCTGTAAGATCTGATGTGGAAAGAACGGAAGTGCACACATGGTGCGTGCACAAAAATTAAAATGTGCACATTTTCATTTTTTTCCATTTTTGCACATTTTTACTTTTGTGCACGCACACACACCACGTGTGCACTTCCGTTCTTTCCACATCAGATCTTACAGGGAAGAATTTATTCTTATTTTCCTTTAATTTTTTCTTCTAGTTTGATTTTTTTATTATTTCTTTTTTATTTTTTAATACATATTTGTGCGTATGTTGTATATTTGTTCCTGTTGAAGGCATATTGTGCCAAAACATCATTCTGATTTGTGTTGTCCACTTGTTACATGAAACTTTAACTATACCATTTTTTTTTTCTATTTTATTTTTATATATATTTTTTTCATTTCTCCTCACTGTTATGTTCACTGCAGCTTTGCATTTTGATGCATTTATGTGCATTTCTTTGTCTTGACCATACTTGTATATATACAATAGTTTACTTTAGTCAACAGATCATCTAGATTACACAAAGGACACTTCCATAGTGCTCAGATCCCGTCAGCACATTCTCCAGCACGAAGTATCCCCACTACGTACTAGTGAAAGTACTGAAAATGGCTTCAGGTCAGATGATTGAACTCAGTAGCACAAGTATAAAAGCTGTCCAGTATATTAATAGGAAAAGAGAAAGACATGATCAGCCACATTCAGGCCTAATAAACTATAAAGACAAGACACCATGACACATGACATCAAACATGACATTAAAAAACATGTGTCTGACCTTCAGTAAATTTTCCTTCGAGATTCTAAGGTCCTCCAACAGTTCTTCTTCTTGCATGTCCAGCTGCCTCAAGCCATCTACTATGCTGTTGTATGGGTTGCTCTGTGATGAATGAGATATTTTATAACAAATGTTTTTTTTTACATAAATATTTTACAATGACAAACACATAAAAGTGAATGTATTCACATAACGTAAATAGTGATCTCACAAGAATATGAATTATGACAGCGAAGTGTGACCAATTTTCTTCCTTGTTCTATTTTATATTCAAAAACTATATAAGTGTTAATTTACAGCTGAATTGACTGAGCCATCAATACTAAGCTGTAACAATGACATAAAAGGCAATATACAACATCATAAAGGTAGGAATTAGTTAAAGATGTCACTATAATATGTACTAGGATTCTCAGCTGAGGTGGTCAGAACTCTGCCCTGCTTTATTATCTTCACAGAGCTAAATGTTTGACTAAAAATCTGTTGTTTTTCTCTCTACTTGCCAGCATATTATCCCAACAAAATAAAAGGAACAGACATGACGATTTATGCCGCTGCAGTGTATATACGACATAAAAGCCCGTTGGGCGGAACACTTCAAAGAAATTCTTAACCGTCCACTACCCCACAATTTAATAGATTTTGAAGCTGAAACACCAGCAGCAGAATTAGATGTAAATTTAGATGACTTCACCTTGAGCAAAATAGAAACCACCTTAAAGCGTATGGCCAACAACAAGGCTGCTGGAGAGGATAAGTTAACAGCTGAGATCCTCAAGGCAATTGATAGCCATAATTTAATACATCTCCAAAAAATGTTCAACATCATTCGGAAAGCAGAGAACAGGAATCATTGTTAAGATTCAAAAAAAGGGCAATCTCAGAGATTGTAACAACTGGAGAGGCGTGACACTTTTGTCAGTTGCCTCAAAGTTATTCTGCAAAATCATCCTAAATAGAATAAAGGATTCAAAAGATACAGTAATGCATGAAGAACAGGCTGGGTTTAGAAAAGGGAGAAGCTGCCGTGACCACATTTTCACTCTACAACTTATATTGGAGGAACACATTGAAAAGCAAAAACCTTTTGTACTTAACTTCATCGACTTCAAAAAAGCATTTGACAGTATTCATCGAGATTCTTTGTGGAAAATTCTGAAGCAATATGGCTTACCATCAAAAATCATAAATATTATTAAAGACATGTATGATGGTTACACATGTGCAGCTCGAACAGAGGAAGGACTGAGCGAATATTTCCCAATAGAAACTGGGGTTAAACAAGGATGTATTTTATCGCCCTTGTTATTTGGAATTGTTATGGACTTCATAATGAAGAAATGCTGCACTGGTAATAAAGGCATCGAATGGATACAAGGAGACCATTTGGAGGACCTCAACTTTGCTGATGACATAGTTCTCATCAGCAGTCAGATAAAAATGATGCAGGAAAACACAAATGAACTATCATCAATAGCCAGCAAAATTGGGCTTGAGATCAATCATGAAAAAACTAAGATCATGAAAAGCTTAATTCCAACAGATGACAAAATATACATGGAAAACAAACCAGTAAAAGAGATCGATCACTTTATCTATCTTGGAAGTCACATTTATCAAGAAGGGGATACAAGTAAAGAAATTAGAATCAGAATAGCTAAAGCAGCAATGTCTTTCAGAAGCCTTGAAAAGTTGTGGAAATCAAAACTCATCAGCACAAACACAAAACTTAGACTATTCAAATCAAATGTACTATCAACCCTTACGTATGCATGTGAAAGCTGGAAAACAACAAGAGACATAGAAACAAAGTTGAACGCATTCGAAAATGTCTAAGGAAAATACTTGGTATAGCATGGAACGAATTCAAAACAAACGAGAAAAATAGAGAAATCGCCAATCAACCACTAATATCTTCAGTAATCAAGAAAAGATGTTGGACATGTAACGAGAAGAGATAATAACCGAATAGCAAAGCAAGTCCTCATATGGGTGACAACAGGTAAGAGGAAAAGAGGCCAACCCAGAGAGACACTGAGAAGAACATTGATGAGAGAGGCAAGAGCAGTAGGAATCGGCTCCCCCAATGAGATAGAGCTGCTTGCACAGCAAGCCTCTTGCAGAGACAAATGGCAAGATTTCATAAAATATCTTTAAAAGAATTGAAAACTGCTAGAATAAAAATTGAGATAAGAGAAGGAATATCTTGGTCTACGCTTTATGGGCCGGTTATGGGTATTGAAAGGTCAATAGATAGATAGAGATAGTGTATAACATGTATGTGTGTATGTGCACATGCGTGTTTGGATATGTAATGTATTTACATTTACCATTATTTCATATTTTCCTATATTTTGAGTTACTGAGATATTTGCGGGTCATCATTAATGCACTCCGAACATGTCCATAGGTGCTTAGATCCCCTCCTCAGCAAATCTTGCAATGTCCAGCGACTGACGACTCCAATTCTGTGTTGGTTGATTAGTCTTCTTACACCTTATATTTAGTAATAGGAATCTCTTCATACACAGCCTTGTCAACGTGAACAAAAATGTACCACCTCTGGGAACTGAACCCTGCCATTTCTGATCTGGAAGCAAGCACACTAATCACTGAGGCTCCATCCTACACCTGCCTAGCTTTAGTTCTGATTCTTGAAATATATACAATGCTTTTTCCTGATGGTACACAATGTTATGCTATACCCAACACTTCTCTCCAATCAGTCTTGTCAAATTTTTTTTTTTGGGGGGGGGGGGCCTCAGTAGCCTATTTGGGAAAACCACCTGACTGGGCTACCGACATTCAGAGACAACCCGTGTTCGATTCCCACTTTAAACAGTGTGAGTTGTACCCGTGGTTGGAAAAAAAATACCCCCGCGGTTGACCTAGCCGCTGGCAGAACTGGGTACCAGGATAGTACTCTGTGAAGGTAAGGAATGCCACCTAGCATTGTGGGATTTGATGCTTGAAGCGACACTACAGAAGTCTATGAATATGAACACTTCTGGATAGGTGGTCGAGCACATATGAGTGAAAACTCGCGTGCTAAGATGCTGGTTCAAGTCTCAAACTTTACCTTGACCTTTTTCTATCAATGTTTTCAAAACAACTCATAGATTCCTGCTTAAAGCACATAAATTTATGATGAGTACCAGAGCCTCTTTTCCTAGAAAAAAGCATCACTACAAATACGCAAACATAAACATAAAGATCAATTTTGATGATGAATTTTACTCACATAATCGTACATGCATGCTCGTTTCTGTGCATAATTTTTACAAATTAATTAACTTAATGTTAAAATGTTTCGCAGTGTTAGCTTCACAAGAAAAATTATTATGATGCAGTCTAATCAAATATGTCAGCTTATTTTCATGATCAATATGTATTTTTAAATATAAAGTGCAGATAATATGTCCAATTAAGTCCTTTTATTAACTTTTAATCCAATTATACAAAAACAATTAAATAATTTAAAAAACTGGGAATAAAACACACGATTTAATGGTCTATACAAGCAACAACTTAGGCTACTCTTCTACCAATTGTCTTTTTGGGCCTAAGACGGCACAAAGGGCAGAAATTTTAGACTCTCTATGTCAGGCAAACTTTGCTATTAAGTGTCAGACTTTGTATAGGATCCGCACTGTAATTCACCATACACTCCTCTTTGGGTGAGCTTCTCAACCTCAGTAAAGGAGCTAATGCATGCTGTTGTTGCCTCTCACCTCAAAACTCTCTGCCATTTTTTTCTACTACCCTCAGGTTAGGTAACTATTTTAAAAATATTTCTTTTATTTCAACCTCTAAGGAAGAGATGTTCCAATTAAAGCTGAGAAAGCTCACAACACTCATACGTCCAATTTGTAGTTTTCTTACCTTACTCTTAATGTCTTCGATCTCTTCATCTAATTGTCTCAGCTTCTCCACGTAATTCTGTAGCTCTTCTTTTATCTGTTGTTCGTCAACTTGTCTCTCCTTTTCTTTTTGTGAGTATTTATTTTCTAAATCCATTATTTCCAACCTAAAACAGCACATATTATGTCAGAAGATTGAATGGAGAAATAGTGAGAATGCACATATGATGGTTGAAGATTGTATGGAGAAATAGTGAGAATGCACATATGATGGTTGCAGATTGTATGGAGAAATAGTGAGAATGCACATATGATGGTTGAAGATTGTATGGAGAAATAGTGAGAATGTACATATGATGGTTACAGATTGTATGGAGAAATAGTGAGAATGCACATATGATGGTTGAAAGATTGTATGGATAAATAGTGAGAATGCACATATGATGGTTGAAGATTGTATGGAGAAATAGTGAGAATGCACATATGATGGTTACAGATTGTATGGAGAAATAGTGAGAATGCACATATGATGGTTGAAAGATTGTATGGAGAAATAGTGAGAATGCACATATGATGGTTACAGATTGTATGGAGAAATAGTGAGAGTGCACATATGATGGTTACAGAATGTATGGAGAAATAGTGAGAATGCACATATGATGGTTACAGATTGTATGGAGAAATAGTGAGAATGCACATATGATGGTTACAGATTGTATGGAGAAATAGTCAGAATGCACATATGATAGTTGAAAGATTGTATGGAGAAATAGTGAGAATGCACATATGATAGTTGAAGATTGTATGGAGAAATAGTGAGAATGCACATATGATGGTTGAAGATTGTTTGGAGAAATAGTGAGAATGCACATATGATGGTTACAGATTGTATGGAGAAATAGTCAGAATGCACATATGATAGTTGAAAGATTGTATGGAGAAATAGTGAGAATGCACATATGATGGTTGAAAGATTGTATGGAGAAATAGTGAGAATGCACATATGATAGTTGAAAGATTGTATGGAGAAATAGTGAGAATGCACATATGATGGTTACAGATTGTATGGAGAAATAGTGAGACTGCACATATGATGGTCGAAGATTGTTTGGAGAAATAGTAAGAATGCACATATGATGGTTACAGATTGTATGGAGAAATAGTGAGAATGCACATATGATAGTTGAAGATTGTATGGAGAAATAGTGAGAATGCACATATGATGGTTGAAGATTGTATGGAGAAATAGTGAGAATGCACATATGATGGTTGAAGATTGTATGGAGAAATAGTAAGAATGCACATATGATGGCTACAGATTGTATGGAGAAATAGTGAGAATGAATGCACATATGATTGTTGAAAGATTGTATGGAGAAATAGTGAGAATGCACATATGATGGTTACAGATTGTATGGAGAAATAGTGAGAATGCACATATGATGGTTACAGATTGTATGGAGAAATAGTGAGAATGCACATCTGATGGTTACAGATTGTATGGAGAAATAGTGAGAATGCACATATGATGGTTACAGATTGTATGGAGAAATAGTGAGAATGCACATATGATGGTTACAGATTGTATGGAGAAAAAGTGAGAATGCACATATGATAGTTGAAGATTGTATGGAGAAATAGTGAGAATGCACATATGATAGTTGAAGATTGTTTGGAGAAATAGTGAGAATGCACATATGATGGTTGAAGATTGTATGGAGAAATAGTGAGAATGCACATATGATGGTTACAGATTGTATGGAGAAAGTGAGAATGCACATATGATGGTTACAGATTGTATGGAGAAATAGTGAGAATGCACATATGATGGTTACAGATTGTATGGAGAAATAGTGAGAATGCACATATGATAGTTGAAGATTGTATGGAGAAATAGTGAGAATGCACATATGATAGTTGAAGATTGTTTGGAGAAATAGTGAGAATGCACATATGATAGTTGAAAGATTGTATGGAGAAATAGTGAGAATGCACATATGATGGTTACAGATTGTATGGAGAAATAGTGAGAATGCACATATGATAGTTGAAAGATTGTATGGAGAAATATTGAGAATGCACATATGATGGTTACAGATTGTATGGAGAAATAGTGAGAATGCACATATGATGGTTACAGATTGTATGGAGAAATAGTGAGAATGCACATATGATGGTTACAGATTGTATGGAGAAATAGTGAGAATGCACATATGATGGTTGAAGATTGTATGGAGAAATAGAAAGAATGCACATATGATGACATAAGATGATATGAAATAGTATCAGATACAGCACAAAATAGGTTTTTAGAATATAGAAAAAGAGCCTGCGACACAGGACATACGTCAAAGAAAGATTATACAGAGAATAATTAATATAACACATCATCATCAAGTACCATGCCTGCTGGTGTAGATGATCATGTCTCTCCACAACTTTCGATCTCGACAGTTATTTTTAATTTCTTTTGTTAACCTTCTGCCAAGCCATTCTCTTAAGCTGTCTGGTATCTTTTCTCTTTGCTTTCCTCTATCTTTTTGTACCTCAATTTTCCCAGTTAATATAACACATATAAATATTAAAAACTGTACAGAAAAAGTATGAAATAAGACATATCAAGAAGAAAGATTGAATGGAGAAAGTATGAAATAAGACATACAGAGAAGGAAGATTGAATGGAGAAAGTATGAAATAACATAAGAAGATGGAAGATTTGAAAGAATGATATAAAGTACGTGAATATATTTCCCCTACAAAAAATCTTTATGTTATTCTTTATCTTCTCTCTATCTATCTATTGTTCTTTCGAGCCGTAGCCGGGCCAAAGGGCGTAGACCAAGATACTCCTTCTCTTATCTAAATTTTTGTTCCAGCAGTTTTCAATTCTTTTAAAGATATTTTATCAATTCTCGTCATTTGTCTCTGTTCTGTGCAAGCAGCTCTATCTCATTGAGGGAGCCGAATCCTGCTGCTCTTGCTTCTCTCATCAATGTTCTTCTCAGTGTCTCTCTGGGTCAGCCTCTTTTCCTCTTACCTGTTGTTTCCCACATGAGAGCTTGCTTTGCTATTTGGTTATTATCTCTTCTCATCACATGTCCAACATATGACCTTCGTCTTTTCTTGATTACTGAAGATATTAGTGGTTGATTGGCGATATATCTAATTTCTTCGTTTGTTTTTAATTTGTTCCACACTATACCACATATTTTCCTTAGACATTTATCTTTGAATGCGTTCAACTTTGTTTCTATGTCACTTGTTGTTTTCCAGCTCTCACGTGCACATGTAAGGGTTGATAGTACAATTGATTTGAATAGTCCAAGTTTTATGCTTTTGCTGATGAGTTTATATATATATATATAAATTTTTTTTTATTCATTAACTGCCGCACAAAACTTTGTGCAATAAATAGTTTACACTATGTAAGCTAAAGGACATTGAGTATGCCAGTTTGGTTCATCAAAGAAGGTTAAGCTTACAATGGCCTATTACTTACTATGTGGGCATGATTGTGATGTATTGCTAGTTTATGGCAAGCGGACATATTAGCATCTTTCAGCCCACCACAACCGTCTTTCGAGGGCCTCAGTGGCTTAGTTGGGAAAACACCCAACTGGACTACCAACATTCGGACAACCCGTGTTCGATTCCCCCTGGGAGCAGTGTGAATTGTACTCGTAGTTTGGAAAAAAAAATACCCCCACGGTCAACCCAGCCGTTGGCAGAAATGGGTACCAGGGTATTACCTTGGGAAGGTGAGGAATGTCGCCTCGCATCTGAGTTTCGATGCTTGAAGTGACACTATACAGAAATCTCCGAACATTTCTGGATAGGCGGCCTAGCACATATGGGTGTAAACTTGCGTGCTAAGACGCTGGTTCAAGTCTCGTACTTTACCTTTACAACCGTCTTCAGCAGAGGTAGATTTTTAACTACTTAACAATTTTTACTTGGGGTAACGGTCATTCTGGCATACTCTTTTATATTTATAAATGTCAAGGGCCATTTAATGTACAAAGAGTGCACACGGGAAATACAGTTTTCCACTGTTATCAGAATGGGTTAAATCAGTGGTCATCAAACTGTGTACAGCGAGGAGCCCAGGTGCTCCGCAAGCGTCTGCTAGGGACTCTGCAGACATTATTATCATCACCATAAAGTGACATGCCAGGGGTAGGTGATGTTTCTCTACAAACCTCTACCCACAATACAACTCATCAACTTCCCCCCTGTTGTACCACAATGTTAAGCTCTCTAATATTATTTCTCTATGTCACCCGAGATCTCTCTTTCCTTCTTTTCATTGGAGTTTTGTAAAACAAGAATACCCAGAAGTAGACAAGAAGGTCTACGAGTTTTGATTCATTTTGCGACTACCTACTTATGTGAGACTGGGTTTTCAGCACTGGCAGCCACCAAAACCAAATAAATATCACACTTGAACGCTGTGAAAGAGATTAGAAGAGCAATACCCAAACTTGTGCCCAAATATGAAGACCAATTGAGGATGAAATGAGCTCAATCTTCCCATTGACTTTGTAACAGGATCAAAGTATCACAATGTAAGTTGAAACAGTTATTTTTAAACTTTCAATTACAAAAATGACACAGATCTGTTTAATTTATACCCAAAATGTGAGTTTATTGACCGCCACAATCAATATAACAAGTGCCAGCTCAAGGTCCCACCAACTCCAGTCGTTGTCCGGACTACGCCATGAGCTTAGGGGTGCTATCAAGTCTTTTCCTTGTGAAAATGTTTATAATGACATTTAAAAGGGGCCACAATTCAGCTTGCCCAGGGTGCCAGCAGCTATAGGGCCGGCTCTGAATATAACATGTTAAATCATCATTGAGCGCCATCTCCGCATCGAAGGTTGGCTACCATGGAGCGCCATTCCACTCTGTCTCTTGCTTTGATGGTGCAGATTGTCATAGGTTGACTTGTCCATCTTTTGATGTTACTCGTCCATATTAGTCTTGGTCTGCCTCTGCCTCTTTTACCTTGTATTTTCCCTTCCAATATTACTTTTATTAGGCTGTTATGTTAACATGTTAAATTTAAATATCCCATAAAAATTATATTTAATTTAATTTTTTTTTTTTTTTACATTTTCGATATAAGGTGCTGTCATGGTGATTTATTGTTAAGAGTTAGGGCTCCATTGACCAAAAAAGGTATGATGACCGCTAGACTAGATATTGGATCTCACTAGCCAGAGGCCGAGAGAGGGTAAAACCACCGCCTGTGGTGAGATTTGAACCTTAAACCTTTTCGTCTCCGCTTTCTTTTAGACCATCTATTCTTCTGGTAATTAACTAAACCTTTTTGTTTCCGCTTTCTTTTAGACCATCTATTCTTCTGGTAATTAACTAAACCTTTTCGTCTCCGCTTTCTTTTAGACCATCTATTCTTCTGGTAATTAACTAAACCTTTTCGTCTCCGCTTTCTTTTAGACCATCTATTTTTCTGGTAATTAACTAAACCTTTTCATCTCCGCTTTCTTTTAGACCATCTATTCTTCTGGTAATTAACTAAACCTTTTCGTCTCCGCTTTCTTTTAGACCATCTATTCTTCTGGTAATTAACTAAACCTTTTCGTCTCCGCTTTCTTTTAGACCATCTATTCCTCTGGTAATTAACAAATTAAGTAAAAAGTGAAATCAAATTTATAAGAAGCTCTACTTCCAAAACATGGCTACCTTTTCTGCTCCAGTTCCTCTTGATCTTCTCTGTATGTGGTAGATGATACATCCAGCCTATTTTAATCACACACACATACAAAACAAATTCATTTCAAAATAATTTATTTCAGATACAGCAAAGAATCAAATACAACATCAAAGTAACATATTTGAAAGCCCCAAGACGGATGCAGAAAATATTATACCTCACACAGATCCTACAAATAATTAACATTATGATCATCATCGTCATCCATCAAATATAAGGCTGCTGGTGTAGGTGATCATGTCTCTACACAACTTTTGATCTCGATAGTTATATATCATTTCTGTTATTGACCTTCTGCCAAGCCATTCTCTTAAGTTGCTTGGTATCTTTTCTCTTTGTTTCCCTCTATTTCTTTGTCCCTCAATTTCCACAGTTGTCACAATATGTTCCAGCTCTTCCCTTCTCATAACAGGCCAACAAATGATGATTATTTCTTCATAATTTTAGATATTAGCTCTCTTTTTGCTTTGGTCCTTTTCAGAATGTTTTCATTGTTCTTCTTAGCTGCCCATGGTATTCTCAACATTCTTCTGTAAAACCACATTTCTACAGCCTCCAGTGATTTTCTTGTTTGTTAACCTATTGTCCATGATTCACATCCACATGTTAAGAATGGCTCTGCATAACATTTAAGAACTCTTTTTCTTGTTTCTATTGTCAAAAATTGATCGCACAGTATTTTCCTCATTTATTTGGAAAGCTGCTTTAGCCTGAGCTATTCTGCATCTCACTTCTGTTGTATATCTACCATCTGAGGTTAACATTATTCCCAGATATTTAAATTCATTATGATAGATCCTACAAATTATAAAATAATTGTTCTAATTGTCATAACTCACAAAGATCCTACAAATTATAAAATAATTGTACTAATTGTCATAACTCACAAGGATCCTACAAATTTTAAAATAATTTTACTAATTGTCATAACTCACAAAGATTCTACAAATTATAAAATAATTGTACTAATTGTCATAACTCGCAAAGATCCTACAAATTATAAAATAATTGTACTTATTGTCATAACTCACAAAGATCCTAAAAAATTATAAAATAATTGTACTAATTGTCATAACTCACAAAGATCCTACAAATTATAAAATAATTGTACTAATTGTCATAACTCACAAAGAACCTACAAATTATAAAATAATTGTACTAATTGTCATAACTCGCAAAGATCCTACAAATTATAAAATAATTGTACTTATTGTCATAACTCACAAAGATCCTAAAAAATTATAAAATAATTGTACTAATTGTCATAACTCACAAAGATCCTACAAATTATAAAATAATTGTACTAATTGTCATAACTCACAAAGAACCTACAAATTATTAAAACTTACATTGAACCTATAAATAGCTATTATATCTATCTATTGTAATTTGAGCCAAAGTCAACATATAGGGTACAAATTTTAGATTCTCTATGTCCAACAATTTTTTTTATCAAGTGTCAGATCTTGCACAGGACCTGTATTGTATCTCACCACATGTCCCTGTTATGGGAGCCGCGATAGCTAAGGGGAACCGCGATAGCTCAGTGGTTAGTGAACTGGACTATAAAGGACAAGAGGTAGGGTTCAATCCCAACCGACAGCTTCCGGTTTACCCAGCCTTTAATGGGTACCGGATTTTTTTCTGGGAAAGTAAAGTGGCACGGGCGTAATACCGACCACATTACCCCAAAAATCATGTGCCGAAGGTCTGTAAAATGTATGGTCACTAACACCATATTCCCTATATGCCACTTGGCTTGACGGGGTTCTTTACTTTTTTTTTTTTTACAAGTCCCTGTTCTGGGTTAACCACTTAATTTCGGCAAGGGAACTAATGCCTGCTAGTGTTGCCTCTCTCCTTGGTCTTCTTTTTAGTGTTTCTCTACATATGCCTCTTTTTTCTTTTACTCTAGGGTTCTCATTTGAGGACTTGCTTTGAGATTCTATTGTTGTCTTTTCTCATGACATGGCTAAAATATGACCACCTTCTCTTCTTGACTATACACGATATTTTTATTAATCCAACAAATTCATCATCATCATTGAGTGTCGTCTCCGCATCGAAGGTTGACAACCATGGAGCGCCATTCTGCTCTGTCTCTTGCTTTGATGGTACAGGTCATTACAGGCTGACTTGTCCATCTTTTGATGTTACTCGTCCATGTTAATCTTTGTCTGCCTCTGCCTCATTTAGCTTGTATTTTCCCTTCCAATATTTATTTTAGTAGGCTGCTGTGCCTTTTAACATGCCCCAAAAATCTCACTTGTCTTGTTTGAAATGTGTTTAGTTGTTCTCTTTTCATTTTTAGTTGTTTTAAGACTTCATCTTCTGTTTTCTTCTTCTTTCTATCCAATTCTTCCCATTCTTCTATAAATCTACATCCAACAAATTATTACAATTATATTTATTATTATTTTAAATATAGTTTGTTTTAGCCAGTTTGTGTATTCAAATCAATTGAACCTTGAAAATCTGTAGATTGTGTTCAACCAATTTCTTGTCATAATTTGTTGGATTATTAATATTTTGGATTATTGTAACATTTTTTGTTGGATTATTAATTTGTTTGATTACTAATTTGTTGGATTATTAATTTGTTGGATTATTGTAATAATTTGTTGGATTATTGTAATAATTTGTTGGGTTATTAATTTGTTGGATTATTGTAATAATTTGTTTGATTATTAATTTGTTGGATTATTGTAATAAATTTTTTTTAATTTGTAACAATCGAACACATTATTACAACAAAATTGGTTAAACAAAAGCTACAGATTTTCAAGATTCAAATGATTTAAAACACAAACTGGCAACAACAAAAAATATCAAATTAAGATAAGTCCAACAAATTATTCACACCTAAATGGTTCCCAAATTGCATTAAGTTCATAGAGTTTCTACAAATTTACAAACATATAACAAATTATGAAAACACCAATGGTTCTTACAAAATCTTACAAGTTGCAAAATTCCAGTGGATCTAACAATTTACTAAAACTCCCATGGATCCACATTTGACTAAAACTCCCATTGATCCACATTTTACTAAAACTCCCATTGATCCACATTTTACTAAAACTCGCATTGATCCACATTTGACTAAAACTCACATGGATCCACATTTGACTAAAACTCCCATTGATCCACATTTTACTAAAATCCCAGTGATCCACATTTTACTAAAACTCCCATTGATCCACATTTTTATTAAAACTCACATTGATCCACATTTGACTAAAACTCACATTGATCCACATTTGACTAAAACTCCCATTGATCCACATTTTACTAAAACTCACATTGATCCACATGTTACTAAAACTCACATAGATCCACATTTGACTAAAACTCCCATTGATCCACATTTTACTAAAAGTCCCATTGATCCATATTTTACTAAAACTCCCATGGATCCACATTTTACTAAAACTCACATTGATCCACATTTTACTAAAACTCCCATTGATCCACATTTTACTAAAACTCCCATTGATCTACATTTTACTAAAACTCCCATTGATCTACATTTTACTAAAATCCTATTGATCCACATTTACCTAAATTCCCATCAGTCCACATTTTACTAAAACTCTCATTGATCCACATTTTACTAAAACTCCCATGGATCCACATTTTACTAAAACTTGCATGGATCCACATTTTACTAGAACTCCCATGGATTGTTAAAAGAAAAATGTGGAAACTTACATGGATCCATTTAAAGCCAGGCTCTCGTTGGACCGGTACAGGTCAGACATGGACTGACTGAGCAAACTTAGACGTGGAGATACCAGAGTGGGCTCCCCTTGTGGCAAACTTAAGGCAGATACAGACTAGAAAAATAGAACTGCAATTTTATTTTCAAACAAATGAAAGCCCAGAGGTATCAAATAATGATATGACAATTACTAACTAACATGGATATTATAACACCTCAGGTAACAGGAATATGGATATTATAACATTTCAGATAACGGCAACATGGATGAACAAGCACATAAAAATTACAGAAAAAAGAATGCTATAACATCTCATGATAAAACCATAGATGTAATAACATCATCATCATTGGCCATACTGGCTGGCGTAGGCAATCATGTCCTTCCACAATTTTCTATCCACAGTACATCGTATCAGTTCTGTTGTTGACTGTTTTTCTGCAAATATTCCAACTTTCCTCTTGTCATGATGGGCCCGATGTTGATTGTTTCTTTCTGATATTTCTTAGGAGCTCCCTTTTTGTGTTGGCCTCTCTGAGAATTACCTCATTGGTCGTTTTAGCTGTCCAAGGAATTTTCAACATTCTTCTGAGAAATCCCATCTGTGTGGCCTCTAATCGTCTTTTCATTTGTTTGTCAACTGTCCATGATTCACTTCCATAGATCAGAATTGGCACCATAAAGCACTGCTGAACTGACTTTCTCACTTCTATTGACATAAACTGGTAGCACAAGATGTTTTTCATTTTCTGAAATGCTATTTTGGCCTGACCTATTCTACTTTTTGTTTCTGTGGTGCATCTTCCATCTGATGTTATTATTGTGCTCAAGTATTTGATACTCTGCATTTGTTTTAGATTTGTCCCGTTTATTTTTATGTTGCATGGTGGTGATGAATGTCTCTTCGATATGACCATCACTTCTGTTTTCTTACTATTCAGACTGAGACCTTTCTTGTTGCAATAACATCATGGATGCTATAATATCTTGACAGTACCATGAATATAATTACATCTCAGATGACAGGACCATGAATATAATTACATCTCAGATGACAGGACCATGAATATAATTACATCTCAGATGACAGGACCATGAATATAATTACATCTCAGATGACAGGACCATGAATATAATTACATCTCAGATGACAGGACCATGAATATAATTACATCTCAGATGACAGGACCATGAATATAATTACATCTCAGATGACAGGACCATGAATGTAATTACAGTGCCCTGGCACAGTGATCTACATGAGAGAGCTGTAAATAATCAGTGGTGATTATAGACAGACTCTCAAATCCATGATGTAGTACACACAACATACATAGGCCTATTAGTCTGCTAAAGACAATTGAGCCACTTATAGGTTTATTATCTTTCTTTATGATCAGTATAAAGCAAAGTAAGGGTTCCCTTTATGACTTTAGGTGTATGGGGATCAAAATGCTAATGACCATATTTTTTAAAGATGAATGGTGCATTCTATAGGTGACTCTTCGGATTTCATGTCAGTCGACCCTTCTTTCCAAGAAGAAATTTCTGGTACTCATTTTCAGATGATGGGTGAAATGTGATGCTGCATGTATCAGTCTGGAAAAAATGTGCCACATCCAGGAAATGAATCTAGAACATTCTGGTCAGCATGTAATACATTAATCACTCCACTGATGCAACTTCCATAATTAGCATAATGGCTGTAGTGTATAAAGCAATTGTTGGTGCAGCACAGTGTGATGTGCTGGGTCAAGAGCATACGGAGAAATGAAAAAAATATACAGAAAAAATATAGAAAAACGGCATGGTTAAAGCTTTACATAATAAGTAGACGACATAAATTAGAACAACGCTTCAGCCTAATATGCCTTCAGCAGGAAGAAATATTATATCTGGGCAGTAATATTATATCTGGGCAGTAATATTATATCAGGTAAGTAATATAGACAAAGAGGGAGGAACAGAAAATGATACCAAAATAAGGATATCAAAAGCAAAAGGAGCTCTCATTGCACTGGGAAACATATGGAAATCCAAAGAAATTAGGTTAAATACAAAAATATAAATTTTCAACTCAAATGTTAAGGCAGTCCTATTATATGGCTGTGAAATATGGAGAACAACAAAATTGACAATCACGAAGATACAGACTTTCATTAATGGATGCTTACGCAGAATAAAAGGATAGAAATGGCAGGACAAAATCACTAACATAGAATTATGGAAATGTACCAGTCAAACACCAGTGGATAAAGAGATACAGCGAAGACGATGGCGCTGGATAGGACACACACTGCAGAAGCCAACTGAGAGTATTACACAACAGGAAGTTGTGGAATCCCCAGGGGAAAAGACAAAGAGGAAGACCAAGGAATTCTTGGAGAAGACAGATAGAAGTAGAGATGAAGATGATGGGGAACACCTGGAATGATCTTAAAAGAATGGCAAGAAACAGAACAGCTTGGAGAGTGTTTGCTGAAGACCTATGCTCCACAGGGAGCTGAAAGGTAGAAGAAGAAGAGGAACAAATATACAACACAAACATAGATATGTATTTAAAACAAAAAATTATAAACAATAATAAATAATAATTTAAAAGAGCTTAAATCTGCTGATTTCCCAACAGCAATGGAGTGAGTTCAAGCCACTAATAAATAAGGAGATGAACTTTGATATTATACAAATAGTAACTCACCTTTCTTACTTGCATAGATTTCTTCATCTGCTTTGCTTCTTCAGGATTGTTAAACCGGAATGTGTTGGTCTTCCCAAGAATAATCAGCATTCCTATATACATCAATTGTGTGAATGAATTATAGAAGAACTCTGAAACCACTTATTTTATTTTTTCATGTCTATTTTCTTACATTTTACACAATCATTATTATTTCTAAGTAATTTTGTCACATTTTAGCAACTTTTTTGCCAAAGTAAAAAAAAGGTATTCCTATTCTTTAACAAATATTTCACAATTTAATCTGATCCCTTATTTTATAACACATTCTTCTATGGCATCCAATCCAGGTTTTTGCTTTGATATGATCTGTAGGACACAAGCTGAAAACTATTGAAGAATAATATTTCATAGAAGTTCTGTTGAGAACCTGTGTTCTACAAATATTTGAGAGAACAATAATGATGCTACATGACAAGCAAAAAATATGGACTAGATCTGAATTAGATGAGCAGCAATTTGGATTTAGGAAAAATAGCGGGACAAAAGAAGCCATATTCTGCATGAGAACATTAATCGAAAAATACACAGAAGTAAACAAACCAATATATGCCTGCTTCATAGACCACACCAAAGCTTTTGATAGAGTACACCACAAACAACTTATAGAATGCCTAAAAGAGATACATCTAGATGACATGGATATACGACTAATATGCAATCTATACTGGGAGTAAACAGCAATAATAAAATATAACAAAGAGTTCTCTACACCCATTGATATAAAAAGAGGAGTAAGACAAGGATGCATCCTATCACCAAGCTTGTTCAATCTATAGTGGTAACAAATAATAATACATAAATATTATTATATGGGGAACCTCCGAGGCGATAATAGGGAATAATAGAACAAATAAGTATGTGTTAGCACTCGGAAAAATTAACAGACAAACAACAACAGAAAAAAACGAAGAACAATATATGGTCCGAAGTGGGATCGAACCCGTACTCCCTGGCGTTGCCACGAGAGGCCGAACGCTTGGCACACTGCCACTCAGCCAACTAAAAAATTGGCTATTGCAGTAGTGTCTTCCACGAAAGGCGCTCTCAATGACTATAGCATAGGGTAACGATCTCAGACCGGAAATAAATTGTATATTTGTACTTTCCTATTAATGCAAGTATCTCCCAGTAGGGCTGAATACTTGTGTTGTAGACAAACATTTATTGGACGAAACAGCACGAATAGTAGTTTCCAGTGGTTATATACTGGTAACAAATAATAATACATAAATATTATTATATGGGGAACCTCCGAGGCGATAATAGGGAATAATAGAACAAATAAGTATGTGTTAGCACTTGGAAAAATTAACAGACAAACAACAACAGAAAAAAACGAAGAACAATATATGGTCCGAAGTGGGATCGAACCCGTACTCCCTGGCACCGCGCCTTGCCACGAGAGGCCGAACGCTTGGCACACTGCCACTCAGCCAACTAAAAAATTGGCTATTGTAGTAGTGTCTTCCACGAAAGGCGCTCTCAATGACTATAGCATAGGGTAACGATCTCAGACCGGAAATAAATTGTATATTTGTACTTTCCTATTAATGCAAGTATCTCCCAGTAGGGCTGAATACTTGTGTTGTAGACAAACATTTATTGGACGAAACAGCACGAATAGTAGTTTCCAGTGGTTATATACTGGTAACAAATAATAATACATAAATATTATTATATGGGGAACCTCCGAGGCGATAATAGGGAATAATAGAACAAATAAGTATGTGTTAGCACTCGGAAAAATTAACAGACAAACAACAACAGAAAAAAACGAAGAACAATATATGGTCCGAAGTGGGATCGAACCCGTACTCCCTGGCACCGCGCCTTGCCAAGAGAGGCCGAACGCTTGGCACACTGCCACTCAGCCAACTAAAAAATTGGCTATTGTAGTAGTGTCTTCCACGAAAGGCGCTCTCAATGACTATAGCATAGGGTAACGATCTCAGACCGGAAATAAATTGTATATTTGTACTTTCCTATTAATGCAAGTATCTCCCAGTAGGGCTGAATACTTGTGTTGTAGACAAACATTTATTGGACGAAACAGCACGAATAGTAGTTTCCAGTGGTTATATACTGGTAACAAATAATAATACATAAATATTATTATATGGGGAACCTCCGAGGCGATAATAGGGAATAATAGAACAAATAAGTATGTGTTAGCACTCGGAAAAATTAACAGACAAACAACAACAGAAAAAAACGAAGAACAATATATGGTCCGAAGTGGGATCGAACCCGTACTCCCTGGCACCGCGCCTTGCCACGAGAGGCCGAACGCTTGGCACACTGCCACTCAGCCAACTAAAAAATTGGCTATTGTAGTAGTGTCTTCCACGAAAGGCGCTCTCAATGACTATAGCATAGGGTAACGATCTCAGACCGGAAATAAATTGTATATTTGTACTTTCCTATTAATGCAAGTATCTCCCAGTAGGGCTGAATACTTGTGTTGTAGACAAACATTTATTGGACGAAACAGCACGAATAGTAGTTTCCAGTGGTTATATACTGGTAACAAATAATAATACATAAATATTATTATATGGGGAACCTCCGAGGCGATAATAGGGAATAATAGAACAAATAAGTATGTGTTAGCACTCGGAAAAATTAACAGACAAACAACAACAGAAAAAACGAAGAACAATATATGGTCCGAAGTGGGATCGAACCCGTACTCCCTGGCACCGCGCCTTGCCACGAGAGGCCGAACGCTTGGCACACTGCCACTCAGCCAACTAAAAAATTGGCTATTGTAGTAGTGTCTTCCACGAAAGGCGCTCTCAATGACTATAGCATAGGGTAACGATCTCAGACCGGAAATAAATTGTATATTTGTACTTTCCTATTAATGCAAGTATCTCCCAGTAGGGCTGAATACTTGTGTTGTAGACAAACATTTATTGGACGAAACAGCACGAATAGTAGTTTCCAGTGGTTATATACTGGTAACAAATAATAATACATAAATATTATTATATGGGGAACCTCCGAGGCGATAATAGGGAATAATAGAACAAATAAGTATGTGTTAGCACTCGGAAAAATTAACAGACAAACAACAACAGAAAAAAACGAAGAACAATATATGGTCCGAAGTGGGATCGAACCCGTACTCCCTGGCACCGCGCCTTGCCACGAGAGGCCGAACGCTTGGCACACTGCCACTCAGCCAACTAAAAAATTGGCTATTGTAGTAGTGTCTTCCACGAAAGGCGCTCTCAATGACTATAGCATAGGGTAACGATCTCAGACCGGAAATAAATTGTATATTTGTACTTTCCTATTAATGCAAGTATCTCCCAGTAGGGCTGAATACTTGTGTTGTAGACAAACATTTATTGGACGAAACAGCACGAATAGTAGTTTCCAGTGGTTATATACTGGTAACAAATAATAATACATAAATATTATTATATGGGGAACCTCCGAGGCGATAATAGGGAATAATAGAACAAATAAGTATGTGTTAGCACTCGGAAAAATTAACAGACAAACAACAACAGAAAAAAACGAAGAACAATATATGGTCCGAAGTGGGATCGAACCCGTGCTGTTTCGTCCAATAAATGTTTGTCTACAACACAAGTATTCAGCCCTACTGGGAGATACTTGCATTAATAGGAAAGTACAAATATACAATTTATTTCCGGTCTGAGATCGTTACCCTATGCTATAGTCATTGAGAGCGCCTTTCGTGGAAGACACTACTACAATAGCCAATTTTTTAGTTGGCTGAGTGGCAGTGTGCCAAGCGTTCGGCCTCTCGTGGCAAGGCGCGGTGCCAGGGAGTACGGGTTCGATCCCACTTCGGACCATATATTGTTCTTCGTTTTTTTCTGTTGTTGTTTGTCTGTTAATTTTTCCGAGTGCTAACACATACTTATTTGTTCTATTATTCCCTATTATCGCCTCGGAGGTTCCCCATATAATAATATTTATGTATTATTATTTGTTACCAGTATATAACCACTGGAAACTACTATTCGTGCTGTTTCGTCCAATAAATGTTTGTCTACAACACAAGTATTCAGCCCTACTGGGAGATACTTGCATTAATAGGAAAGTACAAATATACAATTTATTTCCGGTCTGAGATCGTTACCCTATGCTATAGTCATTGAGAGCGCCTTTCGTGGAAGACACTACTACAATAGCCAATTTTTTAGTTGGCTGAGTGGCAGTGTGCCAAGCGTTCGGCCTCTCGTGGCAAGGCGCGGTGCCAGGGAGTACGGGTTCGATCCCACTTCGGACCATATATTGTTCTTCGTTTTTTTCTGTTGTTGTTTGTCTGTTAATTTTTCCGAGTGCTAACACATACTTATTTGTTCTATTATTCCCTATTATCGCCTCGGAGGTTCCCCATATAATAATATTTATGTATTATTATTTGTTACCAGTATATAACCACTGGAAACTACTATTCGTGCTGTTTCGTCCAATAAATGTTTGTCTACAACACAAGTATTCAGCCCTACTGGGAGATACTTGCATTAATAGGAAAGTACAAATATACAATTTATTTCCGGTCTGAGATCGTTACCCTATGCTATAGTCATTGAGAGCGCCTTTCGTGGAAGACACTACTACAATAGCCAATTTTTTAGTTGGCTGAGTGGCAGTGTGCCAAGCGTTCGGCCTCTCGTGGCAAGGCGCGGTGCCAGGGAGTACGGGTTCGATCCCACTTCGGACCATATATTGTTCTTCGTTTTTTTCTGTTGTTGTTTGTCTGTTAATTTTTCCGAGTGCTAACACATACTTATTTGTTCTATTATTCCCTATTATCGCCTCGGAGGTTCCCCATATAATAATATTTATGTATTATTATTTGTTACCAGTATATAACCACTGGAAACTACTATTCGTGCTGTTTCGTCCAATAAATGTTTGTCTACAACACAAGTATTCAGCCCTACTGGGAGATACTTGCATTAATAGGAAAGTACAAATATACAATTTATTTCCGGTCTGAGATCGTTACCCTATGCTATAGTCATTGAGAGCGCCTTTCGTGGAAGACACTACTACAATAGCCAATTTTTTAGTTGGCTGAGTGGCAGTGTGCCAAGCGTTCGGCCTCTCGTGGCAAGGCGCGGTGCCAGGGAGTACGGGTTCGATCCCACTTCGGACCATATATTGTTCTTCGTTTTTTTCTGTTGTTGTTTGTCTGTTAATTTTTCCGAGTGCTAACACATACTTATTTGTTCTATTATTCCCTATTATCGCCTCGGAGGTTCCCCATATAATAATATTTATGTATTATTATTTGTTACCAGTATATAACCACTGGAAACTACTATTCGTGCTGTTTCGTCCAATAAATGTTTGTCTACAACACAAGTATTCAGCCCTACTGGGAGATACTTGCATTAATAGGAAAGTACAAATATACAATTTATTTCCGGTCTGAGATCGTTACCCTATGCTATAGTCATTGAGAGCGCCTTTCGTGGAAGACACTACTACAATAGCCAATTTTTTAGTTGGCTGAGTGGCAGTGTGCCAAGCGTTCGGCCTCTCGTGGCAAGGCGCGGTGCCAGGGAGTACGGGTTCGATCCCACTTCGGACCATATATTGTTCTTCGTTTTTTTCTGTTGTTGTTTGTCTGTTAATTTTTCCGAGTGCTAACACATACTTATTTGTTCTATTATTCCCTATTATCGCCTCGGAGGTTCCCCATATAATAATATTTATGTATTATTATTTGTTACCAGTATATAACCACTGGAAACTACTATTCGTGCTGTTTCGTCCAATAAATGTTTGTCTACAACACAAGTATTCAGCCCTACTGGGAGATACTTGCATTAATAGGAAAGTACAAATATACAATTTATTTCCGGTCTGAGATCGTTACCCTATGCTATAGTCATTGAGAGCGCCTTTCGTGGAAGACACTACTACAATAGCCAATTTTTTAGTTGGCTGAGTGGCAGTGTGCCAAGCGTTCGGCCTCTCGTGGCAAGGCGCGGTGCCAGGGAGTACGGGATCGATCCCACTTCGGACCATATATTGTTCTTCGTTTTTTTCTGTTGTTGTTTGTCTGTTAATTTTTCCGAGTGCTAACACATACTTATTTGTTCTATTATTCCCTATTATCGCCTCGGAGGTTCCCCATATAATAATATTTATGTATTATTATTTGTTACCAGTATATAACCACTGGAAACTACTATTCGTGCTGTTTCGTCCAATAAATGTTTGTCTACAACACAAGTATTCAGCCCTACTGGGAGATACTTGCATTAATAGGAAAGTACAAATATACAATTTATTTCCGGTCTGAGATCGTTACCCTATGCTATAGTCATTGAGAGCGCCTTTCGTGGAAGACACTACTACAATAGCCAATTTTTTAATTGGCTGAGTGGCAGTGTGCCAAGCGTTCGGCCTCTCGTGGCAAGGCGCGGTGCCAGGGAGTACGGGTTCGATCCCACTTCGGACCATATATTGTTCTTCGTTTTTTTCTGTTGTTGTTTGTCTGTTAATTTTTCCGAGTGCTAACACATACTTATTTGTTCTATTATTCCCTATTATCGCCTCGGAGGTTCCCCATATAATAATATTTATGTATTATTATTTGTTACCAGTATATAACCACTGGAAACTACTATTCGTGCTGTTTCGTCCAATAAATGTTTGTCTACAACACAAGTATTCAGCCCTACTGGGAGATACTTGCATTAATAGGAAAGTACAAATATACAATTTATTTCCGGTCTGAGATCGTTACCCTATGCTATAGTCATTGAGAGCGCCTTTCGTGGAAGACACTACTACAATAGCCAATTTTTTAGTTGGCTGAGTGGCAGTGTGCCAAGCGTTCGGCCTCTCGTGGCAAGGCGCGGTGCCAGGGAGTACGGGTTCGATCCCACTTCGGACCATATATTGTTCTTCGTTTTTTTCTGTTGTTGTTTGTCTGTTAATTTTTCCGAGTGCTAACACATACTTATTTGTTCTATTATTCCCTATTATCGCCTCGGAGGTTCCCCATATAATAATATTTATGTATTATTATTTGTTACCAGTATATAACCACTGGAAACTACTATTCGTGCTGTTTCGTCCAATAAATGTTTGTCTACAACACAAGTATTCAGCCCTACTGGGAGATACTTGCATTAATAGGAAAGTACAAATATACAATTTATTTCCGGTCTGAGATCGTTACCCTATGCTATAGTCATTGAGAGCGCCTTTCGTGGAAGACACTACTACAATAGCCAATTTTTTAGTTGGCTGAGTGGCAGTGTGCCAAGCGTTCGGCCTCTCGTGGCAAGGCGCGGTGCCAGGGAGTACGGGTTCGATCCCACTTCGGACCATATATTGTTCTTCGTTTTTTCTGTTGTTGTTTGTCTGTTAATTTTTCCGAGTGCTAACACATACTTATTTGTTCTATTATTCCCTATTATCGCCTCGGAGGTTCCCCATATAATAATATTTATGTATTATTATTTGTTACCAGTATATAACCACTGGAAACTACTATTCGTGCTGTTTCGTCCAATAAATGTTTGTCTACAACACAAGTATTCAGCCCTACTGGGAGATACTTGCATTAATAGGAAAGTACAAATATACAATTTATTTCCGGTCTGAGATCGTTACCCTATGCTATAGTCATTGAGAGCGCCTTTCGTGGAAGACACTACTACAATAGCCAATTTTTTAGTTGGCTGAGTGGCAGTGTGCCAAGCGTTCGGCCTCTCGTGGCAAGGCGCGGTGCCAGGGAGTACGGGTTCGATCCCACTTCGGACCATATATTGTTCTTCGTTTTTTTCTGTTGTTGTTTGTCTGTTAATTTTTCCGAGTGCTAACACATACTTATTTGTTCTATTATTCCCTATTATCGCCTCGGAGGTTCCCCATATAATAATATTTATGTATTATTATTTGTTACCAGTATATAACCACTGGAAACTACTATTCGTGCTGTTTCGTCCAATAAATGTTTGTCTACAACACAAGTATTCAGCCCTACTGGGAGATACTTGCATTAATAGGAAAGTACAAATATACAATTTATTTCCGGTCTGAGATCGTTACCCTATGCTATAGTCATTGAGAGCGCCTTTCGTGGAAGACACTACTACAATAGCCAATTTTTTAGTTGGCTGAGTGGCAGTGTGCCAAGCGTTCGGCCTCTCGTGGCAAGGCGCGGTGCCAGGGAGTACGGGTTCGATCCCACTTCGGACCATATATTGTTCTTCGTTTTTTTCTGTTGTTGTTTGTCTGTTAATTTTTCCGAGTGCTAACACATACTTATTTGTTCTATTATTCCCTATTATCGCCTCGGAGGTTCCCCATATAATAATATTTATGTATTATTATTTGTTACCAGTATATAACCACTGGAAACTACTATTCGTGCTGTTTCGTCCAATAAATGTTTGTCTACAACACAAGTATTCAGCCCTACTGGGAGATACTTGCATTAATAGGAAAGTACAAATATACAATTTATTTCCGGTCTGAGATCGTTACCCTATGCTATAGTCATTGAGAGCGCCTTTCGTGGAAGACACTACTACAATAGCCAATTTTTTAGTTGGCTGAGTGGCAGTGTGCCAAGCGTTCGGCCTCTCTTGGCAAGGCGCGGTGCCAGGGAGTACGGGTTCGATCCCACTTCGGACCATATATTGTTCTTCGTTTTTTTCTGTTGTTGTTTGTCTGTTAATTTTTCCGAGTGCTAACACATACTTATTTGTTCTATTATTCCCTATTATCGCCTCGGAGGTTCCCCATATAATAATATTTATGTATTATTATTTGTTACCAGTATATAACCACTGGAAACTACTATTCGTGCTGTTTCGTCCAATAAATGTTTGTCTACAACACAAGTATTCAGCCCTACTGGGAGATACTTGCATTAATAGGAAAGTACAAATATACAATTTATTTCCGGTCTGAGATCGTTACCCTATGCTATAGTCATTGAGAGCGCCTTTCGTGGAAGACACTACTACAATAGCCAATTTTTTAGTTGGCTGAGTGGCAGTGTGCCAAGCGTTCGGCCTCTCGTGGCAAGGCGCGGTGCCAGGGAGTACGGGTTCGATCCCACTTCGGACCATATATTGTTCTTCGTTTTTTTCTGTTGTTGTTTGTCTGTTAATTTTTCCGAGTGCTAACACATACTTATTTGTTCTATTATTCCTTGTTCAATCTATACACTGAGCAAATCTTTAAAAACATCATAGAGATGCCAGGCCTACAAATTAATGGAAAGATAATCAATAACCTAAGATATGCTGACGATACTGTACTACTAGCAGAAAATCCTAAAGACCTACAACAATTACTTAATGAAATAAACACGACAAGCAAAAAATATGGACTAGATATGAATATCAAAAAGACTAAAACTATGATCATAAACAAAGAAAATACCCAAAACCCACAAGTGGATATCAAAATTGAAGGAATAGACCTTGAGACAGTTCAGAACTATAACTACCTTGGACATACTATAACCAGTGATGGAAAATGTACAACTGAAATAAACAAAAGAATAGGAATGGCAAAAAGTAATTTTAATGTCATGAAGGACATACTAACATCAAAACAAATAACACCAGAGCTAAAACTAAGAATAGCAAAATGTTACATCTTCTCAATATTCCTATATGGTGCTGAAACATGGACATTAGACAAGAAAACAGAACAGAGAATTGAAGCCTTTGAAATGTGGATATATAGAAGAATAGGTAGAATTGGATGGAAGGAAAAGAAAACAAATGACAAAGTCTTAAAACAACTAAAAATGAAAAGAGAACTTCTGAACACAATTAGAACAAGACAAATGCGATTCTTAGGCCATGTTAAAAGACACAACAGCCTACTGAAAGTGATCCTGGAGGGGAAAATACAAGGTAAAAGAGGCAGAGGCAGACCAAGATTAACATGGACGAGTAACATCAAAAGATGGACAAATCAACCGATGACAACCTGCACCATCAAAGCAAGAGATAGAGCAAAATGGCGCTCCATGGTAGCCAACCTTCGTTGCGGAGACGGCACTCAATGATGATGAGATATGAATATCAGCAGGGCTGAAACTAAGAATGGCAAAATGTTACATCTTCTCAGTATTCCTGTATGGTGCAGAAACATGGACATTAGACAAGAAAACAGAACAGAAAATTGAAGCCTTTGAAATGTGGATTTATAGAAGAATAGGTAGAATTGGATGGAAAGAAAAGAAAACAAACGATGAAGTTTTAAAACAACTGAAAATAAAAAGAGAACTACTAAATACAATTAAGACAAGACAAATGAAATTTTTGGGGCATGTTAAAAGACACAACAGCCTATTAAAAGTAATATTGGAAGGGAAAATACAAGGTAAAAGAGGCAGAGGCAGACCAAGACTAACATGGACGAGTAACATCAAAAGATGGATAAGTCAACCTATGGTAATCTGCACCATCAAAGCAAGAGACAGAGTGGAATGGCGCTCCATGGTAGCCAACCTTTGATGCGGAGATGGCACTCGATGATGATGATGCTAATACTGATGTGGATGCTAATGGTGATGTGGATGCTAATGGTGATGATGCTAATGGTGATGTGGATGCTAATGGTGATGTGGATGCTAATGATGATGTGGATGCTAATGGTGATGCTAATGATGATGTGGATGCTAATGGTGATGACACAGGGAGGGTTGATGGTGAGGCTGGTTACCATATTCTATAAGAAACATAAGGCCAAAAAATAAAACACTGAGCAATTTATAAAAGATTGTATCAGAATTTGTGCTTCAAAATGAGTTGAAAAGATGATTATGATAATGGTGATGAATTAAAGAGGGTTAGGATAAATTTGGCTAATATATCCTACAGAAAATATAGAGGGTTGGGATGATGTCTGCTAATATATCCTACAGAAAATATAGAGGGTTGGGATGATGTTGGCTAATATATCCTATAAAAAATATAGAGGGTTGGGATGATGTTGGCTAATATATCCTACAGAAAATATAGAGGGTTGGGATGATGTTGGCAAATATATCCTACATAAAATATAGAGGGTTGGGATGATGTTGTCTAATATATCCTAGAGAAAATATAGAGGGTTGGGATGATGTTGTCTAATATATCCTAGAGAAAATATAGAGGGTTGGGATGATGTTGTCTAATGTATCCTACAGAAAATATAGAGGGTTGGGATGATGTTGGCTAATGTATCCTACAGAAAATATAGAGGGTTGGGATGATGTCTAATGTATCCTACACAAAATATAGAGGGTTGGGATGATGTTGGGTAATATATCCTACAGAAAATATAGAGGGTTGGGATGATGTTGTCTAATATATCCTACATAAAATATAGAGGGTTGGGATGATGTTGTCTAATATATCCTAGAGAAAATATAGAGGGTTGGAATGATGTCTGCTAATATATCCTGTAGAAAATATAGAGGGTTAGGATGATGTCTGCTAATATATCCTGTAGAAAATATAGAGGGTTAGGATGATGTCTGCTAATATATCCTGTAGAAAATATAAAGGGTTGGGACGATGTCTGCTAATATATCCTGTAGAAAATATAAAGGGTTGGGATGATGTCTGCTAATATATCCTACAGAAAATATAAGTTGACAAAGATTTTTTTAAAAATTACAGTACATTTGTTGAGAATTTGTGCTGAACAAAGATTTTTTTTAAATGATGATGATAAGTTCAGAAAGTCTACCTTGTGTAAGTTTTGTTGGCTCAGTCACCACCAGGCCATTGACAGCACACAGAGAGCCCTCTATTGGATGAAGGACAACAACTCCGTCTTTATGCTCAATCACACAGTGTTCTGATTCAACATTTGGACCAGAAATTGCTGCGGAAGAATATCATACCACTACTGATACAATACTGATATACTACTACTGATACAATACTGATATACCACTATGATAATACTGATACCATAGAATAGAAACTACCACATGTGTCACGCAACATTCAAACAGAACATACAACATATTCATAATGCTGATACAACTTTCCCACAAGTCATGTAACATTCAAATGGAACATACAACATATTCATAAAGCTGATACAACTTTCCCACAAGTCATGTAACATTCAAATGGAACATACAACATATTCATAAAGCTGATACAACTTTCCTACAAGTCATGTAACATTCAAATGGAACATACAACATATTCATAAAGTTGATACAACTTTCCCACAAGTCATGTAATATTCAAATGGAACATACAACATGTTCATAATGCTGATACAACTTTCCTACAAGTCATGTAACACTCAAATGGAACATACAACATATTCATAATGCTGATACAACTTCACACATCTCATATATTCAGTTTTATATTTTTGTACTTCTAACTATTACTTAACCTTTGATATCACTGAAACAACTTAACTCTTCTATCACTAACTGAAATATTTTCTTTGTTGAGTAAACTTAATTCTTTTATCTTTTAATAGAGAAAACTTAACCCTTTCACTAACTGAGACTCATCATCAGGTTCATGTTCTTTGCAGAACATCGCATTCACCACAGCCCGTCTGAAAGAATCTCTGTCTCTAGCCAGATCTCACACAGAACATCGCATTCACCACAGTCCGTCTGAAAGAATCTATGTCTCTAGCCAGATCTCACACAGAACATCGCATTCACCACAGCCCGTCTGAAAGAATCTCTGTCTCTAGCCAGATCTCACACAGAACATCGCATTCACCACAGCCCGTCTGAAAGAATCTATGTCTCTAGCCAGATCTCACACAGAACATCGCATTCACCACAGCCCGTCTGAAAGAATTTCTGTCTCTAGCCAGATCTCACACAGAACATCGCATTCACCACAGGCCTTCTGAAAGAATCTCTGTCTCTAGCCAGATCTCACACAGAACATTGCATTCACCACAGCCCGTCTGAAAGAATCTCTATCTCTAGCCAGATCTCCCACAGAACATTGCATTCACCACAGCCCATCTGAAAGAATCTCTGTCTCTAGCCAGATCTCACACAGAACATCGCATTCACCACAGCCCGTCTGAAAGAATCTCTGTCTCTAGCCAGATCTCACACAGAACATCACATTCACCACAGCCCGTCTGAAAGAATCTCTGTCTCTAGCCAGATCTCACACAGAACATCGCATTCACCACAGCCCGTCTGAAAGAATCTCTGTCTCTAGCCAGATCTCACACAGAACATCGCATTCACCACAGCCCGTCTGAAAGAATCTCTGTCTCTAGCCAGATCTCACACAGAACATCACATTCACCACAGCCCGTCTGAAAGAATCTCTGTCTCTAGCCAGATCTTCCACTACTTCTGTTATCATGTTCAAGGTCTCTTTGATTGATGTCTTGAAACCACTTTCTTCTTGGTCTGCTCTTGATATGTCACCCAGGAACCACACCTTCCATTATTGTTCTTCCAGCCCTGCTGTATCTTGATGTGACCATATTATTTTAATTTCCTCTGTAGAATAGTGTTTATAAGTCAGTTCTTTTCATGTTTCAATATTTATAATATGTCTTCATTTTTTCATTTTCATTATTCAAGATACCTAAAGGATTTTTCTGTAGCATTTTGTTTCAAATGAATCAATTTTCTTCCTTGCTGTTTGCAAGAGTATCCATGATTCACAAATGTATGTTGCTATCGGGAAGATACATGTCTTCAGCAATTTTAATGTTCCTGCATTGCTGGTACTGTGCCACAAGTTCTTCATGGTGTTTACTTTGTGTGTTGCTATTGCCAATCTTCTTTTGATCTCTTTCTGGAAGTCTACCATTGTTAGTTACTACAGATCCCAGATTTCTTAGTTTGTTACAATTTCAAGTTCTTCACTGTTGACAATGGTTTTGGTTAGCTTTTTTTTTTTTTAATAAACATTATCTTAGTTTTCACCATGTTTAGATAGAGACTTTGCTCTTCACTGTGTTTTTTTACACACTCAATTGTCTCTTTTAATCCTTTTGCACTGTTGGAGAGGAGGACTGTGTCATCAGTGTATCTGAGTTTTGGAATTATGTTGCCATTTATTATGAAAGGGTCGAACTTCAGAAATCTGTCATTGTTTCTGACATTTCTCACGATGTTCGCAGCATAGATGTTGGATAAGTATGGAGAGAGGATGTACCCAACTGAGACTAGTCAGCCTCAATTCTGACAGCAAGTGGTTGTAACATACACCCTTACAGTATATGGTGACAGCAAGTGGCTGTAACATACACCCCTACAGTATATGGTGACAGCAAGTGGTTGTAACATACACCCCTACAATATATGGTGACAGCTTTACATAAAAGGAAAATACAAACTATTGACATTTCAGCCTACATGCGGCCTTCTTCTGAAAACAAGGACAACACAAAAGCACAAAAAATTTAGATGTAGTCTACTACATGCTCTTCTACTTTAATTGAGAAGACTTTACGTCATCTCTGAAACAACACAACTCTTTTATCTTTAACTGAGAAAACTTAACTCCTGTATATTTAACTGAGAAAACTTAACAACTTTATATTTAACTGAGAAAACTAAATCCTAACTTTAACCTAACCCTTCTATTCATTCATTTTCATCTCGGGCCAAAGACAGCACATTGGGTGGAAGTCATAGTTCTCCACAATTGACAATCTACTATGAGTTCTTGTAGTTCTTGGTTGTTTCTTAGTCCCATGGTTGAGCCCTCCTTGTTAATTGTTCTGCATAGTGATTTTCTTGGTCTCCCTTGTTTTCTTTTACCAGATGGTTTCCACATGAATGCCTGATGGGGAAGTCTATCTTCATTCATTTTAGGCACACGACTGATGTGTTTACAACATCTTTTTCTTACAAAATCCAACACATTTTCTTGTTTTAATTTGTCTCTTATCTGTTCATTTGAAATGTAATTTTTCCAGCTTATGTTTGAGATCCTAGGAGATATTTGTTTTCAAAAGCATTTAATTTCCTATCTAAAATCTTTGTGGAATTCCAACTTTCACATCCATTTGTTAGCACTGGTATCACATTAGATTTGAACATTTTTAAGTTCTGTTTGTTTACTGAGAACTTTTAATCTTCAGATGTTTGTCAGTTTGTTGAAAGCATTTGATGCTAGTGTGATGCATGTCATGATTTCTGATGTTATGTCTCCACCTCTGGACATTTTGCTGACTAGGTAGGTCAAATGTGTAACTTTTTTTTAAATTCCATAGTTAATTGTTATATCAGAGACTACTCTTCTATTACTAAGTGAAAAAAAAAAAAAACTGATTCCTCATTAACTGATTGCAACTTACTGATATCCTGTTGTTCCTCGGATTCATCAGAACCTATCTTTGTGATGCCCTTCTGCAATAATGAAAGCAATTGGTAGGTCAGTAACAGTACTTAAACCAAATCTCTGCATGGCCACTATAAATTAGTAATTGATATGAAATTTGTTATCTTTCCAAAGTGTATACCTGAACACAATACAATGGAGAATCGTTATTGACAGCAGCAAAAGGCCCCTTCATTTCAAAGAGGAAATTAACTGTATCAATTCTGCTTCTTCCTGTTTTCTTCAGTTGAATTTGACAACAATGCTGATTTCAGCAATAAACTTCAAAATACTTTTCTGCCCCTACAAATGGCCAAAGATCTTGTCATTCGAAGCCATCTCTGACGGCAAAAAAATGCTCTTTTCTTAAGGGTGCTGAAAGATGCTAAAGATGTTAGATAA
Organism: Megaustenia siamemsis; assembly: GCA_032433765.1. Lineage (NCBI taxonomy): Eukaryota > Metazoa > Mollusca > Gastropoda > Stylommatophora > Ariophantidae > Megaustenia > Megaustenia siamemsis. Next base: position 13,945,403 of record JAVIAB010000050.1, on the reverse strand, counting down.
TAGAAATGTAAAGATAGCTCTTAATCTTATGTCATCATCATCATGTACCCTGTCGGTTGGCGTAGGCGATCATGTCCCTCCACAATCTTCTATCTACAGTGCATCGTATCAGTTCTGTTGTTGACTGTTTTCCATGCCATGACACCAAGCTATCCAGTATTTTCTCTCTTTGTCGTCCGCGATCTCTCTTTCCTTTTATTTTGCCAGTTGTAACCAAGTATTCCAACTTTCCTCTTCTCATGATGTGCCCGAAAAATGTTGATTGCTTCTTTCTGATGTTTTTTTAAGAGCTCCCTTTTTGTGTTGGCTTCTTTGAGAACTTCCTCATTGGTCTTTTTATCTGTCCAGGGAACTTTCAACATTCTTCTGAGAAATCCCATCTCTGTGGCCTCTAATCGTCTTTTCATTTGTTTGTCTACTGTCCATGATTCGCTTCCATAGGTCAGAATTGGTTCTATATAGCACCGATGAACTCTCTTTCTCATTTTAATCTTATGTACATAAGTAAAAAAAAAAGTAAAGTACCCCCATCACGCCAAGTGGCGTATAGGGAATATGGTGTTAATGACCATAAATTTTACAGACCTTCGGCACGTGATTTTTGGGGTAATGTGGTTTATGTACATAAGGATGCTCCTAATTTAATGGTTACTAATGGTCATCACAAAATATTGGCACTAATGGTCATTGCAAAATTTTGTACTAACGGTCATTGCAAAATGAGTGTACTAATGGTCATTGCAAAATATGAACACTAATGGTCATCACAAAATATTTGCACTAATGGTCATTGCAATCATTGCAAAATTTGGTACTAATGGTCATTGCAAAATGAGGGTACTAATGGTCATTGCAAAATATGAACACTAATGGTCATTGCAAAATGAGGGTACTAATGGTCATCACAAAATATTGGCACTAATGGTCATTGCAAAATTTGGTACTAATGGTCATTGCAAAATGAGGGTACTAATGGTCATTGCAAAATATGGGCACAAATGTAAAATTTCTCACAAAAGCAGCTTAAGGTAATGTGAGCCATTATGCTTTATTCCTTATACAAATGAAAGGCAAGAAAAACCTACAGTTTTCATCATTCATCATTGAGTGCCTTCCCCGCAACAAAGGTTGACTACCATGGTTGTAGTCTCGCCATTCTACTGTTTCGTGCTTTGATGGTGCAGGCTGTCATAGATTGACTTGTCCATCTTTTGATGTTACTCGTCCCATGTTAGTCTTGGTCTGCCTCTGCCTCTTTTACCTTGTATTTTCCCTTCCAATATTACTTTTAATAGGCTGTTGTGTCTTTTAACATGCCCCAAAAATTTCATTTGTCTTGTCTTAATTGTATTTAGTAGTTCTCTTTTTATTTTCAGTTGTTTTAAAACTTCATTGTTTGTTATCTTTTGTTTCCATCCAATTCTACCTACTCTTCTATAAATCCACATTTCAAAGGCTTCAATTTTCTGTTCTGTTTTCTTGTCTAATGTCCATGTTTCTGCACCATACAGGAATATTGAGAAGATGTAACATTTTGCCATTCTTAGTTTCAGCCCTGCTGATATTTGTTTTGTTGTTAGTATATTTTTTATGGCATTAAAATTACTTTTTGCCATACCTACTCTTTTGTTTATTTCAATTTTACATTTTCCATCATTGGTTATAGTATGTCCCAGGTAGTTGTAGCTCTGGAATGACTACAGTTTTATGTAATTAAAATGAAAGAGTAAAATGAATGGATTTTCTTGGCTATGTGAGAGGTCAGATACAGTTTTTTCAAGCAATGTTTGCAGACGTGTGCCTTTACAGAATCAGCCTGCACAGTCATAGCCAGTTCTGCTCTGTAAACAGACAATCAGAAGTAGAGCTATATCCCAGTGTCTTACAAGATATAGAGGCCTATTACTATTATAAAGATAATACCTTCAGATGAAACAGCGTGATGCCTGTGCTGAGAATGTCATCATTGATGCTGATAAGGTGTGGTAAGGAGGAGTCAAGAACTACTCCCGCACCTTCATGCCGCAACGCTAAGCTCTTCTCTCTCATGAGACTAGCTGACTCATTCCATTTCTCTGCCCACTCCTCAGTTAGTACCTTTACCTACATTGAGAATAAAGCTGATTACTACATTATAAATAAAGCTGATTACTACATTATAAATAAAGCTGATTACTACATTATAAATAAAGCTGATTACTACATTATAAATAAAGCTGATTACTACATTACAAATATCAGACATAAATTCTTACATTATTTATTTCAGTGAAGATATTAAATCTTTCCGTACGGAAGCATTTTATCAATGCAACGGAAGAGATTCCAGAGACAACATTTTTCATGGTTTTAAAAATCAATTTACATATTTATATATATGAGTTTTTAGATAATTGAACAAGGAATTAGATTTCACCAATACCAAGAATATTTATTATAAATATTGTTTAATATTTATAGTGAGACTATTTTAAGATCCATAAGGGGCATACCTGGAATAACAAATGGAGGTCATAATATAAATAATCTAAGGTATGCTGATGATACAGTCTTAATCGCTAAGAGTGAAAATGAGTTACAAGAAATGTTGGACATTATAGTGAAAGAAAGCAAAAATAAAGGACTCAGCCTTAATAGCAAAAAGACAAAGGTAATGGTAACAGCAAAGAAAAAGACATCACCTCAGTGCAAAATAAAGACAAGTGGAACAATATTAAAACAGGTAAATGAGTTTAAATATTTGGGAACTTTGTTAACCTCAGACGGAAGATGTACAAAAGAGGTGAAATGCAGAATGGCTCAGGCAAAAGCAGCTTTCCAAAAAATGAGGAAGATACTATGCAATCCATTTTTGACAATAGAAACAAGAAAAAGAGTTCTTAAATGTTATGTAGAGCCAGTCTTAACATATGGATGTGAATCATAGACAATAGGACAACAGACAAGAAAATCATTGGAGTCTGTAAAAATGTGGTTTTACAGAAGAATGTTGAGAGTACCATGGACAGCTAAGAAGAGTAATGAAGATGTTATGAGAGAGGTCAAAGCAAAAAGAGAGCTAATTTCCAATATTAGGAAGAAACAATCATCATTTTTTGGCCATGTAATGAGAAGAGATCAACTGGAATATATTGTAACAACTGGAAAAATTGAAGGACAAGGAGATAGAGGGAAGCAAAGAGAAAAAATAACAGACAGCTTAAGAGAATGGCTTGGCAGAAGGTCAACAACAAAAATGATAAATAGCTGCCGAGATCAAAAGTTGTGGAGAGACATGATCACCTACGCCAGCAGGCCCGGTACTTGATGATGCTGAATACCAAGAAGATATAAGACTTGTAAAAAGAATATGGTTTGAAGTCATTGACACTAATCAAATTGAGAGTGGCGCACAATGAGGCGAAACGTACACTGCCGAAATTGGTGTGGCGCACAGTGTGGCGAAACGTACGGAAAGAGTTAAGTGGAATGGGTGGTCTAGAGGTAAGGTTTCTGGATAAGAAGGCCCCTGTTTTGAATCCTGCCACAAACAATGGAAATATTTCACTTTGAATTTGTGGTTTCTTCATGGTTTTACCCTCCCCTGATCTCTGGGTAGTGAGATCCAATACCTAGTCCTATCTGGGTAGTGAGATCCAATATCTAGCCCTATCTGGGTACTGAGATCCAATATCTAGCCCTATCAGAAAATGGTGAAAAAAAGGAGGTCTTGTGTGCACTTGCACGTGTTAAAGAACTCTTATCACTTAGAAGTCAAAAAAGTGGATCAAAAATGGCTGCTACCAAGTTAAAATTGTTAAGTAAATCTACCCAGGCAGAAGATGGATGTGTCGAGCCTAAAGGTACAGATATCACGATTTCAGCATAAACTAGTGACACGATGTGTCCATGCCCACTTAACGGGTGAAAGCTAAATGAAGATATTAACAAAATGATAAATACAGCCAGGATAAATATAGCCAGAACATCGTTGTAAATATTTACAATGTCTGAAGATTCACTTATAGATGTATAACAAGTGAAAAGTAACTCATTGCAAAACAAAACTAAGGATATACAATAATTGTGTATTTTTAAGGATTTTGTATGGAAATAATTGTTTGAGAACAACCAGAACAGGAAAGATTTAAGACTATCAACACACAATCCTTGTCCTCATCACATCTATCACTCTCACAGTTATGTCTATCACTCTCACAGTTAAGTCTATTACTCTCACTGTTATGTCTATCACTCTGACAGTTAAGTCTATCACTCTGACAGTTAAGTCTATCACTCTCACAGTTAAGTCTATCACTCTCACAGTTAAGTCTATCACTCTCACAGTTAAGTCTATCATTCTCACTGTTATGTCTATCACTCTCACAGTTAAGTCTATCACTCTCACTGTTACGTCTATCACTCTCACTGTTATGTCTATCACTCTCACTGTTACGTCTATCACTCTCATTGTTATGTCTATCACTGTCACTGTTATTTCTATCACTCTCACTGTTATGTCTATCACTCTCACTGTTACGTCTATCACTGTCACTGTTATGTCTATCACTCTCACTGTTATGTCTATCACTCTCACTGTTATGTCTATCACTCTCACTGTTATGTCTATCACTCCCACTGTTATGTCTATCACTGTCACTGTTATGTCTATCACTCTCACTGTTATGTCTATCACTCTCACTGTTATGTCTATCACTACCACTGTTATGTCTATCACTGACACTCTAATATCTATCATTTCTTGAGATCCAGAAACAATCGTAAGAAATTCTACATAATGGACTCTGAAGGAAAGGCAAAAGTGAACCTGACCAAGAAGAACAGTGAGCATTATCTGATGTGATAGTTCTACAAAGTATTTAGAGCATGTAAAATAAACATTGACATAAATCTATTCAAATCAAATATGTCACTTACCCTAGCTTCACTTTCATGAAGTCTTTCTTGAACACGTGGTGAAGTTTCCTGGAAAAATTGGAACATGTAAACATAAACACTGCTCAAATACATATCACTTCATTCTATCATTTCTTGTCACTGTTCTCAGAAAGCTAGATGTATATAACAAGGTGTTTGCCTGTCAACTATCTATCTTTCATTCACCAGAAGTATTGTATATATCTGCAATGTCGTTTCTGTATAAATTTTACTGTCTTTTGTAATTCTTGCAGTGGCCCATATAGTTTTGTCTGTAGTGTTGTATCTATGGGCCAATGGATTTTCCTCAGTCTACTATATTCAGTGCAGTGTTGAAGTATGTCTTCAGCAATCTGGGGTGCCTGTCCACATGTACAAGTAGTTGAGGTGCCGATCTTGAATTTTGTATACATGTGACTATTGAGTCGATTGTGTCCTGTTCTGAGACGCATAATGATAACTTGTTCATATCTATTCATATTATGAAAGGCATCCTGATTTGGGGCTTGTGGTCCTCTGATTGATTTGATTATTTGTTTCTTATGATGGTATGTAACTGGTGTATCTAGTTGTGTGCCTATTGAACATTCCTTTGCCAACTGATCTGCTTTCTCATTTCCTGGTTTTCCACAGTGAGATGGGATCCACTGCAGGGCAACCCTGTGGTGCTTGCAGAGTTCAGTCAATAAGGTCTGCAGATGTGGTAATTTTCTGGATTGTAGTGCCTGGAGTACTGATCTTGCATCTGTCAAAAACACTACATGCTGTGGGCTAAGATTACTGTTCAGCAGTTTTTCTATTGCCAACTTTTTTGCATGGATTTCTGCATCATAATTGTGACAATATTTCCCTGTCGGTATTTTATTCATATCCCTAGTGTTATTTGGGTACTCTATATATGCACCTGCTCCCCCATTCTTTACTGCATTCTGTGCTGATCCATCTGTGTACACACGAATCCATAGGTCTTGTGGGTATTCTTCATCCAGGAAACTGAGTTATTGTTTTTCACTGTAGACTATACTGTTCCTCTTTGTCAACTATTCTTTTCACTTCTGTCCATATATGTATTGACAATCCTAATTCCTCTGTCCAGGGAGTCTGTTCTGGTATGGGCAGTCAGGGGCTAACAACTCTTGGCATGTCTGCTGTTTGTCTACTAATACGCTTGGCTTGGTGGATAAAAAACTGCCAGTCAACTGTTGGGAATCATATCACGTCATTCTATCATTTCTTGTCACTGTTAGAGTGTATCAAGCATCTACCATCTAACACAATCAAACATCTACCATCTAACACAATCAAACATCTACCATCTAACACAATCAAACATCTACCATCTAACACAATCAAACATCTACCATCTAACACAATCAAACATCTACCATCTAACACAATCAAACATCTACCATCTAACACAATCAAACATCTACCATCTAACACAATCAAACATCTACCATCTAACACAATCAAACTTCTGCCATCTAACACAATCAAACTTCTACCATCTAACACAATCAAACATCTACCATCTAACACAATCAAACATCTACCACCTAACACAATCAAACATCTACCACCTAACACCAGTAAAACATCTACCATCTAACACAATCAAACATCTACCATCTAACACAATCAAACATCTACCACCTAACACCAGGAAACATCTACCATGTAACACAATCAAACATCTACCATCTAACACAATAAAACACCTAACATCTAACACAATCAAACATCTACCATCTAACACAATGAAACTTCTACCATCTAACACAATGAAATATCTTATAGAGTATCCAGTCATTGAGAGATTATTTCTCAACAAGATGAGAACTCCACACTATTTGCCCTGATCCAACGATCATTCGCTGTAATCCAAAATTCACACGCACATGAGAATAGCGTTACTAGGAAGATCTAAAGACCAATTTTCTCTAACAAGTGGTGGTAAGTCTTTTGAATCTCTAGTTTAGTCAAAAGTATTGACACCTGTTTCATAAGACAAGGGCTACACAGTTACATGAAAACATTGTGTTTTGCACCACAGAAACTATGGAACGTGCATAATAGATCCTTCTATTTTCCAAACACCCACACCTTCACATCATGGTATTGGTTTATCTTTTGTTAATGAAAACCTTGAAAGAAGTCCGCGGGCCACCAAAATGAGTCTCATATGCCTCTGGCATGGGTTGGACAACGCTGATCTAACACAACAAAATTTCTGCCATCTCAAACGAGAACATGTTTACTGTTTACTATTTAACAGAATAAAACTTCAACTTACCACATTTCCATCAAGTAATGATCTCAGCCGAGCTATCTCTTCTCGTAACTCTCTGATCAGTTTTACATTTGGATCCTGGAAATACAACAAATGAATCACTTTTCTATATCAACACAAGCCCTCACTCCTCCAAAGTGACTGTAATGTAATTATTTTCATTACATTTTTACAAAATACCAAATTTATGCTGTTTCTTAACCCTAGATTACGATACCGTAGTAAAATTTGCTGCATCAAAACACAAATTCCTTAAACTCTGACATTTTTCCATGTTCAAATATTACCACCTCTGGTGACCTCTGAGTATTTATTTATTTCCATTGCTGTTGGAGCTGTTTTTTTAAATAATTAAATTTTTTTTTTCAGACCTTGAGATAGATCATTTAATGGGAAAAAACAAAACCCCACCAATTTTCAAGTAATTGGTCATTTTCCCTTTTTTTTTTTTGGTTGTACCCAGGGAAATTTTCTTGGTTGTTAGCAGACATCAAACAACCCGTTATGACTTGAGAAACACAGCGCGAATAATGCGATCGCCAAACGTACTGACAGACTGTATCGATAGACATTGTAACACATCCAATGAAATCAGGTCATAAAACAACCTGAGCCAGGAATTTCGCGTCCCCGTGTTTTGCCTAGTGTGAACACACAGGACTGTGTCAAGAGTTCAGAGAAATATTATTTTTAGAACACCTAATGTTACATTTAAGTGGTAGTTATTGTTGCCTAGTGTGAACACACAGGACTGTGTCTAGAGTTCAGAGAAATATTATTTTTAGAACACCTAATGTTACATTTAAGTGGTAGTTATTGTTACTAAGGTATAACTGGGAGATTTACAGATAGGTATCATAATTAAGGGTTAAACAAATAAAGACAAGACCAAATATTACCTCATTAACTGTAGGTCTGTTGATAATGTTTTTGGCTCGATTTGCATATCTCAAAGTGCTTAATGTTTCTCCATAATTCACGTCTGCTGGAGAAATAGCTAGAAGCAAAAAGTTTGTTAATAACATTAAATACACATTTTATGTTTATATATATAAATATATATGTTCAAAAGTTCCTGCCTATATAAAATATTAACTATACACAATTTTATGTCTACATAAAATAATATGTACACAGCTATAAGTTCATATAAAATATTAATATGTACACAATTTTATGTCTATATAAAAATATGTGTACACGTCATGCCCATATAAAATATTAATATATGACAGAACTCGATTTGGCTGCACAAAATATTATAAGTTCTAAATTTAAAGAGCTAAACATTAAAAATGAAAAGATCAGAAGCTTTCACATAGCAACCCACGTATCCATCATTAAACATCATTCTCAAGCCAAATGTCATTTACTTACTTGCTATCATGACAGTTTTGGCATTCCCTCCCAAACTGTCCTTCAGTAGCCAGGTAAGGACTGAATCTCGATATGGAATGAAGGCATGCCTGCCTCTGCTTCCAATCTCTGATCTTTCAGCTGAGGAATTATATTTGACAGATTAATTCAATATTTTAAACAGAAAAGTATACTCACAAGTGAAGATGTTATCAAATCATGAGTCCAGTGGTATCGTAACCATTATAGCCATTGCACCTAAAAATTTTGAGCCGCGATAGCTCAGTGGTTAGTGAACTGAACTACAAAGGACAAGAGGTAGGGTTTGATCCCAAACGACGGCTTCCAGGTTCACCCAGCCTTTAATGGGTACCAGATTTTTTTTCTGGGAAAGTAAAGCGGCACGGCGTAATATCGACCACATTACCCAAAAAATCATGTGCCGACGGTCTGTAAAATTTATGGTCACTAACACCATATTCCCTATACGCCACTTGGCGTGATGGGGGTACTTTACTTTTTTTTTACCTAAACATTTTAGGGAGCTGTGATAGCTCAATGGTTAGTGAACTGGAAACAAAGGACAAGAGGTCGGGTTCAATCCCAATCGGCGGCTTCCGGGTGCACCCCGCCTTAAGTGGGTACCAGATTTTTTCTGGGAAAATAAAGTGGCAAGGGCGTAATACCTATCACAATGCCCCCAAAATCATGTGCTGAAGGTCTATAAAAATTATAGGCACTAACACCATATTGCCTATACGGCACTTGGCGTGATGGGGCTCTTTACCTTTACTCACCCAAACATTTCAGATTTCAAATGTATGTTATTACAACACTGCTGATATGTTTCTATATCTACTGTTGGTTGGTACTTGCTGCTACTGCAAAATAGTAATGTTATCTCAGCTACAGACCATTTTTAGTCCTTTCAGTACAACTTGTTGGGGGACTGGGTAATCTAGAGGTTAAATATTGGTCTCTGGACTGGTGGGTCCAGAGCTATCTTTCTATATCAACTGTTGGTTGGTACTTACTGCTATTGCAAAATAGTAATGTTATCTCAGCTACAGACCATTTTTAGTCCTTTCAGTACCACTTGTTGGGGGAAAGGGTAATCTAGAGGTTAAATATTGGTCTCTGGACCGGTGGGTCCTGGGTTTAAATCTCACCACAGTGCACACAGTAGGTGGGAATTTTTCACTTTGAATCTATGGCTTTTTCATGACTTTACCAAATAAGATCTGATGTCTTGGACTCTCAGAAAGCTGCAAAAAACAGGAGCTCCTATATGCACTTGCACACATGAAAGATATCGTGGAAACTGGATATCGAGTATGACAAGATGGTTGCTGCCCAGGCAAATTTGTGAAACATACCTACCCATTCCAAACACGGATGAGTTGGACAAGAAAGCACAGATGTCACAGCTTTGCTATAAAATAGTGGCAGAATGCATCGACACTCACTTGAAAGGAAAAGGCTAAGAAGAAGAAGTGCTGACAAAAAAGACTAAATGCATGTAGCCTGCAGACATCAACAAAAGTTAGCCACTATTTGCTAGTTGACTTTGAGATAATTTGTGCACTACATAACAGCTTTACACAAAAATTAATGTCATATTGAACGTTTTCATTGTTTTGAACATTTACAATTGACACTTTAGTCATTTTTTCACTGAAATTGTTTTCTAACAAATACTGAAGTGAAAGCTTTGAAAATTAATTCTGGCTGATTGTAACAGTGAACAAAGTGAATCTACTGAGGAAACTGATGCTGATTATAACAGTGAACAAAGTGAATCTACTGAGGAAACTGATGCTGATTGTAACAGTGAACAAAGTGAATCTACTAAGGAAACTGATGCTGATTATAACAGTGAACAAAGTGAATCTACTGAGGAAACTGATGCTGATTGTAACAGTGAACAAAGTGAATCTACTGAGGAAACTGATGCTGATTGTAACAGTGAACAAAGTGAATCTACTGAGGAAACATGCTGATTGTAACAGTGAACAAAGTGAATCTACTTAGTTTATCTAGTAAAGATATAACAAAATAAGACAACGGCTTATCTAGTAAAGATATAACAAAATAAGACAACGGCTTATCTAGTAAAGATATAACAATGTAAGACAAACACTTACCTAGAAAAGATACAAATACATAAGACAAACACTTACCTAGTAAAGATATAACAATGTAAGACAAACACTTACCTAGAAAAGATACAAATACATAAGACAAACACTTACCTAGTAAAGATATAACAACGTAAGACAAACACTTACCTAGTAAAGATATAACACTTCCCAGACTGACCAGAGACTTGTTTATACTTCCACCCTCCTTTAACCTTTGACCTGTGGCTCCTGAGGCATCAGCACGTTCGCTGAAAGTGCAGCATTTAATCATTCTTAACATATTTTGACACACTACAATTTGTCAGTGACTTTAACATCATAGGAAATTTACAGATAACCTTTAAAGACAAACATTAAAAAACTGCACGTACACACAATGAACTACAAATATAACACAACTGAGGCAAAAGAAAAGCACTCTTTGTTAAAAAAAAAAGAAGAACAATAAAATAGAAAGCTTCAGAGTAATACTCAATAAGAAATTACTACAAATGTTGCCAAATAACAGTCAGATTTCAATAATTCTTGACATAAAGACAGACACTCCTTTGAAATAAAATCTCAATAATTCTTGACATAAAGACAGACACTCCTTTGAAATAAATCTCAATAATTCTTGACATAAAGACAGACACTCCTTTGAAATAAATCTCAATAATTCTTGACATAAAGACAGACACTCCTTTGAAATAAATCTCAATAATTCTTGACATAAAGACAGACACTCCTTTGAAATAAAATCTCAATAATTCTTGACATAAAGACAGACACTCCTTTGAAATAAATCTCAATAATTCTTGACATAAAGACAGACACTCCTTTGAAATAAATCTCAATAATTCTTGACATAAAGACAGACACTCCTTTGAAATAAATCTCAATAATTCTTGACATAAAGACAGACACTCCTTTGAAATAAAACTAAATAATTCTTGACATAAAGACAGACACTCCTTTGAAATAAACCTCAATAATTCTTGACATAAAGACAGACACTCCTTTGAAATAAATTTCAATAATTCTTGACATAAAGACAGACACTCCTTTGAAATAAATCTCAATAATTCTTGACATAAAGACAGACACTCCTTTGAAATAAATCTCAATAATTCTTGACATAAAGACAGACACTCCTTTGAAATAAAACTAAATAATTCTTGACGTAAAGACAGACACTCCCGTTAGAAAGAATAAATTATTAAAGCCATCAAGGGAGTGAAGAACATAAAAGTTTCTGATCAGGTCAGGATAAATGCTGAACTATTAAAGATAGACTCGGCCACTGAAAATCTGGAACAGCTTCTCACACAAATCTGGCAAGCTCAATGTTGCAGCTGCATCTATTTATACCTTCTGGATGCACACAGATAACTGACACCAAAACAGGCCAAAATTGGAAGTAAACAACATAAACTAACTATAAACATGTCATTAAGTACCAAGCCTGCTGGCATAGCTGATCATGTCTCTCTACAACTCTCAATTATGACACTTTTTTTATAATTTCTGTTGTTGACCTTCTGCCAAGCCATTCTCTTTAGTTGTCTGGTATCTTTTCTCTTTGCTCCCTGTATCTCTTCATCTAATATTGGAAATTAGCTCTCTTTTTATTTTGGCCTCTTTCAGAACGTTTTCATTACTCTTCTTAGCTGTCCATGGTATTTTCAAAATTCTTCTGTAAAACCACAATAAGAAAAAAGTATAACTGAACATAAATATAAAATAAAATGCAAACAGTTTTTCTATAAATTGTAAGCGACAGCTTTACAGTACCTCCTCATTTCTACATCTACCCCCTTCATTTAATTGATTATCTCAGTATAGTTTATTTTTTGTAAAGAAAAAATATAATAAAGAAATTAACTAGAAATTACTTGTATTTATTTTTCTCACCTGCCAGCTAAATCTACCAAATTAATTTTGCTTTGTCTTTCACTGGGGACACCATCCAAAAATCTGGCCTGTGTGAGAGAAAATAATTGTCATGAACATTTTCAAGAGTAGCAGTAGAAAATTAGAACTGTGATCAAGAACCACAGCCAATATTAATCACAAAGAAAGATATTTAGTGCTCATCATCATCATGTGCCATACTGGATGGTGTAGATGATCACGTCCTTCCACAATCCTGATGGCATTGGGTTTTCTACATCAGCAGATCTCACCACTACAGAGTGAGCTCTTGAAAATGATAGTGAAGATGGCATGAGAGCGGCTACTGACATCATATCAATTTTGTTGTTGACTGTTTTCCATGCCATGACACCAAGCTATCTAGTATTTTCTCTCTTTGTCATCCGTGGTCTCTCTTTCCCTGTGTTTTGCCAGTTGTAATCAAGTATTCCAACTATTCTCTTCTCATGATGTGCCCAAAAAATATTGATTGTTTCTTTCTGATGTTTCTTAGGAGCTCCCTTTTTGTGCTGGCCTCTTTGAGAACTTCCTCATTGGTCTTTTTAGCTGTCCAGGGAACTTTCAACATTCTTCTGAGAAATCCCATCTCTCTCATTTAGTGTTACACTCAGTTAAACGTATCACTAAATGAGAAATAGTATGCAAAGGTTTCCTCCATGCCTTGAGGCATGTGGAGAATATGAAGTTAGTGCCCATATTGTCAAAGATAAACAGCGTGTTTTATGAGTGATGTTGTTGGTAATAGAACAGAAATTAAAATGGTCTGAGAAACATTAAAAAAAAATGAATTATGAATATAAACCTGAGCGAAAATAATATGATGAAAAATCTGTGAAAATTATGACAAGAAAATATAGGAAAAAATCTATTTAAAAATAAAGTGGAAAAAGTGTATGAAAAAAAATGAAAACTCTTTGTTAAAAATTTTATGGGAAAAAAATGTGTGAAAAATAAGTGAAAACTCTTTAATAAAAATTGAAAAAATGAACAAATTTATGAAAAATAAGTGAAAACTCTTAGTAAAAAACAATAGGTGAACAAAATGTATGAAAAATAAACTAGATGAAAAAAAATGTGTGAAATACAAGTTAAACTTAACAATCAGATGAAAAAAATGTTACGAAAAATAAGTGAAAACTCTCAGTAAAAACTGCCAAACCTGAGTGAAAATGATAGTGAAGATGGCATGAGAGCGGCTACTGACATCATTCATATTTGTGGCTGCGGTAGTTCTGTTGGCATTTCCTCGGCTCATAAGACTGGCTATTGCCTCATAGTTAATCACACTATGCTTGGATAAGTCTAAATTTAAAAATCACAATAAGTCTAAATGACAAAACTGCACTAATAAATAAGTCTAAATAACAAAATTATAATTATAAGTCTAAATATCACAGTTAAACTGATTAAAAAAAAATAAAACTATCTTTACTACATTTTCCCATCACTTGGGTCTGCTGGGGAGAATTGTAAAACCAAAGAATAAAGGCCACTTGTCCAGGGCAGTCGCCACGAGATGTTCAGGTCTGATTTTTTATTTCACACACCCAAGAGAAAAAAATGTTGATCCTACCAGAATTCAAACCCGCATTCTCCTGGTTTGGAACCCGACAAGTTATCGATTCGACCACCTGCTCTTCAATTCAGCCACTTGCTCTTCACTTATATTAATAATAAGACTAAATAGCAAAATAATAATTATGTTTAAATTTTCTTTAAATTGCCAAAAGTCTAAATAACATAATTGTAGTGATGATAATTATAGAATACCACATGACTAACACAAGCCACTCTTAATACTAAAAGCTGATGTGACAGACTAAAATATCTTTCCTGATTTCCCAGGTTCTGCTGGAGAAGTTGAACCTTATCCATCATAAAGGTACTGCAACATTGGGTCTTCTACATCAGTAGATCTCACCACTACAGAGTGAGCTCTTGTATTGAATCTGTTGTTTCTTTATATATTCTATGGTGGCGGTTATTCTTAGCTTTTTTCTCAGTTCTTCATTTCTGATCTTATCTCTCAGGCTGATTCCTGTCATTCGCCTAACCATTCGTCTAACCATTCGCCTAACCATTCGTCTAACCATTTCATCTCAGTAGAGGTTATTTTTCCTTTTGTTCTTGCGTCTAGGGTCCAGAACTGACATTGGTAGCACAACATTGGAATGAAGATTGTATTCAAGGGTAAATGCATAATAATGTGAGGCTACTGTAAATTTATATTTACATTTTTGCGCTTTATCCATTGTTCCAGTTGAAGGCCTATCGAGCAGCAACATTGTTTTGATTGCGTGTTGCCCACCGCCTACATAAAGCTACTGCTAAACCACTTTTATCTACATATATATTATTTGTTTTTATCCTTAAAGAGAAAATGGTAGGAACAAAACCCTGCCAGGAATATATAGAACAACAACAACTTAAATGGTTTGGCCACCTGGTCAGAATGAATCCTCACCAATCACCATCAAGGGCGTTCTTCTCGAGAATGCATGGAAAAAGACCAAGAGGAAGACCCAGAAGAAGATGGATAGATGCAGTGACAGAGACATATAACAACAAAGGAAAATCACTAATTCAGACAGTTCGAGCAGCTCAAGAACGACAAATGATACAAACCACGACACCTTTTAGGTTTCAGTGAAAAGAGAAAAGAAGAAGAAGAAGATGGATAGATGCAGTGACAGAGACATGTAATAACAAAGGAAAATCACTAATTCAGACAGTTCGAGCAGCTCAAGAACGACAAATGATATAAACCACGACACCTTTTAGGTATCAGTGAAAAGAGAAAAGAAGAAGATGGATAGATGCAGTGACAGAGACATGTAACAACAAAGGAAAATCACTAATTCAGACAGTTCGAGCAGCTCAAGAACGACAAATGATATAAACCACGACACCTTTTAGGTATCAGTGAAAAGAGAAAAGAAGAAGATGGATAGATGCAGTGATAGAGACATGTAACAACAAAGGAAAATCACTAATTCAGACAGTTCGAGCAGCTCAAGAACGACAAATGATATAAACCACGACACCTTTTAGGTGTCAGTGAAAAGAGAAAAGAAGAAGATGGATAGATGCAGTGATAGAGACATGTAACAACAAAGGAAAATCACTAATTCAGACAGTTCGAGCAGCTCAAGAACGACAAATGATATAAACCACGACACCTTTTAGGTGTCAGTGAAAAGAGAAAAGAAGAAGATGATCCTTAAAGAGATTAGACCTAGTAAACTGAAACAAATGGTGAGTTATTGGAGAATGAGGATTTGTGAAGATACAAATGGAGTCAAGCTAGAAACAAGGTGGAAGTCACTTAGAACTGTGGTTAGTGAACTGGTTTATAGAGGACAAGAGCTTGGAACCAATCCTAATGGCTTCTGGGTTCACTCAGTCTTAAAAGGGTATGTAACTTTTTTTCTGGAAAAGAAAGACAGCAACAGCATAGCGTAGTGTTGGTCGATGTTAACAAAAATTATGGGCACAACTGCTGTATTTCAATACACAATGGGGCATGATTGGGGTTATCTTTTATTTCCTCCTACGTACAAGTAAGGTGAGGCAACACATGAGTGTGTCTAATCATCATGCTACAGGAACTTCTAGTATAAATTTCTTGCAACATTCACTGAGAAGAAATAAGCACCATTGTTCTGCCCTGTGTGAGAATATCAAATTTTGCAACCAGTAATTTGGATCAAGTTGAAGTTGTTCAAAAAATCTGCTCCCTCAGAGTTAGCGGCATAAGCTTATTGATAATGATGATGACAATGATGATAATGATGATGACAATGATGATAATGATGATGAAACAGCATATAATGACAGCAGACCCTTACCCTGAACATATGGACCATCTCTTGGATGCTCTCTCACCTTCAGATTATGAACAGACCTGCTGGAGTCTGTACTTGAACTTCTCAGCAGATCTCGTACTTTCTCGTTGTAGATTTCCAGGTAACTATTTATGGAATTATTTTTTTTAATGAGATAAAAAAGCTGAATACTTTTATAGCCTCTATAGCAAAGATCTATGAGCTTTATAAGATAAATATATTATCATAAACATCTTGTGCCATCTCTGCATTAAAGTTTGGCTATCATGGTGCAAGAACCCACTGCTGAATACCTTTATAGCCTCTATAGCAAAGATCTATGAGCTTTATAAGATGAATATATTATCATAAACATCTTGTGCCATCTCTGCATTAAAGATTGGCTATCATGGTGCAAGAACCCACTGCTGTTGTGCTTAGTACACTTGCTTGCCAACCTGAAGGTTCCGTGTGATAGATCACATGGCAGCAGGAGCTCCATTTACAAAGCAAAAAAGTGACAAGGCAGCAGAAAGCATTTTGTATTTTAGAATATATTCTTCTTATTCTTTTCAAGTTCCTGTGGAGTATAGGTCTTAAACAAACACTTTTCAAGCCGTCATATAATGTGCAAGCTTATAAGATTACTCCATATCTTTCCCATCTTCTTCATTTCTCTTTTCATGTGTTCTTCTCCAAGTATATTTTGGCCTTCCCCAATGCCTTCTCCCCTGAGGGTTCCAAATAAGACCTATAATGTAATACTCTCAGTTGGCATTAACAGCGACATCATCTTTGTCACACCTTTTGGCAGTAACAGTTTTGGCTACTCTTTTAGACTTTTAACTTCCAAGGGTTCTTTAATATGCACACAGGACTCCTGTTTTTTGCCATTATCCAAGAGGGCTAGACATCAGATCTCACTACCCAGTGAGGGCTAGACATCAGATCTCACTACTCAGCGAGGGCTAGACATCAGATCTCACTACACAGCGAGGGCTAGACATCAGATCTCACTACCTAGAGAAGGCTAGACATCAGATCTCACTACCTAGAGAAGGCTAGACATCAGATCTCACTACCTAGAGAAGGCTAGACGTCAGATCTCACTACACAGAGAGGGCTAGACATCAGATCTCACTACACAGAGAGGGCTAGACATCAGATCTCACTACCTAGAGAAGGCTAGACATCAGATCTCACTACACAGAGAAGGCTAGACATCAGATCTCACTACACAGAGAGGGCTAGACATCAGATCTCACTACACAGAGAGGGCTAGACATCAGATCTCACTACCTAGAGAAGGCTAGACATCAGATCTCACTACCCAGAGAAGGCTAGACATCAGATCTCACTACACAGAGAGGGCTAGACATCAGATCTCACTACACAGAGAGGGCTAGACATCAGATCTCACTACCTAGAGAAGGCTAGACATCAGATCTCACTACACAGAGCGGGCTAGACATCAGATCTCACTACACAGAGAAGGCTAGACATCAGATCTCACTACCTAGAGAAGGCTAGACATCAGATCTCACTACACAGAGAGGGCTAGACATCAGATCTCACTACACAGAGAAGGCTAGACATCAGATCTCACTACCCAGTGAGGGCTAGACATCAGATCTCACTACACAGAGAGGGCTAGACATCAGATCTCACTACACAGAGAGGGCTAGACATCAGATCTCACTACACAGAGAGGGCTAGACATCAGATCTCACTACACAGAGAGGGCTAGACATCAGATCTCACTACCTAGAGAAGGCTAGACATCAGATCTCACTACCTAGAGAAGGCTAGACATCAGATCTCACTACCTAGAGAAGGCTAGACATCAGATCTCACTACACAGAGAAGGCTAGACATCAGATCTCACTACCCAGTGAGGGCTAGACATCAGATCTCACTACACAGAGAGGGCTAGACATCAGATCTCACTACACAGAGAGGGCTAGACATCAGATCTCACTACACAGAGAGGGCTAGACATCAGATCTCACTACCTAGAGAAGGCTAGACATCAGATCTCACTACCTAGAGAAGGCTAGACATCAGATCTCACTACCTAGAGAAGGCTAGACATTAGATCTCACTACCTAGAGAAGGCTAGACATCAGATCTCACTATCCAGCGAGGGCTAGACATCAGATCTCACTACCTAGAGAAGGCTAGACATCAGATCTCACTACCTAGAGAAGGCTAGACATCAGATCTCACTACCTAGAGAAGGCTAGACATTAGATCTCACTACCTAGAGAAGGCTAGACATCAGATCTCACTACACAGAGAGGGCTAGACATCAGATCTCACTACCTAGAGAAGGCTAGACATCAGATCTCACTACCTAGAGAAGGCTAGACATCAGATCTCACTACCTAGAGAAGGCTAGACATCAGATCTCACTACCTAGAGAAGGCTAGACATCAGATCTTACTACCTAGAGAAGGCTAGACATCAGGTCTCACTATCCAGCGAGGGCTAGACATCAGATCTCACTACCTAGAGAAGGCTAGACATCAGATCTCACTATCCAGCGAGGGCTAGACATCAGATCTCACTACCTAGAGAAGGCTAGACATCAGATCTCACTACCTAGAGAAGGCTAGACATCAGATCTCACTACCTAGAGAAGGCTAGACATCAGATCTCACTACCTAGAGAAGGCTAGACATCAGATCTCACTACCCAGCGAGGGCTAGACATCAGATCTCACTACCCAGCGAGGGCTAGACATCAGATCTCACTACCTAGAGAGTGCTAGACATCAGATCTCACTACCCAGCGAGGGCTAGACATCAGATCTCACTACCTAGAGAAGGCTAGACATTAGATCTCACTACCTAGAGAAGGCTAGACATCAGATCTCACTACACAGAGAGGGCTAGACATCAGATCTCACTACCTAGAGAAGGCTAGACATCAGATCTCACTACCTAGAGAAGGCTAGACATCAGATCTCACTACCTAGAGAAGGCTAGACATCAGATCTCACTACCTAGAGAAGGCTAGACATCAGATCTTACTACCTAGAGAAGGCTAGACATCAGGTCTCACTATCCAGCGAGGGCTAGACATCAGATCTCACTACCTAGAGAAGGCTAGACATCAGATCTCACTATCCAGCGAGGGCTAGACATCAGATCTCACTACCTAGAGAAGGCTAGACATCAGATCTCACTACCTAGAGAAGGCTAGACATCAGATCTCACTACCTAGAGAAGGCTAGACATCAGATCTCACTACCTAGAGAAGGCTAGACATCAGATCTCACTACCCAGCGAGGGCTAGACATCAGATCTCACTACCCAGCGAGGGCTAGACATCAGATCTCACTACCTAGAGAGTGCTAGACATCAGATCTCACTACCCAGCGAGGGCTAGACATCAGATCTCACTACCTAGAGAGTGCTAGACATCAGATCTCACTACCTAGAGAAGGCTAGACATCAGATCTCACTACCCAGCGAGGGCTAGACATCAGATCTCACTACCCAGCGAGGGCTAGACATCAGATCTCACTACCTAGAGAGTGCTAGACATCAGATCTCACTACCTAGAGAAGGCTAGACATCAGATCTCACTACCTAGAGAAGGCTAGACATCAGATCTCACTACCTAGAGAAGGCTAGACATCAGATCTCACTACCCAGCGAGGGCTAGACATCAGATCTCACTACCTAGAGAGTGCTAGACATCAGATCTCACTACCTAGAGAGTGCTAGACATCAGATCTCACTATCCAGCGAGGGCTAGACATCAGATCTCACTACCTAGAGAGTGCTAGACATCAGATCTCACTATCCAGCGAGGGCTAGACATCAGATCTCACTACCTAGAGAGTGCTAGACATCAGATCTCACTATCCAGCGAGGGCTAGACATCAGATCTCACTACACAGAGAGGGCTAGACATCAGATCTCACTACCTAGAGAAGGCTAGACATCAGATCTCACTACCCAGAGAAGGCTAGACATCAGATCTCACTACACAGAGAGGGCTAGACATCAGATCTCACTACACAGAGAGGGCTAGACATCAGATCTCACTACCTAGAGAAGGCTAGACATCAGATCTCACTACACAGAGCGGGCTAGACATCAGATCTCACTACACAGAGAAGGCTAGACATCAGATCTCACTACCTAGAGAAGGCTAGACATCAGATCTCACTACACAGAGAGGGCTAGACATCAGATCTCACTACACAGAGAAGGCTAGACATCAGATCTCACTACCCAGTGAGGGCTAGACATCAGATCTCACTACACAGAGAGGGCTAGACATCAGATCTCACTACACAGAGAGGGCTAGACATCAGATCTCACTACCTAGAGAAGGCTAGACATCAGATCTCACTACCTAGAGAAGGCTAGACATCAGATCTCACTACCTAGAGAAGGCTAGACATCAGATCTCACTACCTAGAGAAGGCTAGACATCAGATCTTACTACCTAGAGAAGGCTAGACATCAGGTCTCACTATCCAGCGAGGGCTAGACATCAGATCTCACTACCTAGAGAAGGCTAGACATCAGATCTCACTATCCAGCGAGGGCTAGACATCAGATCTCACTACCCAGTGAGGGCTAGACATCAGATCTCACTACCTAGAGAGTGCTAGACATCAGATCTCACTACCCAGCGAGGGCTAGACATCAGATCTCACTACCTAGAGAGTGCTAGACATCAGATCTCACTACCTAGAGAAGGCTAGACATCAGATCTCACTACCCAGCGAGGGCTAGACATCAGATCTCACTACCCAGCGAGGGCTAGACATCAGATCTCACTACCTAGAGAGTGCTAGACATCAGATCTCACTACCTAGAGAAGGCTAGACATCAGATCTCACTACCTAGAGAAGGCTAGACATCAGATCTCACTACCTAGAGAAGGCTAGACATCAGATCTCACTACCCAGCGAGGGCTAGACATCAGATCTCACTACCTAGAGAGTGCTAGACATCAGATCTCACTACCTAGAGAGTGCTAGACATCAGATCTCACTATCCAGCGAGGGCTAGACATCAGATCTCACTACCTAGAGAGTGCTAGACATCAGATCTCACTATCCAGCGAGGGCTAGACATCAGATCTCACTACCTAGAGAGTGCTAGACATCAGATCTCACTATCCAGCGAGGGCTAGACATCAGATCTCACTACCTAGAGAGGGCTAGACATCAGATCTCACTACCTAGAGAGTGCTAGACATCAGATCTCACTACCTAGAGAGTGCTAGACATCAGATCTCACTACCTAGAGAGTGCTAGACATCAGATCTCACTATCCAGCGAGGGCTAGACATCAGATTTCACTACCCAGAGACCAGAGGAGGGTAAAACCATGAAGAAACTACGGATTCAATTTTGAGAAATTTCCACCACCTCTTGAGGAATCTAAACCTCCGACCTCCCAGTTTAGAGTCTGGCATCTGACCTCCAGACCACCCAGTTCCCTTCAGGTTAATAATACACCATAATGAATGACAATGAGTCAATTAGGGTACAGGGATTTTGTTTCTGACCAACAATACACTCCCAAGGATGAGTATGAGCCAATTAGGGTACAGGGATTTTGTTTCTGACCAACAATACACTCCCAAGGATGAGTATGAGCCAATTAGGGTACAGGGATTTTGTTTCTGACCAACAATACACTCTCAAGGATGAGTATGAGCCAATTAGGGTACAGGGATTTTGTTTCTGACCAACAATACACTCCCAAGGATGAGTATGAGCCAATTAGGGTACAGGGATTTTGTTTCTGACCAACAATACACTCCCAAGGATGAGTATGAGCCAATTAGGGTACAGGGATTTTGTTTCTGACCAACAATACACTCCCAAGGATGAGTATGAGCCAATTAGGGTTTGCAAGTCAGGGGAGGAGTGCCTTTCTTTACTTTCTAATTCAGTACACATTTTTACACCGGGGCCGATGAGAGTGTGTCCATCAAGAAATAAAACTATGGGTAACTAAGCCAGTGCTGCAACTATTAAGATACTTCCACTTTCCTTGTAGCTGTCCAGAGAATTAAATAAGATGAAACTTTCCTGATTATGATCAAAGTTGCATGTTGATCACTCTCATTCAACAATTTGATCCATTTTACTTTGTTGATAACCCTCATCATTTAATAATTTGATCAAATTACTTTGTTGATAACCCTCATCATTTAATAATGCGATCAAATTACTTTGTTGACAACCCTCATCATTTAATAATGTGATCAAATTACTTTGTTGACAACCCTCATCATTTAATAATGTGATCAAATTACTTTGTTGGTAATCCTCATCATTCAATAATGTGATCAAATTACTTTGTTGATAACCCTCATCATTTAATAATTTGATCAAATTACTTTGTTGATAACCCTCATCATTTAATAATGTGATCAAATTACTTTGTTGATAACCCTCATCATTTAATAATTTGATCAAATTACTTTGTTGATAACCCTCATAATTTAACAATTTGATCAAATTACTTTTTGATCACCAATGAAATAATGAAAGCTTCCATGAAATATTGAAACAAGCAATTATTGCTAAGCAACCATTAAAAAAAAAAATCCGGTTAAAATACTTTTGTGCTTACACATGAATAATGAAATTATGTATTCATAAGGTTATGTATTTTTAGTGATCACGTAAGAAATAATGAGACCAAAGTATTTGCTTCTTCTCTACTCTGGCCATAGAGCAACAAAGCCAGCTGTGGCATACACATCTTATGGCTCCTTGTAAAAATATTTCTCCATTTTATACAGTCCATGATAAGGTCTTTGCTGGTGCTCTGTGATGCTGAAACCATATTCTGTGATTTGGCTTGTTTGTGATGGGCCAGGTTTATAGTGGGGAACATGATGAGGTGAGGATCTGAGCACAGTGGAACTGTCTGTTGTGCGATGGAGATGATCTGTGAACTTAATACTGTTTTTGGTTTTCCTTTGCAAAGAACCCAAAGTCGGACCTAAACAATGTCATGTTTTTACTGTTCTCTGTCTGGCAGTCCACAGTCTGGCTCACTCTCACTTTCTTACCACATGGTGGCTCTTCTGAGAACAAGATCTACCCAGATCCAGTTTGTACCTAGAGCAAGTATCTACCTGCAGCAATTATCTACCTGGAGCATTTATCCATCTGGAGCAACAATTTACTTGGAGCAATAATCTACCTGGAGCAATTATCTACCTGAGCAATTATTTACCTGGAGCAATTATTTACCTGGAACAATCATCTACATGGAGCAATTATCTACCTGGAGCAATCATCTACCTGGAGCAAGTATCTACCTGCAGCAATTATCTACCTGCAATAATTATTTACATGGAGCAATTATCCACCTGGAGCAATTATTTACCTGGAACAATGATCCACCTGCAGCAATTATTTACCTGGAGCAATTATCCACCTGGAGCAATTATCTACCTTGAGTAATTATTTACCTGGAGAAATTATCCACCTGGAGCAATTATTTATCTGGAGTAATTATCCACCTGGAGCAATTATTTACCTGGAACAATTATCTACTTGGAGCAATTATCTACCTGGAGCAATTGTCTACCTGGAGCAATTATCTACCTGGAGCAATTATCTACATGGAGCACGTCTTGATTGTTTATTTCTCTTACACAAAAATATTCAGAGAATTCTCCTCAAGTAGGTTGTCAAAGCATGTTGACAAACAAATTTTTAAAATGTCAAAATATAAGAGAGCTAGAGCAAGATGTTTCCCATACCTGACATGAATCTGATAGGAAGCAGTACTGTTGTCATGTAGTCTTGTGAACAATGCCTGCAATGGAACCAAGAATATTACACTATGTATGAAGGCTGGAACTATTTCTGAATTAAACTTGTTTCAACAACACCAAATCTTTACATTTCATGCAGAACATGATTTTGCTACTCATTCCGTAAACCATTATTACCATCATCTAGTATCTGCTGGCATAGGTGATCATGCCTCTCCACAACTTTCTATCTCTTTCTATCAATTCTGTTGTTGACTTCTTACAATCTTCCTACCTACTGTATCTTTTTTTCTTTTTTGCCTCTGAGTCTATCTCTTCTTCCCTTGATTTTTTCGGTTCTCATATTATACTCCATTTGTTCCCTCCCCTTGGCCAAAAAATAATGATTGTCTCCTCCTGATGTTGGGAGAAAGAAAGTCTTTCTTTTAGCTATGGTCTCTTTTAGAACATTTTCATCACTCTTTTTCTAGCTGTCTGTGGTATTCTCAACATTCTTCTGTTCAACCACTTTCCTGTGACCTCCAACAATTTTTTTGTTTATTGTCTGATTATCCATGATTCACATCTATATGTCAAGACTGACACTATATAACTCTGAAGAACCTTTTCTTATTTTCAATGGCAAAAAAGGGCTACATATGTTACTCTATTCTATTCTATTCTATTCTATTCTATTAATGGAGTCAGTTTCATTGCAGTTGGGACACCCCCATACCCATTCCACTGCCCATCACATCATTTCTTTAGGCAGATTGATTGTTCATGTCATGGTGTTGATTATAGATACATCTGCTTTTCCCCACTAAGCACTCCGGATCAACAAGCTCCCTTTTCCATCTTTAGACTCCTCAGTCTCTCTATACATCTCCCACCCATCCTCCTCCTCCTTAATAGTGAAGAATAAACTTGGCGATGTCCTCTTTGTCCGGAGTGAAGCCCCACTCAGTGCCAGAGCTGTCAGCGAGCTTATTGGCTATTTTATTGTCATGTACAATAACATGCCCTGGACAGAACACCCAGGTTAATGAGCTCACAGTAGAGCAATTAAAAGTTAAGTTTAACGTTTGAATATAATATCAGGATTATTATACAATCACTTACATTACAAAATCTGGGTATAAGACCTGGATCATCCTGCAAAAATATAAATGAAAATATTCAAAACATCTAAAAGAAAGTAAAATAAAACAACATACATATCTATAAATTGGAAATAATTTTTAAAATCTAGAAAGAAGGAACAATTCACAATATTTCAATCCACAAACAGAACAAGCAAATTCTACAAACATCTAGAAAAAATGGACCGGTTAAAATATCCTGAATATGTTTAAAAAAACAAAAAAACGACTCAACGTTAAACAACCACAAAAGGAATGTTTTAAAAAAAAACGGAAATAAAAATATTCAAAAGTTAAATATTCTTTCTCTTTACTTATTATGAGATTGTGGTTCACTTATCTTGCACCTTTTAATCCAGAAAACCTGTCTTCAACATTCATGTGTTTGGCATTTTAAAGGAATATAACAAGAACAATAAAAAATATTCTATGTTCTTGAATGTGATAAAATATACAAATATAAAATAGACAAATGGAAAATTTAAATTATATTACTAGCATCTACGATAAATGAGCCATAGAAATTATAAAACTGTTGTAAATTACTGTAAGAACAGTGATCTGTTACCAACTAACAATCATATCATCATCACTATCAAGTACTGGGCCTGCTAGTGTAGGTGATCATGTCTCTCCACAACTTTCAATCTCGACAGTTATTTATCATTTCTGTTATTGACCTTCTGCCAAGCCATTCTCTTAAGCTGTCTGGTATCTTTTCTCTTTGTTCCCCACTATCTCTTCACCCCTCAATTTTCCCAGTTGTTACAATATATTACAGCTGTTCCCTTCTCATTACATGGCCAAAAAATGATGACTATTTCTTCTTAATATTGGAAATTAGTCCTCTTTTTGCTTTGGCCTCTTTCAGAACATTTTCATTACTCTTCTTAGCTGTCCATGGTATTCTCAACATTCTTCTGTAAAACCACATTTATACAGCCTCCATTGATTTTCTTGTCTATTGTACAAATTGTCAACTAACAACAGAGTAGGTGAAAATAAATATACTGTAAAGTTACCAATTGGAGGGATACAAAATAAAATAAAAGAATACACTTTTCTCCTAGAGAGGGCATCCTCTAAAATACGAGAAAAGTTTGTCGTTAAGATTTTAGAAATCAATAAGAAATAATTTACATTTTTTTTCAAGATTGTTTTTTTTAAAAATACTTTTTAACTAATAATCTGCAGATTAACTGACCTCATATCCCATCATGGTGTGAGTCTTGCCTGAACCTGTCTGGCCGTAGGCAAATATGCAGACATTGTATCCATCAAATGCTGACGATACAACCTCCTCACCCAAAGCACCAAAAACCTGTTGTTGGTAAGAGTTCAATATCAGATCAAATGTGAGTAAAAAAAGTAAAGAGCCCCGACACGCCAAGTGGCGTATAGGGTGTATGGTGACCATAATTTTTACAGACCTTCGGCACATGATTTTTGGGGTAATGTAGTCGGTATTATGCTCGTGGCGCTTTACTTTCCCAGAAAAAATCTGGTACCCTTTAAGGCTGGGTGAACCTGGAAGCCGTCGATCAGGATCGAACCCGACTTCTTGTTCTTTGTAGTCCAGTTCACTAACCACTGAGCTATCGTGGCTCCAGATCAAATGTGAGTACATAAAATTAACTCTTTCACGTACGGAAGGTTTTTAACAATTTAGCGGTACAGATTTCAAAGACAAAACTTTTCATGTTTTTAAATATTAATCTACATGTTTATATTTAACTAACACTTAACATAATATATATATGAATGTTTAGATAATTAAACAAAGAACTATATTTCACCTTAACCAAAATGATATTATAAGACATATAAAAAGAATATGGTTTGATGACAGTTTACACTAATCAAATTGAGAGTGACACACTGTGCAACTAAACGTACATGACTGAAATCAATATGGCGTGTCGAAACGTATGAAAAGAGTTAACAAGTACTTTAACACATTCATACCACAAGCTACAAAATGTGGCTCTAGAACACAAGAAAACCAGGCACTGTGTTTTTGTGGCTTTAAATTTATTGTTTCCACAATTTTTTCCACTAAAACTTTTTAATTCTCTTATTTAAACCTCTTTCCCGACTTCCTGGACATATTGTCTGAACAAAGTGTGCATTTTTTTATTAATTTTCATTTACTTCTTTGCTGTTATTTCAAATGTTAACAAATTTCCTAAAAACAGCCTGACCACAGCATGTTGAACTCCATGGCAGTGAATGTGTTAATAAGCTGTTGTACCAGACACAAAATGGAAACAGAAATAACAAAAACAAAGGCAAGGATAGTCTGGATATAATCTAAGTATAGGCTGTAGAAATGTGGTTTGACAGAAGAATGTTGAGAATACCATGGACATCTAAGAAGAGTAATGAAAACATTCTGAAAGAGGCCAAAGCAAAAAGAGAGCTACTTTCCAATATTAGGAAGAAACAATCATCATTTTTGACCATGTAATGAGAAGAGAGCAGCTGGAATATATTGTGACAACTGGGAAAATTGGCGGACGAAGAGATAAAGGGAAGCAAAGAGAAAAGATACAACTTAAGAGAATGGCTTGGCAGAAGGTCAACAACAGAAATGATAAATAACTGTCGAGATCGAAAGTCGTGTAGAGACATGATCACCTACGCCAGCAGGCAAGGTTTGATGATGACATGGGTGGTGGATAGATGGAGGAATGGTGTGAAGTGATGACAAGAAAAGCTGAAAATCCCAAGAAAAAATCAAAGATAGAATAACAAAGTGGGAATGAAAAAAAGGCCAGGCAAAGTAATGAAATGTTAGTGAGATGTTAGTGAAATGTTAGTGAGATGTTAGTGAGATGTTAGTGAGATGTTAGTGAAATGTTTGTGAGATGTTAGTGAAATGTTAGTGAAATGTTAGTGAAATGTTAGTGAGATGTTAGTGAAATGTTTGTGAGATGTTAGTGAGATGTTAGTGAGATGTTAGTGAGATGTTAGTGAGATGTTAGTGACATGTTAGTGAAATGTTAGTGAGATGTTAGTGAGATGTTAGTAAAATGTTAGTGAGATGTTAGTGAGATGTTAGTGAGAAGTTATTGAGATGTTAGTGAGATGTTAGTGAGATGTTAGTGAAATGTTAGTGAGATGTTAGTGAAATGTTAGTGAGATGTTAGTGAGATGTTAGTAAAATGTTAGTGAGATGTTAGTGAGATGTTAGTGAGATGTTAGTGAGAAGTTATTGAGATGTTAGTGAGATGTTAGTGAGATGTTAGTGAAATGTTAGTGAAATGTTAGTGAGATGTTAGTGAGATGTTAGTGAAATGTTAGTGAGATGTTAGTGAGATGTTAGTGAGATGTTAGTGAGATGTTAGTGAGATGTTAGTGAAATGTTAGTGAAATGTTAGTGAGATGTTAGTGAAATGTTAGTGAAATGTTAGTGAAATGTTAGTGAAATGTTAGTGAAATATTAGTGAAATGTTAGTGAGATGTTAGTGAGATGTTAGTGAGATGTAAGTGAAATGTTAGTGAGATGTTAGTGAGATGTTAGTGAAATGTTAGTGAGATGTTAGTGAGGTGTTAGTGAGATGTTAGTGAAATGTTAGTGAGATGTTATTGAGATGTTAGTGAGATGTTAGTGAGATGTTAGTGAGATGTTAGTGAGATGTTAGTGAGATGTTAGTGAGATGTTAGTGAAATGTTAGTGAGATGTTAGTGAGATGTTAGTGAAATATTAGTGAGATGTTAGTGAAATGTTAGTGAAATGTTAGTGAAATGTTAGTGAGATGTTAGTAAAATGTTAGTGAGATGTTAGTGAAATGTTAGTGAGATGTTAGTGAGATGTTAGTGAGATGTTAGTGAGATGTTAGTGAGATGTTAGTGAGATGTTAGTGAAATGTTAGTGAAATGTTAGTGAAATGTTAGTGAGATGTTAGTGAGATGTTGGTGAAATGTTGGTGAGATGTTAGTGAGATGTTAGTGAGATGTTAGTGAGATGTTAGTGAGATGTTAGTGAGATGTTAGTGAAATGTTAGTGAAATGTTAGTGAAATGTTAGTGAGATGTTAGTGAGATGTTAGTGAGATGTTAGTGAGATGTTAGTGAGATGTTAGTGAGATGTTAGTGAGATGTTAGTGAGATATTAGTGAGATGTTAGTGAGATGTTAGTGAAATGTTAGTGAGATGTTAGTGAGATGTTAGTGAGATGTTAGTGAAATGTTAGTGAGATGTTAGTGAGATGTTAGTGAGATGTTAGTGAGATGTTAGTGAGATGTTAGTGAGATGTTAGTGAAATGTTAGTGAGATGTTAGTGAAATGTTAGTGAGATGTTAGTGAGATGTTAGTGAGATGTTAGTGAAATGTTAGTGAGATGTTAGTGAAATGTTAGTGAGATGTTAGTGAAATGTTAGTGAGATGTTAGTGAAATGTTAGTGAGATGTTAGTGAGATGTTAGTGAGATGTTAGTGAGATGTTAGTGAGATGTTAGTGAGATGTTAGTGAGAGTTTAATGAGATGTTAGTGAAATGTTAGTGAGATGTTAGTGAGATGTTAGTGAGATGTTAGTGAGATGTTAGTGAGATGTTAGTGAGATGTTAGTGAGATGTTAGTGAAATGTTAGTGAGATGTTAGTGAAATGTTAGTGAGATGTTAGTGAGATGTTAGTGATATGTTAGTGAGATGTTAGTGAAATGTTAGTGAGATGTTAGTGAAATGTTAGTGAGATGTTAGTGAGATGTTAGTGAAATGTTAGTGAGATTTTAGTGAGATGTTAGTGAGATGTTAGTGAGATGTTAGTGAGATGTTAGTGAGATGTTAGTGAAATGTTAGTGAGATGTTAGTGAAATGTTAGTGAGATGTTAGTGAGATGTTAGTGACATGTTAGTGAAATGTTAGTGAGATGTTAGTGAGATGGAAAGACTTAGAAAGAATTAAATGTCACAGACCAGGAATAAAATGAGAGAATATGAGATGACGGGAGAGAGACTACCAGACCTGTTCTTGTGAAACAAAATGTTGATCATTAACATCCAATGACCAGAAGGAGTGATCAAAGGTGAACTCTCGGACCTTAAGATGTTCACGGGCTGCATCTCCCTCCCCTTTGTGTTCTGGAATCTGTGAAGGGTTAAAGTTGAAAGGTCACAAATTATAACTGTTCCTATTTTAAATTAATTAAATCATGTTATACATGATTAAGAAGAGTAAAATAAGATATAATGATAAGAGTAAAATAAGATATAATGATAAGAGTAAAGTAAGGTGAATACTTGGACACAATAATAACATCAGGTGGAAGATGCACCACATAAATAAAAAGCAGAATAGCTCAGGCCAAAATAGCATTTCAGAAAATGAGAAATATCTTATGCAACAAATCTATGTCAATAAAAATGAGAAAGAGAGTTCATCGGTGCTATATAGAACCAATTCTGACCAATGGAAGCGAATCATGGACAGTAGACAAACAAATGAAAAGACGATTAGAAGCCACAGAGATGGGATTTCTCAGAAGAATGTTGAAAGTTCCCTGGACAGCTAAAAGACCAATGAGGAAGTTCTCAAAGAGGCCAACACAAAAAGGGAGCTCTTAAAAAACATCAGAAAGAAGCAATCAACATTTTTCAGGCACATCATGAGAAGAGGAAAATTTGAATACTTGGTTACAACTGGCAAAATAAAAGGAAAGAGAGATCGCGGATGACAAAGAGAGAAAATACTGGATAGCTTGGTGTCATGGCATGGAAAACAGTCAACAACAGAACTCATACGATGCACTGTAAAGTAAGAAAGTAAAGTACCCCCGTCACGCCAAGTGGCGTATAGGGAAATATGGTGTTAGTGACCCTATATTTTACAGACCTTCAGCACATGATTTTTGGGGTAATGTGGTCAGTATTACGCCTGTGCTGATTTACTTTCCCAGAAAAAAATCTGGTACCCATTTTAAGGCTGGGTGAACCCGGAAGCCGTTGGTTGGGATCGAACCCTACCCCTTGTCTGTGGTAGTCCAGTTCACTAACCACTGAGCTATCGCGGCTCCCTAATGTACAGTGGATAGAAGATTGTGGAGGCACATGATCGCCTATGCCAAACGGTATGGCACATGATGATGAAAGTAAGGTGAGGTGAGGTAAGGTGAAGTGATTTAAGGTGAGGCTAGGGTAGGGTAGGGTAGGGTGGGTGGGTGTATGGATGGGTGGATGGATGGGTGGATGGGTGGGTGGATGGATGGATGGATGGATGGATGGATGGATGGATGGATGGATGGATGGATGGATGGATGGATGGATGGATGGATGGATGGATGGATGGATGGATGGATGGATGGACAGAGATGGCCAGCAGACAGACATTCAGATTGATATATAGATATTTAGATACTGTATACATAGATACTTGTATTTACATACATATAAATACTGGTATATACAGAGATAATGTATATACATATAGATCTCAAACAGATACAGATGGTGAATTAATTCCATATACTCTCTCTCTCTCTCTCTCTCTCTCTCTCTCTCTCTCTCTCTCTTCTCACCTTTGGGTTAACAATCCTAGTCTTGTTTCCCTCCATTTGTATAATGCAATGACTTGACAAGCCATCCTCCCTACAAATAGAAAGAAGTCATGATTATATTTACACATGAGGTTAGACATAGAATAGAGGGGTAAGTGGAGTTGCAGAATAGTTACACAAATTTGACTTTACTTAACAAAAGAGGCGTGATGGGGCACTTTAAATACAAAAGAGGCGTGACGGGACACTTTACTTAACAAAAGAGGCGTGACGGGGTACTTTACTTAACAAAAGAGGCGTGACGGGGTACTTTACTTAACAAAAGAGGCGTGACGGGGTACTTTACTTAACAAAAGAGGCGTGACGGGACACTTTACGTAACTTAACAAAAGAGGCGTGACAGGGCACTTTTCTTTACTTAACAAAAAGAGGCGTGACGGGGCACTTTACTTTACTTAACAAAAAGAGGTGTGACGGGGTACTTTACTTTACTTAACAAAAAGAGGTGTGACGGGGTACTTTACTTTACTTAACAAAAAGAGGCGTGACGGTGCACTTTACTTAACAAAAGAATAGACGCAAGCTACAAGGAATAGATAGCACTGAATGAGAGCAGTCGAGAAATGGGAGGTCTAGAGGGGTAAGACTTTGGCCTCTGGGCAGGAAAGTTCAGATTTCGAATCCTCCAACAGGTTGTGGGAATTGTTCAATTCGAATCTATGGTTTCTCCGTGGCTTTAACCTTCCCTTGTCTCTGGGTACTGGGATCCTATGTTTAGCTCTCTCTCTTTCTCTATCTCTGGGTACTGGGATCCCATGTCCAGCTCTCTCTCTCTCTCTCTCTCTCTGGGTAGTGGGATCCGATGTCTATCTCTCTCTCTCTCTGGGTAGTGGGATCCTATGTCTAGCTATCTCTCTCTCTCTCTGGGTAGTGGGATCCGATGTCTAGTTCTCTCTCTCTCTCACTGGGTACTGGGATCCCATATCTAGCTCCCTCTCTCTCTCTCTGTCTTGGTAGTGGGATCCGATGTCTAGCTTTCTCTGGGTAGTGGGATCCGATGTCTAGTTTTCTCTCTCTGGGTAAGGGGATCCGATGTCTAGCTCTCTCTCTCTCTCTCTCTCTCTCTCTCTCTCTTGGTAAGGGGATCCGATGTCTAGCTTTCTCTCTCTGGGTAAGGGGATCCGATGTCTAGCTTTCTCTCTCTGGGTAATGGGATCCGATGTCTAGCTTTCTCTGGGTAGTGGGATCCGATGTCTAGCTTTCTCTCTCTGGGTAAGGGGATCCGATGTCTAGCTTTCTCTCTCTGGGTAAGGGGATCCGATGTCTAGCTTTCTCTCTCTGGGTAATGGGATCCGATGTCTAGCTTTCTCTCTCTGGGTAAGGGGATCCGATGTCTAGCTTTCTCTCTCTGGGTAATGGGATCCGATGTCTAGCTTTCTCTCTCTGGGTAATGGGATCCGATGCCTAGCTTTCTCTCTCTCTGGGTAAGGGGATCCGATGTCTAGCTTTCTCTCTCTGGGTAAGGGGATCCGATGTCTAGCTTTCTCTCCCTGGGTAATGGGATCCGATGTCTAGCTCTCTCTCTCTCTCTCTCTCTCTCTAGGTAGTGAGATCCGATGTCTAGCTCTCTCTCTCTCTCTCTCTCTCTCTCTCTCTCTAGGTAGTGAGATCCGATGTCTAGCTCTCTCTCTCTAGGTAGTGAGATCCCATGTCTAGCTCTCTCTCTCTCTCTCTCTAGGTAGTGAGATCCGATGTCTAGCTCTCTCTCTCTCTCTCTCTCTCTCTAGGTAGTGAGATCCGATGTCTAGCTCTCTCTCTCTCTCTAGGTAGTGAGATCCCATGTCTAGCTCTCTCTCTCTCTCTCTCTCTCTCTAGGTAGTGAGATCCGATGTCTAGCTCTCTCTCTCTCTCTCTCTCTCTCTCTAGGTAGTGAGATCCGATGTCTAGCTCTCTCTCTCTCTCTCTCTCTAGGTAGTGAGATCCCATGTCTAGCTCTCTCTCTCTCTCTCTCTAGGTAGTGAGATCCGATGTCTAGCTCTCTCTCTCTCTCTCTCTCTCTCTCTCTCTAGGTAGTGAGATCCATGTCTAGCTCTCTCTCTCTCTAGGTAGTGAGATCCCATGTCTAGCTCTCTCTCTCTCTCTAGGTAGTGAGATCCGATGTCTAGCTCTCTCTCTCTCTCTCTCTCTCTAGGTAGTGAGATCCGATGTCTAGCTCTCTCTCTCTCTCTCTCTCTAGGTAGTGAGATCCGATGTCTAGCTCTCTCTCTCTCTCTCTCTCTCTCTAGGTAGTGAGATCCGATGTCTAGCTCTCTCTCTCTCTCTCTCTAGGTAGTGAGATCCGATGTCTAGCTCTCTCTCTCTCTCTCTCTCTCTCTCTCTCTCTAGGTAGTGAGATCCGATGTCTAGCTCTCTCTCTCTCTCTAGGTAGTGAGATCCCATGTCTAGCTCTCTCTCTCTCTGTGTAATGAGATCCGATGTCTATCACTTTATGATAGCAGTGAAAACACACGCGTGACAAGTTAAAGAACAGGAAATAGCCGCTGTCCGGGGAAACATTGATCCCCATACCGAGGACGGGTGTGTTGCGGCATAAAGGCGAAAATATCGCGACTTTGGCGTAAGCTAGCGACACATCGCTACTACACCCACTTGAACGCTAGGAAGAGAAGAATGAGGTGAGAGAGCTTCACTTATAAGATATTCGCTAACGCCATGTGGCTGTCCCTTTCCCCTGACTCAAGACCCGAGTGAGAATAAAACTCCACATACTTCTTGTATTCAAGAGAATGGCAAGACCCTAATGTCTGCTGGATCAACAAGCGAGTTATCATATATCCATCTCCACACTACTCACAACAGAATGAGACATCACTTGTACTGTACATCAAGATGGGAACCTCTGGGCTGTGTCGTATCAAACTAACGGACATGACAGCAACATATACCGTACAAGACTGTAATTAGCATTCATGAGAAAAATGTGGCCCACTTTCAATATTTTGGTGGAGAAATTGTGTGGCAGAACTGGAGGCCGGAAATAGAGAGTGGACTTTATTCAAGAAACCATAATACAAGTCTAAATGAGTGATGGTCATAACAGATGAAGGAGGGGGGAGGAGAAGAATATGAGAATAGAGAAGAACAAGAGGAAGAATATGAAGATGGAGGAGAAGGAGTGAGTAGAAGTAGAAGAACAAGAAGAAGAAGAATACGAAGAAGCAGAAGGAGAAGAAGAAGAAGAAGTGGAATAGAAGGAAGTAGAATAGAAGAAGAAGAAGAAGAAGTGGAATAGAAGGAAGTAGAATAGAAGAAGAAGAAGAAGAAGTGGAATAGAAGGAAGTAGAATAGAAGAAGAAGAAGAAGAAGTGGAATAGAAGGAAGTAGAATAGAAGAAGAAGAAGAAGAAGAAGAAGAAGAAGAAGAAGAAGAAGAAGAAGTGGAATAGAAGGAAGTAGAATAGAAGAAGAAGAAGAAGAAGAAGAAGAAGAAGAAGAAGAAGAAGAAGAAGAAGAAGAAGTGGAATAGAAGGAAGTAGAATAGAAGAAGAAGAAGAAGAAGTGGAATAGAAGGAAGTAGAATAGAAGAAGAAGAAGAAGAAGAAGAAGTGGAATAGAAGGAAGTAGAATAGAAGAAGAAGAAGAAGAAGGAGAAGAAGAAGAAGAAGAAGAAGAAGAAGAAGAAGAAGTGGAATAGAAGGAAGTAGAATAGAAGAAGAAGAAGAAGAAGAAGAAGAAGAAGAAGAAGAAGAAGAAGAAGTGGAATAGAAGGAAGTAGAATAGAAGAAGAAGAAGAAGAAGAAGAAGAAGAAGAAGAAGAAGAAGAAGAAGAAGTGGAATAGAAGGAAGTAGAATAGAAGAAGAAGAAGAAGAAGAAGAAGTGGAATAGAAGGAAGTAGAATAGAAGAAGAAGAAGAAGAAGAAGAAGAAGAAGTGGAATAGAAGGAAGTAGAATAGAAGAAGAAGAAGAAGAAGAAGAAGTGGAATAGAAGGAAGTAGAATAGAAGAAGAAGAAGAAGAAGAAGAAGAAGAAGAAGAAGAAGAAGAAGAAGAAGAAGAAGAAGAAGTGGAATAGAAGGAAGTAGAATAGAAGAAGAAGAAGAAGAAGAAGTGGAATAGAAGGAAGTAGAATAGAAGAAGAAGAAGAAGAAGAAGAAGAAGAAGAAGAAGAAGAAGTGGAATAGAAGGAAGTAGAATAGAAGAAGAAGAAGAAGAAGAAGTGGAATAGAAGGAAGTAGAATAGAAGAAGAAGAAGAAGAAGTGGAATAGAAGGAAGTAGAATAGAAGAAGAAGAAGAAGAAGAAGAAGAAGAAGAAGAAGAAGAAGAAGAAGTGGAATAGAAGGAAGTAGAATAGAAGAAGAAGAAGAAGAAGTGGAATAGAAGGAAGTAGAATAGAAGAAGAAGAAGAAGAAGAAGAAGAAGAAGAAGAAGAAGAAGAAGAAGTGGAATAGAAGGAAGTAGAATAGAAGAAGAAGAAGAAGAAGTGGAATAGAAGGAAGTAGAATAGAAGAAGAAGAAGAAGAAGAAGTGGAATAGAAGGAAGTAGAATAGAAGAAGAAGAAGAAGAAGAAGAAGAAGAAGAAGAAGAAGAAGAAGAAGAAGAAGAAGAAGAAGAAGACGAAGACGAAGAAGAAGAAGACGAAGAAGAAGTGGAATAGAAGGAAGTGGACTAGAAGAAGAAGAAGTGGAATAGAAGGAAGTGGACTAGAAGAAGAAGAAGAAGAAGTGGAACAGAAGAAGAAGAAGAAGTGGAATAGAAGGAAGTGGACTAGAAGAAGAAGAAGAAGAAGTGGAACAGAAGAAGAAGAAGAAGAAGTGGAACAGAAGAAGAAGAAGAAGAAGAAGTGGAATAGAAGAAGAAGAAGAAGAAGAAGAAGAAGAAGAAGAAGAAGTGGAATAGAAGAGAAGAAGAAGAAGAAGAAGAAGAAGAAGAAGAAGAAGAAGAAGAAGAAGAAGAAGAAGAAGAAGTGGGAAAGAAGAAGAAGAAGTGGATAAGGAGAAGAAGTGGAATAGAAGAAGAAGACGACGAAGAAGAGGATAAGACGGAGTAGGAGAAGAAGAATAGGAGGGAGAAGAAGAATAGGAGGGAGAAGACAAACATCAAGCAGGCCAGCTCACCGACCAACTATAGCTTGTTTCATAACTCGTGCCCAACTTTTAAAATCGATAGCTTTTTAACCGCTTGTTGTAAGTTGTTCATAATTTGCATGTAAAGTTATAATGATTAGAACCCAACAGGGAATTAATTTCATTTAAAAAAACATTTGGTTATTATTGTTGCTTATTTGATTTATATAAATTTATAACGACCCATTGATGTAGTCAAAACTTAATGTTTACAGTATTTTAAGTTAAAAATAGCGAGTAAAAATCCATACACGGTAAAATTAACGTGTTAGCACGCTTTCGCCGTGGTTTTTTTGACACAATTAGACACTTGAGAAATTGTGTGTTCCATTTCCGTTCATTCATAGGTGTAGGCGTGGAACGATAACATTTATCATGAGTCTTAAAATGAAATTCTGCAGTTTACAATATGACTATTTTGCAAAGAGGCTAAACGAGGAAGATTATTTCATTCTTTAGAAAACCCTGAGAATAGGACAAGACACATTTTGGATTTATCTAAACGGTCATTTAATCGCTGGATTCAAGCACGTGACCGTCAATGTTCAAAATATACAAAATCACAAGGAAGAGCAAAAATGTTGGATAATTTCGACAGTGAACTTATTAGAAGTGAAATTCGCAAAATGTTGGATATGAATGAAACTGTTACAATAAGAAAATTAAAAGTATCGCTGAAAAAGAACAACAGTATTGAAATATCAAAGTCTACATTATGGAGGAATGTGAGAGCTGCAGACTTTACATTCAGAAAGTATTCCAATGGACGAAACATCATCTGTGAGAAGCCACATATAGTAGTCATGAGAAGCAAGTACTTACGTGAAGTAAAAGAGGTGCGCAAGCAAGGTTATGCTATTGTGTACTTGGATGAAACATGGATCAATGCTCACCACACTAACCAAAGGGAATGGCAGTCATCAGATGGAAAGATTAAGAGATTAATACCTAGCAGCAAAGGACAGCGCTTGATAATTGCTCATGCAGGTAGTCGACAACATGGACTAATACAGAATGCAGAGCTCATTTTTCTTTCAAAATCCATAGACAATCGGGATTATCACTCTGAGATGAATGGTCACATATTTAGACATTGGATTGAAAATTCTGTTCTCCCAGCACTAGATCGACCATCTTGCCTAATAATGGACAATGCAGCGTACCACAACATTGTTGCACTTGAAGATAAAGTCCCGACGCCATCTAGTACAAAAGATGCTATTAAGATATGGCTCACAAAGGAGCACATACAATTTAATAACATGTACTTAAAACCAGAATTACTATCTCTAGTAAAGCAAAAACAAAGGACAAAGATTTTTCAAATAGATAAGATTATCCAAGAGCACGGTCATATAAGTTTGAGGCTGCCACCTTACCATGCTCATTTAAATCCAATAGAACTAATCTGGGCAAAATTAAAAGGACAAGTGGCAGATGAAAATACAACATTCAAAATATGCGATGTAAAGACTCTTGCTAATCTCGCTTTATTAAATATAGACAAAGATTATTGGGCTAAATGTGAAGAGCACGTCTTAAAACAGGAAGAGGAATATTGGAAAAATGATGGTTTGTGGAATGTTCAACCCCAAACAGTTATTAATCTTTTAGACTCGTCTGATTCAGAATGAAAGTATATAGCCCCCACAATGTTGGCCCCTATATTACCTTAAATTAGTTCAACAAACGGTCCTTATCAGGACCACACAACTATGAAAATTGGACATACATGTATACCTTAATATTATCGTCCGTCCTCGAACTGAGAAGACAATAATTCTCCTGGTATTTCCCCATTACGACCACACCTTTACCTAGTGAAAATTAATCATAGGCCAGCAACTACGGTAATTTCTATTATTTAGGGTTCACAATTTACAATTTTGACAAACATCAAAGAAATTCGCCGCTTTAAGAAAACTGCAGCTGCAAGATATTTGTTAAATATACATTTAAAGGGTCTTTTGCATTCTAATAACATTTGGAAAATTTCAACAGTTTTTAACAAACGGTTATT
Source organism: Megaustenia siamemsis (assembly GCA_032433765.1). Lineage (NCBI taxonomy): Eukaryota > Metazoa > Mollusca > Gastropoda > Stylommatophora > Ariophantidae > Megaustenia > Megaustenia siamemsis. The sequence continues at coordinate 13,906,434 of JAVIAB010000050.1, read as the reverse complement.
GAGCAATAGCGTTTTGAAGTTGGGCAAGTGATTTGAAACGAGCTATAATCCAGCGTAAGCAACAAATCCACCTTCCCTCCCAAATTAATCAACTCACCCACCAATCAAGCATCCCATACATCAATCAGCCAACCAATCGATCAACGAACTAATCCATCAATCAACCAACGAATATTAATAAGCAACTACAAGCTTGATATCTGCTATCTGTTACAGAAAGAAACAGCAAGCTCCGAGGAAAGATTCTTGTCATACCACACTTTACAAACACCAACTGTTCCCTTCTCCACTACCAAAGCCTTATATAAATATAAAACCATGGCGACTTCACGTGTTGACCTCATCTTAGCAGGGTTTCTGCAGCGCGACCACGACGTGTGCTAAATCATAAGTTCAATAAATCATAAACATTTCATACTTCTGTGTTCATTGACCCCAGTGACCCAGGTAGCAGTATAAAAATAGCTCGACATGCCGCAGTGTGGAGCCACCGGTAACGTCTATGAGATTATAACGGTTAAATCCGTCCGTGCTGATAGCGGGCAATCTTGTTGACAAGCGTGGATTGTCGAGGTGGAAGAAAGCATAAAAGAGATTGAAAATCTCTCAAAAGTGGGTAACGCTGTTAAAGAAGGTTAGAATGATGTGTATGGCAAATATAATAGACTTCCCATTCAATGTAGAAGCTGAAGTCTCACAGGGATTCTAAAACTTTATAGATGTATTGTGCCAGTAGTTTGCAGTGATTCTAAAACTTTAGATGTATTGTGCCAGTAATTTGCTGTGATTCTAAAACTTTAGATGTATTGTGCCAGTAATTTGCAGTGATGCTAAAACTTTACATGTACTGTGGCGGTAATTTGCAGTGATTCTAAAACTTTAGATGTATTGTGTCGTTAATTAGCAGTAAATCCACTTGAATTTTGAATCCAGACCCACCAGAACAGCAGATTACCATTCTAACCACCTCGCTACACAATGCTGTGTACAATTCTCTATCCCTTTTGTTCGTGGCTTCCTTAGTTTTGTTATTTATGGCAAAAATGTTCTCCTCCACTAACCCACTCTAACACCAACCCCCTCTTCCACAAACTCCCTCCTCCGCAAACCCCCTTTTCCGCTAACCCCCTCCTCCACTAACCCCTCTTTCGCTAACTCCCTCTTCCCCTAACTTTCTCTTCCCCTAACTCCCTCTTCCCCTAACTTCCTCTTCCCTAACTCCCTTTTCCGCTAACCCCCTCCTCCACTAACTCCCTCTTCCACAAACTCCCTCTTCCCCTAACTTCCTCTTCCCCTAACTCCCTTTTCCGCTAACCCCCTCCTCAACTAACCCCCTCTTCCGTGGCAAGACCAGCAGACAGAAATGGAAACCTTCGTGACGTTTTCAGCTATGCCAGCTACAGGCGTCCGACGTCATTCTGGCTACAACCACCCCTGCTCGTAAACTTAAAACGTCACGCTAGTGGGTTTTCTGGAATTTCCCTTTCTGCACTCAGGCCTAACTAAAGTATGAACAGAGCACATCCATCTATAGTACAGGACAGCAGCAGCAAGGAATTACCCAAATGTTGTGACGTTTTCAGATTTGCGAGCAGGGGCGATTGTTGTTAGAATGACGTCAGTCATCTATAACTCACAAAGTTGATGACGACACGATTGTGTGGGTTTTCTGGAACTTCCCTCTCTGTCGTCCGGTCTCAATACTATAGATGGCCAATTTCTTTCAAATGGCGGGCCACTTTTTTATTATTTTATTTTATTTTATTTTTTGTGGCGGGCCACACACATACCAACATCAATACAAATAAACTTGACATTTGTTTTTTTATCTGCATTATTTGCTGACATAAACCATTGTGTTGAGTTAAAAATGCCTAGTTGATTTATCATCATCATCATCAAGTACCGGGCCTACTGGCGTAGATGATCATGTCTCTCCACACTTTCGATCTCGGCAGCTATTTATCATTTTTGTTGTTGACCTTCTGCCAAGCCCTTCTCTTAAGCTGTCTGGTATTTTTTCTCTTTGCTTTCCTCTATCTCTTCGTCTCTCAATTTTTCCAGTTGTTACAATATATTCAAGTTTTTCTCTTCTCATTACATGGCCAAAAAATCATGATTGTTTTATCCTAATATTGGAAATTAGCTCTCTTTTTGCTTTGACCTCTCTCAGAACACCTTCATTACTCTTCTTAGCTGTCCATGGTACTCTCAACATTCTTCTGTAAAACCACATTTCTACAGACTCCAGTGATTTTCTTGTCTGTTGTCCTATTGTCCATGATTCGCATCCATATGTTAAGACTGGCTCTGCATAACATTCAAGAACTCTTTTTCTTGTTTCTATTGTCAAAAATGGATTGCATTTATAAAAATAAATAAAATTTGCTATTTATATTGTTTAACAAACATGTTTTAGTTAGGTCATTTTAAAGTTGACATGTAACAAACCTTAATGAGAACAATGTGGACGTTCATGTGCAGCAACAAGTTCATCAAAGTCAATGTGTAAAGATGATGATGATATTCGTAATAAATCCTGAAGGTGGCCATCAGTGAGTCGGTTTCTTTGTGACGATTTAATCTCCTTCATTGTTGAAAAAGCGCATTCACATATATATGTGCTTCCGAACATAAAAGTAATTTTCAAACTGAAATCACTCAATGCGGGATATTTTTCCCGTGGCACAAGTTTCCAAAAGTCAACTCCTATCTCCATCCTTGATTGGAAAAAGGGGTCACTTTGATCGCTGAATGATCAAACGGAAAAAAAACCTGGGTCAGGAATGACGGGGAGGTGACGTTAAACTAACTACTATAGAGTGTTCCAAGTGTTAAACATAGGTCTACTTGTACTATTATTCTTCTTTGATTTACCTCGGATGTTTCCACCAATAATTATACTTTATTTTAAAGAAACTACTAGGGAATATTTGAGTTAGCTTTCTCCACGGTAGAAGTTAATGTAACCAATTTTAAATCAATTTTACCCAGGACATTTTACTCAATGCAACCTAATTTTATTTTTTATCCGCCGCGGGCCAAGAAAAGGACGTTGCGGGCCACAATGCTCGCGGGCACCTTATTGGCCATCCCTGTATAGATGGTTATGGAACAGACATATCCATGACACATTCAACTAGAGACAAATAATAATAAATGAATATTATTATAGAGGGGAACTTCCGAAACAGCGAATCAATTCAGAGGAAAAGGTATGTTTACAGCACTCGGAATAGATGACCCGTTGGCAGAAAATAAAAACAGACCTTTCCTCGAGCGTAATGATGAGATCCCAAGAGCGTAATGATGAGATCCCAAGATGAGATCCCAAGATGAGATCCCAAGAGCGTAATGATGAGATCCCAAGACAAAGACGGTACAATAACGTGAAACTAGCAAGTTGAAATTCCGACCATGATGAGATCCCAAGATGAGATCCCAAGAGCGTAATGATGAGATTCCAAGATGAGATCCCAAGAGCGTAATGATGAGATTTCAAGATGAGATCCCAAGAGCGTAATGAGCGTAATGATGAGATCCCTAGAGCGTAATGATGAGATCCAAAGATGAGATCCTAAGAGCGTAATGATGAGATCCCAAGAGCGTAATGATGAGATCCCAAGATGAGATCCCAAGAGCGTAATGATGAGATCCCTAGAGCGTAATGATGAGATCCCAAGATGAGATCCCAAGAGCGTAATGATGAGATCCCTAGAGCGTAATGATGAGATCCCAAGATGAGATCCCTAGAGCGTAATGATGAGATCCCAAGAGCGTAATGATGAGATCCCTAGAGCGTAATGATGAGATCCCAAGATGAGATCCCAAGAGCGTAATGATGAGATCCCTAGAGCGTAATGATGAGATCCCAAGATGAGATCCCAAGAGCGTAATGAGCGTAATGATGAGATCCAAAGATGAGATCCTAAGAGCGTAATGATGAGATCCCAAGAGCGTAAAGAGCGTAATGATGAGATCCCAAGATGAGATCCCAAAAGCGTAATGAGCGTAATGATGAGATCCCTAGAGCGTAATGATGAGATCCAAAGATGAGATCCCTAGAGCGTAATGATGAGATCCCAATATGAGATCCCAAGAGCGTAATGATGAGATCCCAAAATGAGATCCCAAGAGCGTAATGATGAGATCCCAAGACAAGGACGGTACAATATCGTGAAACTAGCAAGTAGCAATTCCGACAATGACTAGAAGAATGCGAGATATCGAATTTGAATGTTATCAGTACATACGAGGTCAAGTTAGAGTTATCAAGTGCGACCACGTGTAATGTTCCCGACCTACGCCAATAGCTCCGGCTGTCATGGTCAGTCTTTCAGATACACTATCTGTTCTCGCGGGTTGTAGACTCTCACAACTGAGAAATAAGCTCAACAAATTTACCACCAAAATACTAATCACTCTACAGAGGGCGCCACTAAACTATGGGAGACATGAGGAATAAAAGAACAAGTGAAAGTAAAGGTAAAGTACGAGACTTGAACCGGTGTCTTAGCACGCGAGTATCCACCCATATGTGCTCGGCTCCCTATCCAGAAATCTTCGGAGATTTCTGGATAGTGTCGCTTCAAGCATCGAAACTCACGATGCGAGGCGACATTCCTCACCTTCCCAGGGTAATATCCTGGTACCCATTTCTGCCAACGGCTGGGTCGACCGTGGGGATTTTTTTTCCAACCACGAGTACAATTCACACTGCTCCCAGCGGGAATCGAACACGGGTTGTCCAAACGTCGTTAGTCCAGTCGGGTGGTTTTCCCAACTCGGCTACCGAGGCCCCCAAAGAGCAAGCATACAGCCATACCTCGTCTTGCGATGGAGTTGTGTTCCGAAAAACTCATCGTAAATGATCAAAAATATCGTCAAAGCAGGACTTTATATAATTCAAAAGCATGATATGATATTCCGAGTTCTGTGCAATATTATGCAGACGTAATGATCATATATAACAAGAAAAATATTTTATAGAAAAGTCCCCTGAAATATCACTTAGGAAGAAGTTGTTGCACAAACAAATCACGCGGCAGGCTAAAAATAGGTACTTCAGTATATTTATAACCCAGAACGCCATTTTTCCGATCTACTTCCGTTGCACAACTATAATTATATCTAGATATAGTTGGCTCGATTAGAGGCCACAGAGATGGGATTTCTCAGAAGAATGTTGAAAGTTCCCTGGACAGCTAAAAGACCGATGAGGAAGTTCTCAAAGAGGCCACACAAAAAGGGAGCTCTTAAAAAACATCAGAAAGAAACAATCAACATTTTTCGGGCACATCATGAGAAGAGGAAAGTTGGAATACTTGGTTAGAACTGGCAAAATAAAAGGAAAGAGAGATCGCGGACGACAAAGAGAGAAAATACTGGATAGCTTGGTGTCATGGCATGGAAAACAGTCAACAACAGAACTGATACGATGCACTGTAGATAGAAGATTGTGGAGGGACATGATCACCTACGCCAAACTGTATGGCACATGATGATGATGATGATAGTTGGGTGTCTTCCGTTGCTACGATCCTGGACAATCTTTGATCGGACTTCCGGCAATACCAAAAAATATATAACGCATTCCTTGTTTTTATTTTTATTTATATATTTTGTGCGTGTGTGTGTTCCCCTAGATTTAATGAAACAAACATAGCTAGATATATAAAATAACACTATGGTATTTCATCTCAATACATGTATTTAAAAAGTATAAACATAGCAAAGATCTAAGAGAATAATAAAGAACATATACTGGCAACAAACAGCGGCCATAAGAACTGGAAACCAATTGGGAATGTTTCAACAAATAAAACAGGGTGTTAGGCAAGGTTGCGTACTGTCACCAGATTTGTTTAATATTTATAGTGAGATTATTTTAAGATCCATAAGGGGCATGCCTGGAATAACAATTGGAGGTCATAATTTAAATAATGTAAGTTATGCTGATGATACAGTCTTAATCGCTAAGAGTGAAAATGAGTTACAAGAAATGTTAGACATTATAGTGAAAGAAAGCAAAAATAAAGGACTCAGCCTTAATAGCAAAAAGACAGAGGTAATGGTAACACAAAAAAAAAAAGACATCACCTCAGTGCAAAATAAAGACAAGTGGAATAATATTAAAACAGGTAAATGAATTTAAATATTTGGGAACTTTGTTAACCTCAGACGGAAGATGTACGACAGAGATGAGATGCAGAATGGCTCAGGAAAAATCAGCTTTCCAAAAATGAGGAAGATACTATTCAATCCATTTTTGACAATCGAAACAAGAAAAAGAGTTCTTAACTGTTATGTATGGCTAGTCTTAACTTATGAATGTCAACCATGGACAATAGGACAACAGACAAGAAAATCACTGAGTCTATAGAAATGTGGTTTTACGGAAGAATGTTGAGAATATCATAGGCAGCTAAGAAGAGTAATTAAAACGTTCTGAAAGAGGCCAAAGCAAAAAGAGAGCTAATTTCTAATATTAGGAAGAAACAATCATCATTTTTTGGCCATGTAATGAGAAGAGAACAACTGGAATATATTGTAACAACTGGGAAAATTGAGGGACGAAGAGATGGAGGGAAGCAAAGAGAAAAAATAACAGACAGCTTAAGAGAATGTGGGAGCCGCGATAGCTCAGTGGCTAGTGAACTGGACTACAAAGGACAAGAGGTAGGGTTCGATCCAACCGACGGCTTCCGGGTTCACCCAGCCTTTAATGGGTACCGGATTTTTTTCTGGGAAAGTAAAGCGACACGGGCGTAATACCGACCACATTACCCCCAAAATCATGTGCTGAAGGTCTGTAAAATTTATGGTCACTAACACCATATTTCCTATACGCCACATGGCGTGACAGGGGTACTTTACTTTTTTTTTTTTTTTACTTAAGAGAATGGCTTGGCAGAAGGTCAACAACATAAATGATAAATAGCTGCCGAGATCGAAAGTTGTGGAGAGACATGATCACCTACGCCAGTAGGCCCGGTACTTAATGATTATTATTATTATTATTAGTGAGCTATGTAGGGCTCATTTGATTTACTTGGATATCTCTCTCTCTCTCTCTCTATCTCTCTCTCTCTCTCTGTGTGTGTGTGTGTGTGTGTGTGTGTGCGTGTGTGTGTCATTGAGTTATTTGCGGATCATCATTATTTCACTCCGAACATGTCCATAGGTGCTCAGATCTCCTCCTCAGCAAGTCCCGCAGTGTCCAGCGACTGACGACAATGTTGCTTGTTGTTCCTGATGAAGGCCTATTGAACCGGAACATCGTCCATTAATTACGTATAGCTCTAACAATACTACTTTTTTTCTATTTTTATTTTCACTTCTCCTTTACAATGAGATTTACAGCAGCATCACATTTTTATGCAAATCTTTGTCTTGATCCCAAACAACAACTTGACGGTCGCTTGTTCCCTGCCCATGTCCCTCCCCGAAAACGCCCCTGCACAAGATTGACCCGTCCATACAGAAGAAGTATTTAACGATGCTTACATTTAAGTTTCAGAGAAACCAGTCAAGCACTCTACACTAGATAAAGAAATGCCAACATCGGAGGCGTTCTCAACTATTAAGCCTATTGGGGTGGTGAAGTTGTAAGATGGGCAACTGCACACACTAAGTGGGCTCTGGTTCGGGTCACAGTGTCTAAGTCAACAAGCTTTATCAAGGTTGCTGAGTCAGCTCTGAAGGTCGCTTCCACGATCTATCACACTAAGCACAACTATGTATTACGATCTATCAGATCTAACACTAAACATAACTATGTATTACGATCTATCAGATCTAACACTAAACACAACTATGTATTATGATCTATCAGATCTAACACTAAACACAACTATGTATTATGATCTATCAGATTTGACACTAAACATAACTATATATTACGATCTATCAGATCTGACACTAAACATAACTATGTATTACGATCTATCAGATTTGACACTAAACACAACTATATATTACGATCTATCAGATTTGACACTAAACACAACTATATATTACGATCTATCAGATTTGACACTAAACACAACTATATATTATGATCTATCAGATTTGACACTAAACACAACTATATATTACGATCTATCAGATTTGACACTAAACACAACTATATATTATGATCTATCAGATTTGACACTAAACACAACTATATATTACGATCTATCAGATTTGACACTAAACACAACTATATATTACGATCTATCAGATTTGACACTAAACACAACTATATATTATGATCTATCAGATTTGACACTAAACACAACTATGTATTATGATCTATCAGATTTGACACTAAACACAACTATGTATTACGATCTATCAGATTTGACACTAAGCACAACTATATATTATGATCTATCAGATTTGACACTAAACACAACTATGTATTATGATCTATCAGATTTGACACTAAACACAACTATGTATTATGATCTATCAGATTTGACACTAAACACAACTATGTATTATGATCTATCAGATTTGACACTAAACACAACTATATATTATGATCTATCAGATTTGACACTAAACACAACTATATATTATGATCTATCAGATTTGACACTAAACACAACTATATATTATGATCTATCAGATTTGACACTAAACACAACTATTTATTACGATCTATCAGATTTGACACTAAGCACAACTATGTATTTTCAAATAAAAATGGTTATTTTACTTATAATGTGGGAAATGTTCTGATGTGGTTTTACAGAAGAATGTTGAGAATACCATGGAGAGCTAAGAAGAGTAATGAAAACGTTCTGAAAGAAGTCAAAGCAAAGAGAGAGCTAATTTTCAATATTTGGAAGAAACAATCATCATTTTTGGCCATGTAATGAGAACAGAACAGCTGGGATATATTGCGATAATGATATGTTCTATGTATGATATGTTCTCTGTATGATATGTAAATATATTTATATACCATTTCATCTCCAAGGCTTATATTCTATTTGGGAGATCAGCAGTGAGGGTCCATGTTGAACAGGCATACAGAAATACACATGCAACTAAGGGAATAAATGCATCCAGATGATTTGGTTTCACTAAGTGCTCTATCTGGGGAAGGTGGGGGAGATGAAGAGAGAGAGAGAGAAGGGGGGGGGGGTAAAGAAGAAAGATAATGAAAAATTTCCAGATGATTCAAACAAAAAGTGGAGAAATAGCAAATCTATAAAACTATATAACTACAAGATATAATCAGCGAATGGTTTTAGTTATATGTGTGATCTATAGTCAATGGTTTTAGTTATATGTGTGAGCTATAGTCAATGGTTTTAGTTATATGTGTGAGCTGTAATCAATGGTTTTAGTTATATGTGTGATCTATAGTCAATGGTTTTAGTTATATGTGTGAGCTATAGTCAATGGTTTTAGTTATATGTGTGAGCTATAGTCAATGGTTTTAGTTATATGTGTGATCTATAGTCAATGGTGTTAGTTATATGTGTGAGCTATAGTCAATGGTTTTAGTTATATGTGTGAGCTGTAATCAATGGTTTTAGTTATATGTGTGAGCTATAGCCAATGGTTTTAGTTATATGTGTGAGCTGTAATCAATGGTTTTAGTTATATGTGTGAGCTGTAATCAATGGTTTTAGTTATATGTGTGAGCTGTAGTCAATGGTTTTAGTTATATGTGTGAGCTGTAATCAATGGTTTTAGTTATATGTGTGAGCTGTAATCAATGGTTTTAGTTATATGTGTGAGCTGTAATCAATGGGTTTAGTTATATGTGTGAGCTGTAATCAATGGTTTTAGTTATATGTGTGAGATGTAATCAATGGTTTTAGTTATATGTGTGAGCTATAATCAATGGTTTTAGTTATTTGTATGAGCTGTAATCAATGGTTTTAGTTATATGTGTGAGCTGTAATCAATGGTTTTAGTTATATGTGTGAGCTGTAATCAGTTACTAACTCACTCTTCGTGTGACTTGTTTGAGCACACGCAAACTTCAAGGACTCTCCATTCATTCCTACTTCTTGACTTTTTTGTGTTTCTTTCCGGTCAAGGCCAGTGTCCTTGGTGTTTTCATCGTTTCTCTTCTGCGTGTAATCCCAAGCATTTCCCTGTTTTCTCTTTCCCCGTGGGTTCCATGCTGTTACATCAGTTCTTAAATATCTTTTTGTGAGACGCTGTTTGATTATAGTAATTTTTGTCCCGTCGAGTAATTTTACCTGCTACTGTATGCAGTAAACAGTACAACCTGTGGCTGCCTTGCTGCCTTGCAGGTAAGCTCGGAGAGTAAAAGGCTAAGGGAGGGAACCCGAAGTAAAACAACCCCACTGCCTTGTGGGTGAGACTTTTTAGTCAAAGGCTACCGGAGCCAACCGTAACAAACCGACGGAAGGCAACAGAAAACCACCGTCGTAACTTCTTTGTACAATCATGAATCACCAATATTAGGAAGAAACAATCATCATTTTTTGGTCATGTAATGAGAAATGAACAGAAGGAATATATTGTAACAGCTGGAAAAATTGAGGGACGAAGAGATAGAGGGAAACAAAGAGAAAAATACCAAACAGCTTAAGAGAATGGCTTCGCAGAAGGTCAACAACAGAAATGATAAATAATTGTCGAGATCGAAAGTTGTGGAGAGAAATGATCACCGACGCCAGCAGGCCCGGTACTTGATGATGATGATGATATGTCTGGTGATTGAATTGATTGATTTCTAGACGTAATCCAGTGTCGGTGCTCAATAAATCAATCAAAGCCATGTAGGCCCCTTTCTGTGACATAAACCACGGAGAAAGCCTCTCCAACCATTCAAATTATGAGGTATTTTCTCTACTTCTCTACAATCTAGACAAATATACTTAAGGGTTTCCATGATTTCTCTTCTCCGTGATTTCCTGATCCTTCCTATCTTTCCTTTCACTTGAGGTTTCCACGACAGATCATGTCTTGCTATCCTGGCATAAGGTTTTCTTGGTGTGTGCTTTATCCGTCTTCGTTCTCTATTCATAATCGGTTGTTAGATTTGTTGCCTGGGAGCTCGAATATTTCTGATCTTGTACTCACTGAAGTTCAGAGTTGTAAACTAATTGTTTAAAGTTAAACTGACATCCGATACAAACAGCTGGGACCTCCCCTACAATACCAGACAAAGTCAAATTCCTACCATGACTATTCTATTCTATTCTATTCTATTCTATTCTATTCATGGAATCAGTTTCATTGCAATCACCATACCCGCTCCACCGCCCGTCCAAGCATTTCTCGAAGTGTATGTAGACTGATTGTTACTGTAAGGTGTTGATTATAGATACATCAGCTTTCCCCACCAAACACTCCGGATCGACCAGATCTCTTGTTTCCACCTTTAGACTCCTCAGTCTCCTCAATATATACAAAATTGTCCCACCCATCTTCCTCCTCTTCTCTTAAGGAATGAAGAATAAAATTGGTGATATCCTCTTTGTCCAGAGTAAGACCAGATAGTGTGAGAACTGCCAGCGAGCTTATCGGCTATTTCATTGCCGTGTACATTAGCGTGCCTTAGACAGTACACCCAGGTTAACGAGCTCACGTTAGAGTCAAACAGGAACGGCATCAAGTCCTGCTGCTGACACTGTCTGTCAGTCTTCTGTAGCATACTTTGCGAGTCAGTCACCAAGACTGTGTGATCCACGTTCTGTGTAACCAAATATGTTATCGCCGCCTTTGCTGCTTCTTTCGCCATCCTATCGAAAAATTGATGTCGTTGCTGTTAATGCTGGGGATGATGTCGTTGTTGTTAATGCTGGGGATGATGTCGTTGTTGTTAATGCTGGGGATGAAGTCGTTGCTGTTAATGCTGGGGATGATGTCGTTGCTGTTAATGCTGGGGATGATGTCGTTGTTGTTAATGCTGGGGATGATGTCGTTGTTGTTAATGCTGGGGATGATGTCGTTGCTGTTAATGCTGGGGATGATGTCGTTGCTGTTAATGATGGGGATGATGTCGTTGCTGTTAATGATGGGGATGATGTCGTTGTTGATAATGATGGGGATGATGTCGTTGTTGTTAATGCTGGGGATGATGTCGTTGCTGTTAATGATGGGATGATGTCGTTGTTGTTAATGCTGGGGATGATGTCGAACTCTGTGCATGCACAAATATGTATCATTACTTTTATGAAATTACTGTCACATGTGCTATGGAGGTTGTACTCTGTGCTGATATCTTCCTGTGTGATTTTTTTTTTGCGGGGGGGGGGGGGGGGGGGGGGATTGGGGAAATTCCCGATAATTATAAATAGGGGTCTACATAAAAGAAAGAGAACACAAGTGTTGGATTCAGCCGCCAGTGTCAGTAGTTCCTACCACTACGGGTGATGTACAACAAAGGTGGCAAGTGGAATTCGGGAGAAGAGCTGGAAGAAATAACATTGCGCATGCAAACACCACTCCAGCTGTCTATTTTCTCTTCTTTCTCACTGTACCGAAAAGGTGTCGTGGTTTATATCATTTGTCGTTCTTGAGCTGCTCGAATTGTCTGAATTAGTGATTTTCCTTTGTTGTTACATGTCTCTGTCACTGCATCTATCCATCTTCTTCTGGGTCTTCCTTTTGGTCTTTTTCCATGCATTCTCGAGAAGAACGCCCTTGATGGTGATTGGTGAGGATTCATTCTGACCAGGTGGCCAAACCATTTAAGTTGTTGTTCTATATATTCTTGGCAGGGTTTTGTTCCTACCATTTTTCTTATGGTTTCATTTGGTATTCTATCTCTTCTTGTGTTGTTTATTACTTTTATCAAGCATCGCATCTCACATGTATTGATCTTTCTTAAATGTGATTTAGAAAGGGTCCATGTTTAACTTTCATAGCACAAAGTTGGTATGAAAATGCTATTTATCATTTGTTGTTTAGCTGCCATAGAAATGTTTGGATGTCTTAACAATGGTGAAAGCTGGTATGTGACAGCATTTGCTTTTTGTATTCTCATTTCAATTGCTCTGTTTAGTTTCCCATCTTACTCTAACAGTCAACAAGTGAAATAAACATTAATGAAGCGAATTAGTTGGCATTGCTAGAAAGCAGACAACAGGATATGACCTTTTATATAAAATTACTTTTTTTTTTTTTTTTGGGGGGGGGGGGAATAATTGGGGAAAACCCGATAGGAGCTTATATTTATTTATTTTTTTAAAGTATACGGCCAAATATAGTATTGTTTTACTAAGGGTTAATTCAATGTAAATATATGGAGAGTTGTTTGAGTTTATATCCAGAAAACACTACACGGTTGCCAGGGACACACAACACGAGAAGCCCTGTAACATTCCACGCGACATCCTCAAATAACACAGACAAGTGACCTGATATATTTTTGCTTTGGGAATTCACTCAATAAGTGAACACATGTTGCCTAAGGCTGCGGTCAGGCGAGCACTATCTAAATAGCACGAGGCTATCACACACACATTATTTGGCTTTGCGCATGTCTTAACTGGCATCTTTGTGGGAATGCTACTACCAAAATGCAAGATTGTAACTCTGGTTTCCATGGCAATACAAACGGGAAATGTAAACAGTTTTTACACGTGAGAATAAAATGTGTGACCAAAGCGAAAGTCTGAAATAAAAGTAAAGTCCACTGGGACTCAAAATAAAGTATCAAAAGTGGAACGAATGAACAATAAATACAGAGGCAATACAAACATACTACTATGAAAATAATCAAAAGTAAAAAAGATAGCGGACAACAATATCATCATGTGCCATACCGGTTGGCGCAGGCGATCATGTCCCTCCACAATCTTCTATTTACAGTGCATCGGTTCAGTTCTGTTGTTGACTGTTTTCCATGCAATGACACCAAGCTATCCATTGTTTTCTCTCTTTGTCGTCCGCGATCTCTCTTTCCTTTTATTTTGCCAGTTGTAACCAAGTATTCCAACTTTCCTCTTCTCATGATGTGCCCGAAAAATGTTGATTGCTTCTTTCTCATGTTTTTTAAGAGCTCCCTTTTTGTGTTGGCCTCTTTGAGAACTTCCTCATTGGTCTTTTTAGCTGTCCAGGGAACTTTCAACATTCTTCTGAGAAATCCCATCTCTGTGGCCTCTAATCGTCTTTTCATTTGTTTGTCTACTGTCCATGATTCGCATCCATAGGTCAGGATTGGTTCTATATAGCACCGATGAACTCTCTCTCATTTTATTGACATAGATTTGGACAACAATATACAAAATGAAAAATTAGACAAAGCGGAAGTAGACAAAAACGATAGTGAACAACTATAACAATAGTGGACAGAAATTATAATGTACAACTACAGGCAAAACAAATGTACAACTACAGGCACAACAAATGTACAACTACAGGCAAAACAAATGTACAACTACAGGCAAAACAAATGTACAACTACAGGCACAACAAATGTACAACTACAGGCAAAACAAATGTACAACTACAGGCAAAACAAATGTACAACTGCAGGCAAAACAATGTACATCTACAGGCAAAACAAATGTACAACTACAGGCAAAACAAATGTACAACTACAGGCAAAACAAATGTACAACTATAAACAAAATAAAAGTAGAAACAACGAAAATAGACAAAATAACAATAGTGGACAACTATAACAAAAGCGGACAAAAATTATAATGTACAACTACAGGCAAAACAAATGTACAACTATAAACAAAATAAAAGTAGAAACAACGAAAATAGACAAAATAACAATAGTAGACAACTATAGACAAGATGAAGTAGAAAATAAGCAATAATGGACGAAAGTAGACAAAATGAAGGTGTAAAAATAAACGGCAATGGGGAGAAAAAAGTTGAGAAAACGAGTGTTCAAAATAAACTATAGGAGATGAAAGTAGATAAGACGAAAGTTTCAAAGACAAACAGAAAATATATGATAGATCACGAAAGTAGATACAAACGTTACAAAGACAAACATAGAAAATATATGATAGCTCATGAAAGTAGATACAAAAGTTACAAAGACAAACATAGAAAATATATGATAGATCACGAAAGTAGATACAAAAGTTATAAAGACAAACAGAAAATATATGATAGATCACGAAAGTAGATACAAAAGTTACAAAGACAAACATAGAAAATATATGATAGATCACGAAAGTTGATAAGACGAAAGTCTCGCCCTTCCTCACAAATGCTGAAACGTCACATGTTTTGTGTTATGCCCCGGCAGATTTGAGAGATGTAGAGACAAATAATAATACATGAATATTATTTTTAGATGAAATAACAATAAATGAATATTAATTTTAGAGGAAATAAGAATAAATGAATATTATTTTTAGAGGAAATAACAATAAATGAATATTATTTTTAGAGGAAATAACAATAAATGAATATTATTTTTAGAGGAAATAACAATAAATGAATATTATTTTTTAGAGGAAATAACAATAAATGAATATTATTTTAGGGGGAAACTTCCGAGGTGATAGATCAGCGAATCACTTCAGAGGAAGGGGTATGTTTACAACACTGCGACAAAAATAACAAATAATCAACAACAGAAAAAAAAAAAAGAACAATAGATGTTCCGAAGCAGGATCGAACCCGTACTCCTCGGCATAGCGCCTTGCCACGAGAACCAAACACTAAAGCACACGACCAACTCACCAACCTGTAAACGTAACTACCATTGAAGATCCATACAGCAGGATACTTTAGCAAAAGTAGCAAACTGTCTGCAACGCAAGTATTCAGCCCTACCCTATCCGGGAGATACTTTTAATAGGGAAATACTGCTATACAATTTATTCCCGAGTTGTGATCGTAACCCTATGCTCTAGTCATGAGTACGCATGCGTGAAAGATATCGTCAATGATAGCTACTTCTTTAGGTAGCGGAGTTGCCTATGTGTTCTATCGTTTGTTTCTCGTGGCAAGGCGAGATGCGGAAGAGTACGGGTTCGATCCGGCTTCAGACCGTCTATTGTTCTTTGTTTATTTTTTTTTCTGTTGATTATTTATGACTTTTTCCTAGTGTTGTAAGCATGCTCCTCCTGAAATAATTCGTTGAGAAATATGTATGGCTTTGCACATAACTATGTGAACTTCCAGATAACCACCAATGGGAGACTAGATACGACAAGGATTATATACAATGCGAAAGTCAACGGACGATCTTACTCAAAAGGTCCTTTTTGAAAATTCTAATGGAAGTGATAGAGAGGACACTAAAAATACTTTTAGACAAGAGATGGAAATGGGTGAAAAGATGGGGAAGACAAGGACTGGTCTTAATGAAATAGCAGACAACAGGACACTGTTGACGACATAGACCCCATACTAGAATTTAAAGGGAAAAAACACAATGATGATGATGATGATGATAACGATGATAATGATGACGACGACGATGGTGATACTGATGATACGACGATTATGATGACGACGATGCTGACGACGACGATGCTGATGACGACGACGATGGTGATACTGATGATACGACGATTATGATGACGACGATGCTGATGGGTGATGATGATGATGATGACGATGATAATGATGACTACGACGATGCTGATGACGACGACGATGGTGATACTGATGATACGACGATTATGATGACGACGATGCTGACGACGACGATGGTGATGATGATGACGACGACGGTGATGTAGAAGAAGATCAAAATAATTAACTAACAACCAAGAATGTTTACACAAATCAACAACTTGAAACTATTAATCGATTTCGTGACCTATACGCTGATCAGCCAGTCTTAAACCGATCGCTCTTGCCTGTTTAACCATCAGCATCGACACGAATTCACTCGAGACAGCCATACACGTAACCAGAACTTTTATAGAGTGAGTCAAAAAGTATATACGCATCTGGTTCCGATAGCTCACCAGTTATACATATACTTCTCACCCACTCTAGTGAAATGGCCAGAGAGATGGGATTTCACAGAAGAATGTTGAAAGTTCCCTGGACCGCCAAAAACACAAACAGGAAAATTCTCAACGAAACCAACACGCAAAAATATAGCTCATTAAAAAATCATAAGAAAGAAACAATCAACATTTTTCGGGCACGTAAAGAAAAATGGAAAGATGGAACACTAGGTTCATCATCATCATCGAGTGCCATCTCCGCAATAAAGGTTGGCTACCATGGAGCGCCATTCTGCTCTGTCTCTTGCTTTGATGGTGCAAGTTGTCATAGGCTGATTTGTCAAACTTTTGATGTTACTCGTTTATGTTAGTCTTGGTCTGCCTCTTTTACCTTGTATTTTCCCCTCCAGGATTACTTCTAGTAGGCTGGTGTGTCTTTTAACATGGCCCAAGTTACAACTGGAAAAATACAGGGGAAGAGAGATCGGGGACGACAAAGAGAGATATTAGCTTGATGCCATGGCATGG
The DNA here is from genome assembly GCA_032433765.1 of Megaustenia siamemsis. Classification (NCBI taxonomy): domain Eukaryota; kingdom Metazoa; phylum Mollusca; class Gastropoda; order Stylommatophora; family Ariophantidae; genus Megaustenia; species Megaustenia siamemsis. The sequence continues at coordinate 13,889,050 of JAVIAB010000050.1, read as the reverse complement.
AAAACAGACAACAACAGAATTGATACGATGTTCTTTGGACAGAGAATTCTGGAGGAACATCATCGCCTACGTCAACAAATATGGGAAATGATGTTAGTCTCCCAGAACACCTCAGAAACTGCATAAATGCCGTTTAACATAAAGCCCGGAAATTTAAAAAAAAATATAAATAAATAAAACAGGGAGGATTGAGCACATGGCCTGCTTACAAGACACACAAACAAACACACACATTCGAGCACACACGCACATACACATTCTCGCGCACGAGCGCGCTCACACACACCCTTCTGCAAACATTTGAACAAGAACCTCGTTTTGTTTTCAACCAGGAAAACAAGAGGGGAGGGAATTCCCTGAAACAAGGGAGATAAAGCCTCGAGATATCAAAAAGATAAATTACACGGGGAGAAATTAGAAGAAAAAGGCCAGAACGCATCGAAAACCAATGTTCAAATGAAGGGTAAAGTAAAAGGGAGGAAAAAAAAACACAAATGCTAATTGTAGTCGCTGAGTAATTAATGAATGTACATCTTAGATATAAATAAATGCAACGCCTATGGAATCCACGATGATGAAATTACTTAAAGAAAAGCAAACTCGAGATCATATATGGCTCTATCCCGGGCACTTTTAACAATCCTCCAACATTTTAGTGCAGGAAATGAAAAATAAATACGTAACAGCTACATTCTATATATCTGCTTAATTGTGCTTTCCAATGTTCAGCAGAACTGAAGACTTCTATACCACAACACAACGGCAATGACAACAGACTAACATATCTTATCTTGCTAGTAGGGATCAACATCATCATTGAGTGCCGTGCAGGAAAATTCTCAACGAAACCAACACACAAAAATATAGCTCATTAAAAAATCATAAGAAAGAAACAATCAACATTTTTCGGGCACGTAAAGAAAAAATGGAAAGATGGAACACTAGGTTCATCATCATCATCGAGTGCCATCTCCGCAATAAAGGTTGGCTACCATGGAGCGCCATTTTGCTCTATCTCTTGCTTTGATGGTGCAGGTTGTCATCGGTTGATTTGTCCATCTTTTGATGTTACTCGTCCATGTTAATCTTGGTCTGCCTCTGCCTCTTTTACCTTGTATTTTCCCCTCCAGGATCACTTTCAGTAGGCTGTTGTGTTTTTTAACATGGCCTAAGAATCGCATTTGTCTTGTTCTAATTGTGTTCAGAAGTTCGAGGGATCAACGGGGGATGATAAAGAGCAAACCGGCATTGAAAAGTGTTGAGTTCAACTCGGATGCGTTGGGTCAAAGGATGCTGATACGGTAGTTTGCAGTTTATTAAAAAAAAAAAAAAAAAAAAAGATAAAAAAAAAACGATCAGACTCAACAAGTAATGCCTGCACACAACGACCTTCTACGGACAGGCAGTTCAAAGAGACAATCGTTACTTGGTCGCAGAATAAACACGCAACAAATATTCGTCTCCACTGATAAAAGCACCCAAAAAAAAAAAAAGATTTCTTTCCACAAATTAAAATAAAAAAAAAATAAACCCAATATATTCTCACCCCCCCCTCTCCCCCCTTTCCTCCTCATTTGCTCTTAAACGCCGAGGGGTGTTATAGGTTTGCGTTTTTGTTTGTTTTTTTTTTTTTTTTTTTGGGGGGGGGGGGGGGTTAACTCTTTTGCTAACAAAATTAGTTCAATAAACACACACCTGTTAGCACAAATAAAAAGATGTATTTTCCCAGAATTAAAAAATAATAAATACAAATATTCACACAATGAGAAACAATAAACACACATATTTCACACAATGAGAAACAATAAACACATATTTCACACAACGAGAAACAATAAACACACATATTTCACACAATAAGAAACAATAAACACATATTTCACACAACGAGAAACAATAAACACACATATTTCACACAATGAGAAACAATAAACACATATTTCACACAACGAGAAACAATAAACACACATATTTCACACAATAAGAAACAATAAACACATATTTCACACAATGAGAAACAATAAACACATATTTCACACAACGAGAAACAATAAACACATATTTCGCACAATGAGAAACAATAAACACATATTTCGCACAATGAGAAACAATAAACACATATTTCACACAATGAGAAACAATAAACACATATTTCACACAATGAGAAACAATAAACACATATTTCACACAATGAGAAACAATAAACACATATTTCACACAATGAGAAACAATAAACACATATTTCACACAATGAGAAACAATAAACACATATTTCACAGCAGTTTGTTTTTTCAAATCAAAGTGACACTCTAGTTATAACCTTGGAAATTGTAACATTTATGATGAATTCGTCGAGAGTACATGCGTGGGAGCTGCGATGACATCATCGTTGTGTGCCGTCTCCGCATCGACGGTTGGCTACCATGGAGCGTCATTCCACTTTGTCTCTTGCTTTGATGGTGCAGGTTGTCATAAGCTGACTTGTCAATCTTTTGATGTTACGCGTCCATGTTAGTCTTGGTCTGCCTCTGCCTCTTTTACCTTGTATTTTCCCTTCCAATATTACTTTTATTAGGTTGTTGTGTTTTTTAACATGCCCCAAAAATCTCATTTATTTGGTTATTTTGGTTATGGAAAGCCCCGGTATCACTGCAAACGAATTAAAATCCATTTTGCTCAACCGCCCGTGCCAGCGTAATCATCTGAATTAATATCTCATCTCCCAAACAAAGAAAGGCAACTGTAGTCCCCATCGTCGCAGTCTCAGCACACGCCAAAAGACATAAGGCGAAACCGCGCAGAAAGTGAACACAGCCAACGGGTGTCCGGTTAGCGCAATCGATAGGCGGTTGGCTTACCACGGCAACAGCCGGGGTTCGTACCCTGGCGAGGACACCTGGGTTTTACTAATTCCCTAAAAATTAGTACCTCTGAAGTCGGAGTAATTCTGCCTGCATGGCGAGGGGCATCCTGTAATGGGATAAAACAGACTTTACACGCAAAATTCAGTCCCACAAAATTGAGTGGGTGGGACTTCGTCAGAGGTCAAAGCTGACGAAAGCGAACGAACGAACAAACACAGCCAACTGTTCCCTGTCATACGATATCATCATTCATCGTAAACAATTGGAATATCGAAACATGATCAAAACGGATGAGACACACAGCTCACGGTGTGCACAGAGCACTCAACTCAGTAGCTCCTGCAACAAGCTGGACTTGGAATATAAGGAAACTGCAAAAAGGAACACTTTTCATGCATAGCCTTCAATGGTTCCTGCCGCCTATCCACCATATACCGTAAGTTCACGTCCTCCTGAAAATGATGATTGTAATATTTTTAGGCCATCGTTGTTGACTCCAATTCCGAACATATAAACACACAGTTCGTCGTAAGATTATCCCCGTCGCACATCAAACAACAGACCGTAAGATTAGCGAATGGCCAGTCTAGGGATTTACGAGGAGCCATTACGATGACGTACCACACACAACAATGTCGCACGCACAAAAATGACGCGACCTTTAGATTCATGATTACTCTAGCGAATGCAGCCTACGACGAACAAAACACGGTGCAAATTTCCTAAAGAGATAAAACTGCGGCTGACGAAGCAGTTCACATTAATGAGTAACATGTAAATAACTTGCGTCAAGTAAATCCAACAACGGTCATGAACAGCACCGATGTGACGTAAAGTGCAGAACAAGTCTAGACGGTGGAAGGTCGCATTCACAACACTTGATTTGTCGAAAATGGAATATTGCCGGCGTACGACACCGCTTTATCGGCGCAGATGTAATAAGTAGATTATCATTTTGACTTTAATGCACAAAAGTGCAATGGGGAACCGAAATTAATCAGACCCCGAATGCACTTTCTGCAGCGATCGAAAGAACGTGGACTATAACCACCATCTTGGAAACGGAAATCGCATTTGTCTTGCTATAATTGTGTTTAGTAGTTCTATTTCAATCTTTAGTTGTTTTAAAATTTGAAGACAAACAAAGTATTGAAGTATATGTGTTTGTATTGACGTGAAGACAAACAAAGTAGAGAAGTATATGTGTTTGTATTGACGTGAAGACAAACAAAGTATAGACGTATATGTGTTTGTATTCACGTGAAGACAAACAAAGTAGAGAAGTATATGTGTTTGTATTGACGTGAAGAAAAACAAAGTATAGACGTATATATGTTTATATTGACGTGAAGACAAACAAAGTAGAGACGTATATGTGTTTGCATAGACGTGAAGACAAACAAAGTAGAGAAGTGTATGTGTTTGTATTGACGTGAAGACAAACAAAGTATAGACGTATATATGTTTGTATTCACGTGAAGACAAACAAAGTAGAGAAGTATATGTGTTTGTATTGACGTGAAGACAAACAAAGTATAGAAGTATATGTGTTTGTATTGACGTGAAGACAAACAAGGTAGAGAAGTGTATGTGTTTGTATTGACGTGAAGACAAACAAAGTATAGAAGTATATGTGTTTGTATTGACGTGAAGACAAACAAAACATACTCAGCCACACGAACAAAATATTGAATTTATTGCCACACAGATGTAGATAACAACACATATTAATTACTCATCACCATCATCATCGAGTGCCATCCACGCAACGAAGGTTGGCTACCATGGAGCGCCATTCTGCTGTCTCTTGCTTTGATGGTGCAGGTTGTCATAGACTGGTTTGTCTATCTTTTGATGTTACTCGTCCATGTTAGTCTTGGTCTGCCTCTGCCTCTTTTACCTTGTATTTTCCCCTCCAGGATTACTTTTAGTAGGTTGTTGTGTCTTTTAACATGGCCCAAAAATCGCATTTGTCTTGTTTGAATTGTGCTTAGTAGTTTTCTTTTCATTTTTAGTTCTTTTAAGACTTCATCGTTTGTTTTCTTTTCCTTCCATCCAATTCTACCTATTCTTCTATATATCCACATTTCAAAGGCTTCAATTTTTTTTTCTATTAATTACTAATGATGAAAAAAAGAATTTTAAAAAGAGACAAAGAAAAGTATTCTCAAAAATGAACCAGTTAAACACACAATAAAGAAATAAATTTCAAACAAATAATAATAAAGTGTGTGAATTATGTAATTGTTTCGAGACGGGCCCGTTGCTCAAATGCCGTGTATCCGTTTCATGACGAACACGCTATAATCAATTATTTCTTTAAAATGTGCACATAGCGCGCACAGTTAAGGAATGCAACAAGTCAACGAGGACAAGCATTGGCCACATCATTACCAAATGCTTACGATTACTATAATCACAAATTGTGGCCTCCAGTAAGAATCGAGCAAATCTATATCAATTGATGTAACAGTGGCTTATACAATAATACTAATGCAGTTAAGATAACTTTATTATATCATTCTCATCAAGCCACATATACTGACTGCTATAGGACTACCGCTCCCGTCCCCCTTTTAGCCACGTGTATAAACAACTCGGTAATCAATCAATCGATAAGCAGATCGATATCAACACGACATATTATGCATTTGTGTTTTCTATGACAATAATGACGTGACGAAAGACAGGAAGTGACCCGCCCCTCAAACGTCCTTAGTCACTGAACCAGCCAATCCGCGGTGTTCATCTAAACAACAACACAATTATATGACAGCTGGATATTTTTTTTTTTTCTAAATCGTACTATTTATTTTCTGCTTTAAAATGTCAATTATTATGCACGACAATTACAACATGATGGATATACGTCACATTTAGAAAGCTCCCATATTCTATATCTCAATATTTCTTTTCTGGACAAGGCCCCGATGATGGATAAATTAAAATAGAATAAGTGTAGGGGAGAGGTATGTTTACAACACTCTGGAATAAAATGACAAATTCACAACGGAAGAAAACAAACAATAGATGGTCCCAAGCAGGATCTCTGTCTATCAATCGTTCGTTTACCTGATGTATTGTCTATATCTACAGTGTCCTTTCCTGTATAAATGTTACTGTCTTTTGTAATTCTTGCAATGGCCCATATAGTTGTGTCTATAGTGTTGTATCTATGGGCCAATGGATTTTCCTCAATCTACTATACTCAGTGTGAGCCGCGATAGCTCAGTGGTTAGTGAACTGGACTACAACAGACAAAAGGTCGGGTTCGATCCTGACCGACGGCTGCCAGGTTCACCCAGCCTTAAGTGGGTACCGGATTTTTTTCTGGGAAAGTAAAGCGGCACGGGCGTAATACCGACCACATTACCCCAAAAATCATATGCCGAGGGTCTGTAAAAATTATTGTCACTAACACCATATTCCCTATACGCCACTTGGCGTGACGGGGGTACTTTACTTTTTACTCTACTATATTCAATACAGTCTTGAAGTCTGTGTTCAGCAGTTTGGGGCGGCTGTCCACATATACTTGTAATTGAGGTGCCGATCTTGAATTTTGTATACATGTGACTATGGAGTCGATTGTGTCCTGTTCTGAGGCGTATAATGATAACTTGTTCCAATCTACTCACATTATGTTAGGCATCGTGATTTGGGGCTTGTGGTCCTCTGATTGATGTCATTATCTTTTTTCTTCTGATTGATTTGATTATCGATTTTTTTATGATTGATTTGATTATCTTTTTCTTATGATTGATTTGATTATCTTTTCTTATGATTGATTTGATTACCTTTTTCTTCTGATAGATTTGATTATCTTTTTCTTCTGATAGATTTGATTATCTTTTTTCCTCTGATAGATTTGATTATCTTTTGTCTTCTGATAGATTTGATTATCTTTTTCTTCTGATAGATTTGATTATCTTTTTCCTCTGATAGATTTGACTTTTTTTTTCTTCTGATAGATTTGATTATCTTTTTCTTCTGATAGATTTGATTATCTTTTGTCTTCTGATAGATTTGATTATCTTTTGTCTTCTGATAGATTTGATTATCTTTTGTCTTCTGATAGATTCGATTATCTTTTGTCTTCTGATAGATTTGATTATCTTTTGTCTTCTGATAGATTTGATTATCTTTTGTCTTCTGATAGATTTGATTATCTTTTGTCTTCTGATAGATTTGATAATCTTTTGTCTTCTGATAGATTCGATTATCTTTTGTCTTCTGATAGATTTGATTATCTTTTGTCTTCTGATAGATTTGATTATCTTTTGTCTTCTGATAGATTCGATTATCTTTTGTCTTCTGATAGATTCGATTATCTTTTGTCTTCTGATAGATTCGATTATCTTTTGTCTTCTGATCACATGTAACTAGTGCCGAAGGAGTATCGAACCCGTACTCCTCGCCACAACGTCTGGCCACGAGAACCGAACTCTAGAGCACACGTCCAGCTCAGCTACCTAAAAGAAATAGCTATCATTGACGGTGTCTTTCACGCATGTGTACTCATGACTATAGCGTAAATTAACATACTTTGATTTTCGATATCACAACATTTAAAATGTCCTCTATAATAGAATTGTTAACATTTATAACGTTCCTATATTTAACATTTCAACATTTAAAATGTCCTCTACAATAGATATGTTAACATTTATAACGTTCCTATATTTAACATTTCAACATTTTAAATGCCCTTATCTTGAATACACAGTAGAACCCCAGTATTCGTACGTCTCTGTATTCGTACGCCCCTATATTCGTATAACTTGGAATAAGTACTTTTGTCAAGTTACATTCCTCTTGGTACTCGTACTGTGCACATTTGCCTCGGAATTCGGTGTACCCAACTGCCACGTGGTTTCCCAATTGTGCCATTTTGTTTGTATTTTTGCCCAATGTAATAGATATTTTGCCCAATGTAATAGATATTTTGCCCAAATGTAATATATATTTTGCCCAATGTAATAGATATTTTGCCCAAATGTAATAGATATTTTTCCCAATGTAATAGATATTTTGCCCAAATGTAATAGATATTTTGCCCAAATGTAATAGATATTTTGCCAAATGTAATAGATATTTTTTCCCAATGTAATAGATATTTTTCCCAATGTAATAGATATTTTGCCAAATGTAATAGATATTTTGCCCAAATGTAATATATATTTTGCCAAATGTAATAGATATTTTGCCCAAATGTAATAGATATTTTGCCCAAATGTAATAGATATTTTTCCCAATGTAATAGATATTTTTCCCAATGTAATAGATATTTTGCCAAATGTAATAGATATTTTGCCCAATGTAATAGATATTTTGCCCAATGTAATATATATTTTCCCCAATGTAATAGATATTTTGCCCAATGTAATAGATATTTTGCCCAATGTAATATATATTTTCCCCAATGTAATAGATATTTTGCCCAATGTAATAGATATTTTGCCCAGTGTAATAGATATTTTGCCCAATGTAATAGATATTTATTTTAAATTAGTTACCGCCGGAGACGGAAGTAAATAAAACATTCCATAGCAGAAACTAAAGTAACGAGTTACCGCTGGAGATATCACGATGGTAAAGTAAAACTATAACACTTCCGTGGTTATCGGTAACATGTTCATTGATAACCTTGTTCTTGGAGATTGTGTACAAATTATGCAGTGTCGTCAAAAACAGACATCAACGGAGATGTTTTTTTTTCATGACATAATCACGAGCATCAACAACCCAATACAAGAATCTTCTAGCGATAAGAAACAGAAGGAAAAAAAGAAAAAAAAATCCCCAAAATGTTACCTGATGTGTCCATAGAAGGAGATGTTCCAATATTCGAAGTAACAATATTTAGAACGCCCCACCCAATAATTGAAACACCGACATTTAAAATGTCCCACCCAATATTCGACACACCGACATTTAAAATGTCCCACCCAATATTCGACACACCGACATTTAAAATGCCCCACCCAATATTCGACACGTCGACATCTAAAATGTCCCACCCAATATTCGACACACCGACATTTAAAATGTCCCACCCAATATTCGACACATCGACATTTAAAATGTCCCACCCAATATTCGACACACCGACATTTAAAATGTCCCACCCAATATTCGACACACCGACATTTAAAATGTCCCACCCAATAATTGAAACACCGATATTTAAAATGTCCCACCCAATATTCGACACACCGACATTTAAAATGTCCCACCCAATATTCGACACACCGACATTTAAAATGTCCCACCCAATATTCGACACACCGACATTTAAAATGCCCCACCCAATATTCGACACACCGACATCTAAAATGCCCCACCCAATATTCGACACACCGACATTTAAAACGACCCAATACTCGAAATACACGGACATATAAAATGTCTGTATGTGCTCTAGATGTCAGATCATCGTTGACCTCTGACCTAGTCTTCATGACCCAGCACCAGAGCTGGAAGTCGTCAGTGACTCATAACTGATGGCTTGCGCCAGGATCGGTGAACCAGACCCTGCTACACCTCTCCGCGGTGCCTCCAGAAACAGACTAACCTGTCTAGTCTGGCCAAGCGAGCAGGGATCGAAGAGGGAAGACAAACTCGGTACTCAAAAATGTCGGCTGAAGTCGGATGTGTTGGGCCGAAAGGCGCAGATATCACAGTGTTACACTGCAAACTTCAACACAACGTAACTACGTCCACTTAACGTCCTTTTAAGGGCGGATGACGAGGAGGAAGTCTACGGTTCGTATCCGCTAGAATACCTCAAATCATCGGGCGACCGCATCATCATCATCATCATGTCTAATCCCGCCATATGTGGAGGGAATTTCTGTTTCCAAATCAGTGGTTTCTTCATGGCTTTACCTCCCTGATCTCTCTAGATAGTGTGAAATACGATATCTGACACTCCAAGACGCGGTAAAAAAAAACAGGAGGCACAGTGTTCGCTTTGCGCAAGTTAAATAACACTTGACAGTTAAAAGTGGACAAGAGTAAGCCAAAACTGGCCGTTGCCATGGCAAAATTGTTAAGCACTTTACTCAAGATACTGATGTTGGATAAGTCCGATCAAAAAGTCGTAATAATAGATATGTCGTAAATTAGCGATGTCACGTATTAAGGTCGACTTAACGGGTGAACAGTGACAAAGATGAGAACTGTCTCCAAATTGGATTCACCGACATTAAACAACTGAAATGTTCGATAAATCAACTCACAGGCACACACTTCGGACGATCTGGGGGTATTATATTCAAATATTGTTATGTCCCATTAACCCACATTGTTATGTTCCATTAACCCACATTGTTATGTTCCATTAACCCACATTGTTATGTTCCATTAACCCACATTGTTATGTTCCATTAACCCACATCGTTATGTTCCATTAACCCAGATTATTATGTCCCATTAACCCAGATTATTATGTCCCATTAACCCAGATTATTATGTCCCTTTAATTCATATTGTTATGTCCCATTAACTCAGATTATTATGTCACATTAACCCAGAGTATTAGGTCACATTAGCCCAGATTATTATGCCACATTAACCCAGATTATTATGCCACATTAACCCAGATTATTATGTCACATTAACCCAGATTATTATGTCCCATTAACCCAGATTATTATGCCCCATTAACCCAGATTATTATGCCCCATTAACCCAGATTATTATGTCACATTAACCCATATTATTATGTCACATTAACCCAGATTATTATGTCACATTAACCCAGATTATTATGTCACATTAACCCAGATTATTATGCCCCATTAAACTACATAATTTTGTCCCAGTAGCTTTCATTGTTATGTCCCATTAACCCACATTGTTATATCCCATTAACTAATATTATTACGCCCCATTAACCCAGATTATTATGTCCCATCACCCCACATTAATATGTCCCATTAACCCATATAAATGAGTCCGATTTACCTAGATTATTACGCCCCATTAACCCCCATTGTTATGTCCCATTAACCTAGATTATTATATCCCATTAACCCACATTAATATGTCACATCAACACATATAAATGAGCCCCATTAACCTAGATTATTATATCCCATCAACCCACATTAATATGTCACATCAACACATATAAATGGGCCCCATTAACCTAGATTATTATATCCCATCAACCCACATTAATATGTCACATTAACACATATAAATGGGTCCCATTAACCTAGATTATTATATCCCATTAACCCACATCGTTATGTCCCATTAACCCAGATTATTATGCCCCATTAGCCCATATTGTTATGTCCTATTAACTCATATTGTTATCCCATTAACCCATACTGTTATGTCCCATTATCCCATATTGTTATGTCCCATTAACCCATATTTGTTATGTCCCATTAACCCATATTTGTTATGTCCCATTAACACATATTTGTTATGTCCCATTAACACATATTGTTATGTCCCATTAACTCATACTGTTATGTCCCATTAACCCTTAATGTTATGTCCCATTAACCCATAATGTTATGTCCCATTAACCCATATTTGTTATGTCCTATCAACCCATACTGTTACCCCCCATTAACCCATATTGTTATGTCCCATTAACCCATATTTGTTATGTCCCATTAACACATATTGTTATGTCCCATTAACCCATATTGGTATGTCCCATTAACACATATTTGTTATGTTCCATTAACACATCTTGTTATGTCCCATTAACCCATATTGTTATGTCCCATTAACCCCTATTTGTTATGTTCCATTAACCCATATTGTTATGTCCCATTAAACCATATTGTTATGTCCCATTAACCCATATTTGTTATGTCCCATTAACCCATATTGTTATGTCCCATTAACCCCATATTTGTTATGTCCCATTAACCCATATTGTTATGTCCCATTAACCCATATTTGTTATGTTCCATTAACACATCTTGTTATGTCCCATTAACCCATATTTGTTATGTTCCATTAACACATCTTGTTATGTCCCATTAACTCATATTGTTATGTCCCATTAACCCATATTTGTTATGTCCTATCAGCCCATACTGTTATCCCATCAACCCATACTGTTACCCCCCCCCGTAACCCATATTGTTATGTCCCATTAACCCATATTTGTTATCTCCCATTAATACTTATTGTTATGTCCCATTAACCCATATTTGTTATGTACAATTAACCATATTTCCACGCCGCTGACATTTTCTCCATAACTTCATTTGAGCCTAGAGACGCTTTCACTCGGAGCAAGGGTATGGAGGCGTTTGTCAGCACCAGTGCTGAATGCGGATAGTGACTCACAGCTGACGCTTACGTCAGAATCGATGAACCAGAACTATGTAATGTCATCTACCACTACCTGGTGACACCCACAGTAACGGGCTGATCAGTCAGGCCTAACGAACATGGAAGGCAATCAGTACGCAAGCATGCCATGCTGAAGCTGAAAGTATTGAGCTGATAGATCACATGTTGTGGCTTACTGTCAATTACAAAACAACGCATTTTCTCACGTGAACGCCTGATTAAGGGCAGACCTAGGTGCACGCAGAAGAAGAGGAAAAAGGGAATAAGATGGGAAGAAGCAGAAGAAGAGGTGGAGGAGGAGGAAGAAGAAGTTGTTGAAGAGAAGAGAACGAGGAGGAAAAAGAAGAAGTAGAAGGTGAAGAAGAAGAAGAAGCAGAAGAAGAAGGTGAAGAAGAAGGTGAAGAAGAAGAAGAAGAAGAAGAAGGTGAAGAAGAAGGTGAAGAAGAAGAAGAAGAAGAAGGTGAAGAAGAAGGTGAAGAAGAAGAAGAAGAAGGTGAAGAAGAAGGTGAAGAAGAAGAAGAAGAAGAAGGTGAAGAAGAAGGTGAAGAAGAAGAAGAAGGAGGTGAAGAAGAAGGTGAAGATGAAGAAGAAGAAGGTGAAGAAGAGGTGAAGAAGAAGGTGAAGAAGAAGAAGGTGAAGAAGAAGAAGAAGGTGAAGAAGAAGGTGAAGAAGAAGAAGAAGGTGAAGAAGAAGGTGAAGAAGAAGAAGAAGGTGAAGAAGAAGGTGAAGAAGAAGAAGGTGAAGAAGAAGAAGAAGGTGAAGAAGAAGGTGAAGAAGAAGGTGAAGAAGAAGGTGAAGAAGAAGGTGAAGAAGAAGGTGAAGAAGAAGAAGGTGAAGAAGAAGGTGAAGAAGAAGGTGAAGAAGAAGAAGAAGGTGAAGAAGAAGGTGAAGAAGAAAAAGGTGAAGAAGAAGAAGAAGGTGAAGAAGAAGGTGAAGAAGAAGGTGAAGAAGAAGGTGAAGAAGGTGAAGAAGAAGGTGAAGAAGAAGGTGAAGAAGAAGAAGAAGAAGGTGAAGAAGAAGAAGAAGAAGGTGAAGAAGAAGAAGGTGAAGAAGAAGGTGAAGAAGAAGAAGAAGAAGAAGGTGAAGAAGAAGAAGAAGAAGGTGAAGAAGAAGGTGAAGAAGAAGAAGAGGAAGAAGAAGTAGAAGAAGAAGAAGAAGAAGAAGAAGGTGAAGAAGGTGAGGAAGAAGAAGAAGAAGTAGAAGAAGAAGGTGAAGAAGAAGAAGAAGAAGAAGAAGGTGAAGAAGGTGAAGAAGGTGAAGAAGAAGAAGAAGAAGAAGTAGAAGAAGAAGGTGAAGAAGAAGGTGAAGAAGAAGAAGAGGAAGAAGAAGTAGAAGAAGAAGTAGAAGAAGAAGGTGAAGAAGAAGAAGAGGAAGAAGAAGTAGAAGAAGAAGTAGAAGAAGAAGGTGAAGAAGAAGAAGAAGGTGAAGAAGAAGAAGAAGAAGAGGAAGAAGAAGAAGTAGAAGAAGAAGAAGAAGAAGGTGAAGAAGCAGAAGAAGGTGAAGAGGAAGAAGAAGAAGAAGTAGAAGAAGAAGAAGAAGGTGAAGAAGAAGAAGAAAAAGAAGTAGAAGAAGAAGAAGAAGTAGAAGAAGAAGAAGAAGAAGGTGAAGAAGTAGAAGTAGAAGAAGAAGAAGAAGGTGAAGAAGAAGAAGTAGAAGAAGAAGAAGAAGGTGAAGAAGAAGAAAAAGAAGTAGAAGTAGAAGAAGAAGAAGTAGAAGAAGTAGAAGTAGAAGAAGAAGAAGAAGGTGAAGAAGAAGAAGAAAAAGAAGTAGAAGTAGAAGAAGAAGAAGTAGAAGAAGTAGAAGAAGTAGAAGTAGAAGAAGAAGAAGAAGGTGAAGAAGAAGAAGAAAAAGAAGTAGAAGTAGAAGAAGAAGAAGTAGAAGAAGTAGAAGTAGAAGAAGAAGAAGAAGGTGAAGAAGAAGAAGAAAAAGAAGTAGAAGTAGAAGAAGAAGAAGTAGAAGAAGTAGAAGTAGAAGAAGAAGAAGAAGGTGAAGAAGAAGAAGAAGAAGAAGGTGTAGAAGTAGAAGAAGAAGAAGAAGAAGTAGAAGAAGAAGAAGAAGAAGGTGAAGAAGAAGAAGGTGAAGAAGAAGGTGAAGAAGAAGAAGAAGAAGAAGGTGAAGAAGAAGGTGAAGAAGAAGAAGAAGAAGAAGAAGAAGAAGAAGAAGTAGAAGAAGAAGAAGAAGAAGAAGGTGAAGAAGTAGAAGTAGAAGAAGAAGGTGAAGAAGAAGAAGAAGAAGGTGAAGAAGAAGAAGGGAAGTAGGAAGAACAGAGGAGAAGGGAAAAGAGATGAAAAGGGGAGGATAAAAAGAAGAAGATTATACGGAAGAAGAAGAAATAAGATGAAGGAGGACGAGGAAAGAAGATTTAGAGAAGCATGAGCTTCATGGACACTATTCTTTTGTACCTCTCAATTTCAAGTTAGATAATTCTGTCCAAAAAAATCAAAATAACCCCCGGGTTCAAGAGTTATGTCCCGATGTCCAAAGTCTTATATTAATCATGCCTTTCAGAAACGCAATTAGAAAATTTCCCTACAAAGTTCGATGGGTGAGTTCACTCTATGACAATGGTATTCAAACAGTATGTGAGGCAGTTATACGTAAACAACCGTGACAGATGTAGGTCGTCCACTCCATGTCACAGCTGGAGTGCTGCAACAGATTATGACAAATAGCAATATTGAATAAATACAATTGAAATCACACAAGGGAAATGGGATTCAAAAGTGTGTTATTCCATCAGACCCCCTGGGGACTGATTGGTCTCGAAGCAAAAACCGGCATCGAGAAATATAGAAAGTTCAAATCCTGACTGCACCACAGGTTGGGATTTTTATTTATGGTTTCTCTCTGCGGCAACCACCCCTGGTCTCAGCAGCGAGGCCCGGCTTGAAACGTCAATTACTTATCGACGAAAAAATATGAGTACCTCCAAAGACGGAGTTATCTGTCTGTGTGGCGAGGGACCCCTGTGCACACGGCTGCCAGGGACAAAGTGATTAACATGCAAAGATTCAGTTCCCAGTCTCTAGTGAATTCGTTAGAGGTAATAAGCTGGCAAATGAAAAAAAAGCAAAGAGAAAAAATAATAGACAGCTTAAGAGAATGGCTTGGCAGAATGTCAACAACAGAAATGATAAATGCCTGCCGAGATCGAAAGTTGTGGAGAGACATGATCACCTACGCCAGCAGGCCCGGTACTTGATGATGATGATACTACATTAGTTGTATCTTCGAATAATTATATAGGGAGTCTCACTGGCAGGCGAAGCCGGAATTAATGCAAAGGTTTTACCACTAAACACTTGCTCCCACAAGGTGTAGACCAACACATCTCCCAGCTATCTCCTGTTAGCTCACAGGCTCTGTACACTAACACTTACGAACGATAACCGTATGTTGAAGACAGTCCGCCAAATGACTAAAGATAGATGATGAAGCGCGTCAGGCAGACAGACGTGCCACGCACGCACGCAAACACACACACTTCAGACATATTTCATTTCTCACACAATGAACATCTTCGTCTACCTTTCAGCTCCCTGTGGAGCATAGGTCTTCAACAAACACTTTCAGCTCCCTGTGGAGCATAGGTCTTCAACAAACACTTTCAGCTCCATGTGGAGCATAGGTCTTCAACAAATACTCTCCATACCGTTCTGTTTCTTGCCATTCTTTTCATATCATTCCACAATGAACGTACTTCCGTTCAAATTTCGCAGCAATATCTTCATGCTTCTTTCCTTCCTCATCTGCCTTTCAGCGTCGAGGGGAGATATAATTTGCGGCCTTTTGCTCTTCTGTTCGCCTCTGCTGCTGTTATGTTTCCTAGTGCTTCTAATATTCCATCAATCCATCTTTTGCTCTTCTGTTCGCCTCTGCTGCTGTTATGTTTCCTAGTGCTTCTAATATTCCATCGATCAATATTTTTCGTGGTCGACCCTTGGGTCTGGTTTTCTCACAACGTTTGCTGAAGGCTCGTTGTGTTGTGTTTTGATCACTCTGCCTTGTCACGTGGCCAGATCATTTTATCTGTTGTTTCTTTATATATTTTATGGCGGGGGCTATTCCTAGCTTTTTTCTCAGTTCTTCATTTCTGATCTTATCTCTCAGGCTGTTTCCTGTCATTCGTCTAACACATTTCATCTCAGTAGAGGTTATTTCTCTTATTGTTCTTGCATCTAGGGTCCAGGTCTGGCATTGGTAGCACAATGTTGGGAGTCAATCTGAAAAAATGATATCTCCATTAACGTTAGAAATAGTGAGGAAATGTCATGCTCGGTAGCGAGTCAGATACATCCTATTTATTTTCATTCATGACCCAAATAGGCGCGTTTGGCTTTAAAACGGCAAACTGGCAACTAAAACAAAGCACGCAAGACCGCAGTTTACAACGCCTGCATTATCATTATCCTTTTATATGTCAGCGAATCATGGACAACGTATGTAAATGAATAGAGGAGGTTAAATTCATTCCCTATGTGCCGTATTCTTGGTGTCACCCGGAAGGACAAAGTGACAAATGTGGAAGTCCTGCTCTTGCCTAGCAGATATATGCTGTTCAAACAACTCTGGCTTTGCTACTTACGCCGTATGAAAGATGCCCGCATATCAAAAAGATATACTTTATGGACAACTAGCAGATGGCAAGATAACTAGGGGATGCCCAAAAGTGCGATTTATAGACGTGTGTAAACGTGACATCAAGACTCTGAACACAAACCCTGCAGTCTGGGAAGAGCTAGCTGCAGACCGCAATCTTTGGAAACACACTCTAAAGCTCCAATACAAGCAAGAAGCAGAGAGATTAACAGAAAACGAGAATACACAGAGAAAAAAAAATAAAAAATAAAATTGAGAATGGGGCCCTGCAAAGTCCAGAGTCAACTATGACTGACGGAGGATGATATATCCCAACAAAATATCTGGTGCCCATTTTCATCTACGGAAGCCAACTGAGAGTATTACACAACATGCCTTTTTTTTGGAATCCCCAGGGGAAAAGAGAAAGAGGAAGACCAGAGAATTCTTGGAGAAGACAGATAGAAGCAGAGATAAAGATGATGGAGAAGACATGGAATGATCTTAAAAGAATGGCAAAAAACAGAACGACCAGGAAAGTGTTTGTTGAAGACCTATGCTCCACTGGGAGCTAAAAAAGGTAGAGGAGGATTTTCATCTACTGAGTGAACATCACCGCATATCGGAAACAAAACTGGTGACTGATGCACGACCACCTGGTTAGCGGCTATGTCCACTGAAGTATGACTTGAGTCGTGTACTTTAGAAAACGAAATTCGTGTTTAGTATTTGCCGCTAATCGCCAAAGTCTGATCTCTTTGATGTACACAAAAGTGTATTCGATTGCGTTCATCGATGAATTTTTTCCCTGGTGGAAAACCTTTCTTAATAAGATTGAGTTGAACATGAATGATCTCAGATTTGTTAAGAGTGTGATCTAAGAGCATGAACGGAGTGAAGTCACTCTGTAGAGGACATTTTAAATGTTGAGATGTTAAACATAGCAACATTATAAATGTTAACATATCTATTGTAGGGGGCATTATAAATGTTGAGATGTTAAATATAGAAACATTATAAATGTTAACATATCTATTGTAGGGGGGCATTGTAAATGTTGAGATGTTAAATATAGAAACATTATAAATGTTAACATATCTGTTGTACAGGATATTTTAAATGTTGAGATGTTAAATATAGGAACATTATAAATGTTAACATATCTATTGTAGAGGACATTGTAAATGTTGAGATGTTAAACATAGAAACATTATAAATGTTAACATATCTATTGTAGAGGGCATTATAAATTTGGACAGGTTAAATATATGAACATTATAAATGTTAACATATCTATTGTAGGGGACATTATAAATGTTAAAATGTTAAATATAGAAACATTATAAATGTTAACATATCTGTTGTAGATGATATTTTAAATGTTGAAATGTTAAATATATGAACATTATAAATGTTAACATATCTATTGTTGAGGACATCTTAAATGTTGAGATGTTAAATATATAAACATTATAAATGTTAACATATCTATTGTAGGGGACTTTATAAATGTTGTATGTTTGCTCCTGCTGAATACATATCTGTGTGTGTGTGTGTTGTAAGTTTGTTCCTGCTGAATACATATCTGTGTGTGTGTGTTGTAAGTTTGTTCCTGCTGAATACATATCTGTGTGTGTGTGTTGTAAGTTTGTTCCTGCTGAATACATATCTGTGTGTGTGTGTTGTAAGTTTGTTCCTGCTGAATACATATCTGTGTGTGTGTGTTGTAAGTTTGTTCCTGCTGAATACATATCTGTGTGTGTGTGTGTTGTAAGTTTGTTCCTGCTGAATACATATCTGTGTGTGTGTGTTGTAAGTTTGTTCCTGCTGAATACATATCTGTGTGTGTGTGTTGTAAGTTTGTTCCTGCTGAATACATATCTGTGTGTGTGTGTTGTAAGTTTGTTCCTGCTGAATACATATCTGTGTGTGTGTGTTGTAAGTTTGTTCCTGCTGAATACATATCTGTGTGTGTGTGTTGTAAGTTTGTTCCTGCTGAATACATATCTGTGTGTGTGTGTTGTAAGTTTGTTCCTGCTGAATACATATCTGTGTGTGTGTGTGTTGTAAGTTTGTTCCTGCTGAATACATATCTGTGTGTGTGTGTTGTAAGTTTGTTCCTGCTGAATACATATCTGTGTGTGTGTGTTGTAAGTTTGTTCCTGCTGAATACATATCTGTGTGTGTGTGTTGTAAGTTTGTTCCTGCTGAATACATATCTGTGTGTGTGTGTGTTGTAAGTTTGTTCCTGCTGAATACATATCTGTGTGTGTGTGTGTTGTAAGTTTGTTCCTGCTGAATACATATCTGTGTGTGTGTGTTGTAAGTTTGTTCCTGCTGAATACATATCTGTGTGTGTGTGTTGTAAGTTTGTTCCTGCTGAATACATATCTGTGTGTGTGTGTTGTAAGTTTGTTCCTGCTGAATCCATATCTGTATGTAAAGGTAAAGGTAAAGTACGAGACTTGAACCGGCGTCTTAGCACGCGAGTTTAAACCCACATGTGCTCGGTCGCCTATCCAGAAATGTTCGGAGATTTCTGTATAGTGTCGTCTCAAGCATCGAAACTCAGATGCGAGGCGACATTCCTCACCTTCCCAGGGTAAAACCCTGGTACCCATTTCTGCCAACGGCTGGGTCGACCGTGAGGATATTATTTTTTTCCAACCACGAGTACAATTCACACTGCTCCGAGCGAGAATCGAACACGGGTTGTCCGAACTTCGTTAGTCCAGTCGGGTGGTTTTCCCAACTCGGCTACCGAGCCCCCAAAGAACAAGCATACAGACATACCTCGTCTTGTGATGGAGTTGTGTTCCGAAAAACTCATCGTAAATGATCAAAAATATCGTCAAAGCAGGACTTTATATAATTCAAAAGCATGATATGTGTGTGTGTGTGTTGTGTTTTTTCCTACAGAATACATATATGTGTGTGTGTTGTATGTTTGTTCCTGCTGAATACATATATGTGTGTGTGTTGTATGTTTGTTCCTGCTGAATACATATGTGTGTGTGTGTTGTATGTGTGTTCCTGCTGAAGGCCTATTGAGCCGAATGGCCGTTCTGGTTTCTGTTGTCCTCTTGTTACGTACCATACCGTTAACCATACCGTTAACCATACCGTTAACCATACCGTTAACCATACCGTTAACCATACCGTTAACCATACCGTTTTTTGTTTCTATTTGTTTCTATATCTACTTTTTTACTTTCACCACAGCCCGTTTGAAATAATCTCTGTCTCTAGCCAGATCTCCCACAGAACGTTACATTCACCACAGCCCGTTTGAAATAATCTCTGTCTCTAGCCAGATCTCCCACAGAACGTTACATTCACCACAGCCCGTTTGAAATAATCTCTGTCTCTAGCCAGATCTCCCACAGAACGTTACATTCACCATAGCCCGTTTGAAATAATCTCTGTCTCTAGCCAGATCTCCCACAGAACGTTACATTCACCACAGCCCGTTTGAAATAATCTCTGTCTCTAGCCAGATCTCCCACAGAACGTTACATTCACCACAGCCCGTTTGAAATAATCTCTGTCTCTAGCCAGATCTCCCACAGAACGTTACATTCACCACAGCCCGTTTGAAATAATCTCTGTCTCTAGCCAGATCTCCCACAGAACGTTACATTCACCACAGCCCGTTTGAAATAATCTCTGTCTCTAGCCAGATCTCCCACAGAACGTTACATTCACCACAGCCCGTTTGAAATAATCTCTGTCTCTAGCCAGATCTCCCACAGAACGTTACATTCACCACAGCCCGTTTGAAATAATCTCTGTCTCTAGCCAGATCTCCCACAGAACGTTACATTCACCACAGCCCGTTTGAAATAATCTCTGTCTCTAGCCAGATCTCCCACAGAACGTTACATTCACCACAGCCCGTTTGAAATAATCTCTGTCTCTAGCCAGATCTCCCACAGAACGTTACATTCACCACAGCCCGTTTGAAATAATCTCTGTCTCTAGCCAGATCTCCCACAGAACGTTACATTCACCACAGCCCGTTTGAAATAATTTCTGTCTCTAGCCAGATCTCCCACAGAACGTTACATTCACCACAGCCCGTTTGAAATAATCTCTGTCTCTAGCTAGATCTCCACAGAACGTTACATTCACCACAGCCCGTTTGAAATAATTTCTGTCTCTAGCTAGATCTCCACAGAACGTTACATTCACCACAGCCCATTTGAAATCATCTCTGTCTCTAGCTAGATCTCCACAGAGCGTTACATTCACCACAGCCCGTTTGAAATAATTTCTGTCTCTAGCTAGATCTCCACAGAACGTTATATTCACCACAGCCCATTTGAAATCATCTCTGTCTCTAGCTAGATCTCCACAGAACGTTACATTCACCACAGTCCGTCTGAAAGGATGTATGTCTCTAGCCAGATCTCCCACAGAACGTTACATTCACCACAGCCCGTCTGAAAGGATGTATGTCTCTAGCCAGATCTTCCACTTCTGCTGTTGTCATATTCAATGTCTACTTGATGTCTTGAAGCCGCCTAATTCTTGGTCTACCCCTGAAGCGTTGCCCAGGAACCAGGCCTTCCATTATTGTTCTTTCCAACCGATTTTTCTTTTAACGTGGCCATAGTATTTCAATTTCCTCTGTAGAATGTTTATATATGTTTTCCTCATTGGTCTTTTTATCTATCCAGGAAACTTTCAACATTCTTCTGAGAAACCCAATCTCTGTGGCCTCTAATCGTCTTTTCATTTGTTTGTCTATTGTACATGATACGCTTCCGTAGATCAGAATTGGCTCTATATAGCACCGAGAACTCTCTTTCTCACTTCTCTTGACATAGATTTGTTGCATAAGACATTTGTACTATAGATTAGAGATTGTAATTATCTTACCTTCTATAACTCTTTTAAGTTTAATTTTTTTAAATGAAAAAGGATGGTTATTACTTTTAATTATTGCAACTTTTATAATACTATTAATTTGAATAAATCGCCCAGGGTGTGGCCAGTACAAAAGTAAAAGTAAAGTACCCCCGTCACGCCAAGTGACGTATAGGGAATATGGTGTTAGTGACCACACACTTTACAGACCTTCAGCACATGATTTTAAGGGTAATTTTGTCGGTATTACGCCCGTGTCGCTTTACTTTCCCAGAAAAAAATTTGGTACATATTTAAGGCTGGGTGAACCCGGAAGCCGTCGGTTGGGATCGAACCCTACCCTTTGTAGTCCAGTTCACTAACCACTGAGCTATCGCGACTCTCTTGGTGTGGACAGTGCTTTTACCTATCTTATCTTGTATCTTGTATGGCACTAGTTCAAGCAGCTGGAGGTAAGATGGTCAGTGTTCTATTTGAAATAACTTCTATAACTGAACTAAGCTTACATTTCTAAGATGGGGTTAAATCCAAGTAGGGAGAGGGAGAGAAGGAGAGAGAGAGTGGGAGAAAGAAACGAGGATCAAAAGGAAAGCACAGCGGAGTAAGAAGAGAGGGTCAATAGGGAATGTAGAGCTAACGGAACTGTGAAGATTTTTTATGTGTGTGTGGGGGGGGGGGGGGAGAGATTGGAAATGGGTTCTGGGGATGGGGGCGGTAGGAAGGAGAGGAACGAGTAAGTCTAGCTCCCCTACCTTGTTAGGTATGTGGACGATTTCGTGTTGGTGACCATGTTTTTCCACGACCACGGCACATTTCTGGGTGATGTGGTCGGTATTACGCCAGACCGCCTTTATTTACCTGAAAAATCTCTGGTACCCATTTTAAGAGATTAGGTGAACCCCGGAGCCTCGTCGATCCGAAACAAAATCCGCCACTTTCTGGAGACTGGGTTTTAACCCTTCTAATTAGGAAGCAAGGTAAAAGAGGCAGAGGCAGACCAATACTAACATTGACGAGTAACATCAAAAGATGGACAAATCAGCCTATGACAACCTGCACTATCGAAGCAAGAGACAGAGCAGAATGGCGCTCCATGGTAGCCAACCTTCGTTGCGGAGACGGCACTCGATGATGATGAATTAGGAAGCGAGCACACTAACCCTTCAACCACCGTGGATAGGGTGAATATGAGAAAAAATGTCACTGAAAAAAAACGCAGCAGACGACAGGGTAAAGCAACATGAAAGAGAAAAGAGGGGAAAGGGAAAAGAGGGGAAAGAGAAAAGAGGGGAAAGGGAAAAGAGGGGAAAGGGAAGAGGAAAAGGTTAAAAGATAAAGACGACGGGAAATGGGGAGAGAAAAAAAAAACAGAAAAAAGTACTGGCATCTGACAATTGAATATTGTATATCATCATCATCATCAAGTACCGGACCTGCTGGCGTAGGTGATCATGTCTCTCCACAAATTTCTATCACGACAGTTATTTATCATTTCTGCTGTTGACCTTCTGCCAAGCCATTCTCTTAAGCTGTCTGGTATTTTTTTCTCTTTGCTTTTGCCTTCCTCTATCTCTCAGTCCCTCAATTTTTCCAGTTGTTACAATATATTCCAGCTGTTCTCTTCTCATCACATGGCCAAAAAATGGTAATTGTTTCTTCCTAATATTGGAAATTAGCTCTCTTTTTGCTTTGACCTCTTTAAGAATGTTTTCATTACTCTTCTTAACTGTACATGGTATTCTCAACATTCTTCTGTAAAACCCCATTTCTACAGAATCCAGTGATTTTCTTGTTTGTTGTCCTAATGTCCATGATTCCCATCCATATGTTAAGACTGACTTTACATAACATTTAAGAACTCTTTTTCTTGTTTATATTGTCAAAAATGGATTGTATAGTATCTTCCTCATTTTTTGGAAAGCTGCTTTATTTTGTGCGCGTGTGTATATATAATATATTCAGTTGTCAGATTATTTTATATTATAACCAGGAGACGTTCTCACTGGAAGCCTCGCCCGATGCTCATCTTTCTCGAGGTTGGTAACAAGTCCTCAAACTTGTAGTGAGTCCGTCAGACGTTAACACACACAGCCTGCTTGTGCCTATAAATCTCATATTGAGCTGATACGGCGGAATTTTTCCTCGCGTGTCACTTTTCTAACCGAACACCGGTCACAGTTAAGAGTACACAGCATACAAGATAGCTTCGACACAGATTGCTGGACCATAACAAGACAATCGCCATTGATATAAATATACAATCTGTGCCACTTTAGGCACATTAATTATAAAGTTGTTTCTGACGTCCGAAGATTAATTCTCTTCCTATGGCATCTAAAAGGGCGTTAAATAGTCGCACACGTGTGATTTACAACAAGTGTGATAGTTTTAACAAAGTCTTTTAATCATATCCGACTTTCATATATTTTTGGTGTCCCAGATTGCCTTTCCTTTCTATCTCCCTAATCACCTGCCTGTGTGGTTAGTCTGATTGCATATTCACCCAGGAGAGGTGGATCTCGATAGTTCACAGACCCCGAAGCCAGCTAGTTAAGATGGCGTTTCAGGTCTGGTTGCCGGCCCAACACGTAAGTGGCGAACAACAATCTCTCACATCATCAACATCATCAGGCCGCATATTGTTTACAGAACGTTGAATTCATTACATCATCATCAGGCCGCATATTGTTTACAGAACGTTGAATTCATTACATCATCATCAGGCCGCATATCGTTTACAGAACGTTGAATTCATTACATCATCATCAGGCCACATATCGTTTACAGAACGTTGAATTCATTACATCATCATCAGGCCGCATATCGTTTACAGAACGTTGAATTCATTACATCATCATCAGGCCGCATATCGTTTACAGAACGTTGAATTCATTACATCATCATCAGGCCGCATATCGTTTACAGAACGTTGAATTCATTACATCATCATCAGGCCGCATATCGTAAAAAATCTCTGTATCTAATCAGATCTCCCACTTCTTCTGCTGATATATTCAAGGTCTCTGATATATATTTTTTGACAATACGTGGTCTTCTTGTTGGGGGCGGGGAAAGGGGGGGGCGACTGGAGAATAAAGGGCGCTGGTCCAATGCAATCGCCGCGATATGTTCCGGTCTAAGTTTTTAATTTCACCTCCCAAAAAGAAAAAAAACAAACTTGTGGCCCGGGATTCGAACATGCGATCTCCCGATCTGAAGCCCGACAAGTTATCGATTCGAAGGTCTCTATAATGTCTCGAAACCTCGTTCTTCTTGGTCTGCCCTTCTCTCGTCTTCATGGAACCATATCTGGCATAAAAAAAAAGTAAAGAACTCCCGTCCCGCCAAGTGGCGTATAGGGAATTATGGTGTTAGTGACCATAAATTTTACAGACCTTCGGCACATGATTTTTAGGGTAATGTGGTCGGTATTACGCCCGTGCCGCTTCACTTTCCCAGAAAAAAATACGGTACCCATGAAACGCTGAGTGAACCCGGAAGCCAGTTCACTAACCACTGAGCTATCGCGGCTCCTATATCTGACATAGGGTAAGTGAAAGTGATTTTTAATGCCTGCTGCCAAGTGAACACCCGAGGAAGATCTGCTATCATGACCAACGTGGGGCCAACTCGTCAAACAACACTTGGGCTTTCACTAAATGTGTGTGTAGTTTAAATTTGCTGCGGCAGAAGGGGTGGGGGGGGGAGCTACGGGATTCTGTAGTAAGTGTAACAGCTGTTCGTCATCTCATTATGTTCGCGTGACACGCGCTACGAAATAAACAAAATAAAACCATAGATAGGCTCTCATCAAGGACACTTAGATACACAACGTGTAACCTTAAGGTAATATTGTCCTTTATTTATCGAGTGAATCTATTGCCAGTAAACTCATTTGTGAGCAAACTCACTCAAACTTAATGGCGAGTAAACTCACTCAAACTTGTTGGCGAGTAAACTCACTCAAACTTATTGGCGATTAAACTCACTCAAACTTGTTGGCGAGCAAACTCACTCAAACTTATTGGCAAGTAAACTCACTCAAACTTATTGGCGAGTAAACTCACTCAAACTTGTTGGCGAGTAAACTCACTCAAACTTGTTGGCGAGCAAACTCACTCAAACTTATTGGCGAGCAAACTCACTCAAACTTATTGGCGAGTAAACTCACTCAAACTTATTGGCGAGTAAACTCACTCAAACTTGTTGGCGAGTAAACTCACTCAAACTTGTTGGCGAGCAAACTCACTCAAACTTATTGGCGAGCAAACTCACTCAAACTTATTGGCGAGTAAACTCACTCAAACTTATTGGCGAGTAAACTCACTCAAATTTATTGGCGAGTAAACTCACTCAAACTCATTTGTGAGTAAACTCACTCAAACTTGTTGGCGAGTAAACTCACTCAAACTTATTGGCGAGTAAACTCACTCAAATTTATTGGCGAGTAAACTCACTCAAACTCATTTGTGAGTAAACTCACTCAAACTTGTTGGCGAGCAAACTCACTCAAACTTATTGGCGAGCAAATTCACTCAAACTTGTTGGCGAGTAAACTCACTCAAACTTGTTGGCGAGTAAACTCACTCAAACTTATTGGCGAGCAAACTCACTCAAACTTGTTGGCGAGCAAACTCACTCAAACATATTGGCGAACAAACTCACTCAAACTTATTGGCGAACAAACTCACTCAAACTTATTAGCGAGCAAACTCACTCAAGCTTATTAGCGAGCAAACTCACTCAAGCTTATTGGCGAGCAAACTCACTCAAGCTTATTACCGAGCAAACTCACTCAAACTTGTTATAGATTAAGTCCATTCACACCTGTTAGCGTGAAGCACACTTAAACTTATTAGCGTGCAAACTCACTCAAACGTACTGGATAGCAAGTTCATTCAAACTTATTAGTGAGCAAACTCACTCAAACTTATGGTTAATGGTTATGGAACCACAGTTACTGGGGAGCAAACCTCATTCAAACGTATTAACGAGAAGGGGAACTCGGTGGTCTAGAGGTAAGATGTCAGCCTCTGGACTGGAATGTCCTGGGTTGGGTTCCCGAGCGGTGCGAATTTGTTTTCTTGCATGGAACCCGTTGTGTCTTCGTGGCTTTACCTTCTCCTGGTCTCTGGGTAATGAGATCCGATGTCCAGTCCTATCGGAAACTGGTGAAAAATATTAGATCCCTTGTGCACTCGTGCTTGTTAAAAAACCCTGGGCAGCTTAAAGTCGAAAAGAAAAAAAAACCAAAATGGCGGCAGTCCGGGCAATAAATGTTAAGCAAAGATCTAGCAATCCTTGCCGAAGATGGAACAACGCATCCTCGCCCACTTAACGGGTGAAAGCTAAGAAGAGAATAGCACAGGTGTCGCAGTTTGTTATAAATCACACTCGACGAAACACAAATTAGAACACTTAACGTCATTTGAAGAACAGATAACAAAGAGAGAAATAGTAGGTCGTTCACAGAATATAAAGAAGATAAACAGATGAAAAGATAAACAAGGTTATAGTGTGGGCCAGACCCAGGGCACGTGTGTAATATGCCCCTGAAGAAGAAAGAAATAATAGGTCGTTTACAGAATATAAAGAAGACAGATGAAAAGACAAACAATGTTATAGTGTGGGCCAGACCCAGGGCACGTGTGTAATATGCCCCTGAAGAAGAAAGAAATAATAGGTCGTTTACAGTATATATATATATATATATATATATATATATATATATATATATATATATATATATTACGTTCGCCAGCTTTTACCTCTGACGAAGTCCCTAGAGACTAGGAACTGAATTTTGCGTGTTAATCCGTTTGCCCCTGGCAGCAGTGTGCACAGGGGTCCCTCGCCACACAGACAGATAACTCCGTCTTCGGAGGTACTCATATTTTTTCCGCCCATGAGTAATTCACTGGTTGAGACCAGGGGTGGTTGCCGCAGAGAGAAATCATAAATAAAAATCCCAACTGCTGCAGCCGGGATTTGAACCCACAACCTATATGTCTCGAGGCCGGCGTCTTGCCTCGAAACCAACCAATCTCCCGTTTACAGAATATAAAGAAGACAAACAGATGAAAAGACTGGGTTATAGTGTGGGCCAGACCCAGGGCACGTGTGTAATATGATGCGTCTGTTGTTCTACAGGACGGCATTAAAAGAGTATTATATAAATAAAAAGCTAATTTGCTTGGTTTATGCTCAGGATAATGAATATAAATGACGTCTATTATACATTATTAGAGGGATATATTCTGTGGTAGAGCCTGGAAGATCTCACCCATGACTGAATCAATATGTTAGCTCTTCAGTAGGAGTAGTCTGCGCTTGTTGCGATCAATACAATTTTCTTCGCCGTTCCGGTGAAGTGTCTTTTATTGTCAAGCTCTGGCGAGATCGGGCAAGGCGACCTACTGTCACCACGGCAGGGTCAGTGACCCATAGCTGATCAAGAGCTTTCTCTTCACCTCCAAGTCGGTCTCCCTGACAACAGTGTGCGTCAGAGCAAACATGTGAACAAGATCGCTGAGAACCCGTAGAGCTGGGGTATGTTGAGATAGAAGACCTTGTACTGTGATATATCTAAAACAGACACGATTCGGAGACGAAGGCGCGCCTCACAACACCAGAACTGGAAGTTGTCAGCGACCCACAGCTAACGGCTTGCGCCAGGATCGGTGAACCAGAACCATCCAGACCCTGCTCCACCTCTCCGTGGTGTCTCTAGTAACAGACTAACCTGTCTAGTCTGGCCAAGCGAGTAGGGATCGAAGAGGGAAGACAACCCGGTACTCAAAAATGCCATGCTGAAGTCGGATGTGTTGGGCCGAAAGGCGCAAATATCACATTTATACTGTAAACCACAACACAATCGGCAAATCGGCAGACCTAAACTACGATATAGAGATATCTGCAAATCATCTCTGAAAGACTTCTCCATCTATGAAAACGACTGGCAACATCTGGCAAGTGATCGCACATCATGGAGAGCATGTATAAGGAACGGTATAACAACATTTGAGACTGTGCTAAGACAGGACTTAGAAGAGAAGAGACTCATGAAAAAGGATGGTAAACCCTGTGGATCAGCGAGCCTGACCTGTTCATTATGTGACCGCGTGTGTTTGTCAAACATTGGTAGAATTAGCCACGAGAGAAGCTGTTCGGCAAAAACAATACCTCAAAAAAATACGCAATAACCTCCACTAGACCGTCTGACAAGACGAAAAGGGCCATATATATACAACACAATGCAGACACGCCTACTTAACGTCCTTTTAAGGACGGATGACGAAGAGGTATACTCCTTTAGTCATCGAGCGAACGCAAGCAGGCACGATTCATTTCATCCAGCAGAACCCGAGAAACAAGTAAAGCATGTTACATCACCTTCCTGATTCTAACTACAAATGGCTTGTGTCGATCTCGCGACATTAAGATCGACATCATCGTCAAACGTTCATCAATAAAGCAAAGGCGCATTTCAGACCAGGGCTGAACCAGTCCCC
Source organism: Megaustenia siamemsis (assembly GCA_032433765.1). NCBI lineage: Eukaryota > Metazoa > Mollusca > Gastropoda > Stylommatophora > Ariophantidae > Megaustenia > Megaustenia siamemsis. The sequence goes on along the minus strand of JAVIAB010000050.1, from coordinate 13,859,901 downwards.
ACCGCCCGTAAACTATTTCAGGGGGCGGTAACCGAAAGTGGTCATCAACTAACAGCTGATCGATGGCATTAGGATCCGTGAACCTGAACGTCCACCTCTTCGCGGTGCTTCTAGAAATCAAATAACCAGTCTGGTCAAGTGAGTGGAGACTAAGAGGGAAAGCAACTCGATAGTCAAATACACCAAGTTGAAGTCGGATGCGTTGGACACAGAGACGCAAATATTACAACTTGGCTGTAAACTGCAACACAACTTTCTTCTAAAGCGGACGACGAAGGGGAATATACGTTCCTTTAGTCTTCGGGTTAACGTGAGAAAGAAAGAAAGAAAAACTTCGTACATCATCATTCTGTGATAATTTATATTTCTTCTTCTTTGTTCTTTAATCAATAAATAAAAGTTTTTCAGATCTCTTTGGTTGTACAGGCTATGGGGACTTCCGGTCAATATGGTGGATAAGCGGCAAGAACCATTCACGCTCAGTCTGAAAAGTGTTCCTTGTTGCAGTTTCCTCATATTCCAAGTCCGGCCTGCTGCTGGAGCTACTGAGTTTAGTGCTCTGTGCACACTGTGAGCTGTGTATTTCATCCGAATCGTGTTTCGATGAATGATGATATCGTACAACGAAGGACAGTTCAGATGCGTTCAATGTCGGTGCTGCTTGGTCGTATGCCTTTTGGCGTGTGCTTTTAGCTACTATGATGTGGCTGCTACACTTCTTTATTTGGATCTTCCGATGAGACAAGTTTTAATTCGGATGATTCCACTGGCACGGGCAGTTGAGCAATTATTGATTTTAATTCGCTTGCGGTGATACCAGGGCCTTCGACTAACCATAACCATAGACCATGGACAAGGACTCCCCCCATCCCTTGATTGTTTCCTCTATTCCCCTCAAACCAAACCCAATGTTATAGAATTATTTCATAATTCCCATTTTCTATGTACAACGAAAAGGACCTTCCCTGTTTCCTCTTGTATTGTTGGCTCCCTGACAAAGCCTGTCTTTTTATGCAAGCATTGTGTGCTTTTTTAATTGAGTCGAATCTTTGTTTGCAGAGACCGGCCATCCAGTAGATTCCATTATATTGCATTATACAAGGAAACGAATGCGCAGACAAACTAGCTAAAGTGGACGGGAGATTAACACAAGAGAACCATCTGGTCAGCTGCGATGAAGCTAAATCCATCATCAAAGGCCAGTGTCATGAAAATGAGAACAAGAACACCCAAAGTATAACGAGAGGGACGGATACCACCAACTATCAAGGAAGGATCAAGTCATCATATTTCGCTTACGTACTGGCCACAATAGAATGAGAAATCACATGTTCACCAAACTCAAAATAGGAACTACCAGCCAGTGCCACTGTACCCTGGATATCATGACAACAAAATACGTTCTACATGATTGCCCCAAGCATACAGGACTAAGGAAGGCAATGTGACCCACAACCACATCCCGGAAAGAGAAACTCTACGGAGCAACCGAATCACTGAAACAAACAGCTGCCTTCATAAGAGAGTCCGGAATCCAAGTCTGAGTGACGTCATGATCGCAGAAGAACACAAATCTTTCATTGTTCTTACCCTCACAATATTTACTTCAATAAGTCAAAGATGGCGGTCTCCATCAAGCTTATCTTGTCACCTTAGTAACGTTTACCACTCACGTGACTTAAGTCACGCCATCACTCTGCTACTCTCCTGTGACCGACATTCTTCTTGTATTTTCTTTGACACTCAGGCTGAGTTAGGAAACTCCACACCATCACAGTGCCTCTCTCGTGTCATCGGCAGACTATGACAACATGTTCTATAGTCTGCTTTACTTCCTTCACAAATCCGTATGACCAAACATAACAAATCCGCATAACCAAACATAACAAATCCGCATAACCACACATAACAAATCCGCATAACCAGACATAACAAATCCGCATAACCAAACATAACAAATCCGCATAACCAGACATAACAAATCCGCATAACCACACATAACAAATCCGTATGACCAGACATAACGCCTCACATCTCGTGATACGTTTATAGCAGCGGTTTCCAAAGTGTGGCCGCGCCTCCCAAGTGGCGCCGCCAAACTTTGGCAAGGACGCCATGATGATATTTAGTCTATTCAGTGGCAAAAAAAAAAAAAGAAAGTAAAGTACCCCCGTCACGCCAAGTGGCGTATAGGAAATATGGTGTTAGTGACCATATATTTTACAGACCTTCGGCACATGATTTTGGGGTAATGTGGTCGGTATTACGCCCGTGCCGCTTCACTTTCCCTGAATTCAGTGGCTAGAAATAATAAAATAACAACATGCACATAGCTATACTATTTATTAATACATAAACGATTTTCTACAGGAGAGTGTTCATTCTGTCGTCCTTTACCTTCTTATACATCCTACCAGGGAATCAGAGTTACTCGACTTGAACGATCGTTAACTGCCATGAGAGGGCGTTGCCGGTATATGATCAGCATGGAAAGGAGCCGCAACAGTTTGGGGACCACTGGTGTCTATGATATTATCAAGACGGATATGAAAACCTTTAATTCTGCAGGTAAAAACGAACACAAACGTCAAGAAGTGCTTGAGCCGGATGCAGTCAGTGAACTATATCTGATTTGGAATCGTAGTAGGATGAGGTATGTATTACAGCACTCAGAAAAAATGACAAATAAACAACAAAAGAAACACACAGAAAGCACGCTTTTCCCAAGTGCTGTAGTACATACCTCTTCCTCCTTTGATTCTCTGAGTTATCGCCTCGGAAGTTTCCCTCTATAATAATATACATTGATTATTTGTCTCCAGTATAAAAACCACTATTCGTGCTGTTTCGTCCAATAAATGTTTGCAACACAAGTATTCAGCCCTACTGGGAGATACCTGTCTTAATAGGAAAGTACAGAAATACAATTTATTCCCGAGCTGTGATCGTAACTCTATGCTATAGTCATGAGAACGCCTTCGCGTAAGACATTGTCCGCAATAGCTATTTTTTTTAAGTTAGCAGAGTGGCAGTGTTCCTAAGCGTTCGGCTTCTCGTGGCTAGGCGCAGTGCCATGGAGTACGGGTTCGATCCTGCTTCGGACCATATATTGTTCTTTGTTTTTTTATGTTGTTGTTTATTTGTCTTTTTTTTCTGAGTGCTGTAATACATGCCTCTTCCTCCTATGATTCCCTGAATTATCACCTCGGAAGTTTCCCTCTAGAATAATATTCATTTATTATTATTTGTCTCAATCTATATCTGACTGCTTGCGTGAGTATCAGAGAATCAAAACTGATCAAGACACAGTAACACCTCCGTGGCTGGCACCAGAACAGACAAAACAGTCTGGTGATACGAGTATGGAATGCAACGCGGGGCCCAAATACATCTCCTGATATTGGATATATTGGGCTGAAAGGTGTAAATGACCGTAGTTTTTTGTAAAAGAAAGTACCCCCCAACAAATCGCATTTAACGCCTTTTTAAAGAGGAACAATGAAAAGGATTAGTCGTCGGGCTAACGAAGCAACAAAATTGTGTAAATATTGGCTTTCTTTCCACCAAGAGTCTGACAGTGCTACAACAATAACTAGGTGTCTATATGAATTCTAAACAAAACAGAAACAAGAACAGAAGCGGCTGTGTTCAAGTATGTCTGCAAACCAGTTGGGTCCGGGGTGAAATTTCAAAAGCGTAATTTTGTGTGTGACCAAAACGGTTTCGGAATTCGGCCAGACTCTGAAAATGGGTAGCAGTTGTCTTCTTAACAAAACAAAAAGAACTAACAATGATTCAAAGAGCCATAAACAAACGCTACGAAAACGCCAGATTAAAAGGAAGACCGAAAAAGAGATGGATAAAGGGAATACTAGAGTCACTAGGAGGGATAACATCAGAAGAGGCCAACAGAAGAGCAAAGAATCGCAGATTGTATCTACCCTCGACGCCAATGGCAATGAAGGAAAGATAGAAGAAGAAGTAGAAGAAGAAGAAGAAGAAGAAGAAGAAGAAGAAGAACAAGAAGAAGAAGAACAAGAAGAAGAAGAACAAGTAGAAGAACAAGAAGAAGAAGAAGAAGAAGAAGAAGAAGAAGAAGAAGAAGAAGAAAAAGAAGAAGAACAAGAAGAAGAACAAGAAGAACAAGAAGAACAAGAAGAAGAAGAAGAAGAACAAGAAGAAGAAGAACAAGAAGAAGAAGAACAAGAAGAAGAAGAACAAGAAGAAGAAGAACAAGAAGAAGAAGAAGAAGAAGAACAAGAAGAAGAAGAAGAAGAAGAAGAAGAAGAAGAAGAAGAAGAACAAGAAGAAGAAGAACAAGAAGAAGAAGAACAAGAAGAAGAAGAAGAAGAAGAACAAGAAGAAGAAGAAGAAGAAGAACAAGAAGAAGAAGAACAAGAAGAAGAAGAAGAAGAAGAAGAACAAGAAGAAGAAGAACAAGAAGAAGAAGAACAAGAAGAAGAAGAAGAAGAAGAAGAACAAGAAGAAGAAGAACAAGAAGAAGAAGAAGAAGAAGAAGAACAAGAAGAAGAAGAAGAAGAAGAAGAACAAGAAGAAGAAGAACAAGAAGAAGAAGAAGAAGAAGAAGAAGAAAAAGAAGAAGAAGAAGAACAAGAAGAAGAAGAAGAAGAAGAAGAACAAGAAGAACAAGAAGAAGAAGAACAAGAAGAAGAAGAAGAAGAAGAAGAAGAAGAAGAAGAAGAAGAAGAAAAAAAGAAGAAGAACAAGAAGAAGAACAAGAAGAACAAGAAGAACAAGAAGAAGAAGAAGAAGAAGAAGAAGAACAAGAAGAAGAAGAACAAGAAGAAGAAGAACAAGAAGAAGAAGAACAAGAAGAAGAAGAAGAAGAAGAACAAGAAGAAGAAGAAGAAGAAGAAGAAGAACAAGAAGAAGAAGAACAAGAAGAAGAAGAACAAGAAGAAGAAGAACAAGAAGAAGAAGAAGAAGAACAAGAAGAAGAAGAAGAAGAAGAAGAAGAAGAAGAAGAACAAGAAGAAGAAGAACAAGAAGAAGAAGAAGAAGAAGAAGAAGAACAAGAAGAAGAAGAACAAGAAGAAGAAGAACAAGAAGAAGAAGAAGAAGAACAAGAAGAAGAAGAACAAGAAGAAGAAGAAGAAGAAGAAGAACAAGAAGAAGAAGAAGAAGAAGAAGAACAAGAAGAAGAAGAAGAAGAAGAAGAAGAAGAAAAAGAAGAAGAAGAAGAACAAGAAGAAGAAGAAGAAGAACAAGAAGAAGAAGAACAAGAAGAAGAAGAAGACGAAGTTGTTTTCTCTGAAAAAAAAATAGGGGGATTGACATAACATCTATCACAACACTCAAAAATGTGTGGACGTCATCGAAAAATGCGGACACTAACACCTTCTAATCCTGACGTCACAATGTGTGATGGTTATCCTTGATATCATATTGCAAGGATGAACAAAACTGTAATACGAGTTTTGTTAATATAGACAGCAAGTGAGAATACGCTTAGTACGAGAACAACAAAATTATAATGCTCATGGGGACTGGTTGGCCTCGAGGCAAGACGCCGGCCTCGACACAGAGAGGTTGTGGGTTCAAATCCCGGCTACACCAATTGGGATTTTTATTTATGATTTCTTTCTGCGGCAACCACCCCTGGTCTCAGCAGCGAGGCGCGGCTTGAGACGTCAATTACTCATCGACGGGAAAAATATGAGTACCTCCGAAGTCGGAGTTATCTGCCTGTGCGGCGCGGGCCCCATGTGCACACGGCTGCCATGGAAAAATGGATTAACACAAAATGCAGTTCCTAGTCTCTAGAGACTTCGTCAGAGTGTAAAAGCTGGCGGACGAAAAAAAAAATGTTCATTATTACTACACTCCCGGGGACTAGGTGACCTTGAGGTAGAGTGTTGGTCTTGAGGTAGAGTGTCGATCTTGAGGTAGAGTCTCGGTCTTGAGGTAGAGTGTCGGTCTTGATGTAGAGTGTCGGTCTTGAGGTAGTGCCAGTCTTGAGGTAGAGTGTCGGTCTTGATGTAGAGTGTCGGTCTTGATGTAGAGTGTCGGTCTTGAGGTAGAGTGTCGGTCTTGATGTAGAGTGTCGGTCTTGAGGTAGAGTGTCGGTCTTGATGTAGAGTGTCGGTCTTGAGGTAGTGCCAGTCTTGAGGTAGAGTGTCGGTCTTGAGGTAGAGTGTCGGTCTTGAGGTAGTGCCAGTCTTGAGGTAGAGTGTCGGTCTTGAGGTAGTGCCAGTCTTGAGGTAGAGTGTCGGTCTTGAGGTAGAGTGTCGGTCTTGAGGTAGTGCCAGTCTTGAGGTAGAGTGTCGGTCTTGAGGTAGAGTGTCGGTCTTGAGGTAGTGTCAGTCTTGAGGTAGAGTGTCGGTCTTGAGGTAGAGTGTCGGTCTTGAGGTAGAGTGTCGGTCTTGAGGTAGTACCAGTCTTGAGGTAGAGTGTCGGTCTTGAGGTAGTGCCAGTCTTGAGGTAGAGTGTCGGTCTTGAGGTAGAGTGTCGGTCTTGAGGTAGTACCAGTCTTGAGGTAGAGTGTCGGTCTTGAGGTAGTACCAGTCTTGAGGTAGAGTGTCGGTCTTGAGGTAGTACCAGTCTTGAGGTAGAGTGTCGGTCTTGAGGTAGTGCCAGTCTTGAGGTAGAGTGTCGGTCTTGAGGTAGAGTGTCGGTCTTGAGGTAGTGCCAGTCTTGAGGTAGAGTGTCGGTCTTGAGGTAGTACCAGTCTTGAGGTAGAGTGTCGGTCTTGAGGTAGTACCAGTCTTGAGGTAGAGTGTCGGTCTTGAGGTAGTACCAGTCTTGAGGTAGAGTGTCGGTCTTGAGGTAGTGCCAGTCTTGAGGTAGAGTGTCGGTCTTGAGGTAGAGTGTCGGTCTTGAGGTAGTGCCAGTCTTGAGGTAGAGTGTCGGTCTTGAGGTAGAGTGTCGGTCTTGAGGTAGTGCCAGTCTTGAGGTAGAGTGTCGGTCTTGAGGTAGTACCAGTCTTGAGGTAGAGTGTCGGCCTCTGCCACAGGCGGTAGGGATTTTTCAAAAATCGAACCCGTGCTTTCTTCGTGGCTTTACCCTCCCCTGGTGTCTGGATAGTAAGTTCCAATTTCAAACCCTTTCTAAGAACAGGAACAGCGAAAAACAGGAAGTACCTTGTGTACTCGCGCACGTTAAAAAACCCTGGCAGTTTTAAGTCATGGCTTTTTATATCCAGAATGTCCTCCAATGTCCTTGTTAAAGTCGAAAATAGCAGATCACAACGGCCGTTTTACGGGCAAAAAATGTTGAGCAAATCCGTGTCGAAGACGGATGTGTCGGGCCGAGAGATGCTGGTATCGCGGCTATGTCGTAAACTAGCGATACAACGCAATCACGCCCACTTAACGGGAGAAAGCGAAGGAGAAGGAGAAGACTACACTCTGAACACATCCGTTGGTGTTCCGATCTCTTCTACTTGAAATACTGAGAACCTCCATAGAGAACCTTGACCTACATGCATGACCTCAGCTGCACGGCCTGGCATCCATTAAAGAATATACGAGAGCTGAGTACTTTTAGAGCAATAACAAGCAAAAAGGAAACTACAAGACTGTTATCATTTCATACCACATCTATCTATAGACCTTTCGAGCCGTAGCCGGCCCGTACGGCATAGACCCAGACACTCTTTCTGTTATCTAAATTTGTATTCTAGCAGTTTTCAATCCTTCTAAAGATATTTTTTTTTTCAAATCTCGCCATTCGTACCACAAGGTCAAGGCAAATTTGTTGAATATTTTAACTACAATGGCATTCGTCTAACTTAACTTGTCAATATAACCAATGATGAAAAAGTGAAATAAAAGAACAGAAATGGCAAAGAGTGAATTTAAAGCCATGCAAAATATACGTACATCAAAACAAATAACACCAGGGCTAACACTAAGAATAGCAAAATGGTATATCTTCTCAATATCCCTGTATGGTGCAGAAACATGGACATTAGACAAGAAAACAGAACAGAAAAATTGAAGCCTTTAAATTGGATTTATAGAAGAATGGGAAGAATTGGATGGAAAGAAACGAAAACAAATGATGAAGTCAATAAAAAAAATGAAAAGAGAACTACTAAATACAATTCAAACAAGACAAATGAGAGTTTTGGGCCATGTTAAAAGACAGAGCAGCCTACTAAATGTAATCTCGGAAGGGAATACAAGTTAAAAGAGGCAGACCAAGACTATCATGGATAAGTAACATCAAAAGATGGATAAGTCAGCCTATGAAAACCTACACCATCAAAGTAAGAGACAGGGTGGACCAAGACTATCATGGATAAGTAACATCAAAAGATGTACAAGTCAGCCTATGAAAACCTACACCATCAAAGCAAGAGACAGGGTGGAGTGGCGCTCCATGGTAGCCAAGCTTCCATGCTCTATGATAGGGCGTCGACAACTACAACCAAAAGGCCTTATTTTAAGTCTGAAGATTTTGGTCTCCGCATGTTTTCTTGATTTGTGTATACTCTCTTAAGTCAAGTAAAATATAAAAGCCCAGTCACATCAAGAGGCGAAAAGGGAATATGGCGTTAGTGATCATAATGTTTACAGACCTTCAGCACATGATTTTGGAGTAATATGGTCGGTATTACGCTAGTAATGAAAATGTTCTGAAAGAGGCCAAAGCAAAAAGAGAGCTAATTTCCAATATTAGGAAGAAACAATAATCATTTTTTGGCCATGTGATGAGAAGAGAACAACTGGAAACATTGAGGGACGAAGAGATAGAGGAAAGCAAAGAGAAAAATTTTTTTAAAAAGGGAGCCGCGATAGCTCAGTGGTTAGTGAACTGGACTACAAAGGACAAGAGGTAGGGCTCGATCCCAACCGACGGCTTCCGGGTTCACCCTGCCTTCAAGGGGTGCTGGATTTTTTCTGGGAAAGTAAAGCGGCACGGGCATAATACCGACCATATTACCCCAAAAATCATGTGCCAAAGGTCTGTAAAATTTATGGTCTCACTAACACCATATTCCTTATACATCGCTTGGCGTGACGGGGGCACTTTACTTTTTTTTTTTTAAAGAGAAAAAATACCAGACAGCTTAAGAGAATGGCTTGGCAGAAGGTCAACAACAGAAATGATAAATAACTGTCGAGAACGAAAGTTGTGGAGAGACATGATCACCTACGCCAGCAGGCCCGGTACTTGATGATTACGCTAGTGATGCTTTACTTTCCCATAAAATAAACCCGGTACCCATTTACGGCTGGGTGAACTCGGAAGTCGTCGATCAGGATCGAACCCGACCCTCTTGTCCTTTGTAGTCCAGTTCACTAACTACTGAGCTATCGCGGCTCCCTTATACTGTCTTGCAGTGATCTATATTTTCCGTTCGGTTCTCTCCTTTCTCTAATGACAAACAACATATCACCTGACCCGTCTATCACAACACGTAAAGCCTACATATAAAGTACTGCACGCAGAGAGAAACTTCCGATTAATGGACAGAAAGATGCTTCTGGCAAATCGTTACTGAGCACGGCCAGACATGCAGCTCTAGGTCACCCACTACACTCATCACACTCTCAAGCTTTATTACCAGTAAGTGACAGAATCACGCGCATGGGCGACATGGCGAGACGAACTTTGCGTTCGCTCTGCCTCCAAAAAATCAAATACACACACAAACCACCGTTTCATCAAATGTGTTCTCGTAGACAGCATTAAGTAAATAACACATTATCAAACAAAAAAGCTGAGATATTGAAATGGTAGGAAATTACCAAAGCAAGATCATGCTAAGAATAAAGCAGAGAACAGGTTTTCTCGATATGCATAATGATAATATATGAATGGGAACAGTTTGTGACAGTACGAAATATTACTGGAAGGATTATCTGATGACATCATACATGAATGATATTTGGTGTGACGTAACAGGGGCCTGGGGAAACACTAGGGTACTCACAAGTAGAGATGATCCAAGTAGAAACAGACGGACGTTGCTACCAGGATAACTGATGTTGAAGAAGATTACTGTTTCACATCGCCGTCATATAAACTGTAGTCGCTGCAGCAGTAGTGGTTGTGGTAGTCGTTGTTATAACGGCAGTAAGAGAATGAATCACACTAATATTTGTATTAATGGTCTTGCAAAAAAAATAGTAGTAACAGTAATAGCGGTCGTCGACCGTGTGCTGTCCAGATCAAAAGGGAAGTAACTAATAAAGGCGTTGAAGCTATAACGGCATCTAACGAGGGTTGGCCATTGATCTAACAACCCAGCAGTTGTTTTTTTAATAACGTACACAAGTTTCACAAACATAGACGTGTCAATGACAGGAAAAATAATAATTCCACCGTCCATGACAGATCAGAGTTTTATGTCTACGAGATCTATGACGCAACCCTGAGATATTCGTCAAGTCAAGGTCGTTGACTCTCCTTTTGTCTACCAGGAAGGTTTCCGTAATTAACACTTGGAATAAGTAGATGTTGAAATCATAGAGCGATCTTAAGAGGGTGGCATTAACCGGGGTAGCTTGGAATAAGTAGATGTGGAAGTCATAGAGCGATCTTAAGAGAGTGGCATTAACCTGGGTAGCTGGGAATAAGAAGGTGGGGAATTTAAAGAGCGATCTTAAGAGAGTGGCATTAACCGGGACTGCTTGGAATAAGTAGATGTGGAAGGCATAGAGCGATCTTAAGAGGGTGGCATTAACCGGGGTAGCTTGGAATAAGAAGATGGGGAAGGCATAGAGCGATCTTAAGAGGGTGGCATTAACCGGGACTGCTTGGAATAAGTAGATGGGGAAGGCATAGAGCGATCTTAAGAGGGTGGCATTAACCGGGGTAGCTGGGAATAAGAAGGTGGGGAATTTAAAGAGCGATCTTAAGAGAGTGGCATTAACCGGGACTGCTTGGAATAAGTAGATGGGGAAGGCATAGAGCGATCTTAAGAGGGTGGCATTAACCGAGGTAGCTGGGAATAAGACGGTGGGGAATTTAAAGAGCGATCTTAAGAGAGTGGCATTAACCGGGACTGCTTGGAATAAGTAGATGGGGAAGGCATAGAGCGATCTTAAGAGAGTGGCATTAACCGGGACACCTTGGAATAAGTAGATGGGGAAGGATTACATTTGTAATAGTGGTAGCAGTTATATTGAAGCTGTTGTAGCTGTGGTACTACGCACAATTCAAACAAGACAAATGCGATTTTTGGACCATGTTAAAAGACACAACAGCCTACTAAAAGTAATCCTGGAGGGGAAAATACAAGGTAAAAGAGGCAGAGGCAGACCAAGATTAACATGGACCTATGACCCATGGACCTCATCAGCCTATGACAACCTGCACCATCAAAGCAAGAGACAGAGCAGAATGGCGCTCCATGGTAGCCAACCTTCGTTGCGGAGAAGGCACTCGATGATGATGATGATGTAGCTGTGGTAAGTAATAACAGAAGTAAAAGAAGAAAAGTTAGATTAAGAAACAATATATTTTATTTTAAACAGCAAAAAATTCCCTTCCCCACTAAACGTATGAGGAACATGGTGTTACCACTCTATGGTTAGAAGCCACATTTTTCTATGATCACTGTACATTTTAGAGGCATGTGGCCGGTATCACCAGGCCGCATTATGAAAATGATGAATGTAAGAAAGAAGGCGATAAGAAGGAATACATCACAGAAAAGATAAAGAAAAATACAAATCTATTGATGTGCCTCGGAAGGGGAGAGAGTTCAGGAGAATGCCAGTTAATAACTGAATAATTTCTTGGCGATACATCATTGAGAGAGAAAAATTATTAACATGGAAATACAACATAATGTATCACAAGTTGATATACAATTATTTATTGTCACATACGACTGAGCACAATCATTTATTATTGTTCTTGTCTCCACTCACAACTGAACACAATCAATTATTATTGTTCTTGTCTCCACTGACAACTGAACACAATCAATTATTATTGTTCTTGTCTCCACTCACAACTGAACACAATCAATTATTATTGTTCTTGTCTCCACTCACAACTGAACACAATCAATTATTATTGTTATTGTCTCCACTCACAACTGAACACAATCATTTATTATTGTCTTGTCTCCGCTCACAACTGAACACAATCATTTATTATTGTCTTGTCTCCGCTCACAACTGAACACAATCATTTATTATTGTCTTGTCTTCACTCACAACTGAACGCAATCATTTATTATTGTCTTGTCTCCACTCACAACTGAACACAATCATTTATTATTGTCTTGTCTCCACTCACAACTGAACACAATCAATTATTATTGTCTTGTCTCCACTCACAACTGAACACAATAATTTATTATTGTCTTGTCTCCACTCACAACTGAACACAATCATTCATTACCGCTATGGACACATCATGGCCAGATTAAGGCCTAGGCCACAAAAGTTTGATCTAGAGCTTCATGATCTGCTTATATTGTAATCTGACACAGACCTTCTGGTGTTGATTTGTTTACCAGGGGGCCTCAAAGTTTTGTTTAGTGTCTACACCAAGTTTAATTCTGGTACTGGTACACGTACACAACTGAGCACAATCATTTATTATTGCAATTAACACAGAATAATAAAAACACTATCATTTACTGCTATAATCAACCCACAGAGAACATATCCAATCATTTATAGTATCATGTACCATAAACAGAACTTATCCAGTCATTTAATAGTATGATGTACCATAATCAATATATCCAATCATTTAATAGTATGATGTACCATAAACAGAACTTATCCAGTCATTTAATAGTATGATGTACCATAATCAATATATCCAATCATTTTATAGTATGATGTACCATAAACAGAACTTATCCAGTCATTTAATAGTATCATGTACCATAAACAGAACATATACAATATTTAATAGTATGATGTACCATAAACAGAACATATACAATCATTTAATAGTATGATGTACCACAAACAGAACATATACAATCATTTAATAGTATGATGTACCATAAACAGAACATATACAATCATTTAATAATATGATGTACCACAAACAGAACATATACAATCATTTAATAGTATGATGTACCACAAACAGAACATATACAATCATTTAATAGTATGATGTACCACAAACAGAACATATACAATCATTTAATAGTATGATGTACCATAAACAGAAAATATACAATCATTTAATAGTATGATGTACCACAAACAGAACATATACAATCATTTAATAGTACGATGTACCACAAACAGAACATATACAATCATTTAATAGTATGATGTACCACAAACAGAACATATACAATCATTTAATAGTATGATGTACCACAAACAGAGGTGAACACTATCATTACCCTCACAGAGCTATATTTTCTTTATATTATTATTGGTTAAATCCGTAACCAAATAACCAAAGCTATATTTTCTTTAATCACATTGAAAGGAACACACCTAAAGTCATACAAAAATGATCAAAGTAAGTAATCACCTAGTTTTCAGTATTTTCATATCCCCTTTAACTATTTCATATTTGTTCATTCATTTATTTGGCTACCATTTTCTTTCAATGCAAAGGATTATTTAAGAGAAAAGATAAAATATCTCACAGCTAAAGCTTAAAACCTTCAAGTGACAAAAAAAATCATCCTCATTCTGATCACATGCTTCATGTCGACCGTCAGAAACAAAGGTGTCTCGACAATAGATTGAGATTCTATTGATTATTGTATGGTGAAGTAGTCATATTATCGACACATAGGCCTTGTATTGTTACTCTACACAGCCTGAGTTGGACTAAACTATTGCTCATGTAGAGGTCGCTTTTGTTAGGACCATCATCACTGCACACTGGACAAACCCATAGGTGGATGAACCCATTGCTGTTATCTGCAAAGGCTAGTCATCGCATCTCACTACCCAGTTTGGCTTTTCATGGCAAGGTGCTGTGCCACTGAATACGGGTTCGATCCTGCTTCGGTCCATATATTGTTCTTTGTATTTTTTTCTGTTGTTGATTATTTGTCATTTTTTCCGAGTGCTGTAAACAAACCTCTTCCTCTGAATTGATTCGCTGATTATCGCCTTGGAAGTTTCCCACTATAATAATATTCATTTATTATTATTTGTCTCCAGAGATCAGGGATATCATGAAGAAACCAGAGATTAATTTTTCCTATTTATGAAAAATCACCACCATCTGTGGCCTTTGAACCCGAGTCCTTACTGTTCTAAGGCTGATGTTGCACCTCTGGACTACCCAGCTCACTCGTGTAGAGGAAAATATAAAAAGATCAAGACTCCCAGCAGTGACTGAGCTGAGAGCAGTCAGTCTCCTAGAATTGACTGCTTTCATCAGGATTGGCAAACAACGCTATTCAAAACCTTACTCCCCTTCCCAGTGGTGCTCCTGGCAATAGACAAACCAGTCTGGCCCAGCTATTGGGAATTAAAGCCGGAAGGTAACCCAGTATTCATAAATGCCATGCTAAAGTCGGATGTTTTGTGCAATAGGTGCAAAAAAAAACCATAGATGTGCTGCAGATTCCAACACAATGCATCTACACCACCTTAGCATCCTTTTTAAGGTTAATCAAGAAGGATGAAGAGAAGCAGCCATCGGATGAACACAGAAGAAGATTAGTGCTCACAGTAATTTACTCATTCTCTATTAAACTTGAAACATTAAAATCGAACGTATTATTAACCCGTACCTACGCATGTGCAAGCCGGAAAACAATAAAAGAGACAGAGAAAAAACTAAACGCTTTCAAAGACAAATACCTAAGAGGGATATTCTCTTAACAAGGGAAAGAATTCAAGGCTAATATAGATATAAAAAATGGCCATGCAAACAGCAATCTCATCAACAATTAGGAAGAGAAGATGGCCAAATGACGGGCAAGTGTTGCGATGAGACAGCAACAAATTTCAAAATAGGCTTTTACATGGGGAACATCTGGATACAGAAAAATAGTTTAAGAAAAAACTAAACGCTTTAGCAGACAAATGCCTAAGAAGGATATTCTATATACAATGGGATGGATTCAAAACAAATTTAAAAAATAAGAGAAATGGTCATGCCACCAATGATTTCATCTACAGTTAGAAAACGAAGATGTGTTGAGAAGAGACAATAAGATATTTTCAACATAAACTTATATGGGAAATATCAGGGTACAGGAAAAAAAAAGGAAGACCTAGCGAGACAATGAAAATCTGAGGAGAACCTGATATAAGAAACAAAGTTAGCAGGCATAGACTCATTTGATAAAATCAAACATTTCACTCAGAATAGAGATGGAATGTGAAAAACACTACCAGCTCTGTGTAGCATCTAACAGAACTGGAAGGATCAAGACAAAGACTTTCTTATGTGTCATATGAAGTGCAAAGTGATAGCAGTTCTATCTATTGACCTTTCAAGCCGTAGCCGGCCCATAGGGCATAGACCCAGATACTCTTTCTCTTATCTAAATTTTTATTCAAGCAGCTTTCAATCCTTCTAAAGATATTTATCAAATCTCGTCATTTGTCTCTATTCTGCGCAAGCAACTCTATCTCATTGAGGGAGCCGATTCCTGCTGCTCTTGCCTCTCTCATCAATGTTCTTCTCAGTGTCTCTCTGGGTCGGCCTCTTTTCCTCTTACTTGTTGTTTCCCACATGAGGGCTTGCTTTGTTATTCGGTTATTATCTCTCCTCATCACATGACCAACGTATGAGGATCACCTTTTCTTGATTACTGAAGATATTAGTGATTGATTGGAGATTTCTCTAATTTCTTCTTTTGTTTTGAATTCGTTCCATGCTATCCCAAGTATTTTCCTTAGACATTTATTTTCAAATGCGTTCAACTTTGTTTCTATGTCTCTTGTTGTTTTCCAGCTCTCACATGCATACATAAGGGTAGGTAGTACGTTTGATTTAGCAGTTAAAAAAAAAAGTAAAGTACCCCCGTCACGCCAAGTGGCGTATAGGGAATATGGTGTTAGTAACCATATATTTTACAGACCTTCGGCACATGATTTTCGGGGTAATGTGGTTGGTATTACGCTCGCGCCGCTTTACTTTCCCAGAAAAATCTGGTACCCATTTAAGGCTGGGTGAACCCGGAAGCCGTTGGTTGGGATCAAACCCTACCCCCTGTCCTTTGTAGTCTAGTTCACTAACCACTGAGTTATCGCGGCTCCCTGATTTAGCAGTTAGCACTAATTCAATTCTATCTATCTATCTATTGTCCCTTTGAGCCTAAGATGGCACATAGGGCAGAACCACAATCTCAAAAACAGAAACCTTGCGTGCCAAAGTGGCACATATTGCAGAGATCACTGCTCTAAGATATATGGCGCTGTTTCCATAACAATACTTTTTACAATGACAGCTTGTCAAGCCATCGATCAGCCTCCTTAGTCGCCTCTTACGACATGCCGGGAAGGTCACAGTGTCACTATTCTTTACTAATTAAATTAGATGGGATTAAATAAGAAAGATAAACCAATTCAAAAAATGTGGATTTCATGATCACATTTTGTTGAGCCAAATGGCACAATATATTACAGCCTGGCTGTAAATGACAACACCAACAAATGTTTGCTTCTGATATTTTAATTACTGTATTCTTCAGTTCAAAATTATAAAAAAGAAATGGTTGCTAATTGTTGATCTAAATTGAGTAGAAGAAGTTGATGCTTAAATCTATATGATTTTTGTTGGAAGATAATTATTTGTTCTGCCTCAGAAATCAGAATTTATTCTCACAGAGCATTAATCTATTACAGTAGCGGCCGACATAAAGGTTGGCCGAGGGTCGGATTATAGCCAGGGTCAAACTTACAGTATCATCAAAAATGGCATGATGTGATTTAGAATCACATCATAATAATCATTCTTGGACACTATCCACTGACACTGACAGAACAGCAACTTTGCAGCGCCATCTGTAAACTAAGCCTTTGATTATTGTCGGCATCAATAGTTATTTTTTTATTTTAAATCGACTAGAACTTTGGTTTTTATTTATAGATATTTAATATAGTAGTTTCTATGGGCGCTGCAAAAGCCAAGAAAAATAGAATGGAGGGCCAGATCTGGCCCACATCCCGAATTTTGGCCACCACTGTATTAAAATATCACTTACATTAAAAATGACTGAACTAAAACATTCAAATAGTGTTTCACCACAAATGAAAAATTTCCACTTTAAAAATATTTTTTTAATATGTAGAAAACTAATGGATCCAGAAGCCAGTGAGTTGACACGCTTTAGTGTAGAAAACTAATGGATCCAGAAGCCAGTGAGTTGACACGCTTTAGTGTAGAAAACTAATGGATCCAGAAGCCAGTGAGTTGACACGCTTTAGTGTAGAAAACTAATGGATCCAGAAGCCAGTGAGTTGACACCCTTCAGTGTAGAAAACTAATGGATCCAGAAGCCAGTGAGTTGACACCCTTTAGTGTAGAAAACTAATGGATCCAGAAGCCAGTGAGTTGACACCCTTTAGTGTAGAAAACTAATGGATCCAGAAGCCGGTGAGTTGACACGCTTTAGTGTAGAAAACTAATGGATCCAGAAGCCAGTGAGTTGACACCCTTTAGTGTAGAAAACTAATGGATCCAGAAGCCAGTGAGTTGACACCCTTTAGTGTAGAAAACTAATGGATCCAGAAGCCAGTGAGTTAACACCCTTTAGTGTAGAAAACTAATGGATCCAGAAGCCAGTGAGTTGACACCCTTTAGTGTAGAAAACTAATGGATCCAGACGCCGGTGAATTGACACCCTTCGGTGTAGAAAACTAATGGATCCAGAAGCCAGTGAGTTGACACCCTTTAGTGTAGAAAACTAATGGATCCAGAAGCCAGTGAGCTGACATACTTCGGTGTAGAAAATTAATAGAATTTGGAAATCTTTTCGCACACTATCATCTTGAAAACTGTAACTAGAATGACACTTTTAGGCAAAAATGAACTGTAATGCACAACTTCTTCTTACATGTTCATTGTTAATTGGGCGTCAATGCGATATGCCACTAGTTTACAGCAAGCCACAATATCTGGTGCCGTTTGGCCGGATACATCGATCTTCAGTAGATTTGCCCAGGCAGTGACCATTTTTAGCCTACTTTTTTTTCAACTTATAACTGCCAAAGGCTCTCTACTATGTACATAGTGCACATGGAACCCCCTATTTTTCACCGGTATATGAGTAAGATGGAGAGCTGTGACAGCTCAGTGGTTAGTGAACTGGACTACAAAGGACAAGAGGTCAGGTTCAATCCTGACCGACGGCTTCCAGGTTCACCCAGCCTTAAATGGGTACCAGATTTTTTCTGGGAAAGTATAGTGGCACAGGCGGAATACTGACCACATTACCCAAAAATCATGTGCTGAATGTCTGTAAAAATTATTGTCACTAACACCATATTCCCTATACACCACTTGGCATTATGGGGCTCTTTACTTTTTTATTTTTACTTATATGAGCAGGATAGGATTTCACTTCCCAGAGAACAGGAAAGGATAAAGCAGCAAATAAACCTAGAAGAGAAACACTCCCACTGCCTATGATTGGGACTCAAATTCAGGATCTTCTTGTCCTGAGGCCAACATCTTACCTCTAGACCACTCACCTTCCTGCACTACACAACAAAACAAGTATCTTTTTCAGACAAAATGATAAAAAAGAAGTTGAATGTGTGTGTTTATGGCAATTCCTGACTAATAGGTTGGTTAGCAAATAACAAAGAAAGTAGAAACAATTTAGTTTAGATCTGGAATAAGATGCTGCAAATTTCATAGACAAGAGGAGTCAGGGTGCGTGACAGCAACAGAACTGGAAGCTGTCAGAGACTCAGAGCTGATGACTTGAAACAAGATTGGTGAGCTAGAGCTATCTAGACCCTACTGCACCTCTTTAATGTGCTCTAGTAACAGGCTAGCCATTCTATGGATAAAGACATCAAGATGAATAGAAATACAAAGCTGCTGTAAAGCTGATGATAATAACGATTTTTTTTTTTTAAAAAAGGAAAAAGTGGTATGGCAACAGCTTGACATAGGTGAGAAATAAAACAAAAGTGGTATAGGAACAGCTTGACATAGGTGAGAAATAAAACAAAAGTGGTATGGTAACAGCTTGACATAGGTGAGAAATAAAACAAAAGTGGTATGGGAACAGCTTGACATAGGTGAGAAATAAAACAAAAGTGGTATGGGAACAGCTTGACATAGGTGAGAAATAAAACAAAAGTGGTATGGGAACAGCTTGACATAGGTGAGAAATAAAACAAAAGTGGTATGGGAACAGCTTGACATAGGTGAGAAATAAAACAAAAGTGGTATGGGAACAGCTTGACATAGGTGAGAAATAAAACAAAAGTGGTATGGGAACAGCTTGACATAGGTGAGAAATAAAACAAAAGTGGTATGGGAACAGCTTGACATAGGTGAGAAATAAAACAAAAGTGGTATGGGAACAGCTTGACATAGGTGAGAAATAAAACAAAAGTGGTATGGGAACAGCTTGACATAGGTGAGAAATAAAACAAAAGTGGTATGGGAACAGCTTGACATAGGTGAGAAATAAAACAAAAGTGGTATGGGAACAGCTTGACATAGGTGAGAAATAAAACAAAAGTGGTATGGGAACAGCTTGACATAGGTGAGAAATAAAACAAAAGTGGTATGGGAACAGCTTGACATAGGTGAGAAATAAAACAAAAGTGGTATGGGAACAGCTTGACATAGGTGAGAAATAAAACAAAAGTGGTATGGGAACAGCTTGACATAGGTGAGAAATAAAACAAAAGTGGTATGGGAACAGCTTGACATAGGTGAGAAATAAAACAAAAGTGGTATGGGAACAGCTTGACATAGGTGAGAAATAAAACAAAAGTGGTATGGGAACAGCTTGACATAGGTGAGAAATAAAACAAAAGTGGTATGGGAACAGCTTGACATAGGTGAGAAATAAAACAAAAGTGGTATGGGAACAGCTTGACATAGGTGAGAAATAAAACAAAAGTGGTATGGGAACAGCTTGACATAGGTGAGAAATAAAACAAAAGTGGTACGGGAACAGCTTGACATAGGTGAGAAATAAAACAAAAGTAGAACAACATTTCGACCAAAAGGCCTTCAGCTGGAACAACATACCACAACACAAAAGTCAGTCTAGTCTGACGGGCCAGACTTTTGCCTGTTCTGGTCAGTCAGTCTAGTCTAGCCAAGGGGCCAGACTTTTGCCTGTTCTGGTCAGTCAGTCTAGTCTAGCCAAGGGGCCAGACTTTTGCCTGTTCTGGTCAGTCAGTCTAGTCTGGCCAAGGGAGTAGATATCAAAGAGGGAAGGCAACCTGGTACTCAACAATGCTGGACCTGGATGTGTTGAGCCAAAAGGCAGTTCTACTGCAAACCACAATGCAATACACCTATGCCTACTTAATGTCCTTTTAAGGATGGATGACAAAGAGAAGAATCAATTCCTTTAGTAGTCATCAGGTGAATGCCAGACAGAAAGAAAAGGCAGGGAAGCAAAGGTGGGTGGAACGGAGGTGGGGTGTCTCAAGCAGTGTAACCTCATGAGTAGGATAAAGGATAAAACTATTATTTGTATATGTTAGGATATATGTGATTGAAATACTTAGTTACTTTAGGTAAACAAAAGCAATGAGAAGAAAAGGTGGGTGGAAGGGAGGTGGGGTGTCTCAAGCAGTGTAACCTCATGAGTAGGATAAAGATAAAACTATTATTTGTATATGTTAGGATATAAGTGATTGAAATACTTAGTTACCTTGGGTAAACAAAAGCAATGAGAAGAAAAGGAACACCAGCTGTGGAATATCCGAATAATCCAAACTGGCACAATAAACATAAAGACCTAATAAGAAAAACACCAGACAGAGAGAGATAAAGAAGAAAGATCACTAACGTCATATCATGCAATGATGATTGATTGATTATTTCAGAAACTAAAATTACAAGTTATTCATGGATACAGTTTTCTAGGGTTGCTTGAACATCACAGTTAATGTTCTAAAGCTGAAAGCAAACGCTGCAAATGAATGACATACAGGATCCTGCTACCTAGGCACACCCAAACTATCATTTTCTGCCTCAGAACAGGCCACTGCGTGTTCCTAGGCCATATTTACCAGCTAGTAAATAAATAACCACTTGATAAATGCCACTGCGTGCTCCTAGGCCATATTTACCAGCTAGTAAATAAATAACCACTGATAAATGCCACTGCGTGCTCCTAGGCCATCTTTACCAGCTAGTAAATAAATAACCACTGATAAATGCCACTGCGTGCTCCTAGGCCATCTTTACCAGCTAGTAAATAAATAACCACTGATAAATGCCACTGTGTGCTCCTAGGCCATCTTTACCAGCTAATAAATAAATAACCTACTGATAAATGCCACTGTGTGCTCCTAGGCCATATTTACCAGCTAGTAAATAAATAACCACTGATAAATGCCACTGTGTGCTCCTAGGCCATCTTTACCAGCTAGTAAATAAATAACCTACTGATAAATGCCACTGTGTGCTCCTAGGCCATCTTTACCAGCTAGTAAATAAATAACCTACTGATAAATGCCACTGCAGAAGAGGGGCCCAGATTTCAAAACAACTTCCTCAGCCCAAACAACATGATAGATGAGACGATTGATTAGATTAGATAGACAACAAAAACTGTGGGGACAATAAGAGCCCCCCCCCCCCCAATCCCGTTGAGGGCTCCAGTTAAAACACCTCCTTCTTTTGCCTGTTCTGGTTTACACATAACATAACACCCCCCCCACCACACTTCCTTCCTTCCTTCCTTCCTTCCTTCCCTTTTTTTCCTTGTCTGTGGCTAGCAGCCACTTTAGTTTGTAAACACCTATTCTGTTTAAACTCATCTACCAACTTGAAATTCTGAAATATCTCTACTCATGCTGCACGTTTAAGATCGACAATATCATGTCATTATGAATTATATTAAAAATAGTATCGACTGAATATTAATCATATCACGCCATGGTTTGGTTCAGAGACTTAAAACGACACAAGTGGAGTACTTTAAAATTATAAAAAATCAAAACCGTCAAAACCTGGCTGCTGCAATTCGCGGCACGGCCTACACTTTAAACTTAAAAACACCGAGATCACCGTTACACATTGAACAGACACTACAAATGAGTGCAACAGTACTGGTATACTCGGTAACTCAGACTGACAGTGGTTGTTTACCTGCAAAGTAAAAATAACAACACACATACATACATTTATACAAAGTCACAGACGACTGACCACAGAGACAGATACAATTTAAATAATAATCAATGGAAGATAAGTCTGTAAGTAGGGCCTGTCACTGAGTGTGTGTGTTGTGTAGGCAGTGTCTACAAAATTACTAAAATTCAAAAATTGCAATTATTAAATAAAATAATAATAAAGTAATAAAGTTAAAGTGAAAACCGACTTACAATAATTCAAAAAATATTATTATTCATTACTTACAACTAAACTACAAATAGTATGAGTGAAATACTGATTACTTGCCTTTGATTCAAAGGTCTCACTCGAACAGCAACCTTCACAGATGTCATTTTCAAAACAATAAACAATCACGTAAAGTAATCTTCACTTTTCAAAAAATATTACTCCATAACGATACTTGCAATCGTTGTTTAAGTCCAGCATATTTTGTAAAGAATCTCTCTGCGCCATGTTTATTCTGTGTTATGCCATGTGACCAGTCTATATAAAGTAACTTACGGTGTTTACTCAACATTTTCATATGAAAAATTATTCTTCCTAACATTTCTACGTCGTCTTTTGCACCTTTATCATCATCATCATCATCGAGTGTCATCTCCGCATCGAATGTTGGCTACCATGGAGCGCCATTCTGCTTTGTCTCTTGCTTTGATGGTGCAAGTTGTCATAGGCTGGTTTGTCCATCTTTTGATATTACTCGTCCATGTCCATAGTCTTGGTCTGCCTCTGCCTCTTTTACCTTGTATTTTCCCCTCCAGGGTTACTTTTAGTAGGCTGTGCACTTTTAAAGTGCCGATATAAAATAGTAGTGTGTGAATTGACCTACTGAGGACAAAATGTGTGTTGGATACAGATCGATGCTTTTAAACTCACGTAACCTAAATGTGTTCCAGAGATTTTATGGGAAAGTAATACGGCATCGCTACAATGATAATGACATTACTGAAAAATAATAGATATATATTTTTTTAAAAACAATCTTCATTCCAGCGTTGTGCTACCAATGTCAGTCCTGAGTCCTGGATGCGAGAACAATAAGAAAAATAACCACTACCGAGATTAAATGTGTTAGACGAATGTCAGGAAACAGCCTGAAACATAAAATCAGAAAAGAAGAACTGAGGAAAAAAAGCTAGGAATAACCTCCGCCATAGAATATATATATATATATATATATATATATATATATATATATATATATATATATATATATATATATATAATATATATATATATATATATATATATATATATATATATATATAAAAAGCATAAACGTAGACAGCAAAGATCTAAGAATAATAAAGAACATGTACTGGCAACAAACAGCGGCCATAAGAACTGGAAACCAATTGGGAATGTTTCAACAAATAAAACAGGGTGTTAGACGGGGTTGTGTGTTGTCACCAGATTTGTTTAATATTTATAGTTAGATTATTTTAAGATCCATAAGGGACATGCCTGGAATAACAATTGGGTGTCATAATATAAATAATCTAAGGTATGTTGATGATACAGTTTTAATCGCTAAGAGTGAAAATGAGTTACAGGAAATGTTAGACATTATAGTGAAAGAAAGCAAAAATAAAGGACTCAGCATTAATAGCAAAAAGACAGAGGTAATGGTAACAACAAAGAAAAAGACATCACCTCAGTGCAAAATAAAGACAAGTGGAACAATATTAAAACAGGTAAATGAATTTAAATATTTGGGAACTTTGTTAACCTCAGACGGAAGATGTACGAAAGAGGTGAGATGCAGAATGGCTCAGGAAAAAGCAGCTTTCCTTAAAATGAGGAAGATACTATGCAACCCATTTTTGACAATAGAAACAAGAAAAAGAGTTCTTAAATGTTATGTAGAGCCAGTCTTAACATATGGATGCGAATCATGGACAATAGGGCAACAGACAAGAAAATCACTGGAGTCTGTGGGAATGTGGTTTTACAGAAGAATGTTGAGAGTACCATGGACAACTAAGAAGAGTAATGAAAACGTTCTTTAAGAGGTCAAAGCAAAAAGAGAGCTAATTTCTAATTTTAGGAAGAGACAATCATCATTATTTGGCCATGTAATGAGAAGAGAACAACTGGAATATATTGTAACAACTGGAAAAATCGAGGGACGAAGAGATAAAGGGAAGCAAAGAGAAAAAATAACAGACAGCTTAAGAGAATGACTCGACAGAAGGTCAACAACAGAAATGATAAATAGCTGCCGAGATCGAAAATTGTGGAGAGACATGATCACCTACGCCAGTAGGCCCGGTACTTGATGATGATGATGATATATATATATATATATATATATATATATATATATATATATATATATATATATATATGAAATGTGGAAATATAGAAGGATAGGTAGAATTGGATTGAAGGAAAAGAAAAACGATGAAGTCTTATAACAACTAAAAATGAAAAGAGAACTACAAAGCACAATTCAAACAAGACAAATGCGATTTTTGGGCTATGTTAAAAGACACAATAGCCTACTAAATGCAATCCTGGAGGGAAAAATACACGGTAAAAGAGGCAGAGGCAGACCAAGATTAACATGGACGAGTAACATCAAAAGATGGACTAATCAGCCTATGACAACCTGCACCATCAAAGCAAGAGACAGAGCAGAATGGCGCTCCATGGTAGCCAACCTTCGTTGCAGGGAAGGCACTCGATGATGAAGATGATGATATATATATATATATATATATATATATATATATATATATATATATATATATAAAGAAACAACAGATAAAATGGTTTGGCCACGTAATAAGGCAGATAGATCAAAACACAACACAACGAGCCTTCGATAAACGTTGCGAGAACACCACACCCAAGGGCCAACCGCGAAAAAGATGATGGCGATATATTAGAAACACTAGGAAACATAACAGCAGCAGAGGCAAGCAGAAGAGCAAAAGACAGCAAATTATATCTCCTGTCCATGCTGAAACCAACATGAGGAAGGAAAGAAGAAGAAGAAGAAGAAGAAGACTGTTCGATGCATGTCAATCTCTTTTATTTCTGAGCTAATCTTGAATTCATTTCATGGTGTAGGAAATATTTTTCTTGGGGCATTTTATTTTCGAATGCATCTAATTTATATGCAATATCTTTAGTTGTTTTCTTGCTCTCGCATGCGAAGGGTAGATAATGCATTTGATTTGAAAATCATAAGCGTTGTCTTTGTGCTCAGTAATTTTGATTTCCTTATATATTCTCAAGTATTCTTAAAGTCACTGTTGCCTATACGATTCTGATTATAATTTCTGTATTTATGTTTCTTTCTCTGGTCTGTGCAACTTCCAGGATGTATGAAGCATCAGAATTGAACGGGCTTGCAAGCTTGTTTTCGGATTTCACTTTTATTTATTTTATTTTTATTTATTTTTTTATTTTTTTTTTTTTTTTTTTTTGGGGGGGGGGTGAATTTGATCTAATACCACAAATCATTACGGAATTTATCCCACTAGCTGGCTGCTGGTGTATTTCTATGGAGCTGGAGAATAAAGGCTGCATGCTCAGTGAATACCGTGAGGTCAGTCAGATCAGATTTGTTTTTATTTCACCACAGTATAACAACCAGTTTGGTGCTTTTGTGGATGGAATCCTTGTTCATCTTATTTGAACGACGATAACGGTTGTATGCCCAGCGCAGAGGTATCCATCTCAGAATTGTTATTTCAGCACAGAAAGAAAATCTCTTCGACCCTTCTCTGTAGGTGTAACCCGCGTCCACCTTTTTTTTGAGCTGTGACAGCGGTTTTATTACTTTGACTATCAGCTCTCCTATATAACACTTAAATAATTTAGCAATGTGGTCATAGTAATTGATTACATTGATGAAATATTATAATCGCGAACGTATCATTTCGTACTGGATGTTTTTCTTCTTCTTAAACTGTCAAGTCTTCTGGTCATGCCATCTTGATTCTTTCTCCTGTTTCATGATGGTGGGATAAGGACAGCCTAATGACACACGATGAGCTGGTCGCATTGTCGGTACTTATATAATCGTGCAGCATAATATATGTCCAGATTTTTACCTTTAACCTGCGCTGTGGCTGACACACTCATATTGGATTTAAGCCATTTACTAAGTATTTTAAATATTTTGAAACGTTAACTTTTTTAAACAAAAAAAAAAAATCAAGTTTTAAACAAATATGCACATTATACTAAGTTCATATGTGCTATATAGAGCCAATTCTGACATATAGAAGCGAACCATGGAAGTAGACAAATAAATGAAAAGAGGATTAAAGGTGTCAGAGGTGGGATTTCTAAAAAAAATTGTTGAAAGTTCCCCGGACAACTAAAAAGTCAACGAGGACATTCTCAAAAGGGCCAACACAAGAAAAGGACTCTTAAAAAATATTAGAAAGAAACAGTCAAAATTTTTCGGGCACATCATAAGAAGAGGAAAGTTGTAGTACTTGGTTACAACTGCAAAATACAGAGAAAGAGTGAACAACAAAGAGAGAAGATACTAGATAGTTTGGTGTCATGGCATGGAAGCAATCAATAACAGAACTGATATGATGCACTGTAGATAGAAAATTGTGGAAGACCATTATCACCCACACCAACGGTATGATGTTACATTACTTTTGAATGAAATTTGATAATATGTTAAATCTTATTTTAATATGCACACACCCCTATCCTTATACACACATACTCTCACGTGTATTCCCATAAACACACCCTCCCTCCCCCTCTCCCCAATTACTTTAACATTGTGTCTTTGTTCTGTACTCACGTATTTAACACTTCCTCAATGTTTTTCTCATCCCATTACCACGTAACCATGTAAAATTTTAGTGCCTTTCAGTCACTTAATTAACCAACTAACATTCCACATCTTAACAAGGGGGTGCTAGAGTGTTTGTAACTTGGATATAGGGAACAGCTGGGATATATTGTGACAACTAGGAAAATTGAGGGACGAAGAGATAGAGGTAAGCAAAGAGAAACGAAACCAGACAGCTTAACTCTTCAGTACGGAAGATTTTTACCAATTTAACGGTTAGAGATTTCAGAGACACAATTTTAAATTTTTTGTTTTTAAATATTAACCTACATGTTTATATTTATCTAATACTTTATATTGTATATATGAATATTTAGATAATTAAACAGGCAATTAGATTTCACCAGTACCAAAATGGTACAAGGCCTATAAATAGAATATGGTTTGCTGACAGTTTACACTAATTAAAAATGAGAGTGACGCACTGTGCGGCTAAACGTACCATGACTGAAATCGGCATGGCGCGTGGTGCGTCGAAACGTACGGAAAGAGCTAAGAGAATGGCTTGGCAGAAAGTCAACAACAAAAATTATAAATAACTGTCGATATCGAGGGTTATGGAGACACATGATCACACACGTCATCAGGCATAGTACTTGGTGATGCCGACTTGCATGTTTCAATTTTTACACACGCACAAAAAAGGAAGAAAAAATGTTCTATATTATTGCTATCTCATTAGCATTAGGTAAAGCACGAGTTTAGTCTCATTAGCATTAGGTAAAGCACGATTTTAGTCTCATTAGCATTAGGTAAAGCACGAGTTTAGTCTCATTAGCATTAGGTAAAGCACGAGTTTAGTCTCATTAGCATTAGGTAAAGCACGATTTTAGTCTCATTAGCATTAGGTAAAGCACGAGTTTAGTCTCATTAGCATTAGGTAAAGCACGATTTTAGTCTCATTAGCATTAGGTAAAGCACGAGTTTAGTCTCATTAGCATTAGGTAAAGCACGAGTTTAGTCTCATTAGCATTAGGTAAAGCACGATTTTAGTCTCATTAGCATTAGGTAAAGCACGAGTTTAGTCTCATTAGCATTAGGTAAAGCACGAGTTTAGTCTCATTAGCATTAGGTAAAGCACGAGTTTAGTCTCATTAGCATTAGGTAAAGCACGAGTTTAGTCTCATTCTTCTTCTTCTTCTTTCCTTCCTCATCTGCCTTTCAGCGTCGAGGGGAGATATAATTTGCGGTCTTTTGCTCTTCTGTTCGCCTCTGCTGCTGTTATGTTTCCTAGTGCTTCTAATATTCCATCGATCCATCTTTTTCGTGGCCGACCCTTGGGTCTGTTGTTCTCACAACGTTTGTTGAAGGCTCGTTGTGTTGTGTTTTGTTCTTTCTGCCTTGTCACGTGGCCGAACCATTTTATCTGTTGTTTCCTTATATATTCTATGGCTGGGGCTATTCCTAGCTTTTTTCTCAGTTCTTCATTTCTGATCTTATCTCTCAGACTGTTTCCTGTCATTCGTCTAACACATTTAATCTCTGTAGAGGTTATTTTTCTTATTGTTCTTGCATCTAGAGTCCAGGTCTGGCATTGGTAGCACAACGTTGGAATGAAGATTGTATCGATTAGTCTCATTAGCATTAGGTAACGCACGAGTTTAGTCTCATTAGCATTAGATAAAGCACGATTTTAGTCCCATTAGCATTAGGTAAAGCACTATTTTAGTCCCATTAGCATTAGGTAAAGCACGAGTTTAGTCTCATTCATTAGCATTAGGTAAAGCACGAGTTCAGTCTCATTAGCATTAGGTAAAGCACGAGTTTAGTCCCATTAGCATTAGGTAAAGCAAGATTATCGTCGTTATAGATACTTGTTAGTTCCTCTCATCAGACAACTCACCAATGTCCTCATACTATCGTTATAGATACTTGCTAGTTCCTCCAAACACTCATCAAACAACTCCACAATGTCCCCATACTGTCGTTATAGATACTTGTTAGTTCCTCTCATCAGACAACTCACCAATGTCCTCATACTATCGTTATAGATACTTGCTAGTTTCTCCAAACACTCATCAAACAACTCCACAATGTCCCCATACTGTCGTTATAGATACTTGTTAGTTCCTCTCATCAGACAACCCGTCAATGTCCCCATACTATCATTATAGATACTTGCTAGTTCCTCCAAACACTCATCAAACAACTCCACAATGTCCCCATACTGTCGTTATAGATACTTGTTAGTTCCTCTCATCAGACAACCCGTCAATGTCCTCATACTATCATTATAGATACTTGCTAGTTCCTCCAAACACTCATCAACAACTCCACAATGTCCCCATACTGTCGTTATAGATACTTGCTAGTCCTCTCATCAGACAACCCGTCAATGTCCTCATACTGTCGTTATAGATACTTGCTAGTTCCTCTCATCAGACAACTCACCAATGTCCTCATACTATCATTATAGATACTTGCTAGTTCCTCTCATCAGACAACTCACCAATGTCCTCATACTATCGTTATAGATACTTGCTAGTTCCTCTCATCAGACAACTCACCAATATCCTCATACTGTCATAATAGATACTTGCTAGTTCCTCCAAACACTCACCAGACAACTCACCAATGCCCCCATACTATCGTTATAGATACTTGCTAGTTCCTCCAAACCCTCGTCAGACAACTCCACAATGTCCCCATACTGTCGTTATAGATACTTGCTAGTTCCTCCAAACCCTCATTAAACAGCTCCCCAATGTCCCCATACTGTCGTTATTTTAAAATTGTAGATGAGATCTTTAGTTGCATGGTCATTTCTCTTATTTCAATATTAGTCTTGAATTCATTGCATTGTACACAGAGTATTTTACTTAGGTACTTGTCTTCAAAAACATTTAGTTTTCTCTCAATCTCTCTTTTTTTGTGGCTTTCCAGCTTTCACACATGTAGGTGAGGGTTGATAATACGTTTGAGCTGAATACTCTAAGTTTGGTTTTCTTGCTTATATTTTTTGGATTGTCATATTTTGTACAGGTTTTTAAAATTCGTTGCTGCTTTTGCTATCCTGCTTCTGATCTCTTTCTTTGTTTTCTCAATCTTGATCTGGATTACTACGAAGATATATGTATATATATATATATATATATATATATATATATATATATATATATATATATATAGTGGTTTACTTTTTATCATGGTTTTATCACGATCATCATCATCATCTTCACCAAGCCTGCTGGCGTAGGTGATCATGTCTCTCCACAACTTTCTATCTCGACAGTTATTTATCATTTCCGTTGTTGACCTTCTGCCAAGGCATTCTCTTAAGCTGTCTAGTATCTTTTCTCTTTGCTTCCCTCTATCTCTTCGTCCCTCAATTTTCCCAGTTGTCACAATCTATTCCAGCTGTTCCATTCTCACTACATTGCTAAAAATAAATTATGATTGTTTCTTCCTAATATTGGAAATTAGCTGTCTTTATAACGATTGTTATTGTTATTGCTATTGGCTATGGAAGGCCTCGGTCTCACAGCAAACGAATTAAAATCCATAATTGCTCAACCGCCCGTGCCAGTGGAATCATCCGAATTACTAACTCATCTCCCAAACAAAGAAAGGTAACTGTAGTCCCCATCGTAGCAGTCTCAGCACACGCAAAAGACATAAGGCGAAACCGCGCAGAAAGTGAACACAGCCAACTGTTCCCCGTCATACGATATCATCATTCATCGTAAACAAGCGGGATATCGAAGCAGGATCAAAACGGATGAGACACACAGCTCACGGTGTGCACAGAGCACTTAACTCAGTAGCTCCTGCAACAAGCCGGACTTGGAATATGAGGAAACTGCAAGAAGGAACACTTTTCAGACATTATTACGATGCTCGAGTTTAACTGAACACCGGACATGTTTTACGTGGATCAGGGTAGACAACTCACGAAAGATTTGTAAGTTTCTTTACATCCCTTACCAGTACCAGGCAGACGAGGTGGTCTACATTTTCTCAATTAATTTATTAATCCTTACTTTATTATGGTGTACATATAATCATTTGAGATGCTAATTTCTTATTGTTAAATATATTTCTAAAAGGAATAGATCGGTTTTAAAATACACGATCGTACTCATATTTTAATCTAAAGACGGAAACATCATAATTCATTTTAGTTTCACAATCACCACAGTGTACCACAGTCACAGTCAGTAGTCAGACAATCACACCGCAATTTAGAGGAATTGTTGAATGATGTCATTGTTTCATTACTATTAAATCAGTACTTACCCAAGTTGCTGGAGAAGAATTACTCAATAATTCAATACTCTTAACTTTGCCTAGCATAGAAGCTAAACTTAACTAAGTTAATAATTATAATTAGTATTTATCTCGATTAAATCATCTTTCTACTTTACTATGTCTAAATAAAACTGCTAAAATGAAACCTCTTAAATCAGAGTAGAGCAAGCATAGCCAGCAGATGTTGAAAGAGCATGTATGATACAAGTTGTTACGTATTTTATTTACTGTAAAAAAGAAATTTCAACATTCTGTCAAAGATGATAAAAATGCATAAATTAAAAGCTTATGAATATCAGTTTCCTTACTCTTACTTATGAGTTTCCTTACTTATGAATGTCAGTTTCCTTACTTATGACTTATGAATGTCAGTTTCCTTACTTATGAATGTCAGATTCCTTACTTATGAATATGTTTCCTTACTCATGACTTATGGATAACAGTTTCCTTATATATGACTTATAATATCAGTTTCTTTACTTATGAATATCAGTTTCTTTATTTATGATGAATATCAGTTTCCTTACTTATGAATGTCAGTTTCCTTACTTATGATTTATGAATATCAGTTTCCTTACATATGACTTATGAATATCAGCTTCCTTACTTATGAATATCAGTTTCCTTACTTATGAATATCAGTTTCCTTATTTATGATTTATGAATATCAGTTTCCTTACTTATGATTTATGAATATCAGTTTCCTTACTTATGACTTATGAATATCAGTTTCCTTACTTATGATTTGACCACATTACCCCAAAAATCATGTGCTGAAGGTCTGTAAAATATAGGGTCACTAACACCATATTTTCCTATACGCCACTTGGCTTGACGGGGGTACTTTTTCAACATTCTGTCAAAGATGATAACAATGCATAAATTAAAAGCTTATGAATATCAGTTTCCTTACTTATGACTTATGAATGTCAGTTTCCTTACTTATGACTTATGAATGTCAGCTTCCTTACTTATGACTTATGAATGTCAGATTCCTTACTTATGAATATGTTTCCTTACTCATGACTTATGGATAACAGTTTCCTTACATATGGCTTATAATATCAGTTTCTTTATTTATGAATATCCTTACATATGACTTATGAATATATAATGAGGTTTTTTTTACCTTGATGTGAACATAACTCTTTTGGCTGGAAGTTGGGAAGAGTTTGCTAAAGACAGACCTAGCTGGAGGCAGTGAGTGCTAGACTGAAGCAAGCAAACCTGATTTGAGAAGAGAAGGTTCAGAGTAGAAGCTCATAAGGAAAAAAAGGCAGCATCAAAGAAGATCCATACAAAGGCACTAAATCTATTATTTCTCTGCTTATATAAGTATTCCCATAGCAATAATATGGACTGTGCTTTCCATACTGAAAGATTAAAATGTATACATGATATCACATTATTAGTTCATGTTTTTTTACCACCACATTACAAAAATATATACCTATCAAATTAAATTAAACTTAACCCACACAAAAAATAAGTTATGATTCTCAAATAATAAAATCATCATTCACCATTTCAAATAGAGAACCAGAAGATGACAACCAATATAATTACATGCTTGGGAATCATAAAACCATATGAAATAGCTAGTGATATGTCAACTGAAGGATGCATAGAGAGATAATAGCTTTTGTCAATCTAAACTCTTAGAGATCCTCCCAGTGCAGTATACACAAATAATGAGGATTTATGACACAGCTGTTTGTTCTCATCTCAAAGTGGCATTTTAATTCTAATTTTGAAAATTTGGCATGGATTTGGTTGAAAATGTTCTGAGCTTATAACATTCCCCACAATCTTAACATTTATATTTTATGCAAGTGGTTTTACTTTGTGATACCACACAAACAATTTTATATTTTTAGTTGAAGTAAATATTTGTGTCAATGATATTTTAGTAGTTTGTGCTGAAAACAAAAAGATTGGCAAATGTGAGAGCTTCATGTGGCGAAATATTCAATTTTTAAATGCAAAAGTTTTTCATTTTAAGATACATCCCCTTCTAATTATTTTGAATGTGTAATATAAGAAGCATCAGTAGAAGAGATTGAACACTTTATCTATCTTGGAAGTCACATTGATCGAGAAGGGGATACAAGTAAAGAAATTAGAATCAGAATAGCTAAAGCAGCAATGTCTTTCAGAAGCCTTGAAAAGTTGTGGAAATCGAAACTAATCAGCACAAGCACAAAACTTAGGCTATTCAAATCAAATGTACTATCAACCCTTACGTATGTGTGTAGAAGATGGAAAACAACAAGAGATATAGAAACAAAGCTGAACGCATTCGAAAATAAATGTCTAAGGAAAATACTTGGTATAGCATGGAACGAATTCAAAACAAACGAGGAAATTAGAGAAATCGCCAATCAACCACTAATATCTTCAGTAATAAAGAAAAGACGATGGTCATACGTTGGACATGTGATGAGAAGAGATAATAACCGAATAGCAAAGCAGGCCCTCATATGGGAAACAACAGGTAAGAGAAAAGAGGAAGACCCAGGGAGACACTGAGAAGAACATTGATGAGAGAGGCAAGAGCAACAGGGTTCGGCTCCCTCAATGAGATAGAGCTGTTTGCACAGAACAAAGACTTATGGCGAGATTTGATAAAATATCTTTAAAAGAAAACTGCTAGAACAAAAATTCAGATATGAGAAGGTGTATCTTGGTCTACGCCCTATGGGCCGGCAACACCTGTGATGAGAGTTATATATTTCCATTCCTGCTTTATCCATTAATTTGCTGGAGAACAACAAGATAGGAGCGTCAAGACTGTCATCATTTAGTCAATATAACCTGCTGAGGTTATAATATGTATAAATATAACGACTTCCTGTCAATGTGGCGGAGAGGTGACACAAACCGTTGAGGCTCTGTTTGAAAAGTGTTCCTTGTTACAGTTTCCTCATATTCCGAGTCTGGCTTGCTGCTGGAGCTACTGAGTTTAATGCTCTGTGCACACTGAGCTGTGTATTTCATCTGGATCGTATTTCGATATTCCGATTGTTTACAATGACTAATGATATCGTATGACAAAGGACAGTTTGGCTGTGTTCACTTTTGGTGCATTTACACCTTATGTCTTTTGACATTGCTGTAGCTGCTATTATGGGGACTGCAGTTGCCTTTCTTTGTTTGGATCCTTCAGTGCAATGAAATATTAATTTGGTTGATTCCACTGGCACGCGCGGTTGAGCAATTATGGATTTTAATTCATTTGCAGTGATACCGGGGCCTTCGACTAACTACAACTACCTGCTGAGGTAAACACTCAGAATATTTTGATCAAAAGCAAAAAAATTTGTTCAAGAAGAGCAAGCAAAGGTTTCTAAAGGAGCTTCAGTCAAGAGAAAATACATTCTGTGATTACAGACTTCCGGTGTTTGACAACACGACGCATTTTTTGCGATGGGAGTCAAATTTAAATTATAAATGAATTGCATTGCACTTAGTAACAGAAATTCAAGTGTTCTTGTGTGTGATTTTGAAGGGATTTATTTGTGATTTACTTGTGATCAACAAAGGAAAATCACAAATTCAGACAGTTCGAGC
The DNA here is from genome assembly GCA_032433765.1 of Megaustenia siamemsis. NCBI lineage: Eukaryota > Metazoa > Mollusca > Gastropoda > Stylommatophora > Ariophantidae > Megaustenia > Megaustenia siamemsis. The sequence continues at coordinate 13,825,055 of JAVIAB010000050.1, read as the reverse complement.
AGCTCAAGAACGACAAATGATATAACCACGACACCTTTTCAGTATCAGTGAGAAAGAGAAAAGAAGATTACAGACAAACACTGGATATGAATAGGCCACATAACCAGAAGAAATCCAGAAACATTCACAACAATGCAATTGACTTTGGAGGTAAGTGAACAAGTGACAGACCAAAGACAACCTGTCAGAAGAGCTCATTCATTTTTATTTATTTTGTTTCTCTAACTAAACAAGGCAGGTGTACTGAAAGTTTAACATTTTATCAAATTAAATCTCCAACAAAAATTTAGATGTGTGATTTTAACATTTAAAATGCTTATTACTGGTATGTGTTAAAGGAATAATAATTTACTAAACTTATTCTTTTCACATTATGAAGGGTAAAGAGGACCCCAACACAATATCTTAAAGTACAGCATTAAAAGATTTTGTAAACAAAATGGTTTTAGCAGATTTAGGCAGAAAGATCACATCTGCCCTCAAGTCACTCAGCAATGCCACCATTATTAATGAAGAGGTTAGTATATTTTTAAATACTTTAATTTCTGAATTATTTTCTTTGAACAAAATTAAAGGCTGTGAAATTATCAACTTTACAATGCCATCATGTTAAAGAGCATCTGTTTATTGTTATTATGATCTTCTCTTTTTGCGTTCGCTAGCTAATAACCTGGCGAAGTAGGAACTGAATTTTGCGTGTTGTTGTTGTTATGGATCCGGTGACCTTTGAGCTGATGCCCTTCGGCCCAATGCCATGTAGTAGTATCTGCAGGTATTTTTAAGTTCTGCTGTTGTTCCGTACAGAGTATTCCATTTGGAGGGTCTTTGGGGAAATAGTGTTGTTCTGATGTCAGTGAGCTCTGGACATTGAAACAGGTGGTGTTCTACAGTTTCTTGTTGGTGATTACAGAGTGGACATACTGGGGTATGGTTTTGTTGTATTCTATTAATGTGGTTATTCAGCATAACATGTCCTGTTCTCAGTCTGAAGATGGTGGTTTGGTCTCTTCTTGTTAGGTTATTGATGTTGTCTTGTGGATTTGGTCTTGCCATATATTTAAAAAGCTCTCTCCCTGTTTTCCCTAAGGCCCATCCATTCAGCCACTCCTCCCTACTGTTGGAGTTTATGACTTGTTTGGCTGTGTCTAGTGTGATGGATGTATGTATCTGTGTCTGTTTAGATCCTCTCTTAGCTAATGTATCTGCCTTATCATTTCCTGGTATATTTGAGTGTCCTGGGATCCATTGCATTACAAATCTTATGTTATGTGTTTCAATGAGTTTGTCTGTGTCTATGATAAGCTGTGTGAGTTCTGGTTTGTTCGTGTTGTTTTATAGTGCTTGCAGAGCCGATTTGGAATCCGTAAATATGACTGTGTTTGTTTTCTTTGATGGTGTGGTATCAAAAATCGTATTTAAATGATAAATTGCTGTTTCAATAGCTGTTATTTCTGCTTCATAATTATTACAGACTTCACCACAAGGGCCACATATTTCTTCTGCTGTTCCATCTGGATAATGTATTAATATTCCATATCCAGCTTTTGAAGTAGCGCTAGTGGCTGCACCATCTGTGTATATATGTATCCAGTCTTCTGGATAAGTATCTATTGTTTTCCTTGCTGCTAGTGTTACTGATACTGGGTCTGCTTTTTTACCTGTTCTGTTACATATCTCTACATTTATTTCAGGTTTTTTATAATTTGTACTTGGTGGCATTTCTTTGATGACTCTTGATGTTTGTAGTCGTTTTTCAGGTAGATGGAATTTCTTTTGTATATTTCTAACATGTTGTAATACTGACATCTGCTTAATTCTTTGTTTTGGAGTCCATGTATCTACTAATTTTCTGTTAGGGTGGTCCTTCTCCATTCTTTTTTGTCTTTCATAGAGCACCATAGTGGCCTTGTTTCTCCTCAACTCTAAAGGTTCCACATTGCAGTGGATTTCGCAGGCTGCAACTGGAGTGGACCTCATTGCACCGCTGATGAGTCGTAATGCATTATTTTGTATCTTGTCCAGTGCCATGTTAGTTGTTTTGCTGCATATCACTAGGAGCGAGCTACCATGATCCAAAACAGGGCGAACATATCCCAGATAGAGATTTCTAAGTGTTTCTTTGTCTGCTCCCCATAAGGTACTGGAAAGCCTTTTCATTAGTTGAAGTCCTTGTGTTGCCTTCTTAGTGAGATTCTCTACGTGTTTCTTCAGGTTCAGTTGCCGGTCTAGTTGTATTCCTAAATATGTAGGGTGTTCCTCTTTTTGAAGACTATTGTGTTGGAGATTGAGTTTGATGTTTGCCTTAGCTATTTTGTTACTTTTAGTAAATACTGTTTTCTGTACATTTATTTTTATTTTCCAGGTATTAGAGTATTCTTCTAGGTGCCTCAGGTCTTTATTTAGTTGTGCTTCAGCTAATTTTACGTGTTAATCCATTTTTCCCTGGCGGATATGTGCACCGGGGTCCCCTCGCCACACAGGCAGATAACTCCGTCTTTGGAGGTACTCATATATTTTTTTCCGTTGATGAGTAATTGACGTTTCAAGACGGGTCTCGCTGCTAAGACCAGAGGGGGTTGCCTCAGAGAGAAACCAGAAATAAAAATTCAAGCAGGTGCAATCAGGATTTAAACTCACAAACTTCTCTGTCTCGAGACTGGGGTCTTGCCTTGAGACTGACCAGTCCTCCAGAATTACGATCTTAACCCTAGATGACGATACAGTAGTAAAAATTACATCATCAAAACACAAATTCTTCAATATTTGATAATTTGCAGTTTCAAACATAATCCCCCTCTGTGTACCTTCCTAATTACTACCTCTGGTGATCTCTGAGTGTTTAATTTGTTTCTATTGATGTAGGAATTTTTTTTTTTTTTTTTTCATTTTGTGAGATTTGATCCTATAATAAAAAAAAAAAAATGAGCCAAATTTCAACAAATTGGTAGTTTTTTTTTTTATTTTACCTTTGACCAGGGAAATTTCCTCAGTCATTGTCGACATCAGTTATTACTTTGTGGCTCGTGAAAACTCAGCAACTAACTCTTTAAGTTAGTACATAGTTAAGAACATACTGATGGACTTACTACGACCATCTGAATAGATGTATAATGCGTGTAGTCCAGGCAGCCAATTTTGGGTTATAAATAACCTGAGACAAGAAATTCAAGTTCCCTCTGTGTCTGATTGGTAAGCACACAGCTGTGTGTTAAAAGTTCAAAGAAAATACTATTTATAGTGCTCCTAATGTTACAATCAAGTGGTAGATTATATTACAGAATGTATTGAAGCAAGCCACAGGTAGATATCATAATTAAGGGTTAATTAAAATGTGCCATAGTCTGATCAAATAAAAGAGAATGTACCACAGCTTAAAAATAATGTTAACATACTATATTTTGACATATACGTTATGCATCCAAGTGGCTGACCTCTCATGTCTTTGTTGTATTTTTCTTTAGCCAAGGGAGGTGCCTCCTCCCTTCACTTCTCTTTATGACTTGTTTCAAAATTGCTTTCCACTTGTTACAGTCTTGTGCAGCCATCTCCTATGATTTTCTTTGTCCTCATTATTACAATGTCTCATATAACTTAATAGAAATCTTTAAATTGAAGAAGTGCACAGCACTGCTGGACCTGAAACCCAGTATCGAATTCACCATGTATGTATAAATGTATATATATATATATATATATATATAGAGAGAGAGAGAGAGATTGAAGAATGTGATCATATAAAAAATATATCAATGCCTGAAGGCATGGCGAGGCCTCTTACTTACTTTTAGTAAAATTATCCAAATTTAAAATTGGTTTGAAAAGAAAAATAGACTTCATTAAACTATCAGAATGTAAAGTATCTAGACATGTAACATAAAAAATCTGAATGAAATGAACAAACCTGAAGCAAATTATCTAAATTTGATGTCACTATATAGCAATTGAATTATATTGTTTCCATTTATATCAGGTTCTTAATGGCATGCTCAAAGAGATCTGTACTGCCCTCTTGGAAGCAGATGTAAACATTCGATTGGTCAAACAACTCAGGGAAAATGTCAGGTTAATATTTTTTAATTTAAAACAAAAATACTTGTTCTACTTTACTGAACATAATGGACAACTGCAGCTGTGTAAAACAGAATTGGATAAATAGCAGATGTTTATTTCAACATTTCTTCTTTTCAAATGAGTGGTCCCAGAAAGTTGACTGAGCTTGACCAAATGAGTGACTTGACTTATATCTAGCAGCTCTTCCTGGAGCAATGTGCTCCAATAATGCTCTCCAAATGGACCAGGTTCTGTGCTTTTTTTTATTAAAGATTGGTGTCTGTTGCTATTAGTCTTTGTTTCCCTCCGTGTTTCCCAGCCATAGAGTAGAACTGCCATGACATATGTGTTGATGATTCTGATTTTGTTTCACAGAGAGAGTACACCAGACTTGCACACGGGGAGAAGAGTATTGTAGACAGTTCTGGCTTTGTTAATTGTGCTTTTAATGTCAAATGTGTCACGGACTTGAGGTCAAAGTTTAACCTGACCTTAAACATGAGCATTGACAAAGCTGAGTAGGATGGGTTGGAATATGTGGCTATTGCAGGTTTGCCACATGCTAAAACACAAAGTAAAAAAAAAAAACCTGCCACTTTAAGCAAGAAATACAGAAAATAACAATGCTTTGAAAGACACAGATGGGAAGAACATACCAAGAGATTCCTTTAAAATTATTATGGTTGATCTCAGTCATTTATGTTGTCAGAATTCTGTATGTTGATACGTGTTTCAGATTTTAAATGTTTTGATGTTTTATGGGATTAAGTATGATTTATTGAACAAGGTCATATTACGTTGAGAGCATTGGCTGCTGTTGTCATATTCCTGTATTTTTTTTTCATTCGCCAGCTTTAACCTCTGACGAAGTCCCTAGAGGCTAGGAACTGAATTTTGCGTGTTAATCCATTTTTCCCTGGCAGCCGTGTGCACAGGGGTCCCTCGCCGTACAGGCAAATAACTCCGTCTTCGGAGGTACGGAGGTACTCATATTTTTTCAGGCGATGAGTAATTGACATTTCAAGCCGGGCCTCGCTGCTGAGACCAGGGGTGGTTGTCACAAAGAGAAATCATAAATAAAAATCCCAACCGGTGTAGCTGGGATTTGAACCCACAACCTCTCTGTCTCGAGGCCAACCAGTCCCACATTAATGTATTTATACATTTACATAAAACACATTTCTTTCTTCAACATAGTGAACTTAAATACACACATCATTATATTATTAACCTTAACTTTACTTACCAAACTCTACTTATTCTATTTAACTGTACTAATTATATTGATTTTATGACGGGCATGTATTTAGAAAAAAATGTCCAAAGAATTACTAAACAGGCTCTCAAATGGGAAATATCAGATTAGAGTTAAAGAGGATGACATCAAGAAACACTGAAAAGAATTCTAACGAAAGAGACAAAGTTGGCAGGCATAGACTCTCTCTATAATCGAACAGCTCACCCAGAATAGAGACAATTGGTGGGTGATTATTCAAGCTCTATGTGCTGTCTAACGACACTGGATCAAGAGCCAAGAATTATATTGACATCTAATAATTATATTTAAATATACTTATTATATTTACATCTACTAATTATAATTAACTCTGCATGTCCTGATGACAAATCAAATTTGCTGACCTTCTCACAATAAAATTCAGGTCTGTCATAGACTTTGATGAAATGGCTGGTGGCCTCAACAAGCGCCGCATGATCCAGTCTGCAGTCTTCAAAGAACTTGTCAAGGTCAGCATTAAAGTATTATTTGTTGTTGTTGGGGGGGGGGGGGGGGGGGGGGGGGGGGGGTTCGTTATTTTTATTTTGTTGTAGTGTTGCTGCAAAAACTCCCCAAAGACAACATAAGCCACCTGAAAAGATAAATTCAGAGCCCTATTATTCACATGCTAAATTCACACATAATCCAAGTTCTGCGCAACCAGCAGTTAGTTAAGAGTAGACCAGTTAGAGAGTGGTTGCATTGATTTCTGTTTTGGCTCCTGGGGAGCATGGGTTCAGTTCCCTTTTTGTTTGTTCAGGCCGACAGTGCTCCGGGGTTCACCCAGCCTCTAAAAATGGGTACCAGGGATTTTTTTGGGAAGTAAACGTGGCCTGGCACCATACCAACGACATGACTCAAAAATGTGCCAGTGGTTATAAAAAAATTTGGTCACTAACACCATATTCCCATACACCTAGCAAGGCCGGGGAGGAAACTTTTACTATAATATCCTGGAGTTGAGTGTAATTGCTAAATTTTGTCCTGTATTAACTCTAGATTATAATACATTCTTAAAAAAAATTACGAGGGCAAAATAAACATTCTTGGAATTTGACAGTTTGTCGTGGGCAAATATTTCCCTCTCCTTATACTTTTTTAATTATTACTTCTGTGACCCCTGAGTGTTTGATTTGGTTCCTTTAATGTTGGATTTTTTTCCCCCCAAACACTAATGGGCACTTCGTAAAAATTATGAAGTTATCATAAAACATGGCTGTTTTAAAAAAAAAATAATTTGGTCGATCTTCAAGAAATTCTTTTTTTTTCTTTTCCTTATCATGGGGCAAATCTCTTCCGCTGTCGTCGAGACATCAAACAAACTTTTGTAACACAGATTAGACAGCAAGCGACACTAAAAGGAAACCGAACATATAGTCTGATGTGTCAATAGACAAAGTAACACCTCCAGTAGCCACAAAACCATTTGGTTGAATTTCAGGCCATAAATGAACCTAAACCAGGAAATGATTACAGCATCCAGTTCCCATGTCTCTTCTTCGGTAAAAACAAAGCTGTGAAGCAAAGGTTCAAAGGGAATCTTATTTTCCAACCTCCAAATATAACAATTAGTATTTGTACGAATTAGTATTTTTTTCTAAGATGTTGTACAGATGTGACACACAGGATAGGTGTCGTAATCTAGAGTTAGTGTGGCAGTAATTTTTCTGACTCCAGTTTGGACCTAGGTGGTTAGAAAATCTACAGACACCACAATTTAGAAAGCACCTATTCTCTGAAGTGGACTTCCAGTCAATATGGCGGATGAGCGACAGGAACCGTTGAGGCACTATCTGAAAAGTGTTCCTTGTTGCAGTTTCCTCATATTCCAAGTCCAGTTTGCTGCTGGAGCTACTGAGTTTAGTGCTCTGTGCACGCTGTGAGCTGTGCTTTTCATCCTGATGGTGTTTCTATATTCATACTGGTTATGATGAATGATGATATCGTATGACGAAGGACAGTTCAGCTACGTTCACTTTTGGTGCCGCTTGGCCTTATGTATTTTGGCATACGCTGTGGCTGCTATGATGGGGACTGCAGATGCCTTTCTTTGTTTGGATATTCGATGAGATGTTAATTTGGATGATTCCACTGGCACAGGGGTGAGCAATTATGGCTTTTCATTCGTTTGCAGTGATACCAGGGCCTTCAACTAACTATAACTATTATTTGTGAGTTGAAACACTTGAAGTATTAGCATTTTGCATAAATACGGATACGTTTCTAGACTTATTGACATGCATAAACCTGTAAGTATCTTTCAATTGCAGCTTTTGTTTTGTGTTTTCAAATTTATTTTTTCTTTGTTGGATTTTTCATATAAATCTTCCACTTTTCTTGTATAAATTAAAAAAAAAAAAATTTTCGGAAAAGTTCATAAAATCCTGGAAATTTAAAAATATAATACAACATAATAATGTATGAATTTTCGTACACAATTTTAAGACCTCGTTGTTATTCACTCATACCCTAATTAATTTAGACTTTGCAAGGCCTTGTAAAAATTTAGTTTTTAGACCCTAACACTAAGAGTTAACATTTGTGGTAGGAAAATTATGCATGTGTATTCTTCACCAAAGAGTGACAAATTAGAAATTATATGGAATATGTTCTTTAAAAACACCAATCTACTAAATTTATTTCACACGCATAAACACATTGTTTCCAATCATGTTGTTTTCCTTTATAATGCAGCAAGGTTGTTGTGATAAAACTTGATGACATAACATCATCACAAAATAAAGGTTGGACTATGAAGTTTCATTGATTGTGATGATTGTGTCAGCTGTTATGAGTTTTTGTATTTTCTATATACAGTTGATTGACCCCGGTGTGAAGGCATGGCAACCGAGCAAAGGCAGAAATAATGTCATCATGTTTGTGGGTCTACAAGGGAGCGGGAAGACAACTACTTGTACAAAAGTAAGGATTTTAATTGTGTGTTTCCTGTTTTATTGACAATAGTATTGTAAAGGTAAAGTACAAGACTTGAATCTGCGTTTTAGCACACAAGTTTTTACCCATATGTGCTCGGATGCCTTGCCAGACGTGTTTGGAGACTTTTGGATAGTGTCGCTTCAAGCATCAAAACTCACAATGCGAGGCGACATTCCTCACCTTCCCAGAGTGCTAACCTGGTACAATTTCTGTCAGCGGCTGAGGTGGTATTTTTTTCCAACCACGAGTATAATTCATGCTGCTTCCAGTGGGAATCGAACACAAGTTGTCCCGAACATCAGTAGCCCAGTCATGTGGTTTTCTCAACTAGACTAGCAAGGTAGTTTTTGTAGTTAGAAGTAATGTTAAAGTTAGTATCAATAAGGACTGGATTAGCAAATATGATAAAATACTTCACTTCAGTCTGCATTATTTTATAAACAATACCACTAACTGTCATCAGTTTTTATGTGAATATTGGACAGTTGGTAACTAATCAGCTGAGAAGGTCACAATCAACACTTATACAGCAGAAGTAGAATAGCAGGACACAGGCTCGAGCAGCACACAGGCTGAAAGCTCTCAGCTGTTTATAGTTGACTGCTTGTCCCAGAATTAATGAACTAGAGCTTAGGTCTTTCCAAGTAAATAGTAATAACTGTAATATGATATCATCCTCAAATTCTGTCTTCCAGTTCCAAGACATTGTTTCATCATATATCTGAAATACAAGCAGCATACTATCAGTCAAATCTGTAGAGATACTTTATCTGAAATACAAGCAGCATACTATCAGTCAAATCTGTAGAGATACTTTATCTGAAATACAAGCAGCATACTATCAGTCAAATCTGTAGAGATACTTTATCTGAAATACAAGCAGCATACTATCAGTCAAATCTGTATAGATACTTTATCTGAAATACAAGCAGCATACTATCAGTCAAATCTGAATAGATACTTTATCTGAAATACAAGCAGCATACTATCAGTCAAATCTGAATAGATACTTTATCTGAAATACAAGCAGCATACTATCAGTCAAATCTGAATAGATACTTTATCTGAAATACAAGCAGCATACTATCAGTCAAATCTGAATAGATACTTTATCTGAAATACAAGCAGCATACTATCAGTCAAATCTGAATAGATACTTTATCTGAAATACAAGCAGCATACTATCAGTCAAATCTGAATAGATACTTTATCTGAAATACAAGCAGCATACTATCAGTCAAATCTGTATAGATACTTTATCTGAAATACAAGCAGCATACTATCAGTCAAATCTGAATAGATACTTTATCTGAAATACAAGCAGCATACTATCAGTCAAATCTGAATAGATACTTTATCTGAAATACAAGCAGCATACTATCAGTCAAATCTGAATAGATACTTTATCTGAAATACAAGCAGCATACTATCAGTCAAATCTGAATAGATACTTTATCTGAAATACAAGCAGCATACTATCAGTCAAATCTGAATAGATACTTTATCTGAAATACAAGCAGCATACTATCAGTCAAATCTGAATAGATACTTTATCTGAAATACAAGCAGCATACTATCAGTCAAATCTGAATAGATACTTTATCTGAAATACAAGCAGCATACTATCAGTCAAATCTGTATAGATACTTTATCTGAAATACAAGCAGCATACTATCAGTCAAATCTGAATAGATACTTTATCTGAAATACAAGCAGCATACTATCAGTCAAATCTGAATAGATACTTTATCTGAAATACAAGCAGCACACTATCAGTCAAATCTGTATAGATACTTTATCTGAAATACAAGCAGCATACTATCAGTCAAATCTGAATAGATACTTTATAATTACTAGCTATCTTGTTATATATGAAATTAAAGAGTATTTAATTTTTTTTAAAAATAGTGTTTAAATAAAGAAATGGATAATTAGGACAAAAACAAAATAAACCTTTTAATCCCATTTAATGTTAATCCCTGATCCTTGTACTATTCAATGCTACTATCCTTGATCCTTATGCCTTGTAGTATTTTCCATTCATTTTTTCTAACTGGACCAGTGGGTGTTTCAACACGAGCTTTTCAACCTGACACTACGTCAAAGAAAGTATTTGTTTAATTCATACAATGCTGATATGAGTTCAGGGGGACATGCCATTAGTTACAGTCTGATGATAGCAATGCATTCTTTCTTATCAACTTAGTTTATCACATTTTGGGGTGTTTGGAGTGGTCATATGTTGTTATGGTGATAGTAACCTGTGAGCTGATGCCTTGGGACAGCCATATAGGGAAAGACCTCTCAGCCTGTTGTACTCATTGTCCAGTCTTTGATAAATTACTGTTGTGAATTGCAATTGTTCATCTTAACCAGAGATAATGACCAAGTTTTCCGACAGAACATAAATTGATGTGTCAATATCGTTACAGTTGGCTTACTACTACCAGCGTAAGGGTGGAAAACATGTCTGATCTGTGCTGACACCTTCCGTGCAGGAGCCTTTGACCAACTCAAACAGAATGCCACTAAAGCTCGTATTCCATTCTACGGGAGGTAACAAACATCATTAACTGCACTTTTAAAATAATTGAAATTTATCATTTTACAATATTTAGTTTCAAATTTGTAACAGGTCACCACTGGAAGCATTTTATAATATTTAACCTTAGATTACAATACTTTTGTATTAAAAATTAGCGCATCAAAATACAAATTCTTCAAAATTTGACAGTTTGCCATGGTCAACAATTTTTCCTGTATGTGTACCTGCCTAATTACTACTTCCAGTGGGTCCTTTTGTTGTGATTAGGGAAATTTCCCTGGTCATCGGCTGACATCAAACAACCCTTTGTTGTAACTTGGGAAACACAGTGATTAAATAATGCTATGAGGTAGCCGGACATACTGACGGATTTGCTGCATCCATATCGACAACGTAGCACATCCGTTCTAAGTGGTTAAATTTAGATCATAAATCAACCTGAGCATGAAAATCCTTGTGTATCTCCTAGTGTAGCAATCAATATTTTTCGGGCACATCATGAGAAGAGGAAAGTTTGAATACTTGGTTACAACTGGCAAAATAAAAGGAAAGAGAGATCGCGGGCGACAAAGAGAGAAAATACTGGATAGCTTGGTGTCATGGCATCGAAAACAGTCAACAACAGAACTGATACGATGCACTGTAGATAGAAGATTGTGGAGAGACATGATCACCTACGCCAACGGTATGGCACATGATGATGATGATCTCCTAGTGTGTTTGTCAAAAAGTTCAAAGAAAATACTATTTTTAGAGCTCCTAATGTTGCAATTCTTCTTCTTCTGCCTTTCAGCTCCCTGTGGAGCATAGGTCTTCAACAAACACTTCCAAGTCGTTCTGTTTCTTGCCATTCTTTTAAGATCATTCCATGTCTTCCCCATCATCTTCATCTCTGCTTCTATCTGTCTTCTCCAAGAATTCCTTGTCTTCATCTTTGTCTTTTCCCCTGGGGATTCCAAAAAAGGGCCTGTTGTGTAATACTCTCAGTTGGCTTCCGCATTGTGTGTCCTATCCAGCGCCATCGTCTTCGCTGTATCTCTTTATCCACTGGTATTTGACTAGTACATTTCCATAATTCTATGTTAATGTTGCAGTTAAATCGTAGTAATGTTTATTGTGATATCGTAGACATGTGAGTCACAGATAGGTATTGTAATCTAGGGTAAATCGTATCCTGTAACAAATAAAACCTTAACTAACACCAATGCAATAATATATCTTCTCATTCAAATCAATGAGATTTGAAATAAAAACTCAGACCCAAACACCTCAGGGCTACTGCACTCAAAAAGTGACCTTTATTCTTCAGTCATATAAGTCATCCCAGCAGATCTGATAAATGTGATAATGCTGTAAATATCTATCTATTGTCCTTTCGAGCCGAAGACAGCACATAGGGCAGAACCACAATCTCAAAAACAGAAACCTTGCGTGCCAAAATGGCACATGTTGCAGAGATCACTGATCTAAAATCTATGGTGCTGTTTCCATAACAATACTTTTTACAATGACAGCTTGTCAAGCCATCGATCAATCTCCTTAGTCGCCTCTCACGACATGCCTGGAAGGTCACAGTGTCACTATTCTTTATTTCCTCATAATGAGGCCCTGGTAACACACGAGATGATACCATAATTAGCACCTTTAGTATTAGCACCATTTGATGGAATAGTAGCATTAGAAAGCAAAATGAAAACAGTAGACCAGAATATATCTGCAAGACAAGACGTTGAAAGATATATATATTGAAGAGTAATATCATTAGACTAAGCAATAGTTGCTTGTCTGAATGTACCAGAGAGCGAGTGCATGATTGATTAGTTTGTATAGCAGATTGATAAACAAATATAATTTAGAAGTGGGTGGGGGTCGGTCCTGGGTGGTCTAGAAGTAAGATGTCTGCCTCTGGAAGTTCTGAAGGTCCAAGGTTCGATCCCCACCACAGGCGGTGAGAAATTTCCACAAATTCTAACCTGTAGTTTCTTCATGGCTTTACCCTCCCCTAGTTTCTGGGTAGTGAGATCTGGCTTCTAGCGCTCTTGGAAAATGAACAAATAAAACAGGAGGTTTCATGTGCACTTAAGCATGTTAAAGGACCCTTGGCAGTTTCAAGTTTAAAAGAGTAGGCCAAGAATGGCCATTGTCCAGGCAAAAAATGTTAAGCAAATATCATCCATGCTGAAGACGGATGTGTCAGGCTGAAAGGCACAGATATCCCAGCTTTGCCATAAACTAGCAAGCAACACAACGAATCCATGCCTACTTACCAGGTGAATGCCAAGAAGTAGTCTCTGTAAGACTGTAACTAATCTTGAGTTATTATTCTTCATCAGCTTTCACCAGTTAAGTAGACATGGTTGTGTTGTGTTTCTAGTTTATGGCAAGCTGCTATGTCAGTGTCTCTCAGCCCATCATATTCATTTTCAGCATGAGTACATTTGCAATTTAAAAAAAAGTAAAGTACCCCCGTCACGCCAAGTGGCGTATAGGGAATATGGTGTTAGTGACCATAAATTTTACAGACCTTCGGCACATGATTTTTTGGGGTAATGTGGTCGGTATTATGCCCATGCCGCTTTACTTTCCCAGAAAAAAATCCGGTACCCATTAAAGGCTGGGTGAACCGGAAGCCGTCGGTTGGGATCGAACCCTACCTCTTGTCTTTTGTAGTCTAGTTCACTAACCACTGAGCTATTGCGGCTACATTTGCAATTAACAATTTTCTAGAGTGCTCATGGGCCTTCTGCTTTTCATCGTTATCCATGATGGCTAGACATCTGATCTCACCTACTTACAGCTCAGGGGAGAGTAAAGCCAATGAAGAAACCACTCATTCAAAGAGAAAAATTTTCCCCACTTTTGGCAGGATTTGAACCAAAACCTTCATGTCCAGGTGCTGACATCTTACCTCTAGATCACTCAACTCTCATCCATGAGACTTAATTTGTTTGAATATCTCTTTTTCCTATTTTTCACTTTGGTAGCCATATGCTCAGGTGTCCTCTGCCATTCAGGTAGATTTGTTTTTGAGAGTTTTAACGTGTCTGCGTAAATTTTTTCCTATTTTTCCCTCCATTCCTTTTCTAGGATTTTGTCTGTTTATTTTTCCTTCCAAAATTACAACTTGAGTGGTCATACCCAGAGAAGATGCATGCAGTTTTCACAGACAGACAGTGGAGCTCGATAGGTGTTGTGTTCATATGAGTTCCAGAAACAACTGCAAGAGCTTCCATTAAGTGGAATTCAGAAGATGCAGTTCAAGGACTGCCAGAGAACATAGGACGTAGAGATAGATAGTTTTTTGCCAGACATAAAGCACCCTGCAAATCAATGTCACTTGCTGTTAAAAATAGAGGAACTCTGCTGTAGTCCTACAAGGCAAGTTAACTGATTTGAGGTCTGTGACCAAGAACAGTAAAAATAAAGCACATGTTAGTGCCCACAATATTTGTGGCAGTGCCCATAATAGTATGTCAGTGTCCATATTGTGTTGTGTGTCTGTGCCAATATTTGTGTGTCAGTGCCCGTACTAGTGTGACAGTGCCCATAATAGTGTGACAATGCCCATAATAGTATGTCACTGCCCATATTGTGTTATGTGCCAGTGCCCATATTGTGTTGTGTGTCAGTGCCCATATTGTGGTGTGTGTCAGTGCCCATATTGTGTTATGTGTCAGTGCCCATACTGTGTTATGTGTCAGTGCCCATATTGTGGTGTATGTCAGTGCCCATATTGTGGTGTATGTCAGTGCCCATATTGTGTTGTGTGTCAGTGCCCATATTGTGTTGTGTGTCAGTGCCCATATTGTGTTATGTGTCAGTGCCAATATTGTGTTGTGTGTCAGTGCCCATATTGTGTTGTGTGTCAGTGCCCATACTGTGTTATGTGTCAGTGCCCATACTGTGTTGTGTGTCAGTGCCCATATTGTGTTGTGTGTCAGTGCCCATATTGTGGTGTGTGTCAGTGCCCATATTGTGTTATGTGTCAGTGCCCATATTGTGTTATGTGTCAGTGCCCATATTGTGGTGTATGTCAGTGCCCATATTGTGGTGTATGTCAGTGCCCATATTGTGTTGTGTGTCAGTGCCATATTGTGTTGTGTGTCAGTGCCCATATTGTGTTGTGTGTCAGTGCCCATATTGTGTTGTGTGTCAGTGCCCATACTGTGTTATGTGTCAGTGCCCATACTGTGTTGTGTGTCAGTGCCCATACTGTGTTGTGTGTCAGTGCCCATATTGTGGTGTGTGTCAGTGCCATATTGTGGTGTGTGTCAGTGCCCATACTGTGGTGTGTGTCACTGCCCATACTGTGGTGTGTGTCAGTGCCCATACTGTGTTGTGTGTCAGTGCCCATATTATTTTATAGACCAGTTACACATCTTATGTGTGATGTGTTTGGTTCTGTGTTAGGTCGAGTGAAAGAAGAAAAAAGCACATCTTTAATTCCTCTTAATACTTTTTCCTCAAAGAACTTGAAGAAGTTTCATATAGAGATATATGTTGTCCATAACTTTGCTTGTTCCAACATATTCTTCACGTATTTGTTTATCAACAGTTACACAGAGATTGACCCCGTGGTTATAGCCCAAGATGGCGTGGAGAAGTTCAAGTCAGAAAACTTTGAGATTATCATTGTGGACACAAGTGGCAGACATAAACAGCAGGACTCATTGTTTGAGGAGATGCTGCAAGTTGATCAGGCTATTGTGAGTAAACATTTTTTTTTTTTGCGCATTCGCCAGTTTTTACCTCTGACGAAGTCCTTAGAGATTAGGAACTGAATTTTGCGTGTTGATCCATTTTTCCCTGGCAGCCATGTGCACAGGGGTCCCTCGCCGCACAAGCAGATAACTCAGTCTTCGGTGGTAGTAAACATGTTTTATAATTTTAATTCATGTTTTCATATTTAGCTTTCCTTTATTATGTTATTTTTTTATCTTCAAACTTGATGTTCTATTGTTATTTATTTAACCTTCACTAAAGGTGTTATGCACAGAAGAATGTTGAGAATACCATGGACAGCTAAGAAGAGTAATGAAAATGTTCTGAAAGAGGCCAAAGCAAAAAGAGAGCTAATTTCCAATATTAGGAAGAAACAATCATCATTTTTTGGCAATGTAATGAGAAGAGAACAGCTGGAATATATTGTAACAACTGGGAAAATTGAGAGACGAAGAGATATAGAGAAGCAAAGAGAAACGATACCAGACAGCTTAAGAGAATGGCTCGGCAGAAGGTCAACAACAGAAATGATAAATAACTGTCAAGATTGAAAGTTGTGGAGAGACATGATGCCAATAGGCATGGTACTTGATGATGATGTTGGTGATGATGAAAGGTGTTATGGAGCCTTGGTGGCTAAGTGGTTAATGTGCTCGCTGTCTGAAGATTTCTTGAAGTGTCGGATTTTTTTTCTGACCAGACCAAGGCTACGGGGTTTCCCCCAGCCTTCAAAAATGAGTACCAAAGATTGTGCTGTGGTCAGTAACATCATATTTTTATATGCCAAGTAAAGAGGGAGGCTTTACTTTTTATTTAAGATGGTATAATGTAACCTTCATTCGTGGTGTCAGAATGTGGCCTTTATTTATATATGGTGTCATAATTTAGCTTTCATTAATGGTGTCATAATTTAGCTTTCATTAATGGTGCCATAATTTAGCTTTCATTAATGGTGCCATAATTTAGCTGTCTTTCTGAATTTAGCCTTTATAATGTTGTCATTTAAAGACAACTTAGCCGTGTCATGGTGCTATTCCCTCAAGATTATGACCTAGAGATTATAACCCAATATTACACTTCTAGCAGCAGTGACATTTTGGAATATCTTAACCTTTGAATTTAACCTTACTCTGTATCATAATTTAACCATACTCTGTATCATAATTTAACCTTACTCTGTATCATAATATAACCTTACTTGGTATCATAATATAACCTTACTTGGTATCATAATATAACCTTACTTGGCATAATAATTTAACCTTACTCTGTATCATAATTTATCCTTACGTGGTATCATAATTAAACTTATTTGGTATCATCATCAAGTACCGGGCCTGCTTGTGTAGGTGATCATTCTCTCCACAATTTTTTGTCTCGACAGTTATTTATAATTTCTGTTGTTGACCTTCTGCCAAGCCATTCTCTTAAGCTGTCTGGTATTTTTTCTCTTTGCTTCCCTCTATCTCTTCATCCCTCAATTTTTCCAGTTGTTACAATATATTCCAGTTGTTTCTTCTCATTACATGACCCAAAAAATGATGATTGTTTATTCCTAATATTGGTAATTAGCTCTCTTTTTGCTTTGGCCTCTTTCAGAACATGTTCATTACTCTTCTTAGCTGTCCATGGTATTCTCAACATTCTTCTGTAAAACTACATTCCCACAGACTCCAGTGATTTTCTTGTCTATTGTCCATGATTCACATCCATATATTAAGACTGGCTCTACATAACATTTAAGAACTCTATTTCTTGTTTCTATTGTCAAAAATGGATAGCATAGTATCTTCCTAATTTTTTGGAAAGCTGCTTTTGCCTGAGCCATTCTGCATCTACCTCTTTTGTACATCTTCTGTCTGAGGTTAACAAAGTTCCCAAATATTTAAATTCATTTACCTGTTTTAATATTGTTCCACTTGTCTTTATTTTGCACTGAGATGCTGTCTTTTTCATTGTTGTTACCATTACTTCTGTCTTGTTGCTATTAAGGCTGAGTTCTTTATTTTTGCTTTCTTTCATTATAATATAATGTCCAACATTTCTTGTAACTCATTTTCACTCTTAGTGATTAAGACTGTATCATCAGCATACCTTAGATTATTTATATTATGACCTCCGATTGTTATTCCAGGCATGCTCCATATGGATCTTAAAATAATCTCACTATAAATATTAAACCAATTGGTGACAGCACACAACCTTGTCTAACACCCTGTTTTATTTGTTTCATCATCATCATCGAGTGCCGTCTCCGCAACGAAGGTTGGCTACCATGGAGCGCCATTCTGCTCTGTCTCTTGCTTTGATGGTGCAGGTTGTCATAGGCTGATTTGTCCATCTTTTAATGTTACTCGTCCATGTAGTCTTGGTCTCCCTCTGCCTCTTTTACCTTATATTTTCCCCTCCAGTATTACTTTTAGTAGGCTGTTGTGTCTTTTAACATGGCCTAAAAATCGCATTTGTCTTGTTTGAATTGTGATTAGTAGTTCTGATTTCATTTTTAGTTGTTTTAAGACTTCATCGTTTGTTTATTTTCCTTTCATCTAATTCTACCTATTCTTCTATATATCCACATTTCAAAGGCTTCAATCTCCTGTTCTGTTTTCTTGTCTAATGTCCATGTTTCTGCACCATATAGGAATATTGAGAAGATGTAACATTTTGCTATTCTTAGTTTTAGCCCTGGTTATTTATTTGTTTACTTGGTATCATAATTTAACCTTACTTTTTATCATATTCTAACCATTGTTTGGCATCATAATTTAACCTGTCACCACCCAAACATGTGCTGTTCGTCATAGGAAAATATTGCCACTAACATCATATTCCCTACAGGCCTATTAAGTGGGGGGGGGGGGGGGGGGGGGAGGCACCTGTAATTTATTTTACATAGTTTTTTTTTTTCAAGATATGATTATTTAATTTTAATCTATTGATATTTAGGCAGCCGCGATAGTTCAGTGATTAGTGAACTGGACTACAAAGGACAAGGGGTAGGGTTCGATCCCAACCGACGGCTTCCAGGTTCACCCAGCCTTAAATGGGTACCGGATTTTTTTCTGGGAAAGTAAAGCAGCATGGGCATAATACAGACCACATTACCCCAAAAATCATGTGCTGAAGGTCTGTAAAATGTATGGTCACTAACACCATATTCCCTATACGCCACTTGGTGTGATGGGGGTACTTTACTTTTTTACTTTTTATATTTGTAAACTGTTATTGTTACCCAATCTGTTTTTAAATAATTTGTTATTATTGTTGTCATTTATTGTGTATTCTATCCATCCACTGTCCTTTCTAGCTGAAGACAGCACTTAGGGTAGAAATTCTAGACTAGCAGTGTCCAATGAGCTTTGTTATCGAGCATCAGCCTTGCTCAGGACCTGCACTGTATCTCGACACACTCTCTCAGTGTGTACAGCACATGAGAAGCCGTCGCACGGATCTTTGATGATGTTCATAATTGTTGTTGTACATTGTCCCATGTTAAATCTAGACTAAACTTTTGTGTATTTCTTTGTTAAAGCTGTTGAGTTTTGGCCTATTTTTGAAATATGTAGAAGGAATTTTGTACATAGCCATTGTTTGTACTGTATTTGGCATGCATAGGTAACAACAAAAAATAAATGATATATTTTTTTTTCTGCTTAGAAACCAGACAACATCATTTTTGTGATGGATGCCACCATTGGTCAGGCTTGTGAAGCACAGGTAATAGAACATTTGTTGATGTCTTCTTCTACCTTTAGCTCCCCGTGGAGCTTAGGTCGTCAACAAACTTTCCAAGCCATTCTGTTTCTTGCCTTCATTCCATGTCTTCCACATCATCTCTATCTCTGCTTTGATCTGACTTCTCCAACATTATTTTGGTCTTCCTCTTTGTCTCTTCCCCTGGGAATTCCAAAGAAGGGCCTGTGTGTAATGCTCTCTGTTGCTTTCCGCAGTGTATGTCCTATCCTGTGCCATCGTCTTCGTTGTATCTCTTTGGTGACTGGTACTTTTCTAATTCTATGTTAGTGATTTTGTCCTGCCATTTCCATTCTTTTATTCTGTGCAAGCATCCATTAATGAAAGTCTGTATCTTCATGATTGTCATTTTTGTTGTTCTCCGTGTTTCACAGCCATATAAAAGGACTGATTTAACATTTTAGTTGAAAAATTAATTTTTGTATTTAATCTAATTCCTTTGGATTTCCATATGTTTCTTAGTGCAAAAAAGACTATTCTTGCTTTTTGTATCCTTATTTTGGTATTGTTTTATATTCCTCCTTTGACTATATACTGCCCATATATATATATATGTAAGATTGTATGTCTAATTTGTTGGTGTGTGCAACATAAATTATGTATTAATAATTAATAGTGGAAAATATCTGGCTTGATAATATAATAAATGGTAAGTGGTAAACTGAATTATGAAGAAATAATAGTTCATCTCTGGCTGAAGCCGGCACATGGGGCAGAAGTAAAAATAAGAACTCTATGCCAAACCATTTGCTCTCATTGTCTTTTCAGTGGTGTCAGACCTTTGAACAGAACTCATACTGTTCTCATATCTTACCAAGTCTCTCTCCTGTGCAAGCCTCTCAATAATAAATGGAGTAAAATATGTTTTGATAATATATTGAACAAATTGTGTTTTGATAATAAATTATGGAATAAATTGTGTTAGATAATAAATAGATAAAAAATATATATTTATTGATAACAGTGGACAGAAATATTTATTTCTCTTCTTCTGCACTACTGCTTATACAGTGAGGTATAGTGGAGGTATGTGTTGCTTTCTGGACATTGCTGGTTGTGTAACTTGGACCTGATTTGCTGTCATCTTGAATTTGTTTACTGACTCTGATTTTGTCTTTCCATCTTTTCCAGATTTATCCTTTTGCCAACTTGTTAATCCCATTTTTCCCCCCAATCTTTATTAATGCAGTCATCTTGTGTTCTGTGTTTTCACCTGTGCTATTTTATGTTTTGAATCAAAGTTATCTTATTGTGCTCATTCTTCATTGCAATGACCTGAGATGCCATTGGTCATTAAGCAATATTGCTACTAGCACCATAATTCCCATACGCCCTAAGGCATTGTGGGAAATCCATTACTTTATTTCCTTTAAAATATTGTTTGTGTACATTGGCAATATCTGATGAGATGATGAAGACATTTTGTTTCTATCTTGTCTGCAGGCCAAAGCCTTCAAAGACAAAGTTGATGTAGCTCCAGGAATCATCATTTTGTTTCTATCTTGTCTGCAGGCCAAAGCCTTCAAAGACAAAGTTGATGTAGCTCCAGGGATCATCATTTTGTTTCTATCTTGTCTGCAGGCCAAAGCCTTCAAAGACAAAGTTGATGTAGCTCCAGGGATCATCATTTTGTTTCTATCTTGTCTGTAGGCCAAAGCCTTCAAAGACATAGTTGATGTAGCTTTAGTGATCATCATTTTGTTTCTATCTTGTCTGTAGGCCAAAGCCTTCAAAGACAAAGTTGATGTAGCTTCAGTGATCATCATTTTGTTTCTATCTTGTCTGTAGGCCAAAGCCTTCAAAGACAAAGTTGATGTAGCTTCAGTGATCATCACCAAGCTGGATGGACATGCTAAAGGAGGAGGAGCTCTTAGCGCGTAAGTGGTTTTTATTGGCCTTACCCAGCATGCACTATTTAGTGCATCTAATCTTGAGTGTATTTTTGTATTTATGTTTATTCTTAAAATAAACGAGGACAGTGGGTGGCCGAATTGTTAATTTGTTGGGTGCAAAACCAGGAGAACGCAGGTTCAGATCTCGGTAGGGTCAAAAGTTATTTTATATTGGGGGCAAATAAAAACTTTGACCTGAACACCTTGTGGCAAATGCATTGGACAAGCTGGCGTTATTCTTTGGTCCTATAAGTATCCCTGGTAAACCCCTATTCTGGTAAAAAGCAGTAAAGATAATTTATTCAATGTAGGGACTGAAGACTTCCTACAGCACATAGGCTGAAAGTGTTCAGTAACTCATTGCTGACTGTTTGAACTCAATGAGCTGCCACAATCTACACAAGTGGCCTTGGATAACCCTCCCAGTGTGGAAATGAGGTAGCTGATGCCCTTTCCAAAACTGGCAGCAAGAAAGCCCAGTACACTCACACTGTCAGCTACACTGAAGCCAATCACTGAATTATATGGAACAAATGCAGAACAAACTGGAAGCAAAAACTGCAAATAATGACATGCAAGATCCAATACATCTGCTACCATGGCATACCCATACCATCTTCCACCTCAGAGCAGACTACTGTAGATTTCTGAGCCACCTTTACTGACTAGAAATAACCCACACTGATGAATGTCACTCCAGTGTCCAGACTCCAGGATACTTTCTTTAGTCATGCAACAACTTTGTTGAACTTCAACATCAAACCTAGCCTGTCTGACTGGGTACCAACGTTCAGACAACTTGTGTTCAATTCCTGCTTGCTGGAAACTGTGTGAATTGTACTTGAGGTTGGGAAAAAAATACCCACGCGGTTGACTCAACCACTAACAGAAATAGGTACCAGGGTATTACTCAGGGAAGGTGAGGAATGCCGCCTCGCATCATGAGTTTTGATGCTTGAATCGACACTATCCAGAAGTCGCAGAACACTTCTGAATAGGCGACCGAGCACATATGGGTGAAAACTCTCGCTAAGACACAGATTCAAGTCTGTACTTTACCTTTACCTGGTCTAATGACATAAACATACAGCAACAAAATTGTGGGGACACTATGAAGACCAGGACTGTGAACTTCATCTGGTGATGGGAAAAGACATTGACCAAAAGCTTCTTAAACACGGAGAAGGAGAGAGAAAAAACTGACAGAATGTATCAGATTGAATGCACCAAGACCAATCAAAATCCTTCTTCACCTCCTTGTAGTAAGCATCAGAAAGGATTGACCAGTTTGGCCAATCAAGTAGGGATCTAAAAGGGATGGCAATTGATACCAAGAAATATTAGTCTTATTTTGTATGTGTCTGACCAGAAGGTGTGGGGTACCACCCACTGTCCTCAATCACAGCACATCATGTCTGTGCCAAGTTGATGCGGCAATTGCAATGGCTTCCCTACTTTTCAATATTCTGTTACAGAAGTTTGAGCATGTCCACACCAAATGTTTGAGGTCTTATTATCAACAAACTTTACCCTGCAGGGACTATGTACATCCTTACATGTTAGTCAAACATTTTGATACAGATTGTTAAATGTGACCAATTTGGAGGTTTAATAAGGTTTTTGTTAGTTGTGAGCCACTGACCCTGTCTTGACAACCACATGCCATCTAACTCCATGGTCTTAAACAGATGGATACAGCTGCCACAGTTGGTTGCACTGTGAGGTTAAGTCCCATATTCTGTACAACAAGCCACAAAATGCAGCTTTAGTAGCCAACAAAGAAATCCAGAAACAGCATATTGTGGCTTTTAATTTATTGACGTTTCCACAATTATTTACCCTATAACTTTGGATTTCTCTTATTGAAATCTGTTTTCTCGACTTCCTGAGCAAACTGTCTGAACAAGCTGTTTAAAAACCATTTTCTTTTTATTTTCTCGCTGTTATTTCAAATTAAAAAAAAAAATTTGAAAAACGACTTGGCCACAGCGTGGTATACCCCTAATAGTAAATGTGTTAAAGCATTTTTTGTGTGTGTTCAAGTTAGAAGATTATGCTCTCCTGCTTGCACCATCGTTTGTTGCCCTAGAAATGTGCCATGTCAGAATGTATGACACTTTCAATCTTATCTCAAACAGAGTTGCAGCCACCAAAAGTCCTGTGATCTTTATTGGCACTGGGGAGCACACAGATGATTTTGAGCCATTCAAAGTCCAGCCCTTTGTCAGTAAACTCTTAGGTAAGCTGGTGACTTTAATGTCACAAAACATTTGTGCCTTTCATCATGTGCCACCTAGAATTGGACACGAGATTTTTCATGACTTTTGTCTTTTAAGATTCTCATGCTTTATGCAGTTGTTTGGATGGTCAAATATTTTTCCTTCATTACTCTTTACTCTTATTAACCCTAGATTACTATACCTATCTGTAACTGACATGTTTACAATACTGTAGTAAAAATTACTATCACTTAAATGTAACATTAGGAGCTGTAAAATAATAAAGGTAAAGTACGAGACTTGAACCGGCATCTTAGCATGCGAGTTTACACCCATATATGTAAAATAGTATTTTCTTTGAGCTCTTGACAAACAGCTGTGTGTTTACAATAGGAGAAACACAAGGACTTGGATTTCCTGGCTTAGATTAATTTATTACATGAAATTTCACAGCTTTGACCGGATGTGTTACAATGTCTATCGGTATGGTTGCTGTAAGTCTGTCAGTATGTTCAACTATCTCATAATATTATTCGCTGTGTTTCCTTAGTCACAAAGGGTTGTTTCATGTCAGCTGACAACAAGAGAAAATTTCTCTGGTCACAGCCAAAAAATGAAATGAGGAAAGACAACCAATTTTTTTAAAATTGGCCTTTTTTTTTTTTTTTTTTTTTGCATTATACAGTTGACCTTTCCTTTCAAGCTGTAGCCGGCCCATAGGGCGTAGACCAAGATACTCCTTCTCTTATCAAAATTTTTGTTCTAGCAGTTTTCAATTTTTTTAAAGATATTTTATCAAATCTCGCCATTTGTCTCTGTTCTGTGCAAGCAGCTCTATCTCATTGAGGGAGCCGATTATACAATTATATCTCAAAAAATATTTTAAAATCCTGCATCAACAGAAACAAATCCACAACTCAGTGGTCACCAGAAGTAGTAATTAGGAATGTACATGAAGAGGGTGTTTGCCCACGGCAAACTCAAATTTGGAAGAATTTGTGTTTTGATGCTGTAATTCTTACTACAGTAGCGTAATCTAGGGATAAATATTTTCACAATTCCTAGTTATTGTTATAGTCATCAGTTCTTTTCATGTTGTTTTTACATAGTTCACCATTAGTTCTTCTTGTGTTCTCATTAAACATTGCCCCATCATTTTTTCTAATGTTTACACAGTGGGAGTGCACCATTAGTTCTTCTTATGTTCTCATTAAACATTGCCCCATCATTTCTAATGTTCTCATTAAATATTGCCCCATCATTTCTAATGTTCTCATTTAACATTACCCCATCATTTCTAATGTTCTCATTAAACATTGCCTCATCATTTCTTCTTATATTCTCTTAGTAAACATTGTCCCTTTATTTCTTCTTATGTTCTTATTAAACATTGCCCCATCATTTCTTCTTATGTTCTCATTAAACATTGCCCCATCATTTCTAATGTTCTTATTAAACATTGCCCCATCATTTCTTCATATGTTCTCATTAAACATTGCCCCATCATTTCTAATGTTCTTATTAAACATTGCCTCATCATTTCTTCTTATGTTCTCATTAAACATTGCCCCATCATTTCTTATGTTCTCATTAAACATTGCCCCATCATTTCTAATGTTCTTATTAAACATTGCCCCATCATTTCTTCTTATATTCTCTCAGTAAACATTACCCCATCATTTCTTCTAATGTTCTCCTTAAACATTGCCCAATCATTTCTTCTTATATTTTCTCAGTAAATATTGTCCCTTTATTTCTTCTAATGTTCTTATTAAACACTGCCCCATCATTTCTTATGTTCTCATTGAACACCGTACCGTCATTTCTTCTAATGTTTTTGTTACAGAGTTTCTCCTATCATTATCTCTTCAATGTTCTTATTCTTCTTCTAATCATATGCTTTGCTTGTTTTATCATCAGGTATGGGTGACATTGAGGGATTGATTGACAAGGTCAATGAACTTAAACTGGATGACAATGAAGAACTCATGAAGAAACTGAAACATGGTGAGTGCATTCAAATATGATTCTTTCGAGGATTGTTTTACTAGTTCAAACAGAGGAGTCATTTGATATCAGTGTATGCTGATCCACTTGAAACCTTTATTGTCTTCATCAATTTATTAATAACCATTTGTCATTATCTGTTGCCATACCAGTTGGTGTAGGTGATCATCTCTCTCCACATCACTCAGTCCTTCATGCATGTCATAACTTCATTCTGTGATCTTTTATTAAGCCATTTGGATAAGCTGTTCAATATGTTTTCTCTTGGTTTTTCTTTGCTCTTCTCTCCATTCATTTTGTCTGTTGTTATAGTATTCCCAATGCCTTTTTTCGCATGACAAGCCCAATAAATGTAGATTGTCTCTTTCTGATGATATTTCTAGTTTCTCCAGCTCTGTTTTTGAACAACCTTCATTGGACCTGAAGGAGCACCTGAGGAGTGTGTGGCTGTGTGACAAAAGCTACCGTTCCAGTGGCTGAAAAGTTGGTGTACGGTGTTCGAAACCTGCAGTAGACAAAGGATTTTTTTAATATAGGGAATGAAATAAAAATCCTGAGTCTCACTTATCGTGGTGACTGCTTTGACTAAGTGACCTTTATCCCTCAGGTCCTGTCGTGAGCCCCTTGACATACTCCAGTAATGGTAAATGAGTTATTTGCGGGTTATCATCATTGCACTCCAAACATATCTATAGGTGCTCAGATCCCCTCATCATTAAGTCTTGCAGTGTCCAGCGACTGACGACTCCAGTTCTGTGTTGGTTGATAAGTCTTTTTATATGCCCTCTGAGTTTCTTGTTTCTGACTGTGTCCATCTTAACTACCATCTCTTTCATCCAAAGGAGTGATGTGAACTCATGGTTGTCAAAGTCTTTTGCCCTTCCGGCATCTCGGAGGGCATTAATTTATTTTACTCTCAGGCTTTTCTTTTTGCTAAATGTGCTCCCGCCGCATATTCTTGGTGTGAATTCTAATACTTGATGTGATGTTAATGACAGCTCTAGACCTCTACAATTTGACTACGGGGAATTTATAGATGAATTGTGTGGACAAGGAAGAAAAAAATGATGAAGTCTTTAGAACAGAATGGCCTCACTGCAGGTGGGGCATTCCCATATCCACTGAGCTCCTATTCCAGCAACCAAAAAAGTGCTCATCACGATCATCCATATTGTTGTATTGAATGTGTTGCTTTCTGTAAAAATGGTGCACAGCTCATAATGAACACTTCTGGGTCAAAGTAACAGCCATCTACAGGCAACATAATCTCCATGCGCCTCACATCAATTCTGATGTAGACTTCATGATCATTGAGTGTGTCCCAAGAATCGCTTTCCTAAAAAATGAAGCCAGGTCCACTTCAGTGAAACACTTGATCTGACCGCAGTTATTTGCAGTCGAACACAGATCTCACATCCCGTCCCAGTGCAAAGCTGGGACCTGGTACCATTCCACTACACAAATAAATAATAGTAGACCAGAAATAAATAATAGTAGACCAGAAATAAATAATAGTAGACCAGAAATAAATAATAGTAGACCAGAAATAAATAATAGTAGACCAGAAATAAATAATAGTAGACCAGAAATAAATAATAGTAGACCAGAAATAAATAATAGTAGACCAGAAATAAATAATAGTAGATCACAAATAAATAATAGTAGATCACAAATAAATAATAGTAGATCACAAATAAATAATAGTAGACCAGAAATAAATAATAGTAGACCAGAAATAAATAATAGTAGACCAGAAATAAATAATCTATCTATCTATTGACCTTTCGAGCCGTAACCGGCCCATAGGGCGTAGACCAAGATACACCTTCTCCTATATGGATTTTTTTTTTTTTTTTTTTTTTTGTTCTAGCAGTTTTCTTTTAAAGATATTTTATCAAATCTCGCCATCTGTCTCTGTTCTGTGCAAGCAGTTCTATCTCATTGAGGGAGCCGACTCCTGCTGCTCTTGCCTCTCTCATCAATGTTCTTCTCAGTGTCTCCCTGGGTCTTCCTCTTTTTCTTTTACCTGTTGTTTCCCATATGAGGGCTTGCTTTGCTATTCGGTTATTATCTCTTCTCATCACATGTCCAACGTATGACCATCGTCTTTTCTTTATTACTGAAGATATTAGTGGTTGATTGGCGATTTCTCTAATTTCCTCATTTGTTTTGAATTCGTTCCATGCTATACCAAGTATTTTCCTTAGACATTTATTTTCGAATGCGTTCAACTTTGTTTCTATATCTCTTGTTGTTTCCAGCTTTCACACGCATACGTAAGGGTTGATAGTACATTTGATTTGAATAGCCTAAGTTTTGTGTTTGTGCTGATAAGTTTTGATTTCCACAACTTTTCAAGGCTTCTGAAAGACATTGCTGCTTTAGCTATTCTGATTTTAATTTCTTTGCTCGTATCCCCTTCTCGATCAATGTGACTTCCAAGATAGATAAAGTGATCGATCTCTTCTACTGGTTTGTTTTCCATGTATATTTTGTCACCTGTTGGAATTAAACTAGTCATGACTTTAGTCTTTTCATGATTGATCTCAAGCCCAATTTTGCTGGCTATTGATGATAGTTCATTTGTGTTTTCCTGCATCGTTTTTATCTGACTGCTGATGAGGACTATGTCATCAGCAAAGTCGAGGTCCTCCAAATGGTCTCCTTGTATCCATTCGATGCCTTTATTACCAGTGCAGCATTTCTTCATTATGAAGTCCATAACAATTCCAAATAACAAGGGCGATAAAATACATCCTTGTTTAACCCCAGTTTCTATTGGGAAACATTCGCTCAGTCCTTCCTCTGTTCGAACTGCACATGTGTAACCATCATACATGTCTTTGATAATATTTATGATTTTTGATGGTAAACCATATTGCTTCAGAATTTTCCACAAAGAATCTCTATGAATACTATCAAATGCTTTTTTGAAGTCGATGAAGTTAAGTACAAAAGGTTTTTGCTTTTCAATGTGTTCCTCCAATATAAGTCGTAGAGTGAAAATGTGGTCAATACAGCTTCTCCCTTTTCTAAACCCAGCCTGTTCTTCACGCATTACTGTATCTATTGAATCCTGTATTCTATTTAGGATGATTTTGCAGAATAACTTTGAGGCAACTGACAAAAGTGTCACGCCTCTCCAGTTGTTACAATCTCTAAGATTGCCCTTTTTTGGGATCTTAACAATGATTCCTTTTTTCCATTTATGAGGCGTCTTCTCTGTTTTCCAAATGATGTTGAACATTTTTTGGAGATGTATTAGATTATATAAATTATATAAATAAATAATAGTAGACCACAAATAAATAATAGTAGACCAGAAATAAATAATAGTAGACCAGAAATAAATAATAGTAGACCAGAAATAAATAATAGTAGACCAGAAATAAATAATAGTAGACCAGAAATAAATAATAGTAGACCAGAAATAAATAATAGTAGACCAGAAATAAATAATAGTAGATCACAAATAAATAATAGTAGACAAGAAATAAATAATAGTAGACCACAAGTAAATAATAGTAGACCAGAAATAAATAATAGTAGATCACAAATAAATAACAGTAGACCCACAAGTAAATAATAGTAGATCACAAATAGATAATGGTAGTTCACAAATAAATAATTGTAGACCATAAATAAATAAATAATTTATCAACGTTTTGAGCCGTGGCCGGCCCATATGGCTTAGACCCAAATAAATTTTCTTTCTAGCAATCTTGACCACAAACCCGTGACAACAAAAAATATAATAGCAGATCAAATATAAATAACGGTAATCTAACAAATAGATAATAACAGATCAAGGTAAATAATGATGTGCGGGTTCGACCCTGCTTCAGACCATATACTGTTCTTTGGTTTTTTTTCTGTTGTTTATTTGTCATTTTGTCTGAGCGCTGTAATACATACCTCTTCCTTCTATAATTCCCTAAATAATGATGTCATTTGACTATTTAAAATATTATGGAGATGAAAAAAAAAAATAAAGAGAACCTTGGACGTGAGCCCCATTGTGTCAGTACACCTATGTACTACCTGCATGACTATGCTGTGACTAGAACCTGCCTCCACCCACTGCTCAACCCATGGGGCGTCCCAGCGTGTCACGTGAGCATTGGAGGTCAAGCATTATCCAATGACATGGCAGTATCTCTACCAGCGGTCTGGGGACTTTCCCACAGGCAGGAGGAAGCACTAGGGCTTCAGTCTGTGGCCTGTAAAGCAGGTTGCCAAGGTACTCAGCAGCCAGTTTGCTTTTGCTCCTTTATATACTCGTCCACAGTACCCAGTCTGTCCACTCAGGTCCAGCTATTTCCATGAGGTTATTTTTAGAGTACCAGCAATTACTTGTTGAGGATAATATGTCTGAATTTTAGTTACCATTTTTTTTGTCTTTATATTTTAAACATTTATTTCTGAAGATATCATCCATGTGTTTTAGATTTGATTAAAAAATTAGCTGATATAGGATTGTAAGATTAGTAATAGTATTACCTCCCTTGGTGACGTTTAAAGCCTTCGATTATTTCCCTTGAATTAAAAAAATTATATTACTTTCCTTTTTTTAAAAAAAAAAAAATACATTTGGCAAAGTGTAACTTAATTTTTTTTTTAAACAATCATGACATGTTACAAATAAATACTGCATTGTTACAAAAAAATTATGTTACTTGATGTTTTTTAAAATAAAAAGTATTAAGAAACTACTTACAATTATATCTTACAATCAATACTTCAAGTAAACCCTCTACAATTTGTTTGTTATAATCTGTTACTACAAGCAACTAGAAAAATTATATGAAGGTATGTCACTGAGCTTTGAGCCTAATCTAGAGAAGATGAGTCTCCTGGATGAGTAACAAAATATGTATAAAATAAAATGATGAATGAAAGAAATGTAAATAAGATATTCAATTATTGGAAGATAATGCTGTGATGGCCAATGAAAACACTTGCTGTATACCATCTGATGGTTATCTTCTTTAATATCAGCAATAACATCTATTTATGGTTCATATTTAACTCTCACAAGTACTTACATCTGACAATGCTGCTGCCCTCAGCTTTCGCAGGTTTCTGTCAGTTGTTTTTATTCTGTCTTTCACAATTCTGTCTTTCTTTCACAATTCTGTCTCTCTCTCACAATTTCCTACTCTCTCTCTCAATTATGTCTCTCTCTCTCATAATTTCCTACTCTCTCTCACAATTCTGTCTCTCTCTCACAATTCTTCTGGAGTCCGCTGCAAAATAAGACTTGCTGTGGTTTCTAGATCTGTTTTGAATACTTAACCCATCCATCCCCAATATCTATTTCTTATTACTGTGTACACACATGCATTTAAGTTGTAATAAGATACTATGAATTTTATGATACCATGGATTCTGTACCTTTGTGTAGATCTTGCCAATGGTTGCTTTTTCTCCTCCTACATTAGTGTAATTAAAACTAATATCGTCTATCTGTTTATGCTAGTATGAAATTCATATATCATTTTGCTGAAATAATCTATTTGTTAAATTCCTTTCTAAATGCAGGTCAGTTTACGTTGAGAGACATGTACGAACAGTTTCAGAACATCATGAAGATGGGACCTTTTAGTCAGATTATGGTGAGTGGCTACAAAGCATGAAAATTTGTGTTGAACCTTTTTATTGAAAGAGCATTTTTTCATATTTGTGTGCAGAATTTTAGATTCTGTTCTTTCAAATTCTGAACATATTCATTACGATGAGCCACAAAAACTGGCTCTAAATACCATTGAACTGAGGAGCCTTGGATGAGCCAGTTCTTGCAATTTTTCATTTATTGATGTTTCTACAGTTGTGTCCACAATAGCCTCTTTTATGATTTTCTGAGCAAATTATCCTAAAAATACTGTTTTAGATCAATTTTCATTTGTTTTTTCACTATTTCAATTTTTTAATTTGCAAAAAATGGCTGTTCCTCTTTGTGTTAAATCCCTACGTAAGGAAAGTGTTGACCTATAATTTTTACATGCTTTTACATATTTGAAACAGATTTTGATCAGAAAAATCAAATAGTACTTTTCCAGTCTTGTTACCTTGTAGCTCTGATGTATTTCATGATGAGTAAGAAAATATTTTTTTTTTTTTAAATCATGTATTTTACATCCATTTCATGCTTTTAAAAAAAAATAAAACATTATTTTTATTATTGGGAGCCGCGATAGCACAGTGGTTAGTGAACTGGACTACAATGGACAAGAGGTAGAGTTCGATCCCAACTGACAGCTTCTGGGTTCACCCAGCCTTAAATGGGCACCAGATTTTTTCTGGAAAAGTAAAGCGGCACAGGCGTAATACCGACCACATTACCCCAAAAATCATGGGTTGAAAGTCTATCTATCTATCTATCTATCTATCTATCTTTCGTTCGCCTGAAGTATTGTCTATATCTGCAATGTCGTTTCCTGTATAAATTTTACTGTCTTTTGTAATTCTTGCAGTGGCCCATATAATTTTGTCTGTAGTGTTGTATCTATGGACCAATGGATTTTCCTCAGTCTACTTTATTCAGTGCAGTCTTGAAGTATGTGTTCAGCAGTCTGGGGTGCCTGTCCACATGTACAAGTAGTTGATGTGCCGATCTTGAATTTTGTATACATGTGACTATGGAGTCGATTGTGTCCTGTTCTTAGGCGTATAATGATAACTTGTTCATATCTATTCATATTATGAAAGGCATCCTGATTTGGGGCTTGTGGTCCTCTGATTGATTTGATTATCTGTTTCTTATGATGGTATGTAACTGGTGTATCTAGTTGTGTGCCTGTTGAACCTTCCTTTGCCAACTGATCTGCTTTCTCATTTCCTGGTATTCCACAGTGAGACGGGATCCACTGCAGGGCAACCCTGTGGTGCTTGCAGAGTTCAGTCAATAAGGTCTGCAGATGTGGTAATTTTCTGGATTGTAGTGCCTGGAGTACTGATCTTGCATCTGTTAAAAACACTACAGGCTGTGGGCTAAGATTACTGTTCAGCAGTTTTTCTATTGCCAACTTTATTGCTTGTATTTCTGCATCATAATTGTGACAATATTTCCCTGTTGCTATTTTATTCATATCCCTAGTGTTATTTGGGTACTCTATATATGCACCTGCTCCCCCATTCTTTACTGCATTCTGTGCTGATCCATCTGTGTACACACGGATCCATAGGTCTTGTGGGTATTCTTCATCCAGGAAACTGAGAGTTATTGTTTTTCGCTGTAGACTATTTTGTTCCTCTTTGTCAACTATTCCTTTCACTTCTGTCCGTATTTGAACTGATAATCCTGATTCATCTGTCCAGGGAGTCTGTTCTGGTATGGGCAGAAGGGGTTTAACAACTCTTGGCATGTCTGGTGTTTGTCTACTAATACGCTTGGCTTGGTGGATAAAGCTGCTTCTCTTAAGTCGTCCCAATGCAAGATTTTGGAATCTGTCCTTCATTGGATGTCTCGGCATGCATACAAATTTTTCTGCCTGTATCAGCACCCTTGTGTCTCTCCGTTCTCTCAGTGCTGGTATCCTCCACAATTTCTCCATCTCCAATATTGGTGTTGATTTCATTGCTCCTGTGATGACCCTAAGTGCCTGGTTTTGTACTTTGTCCAGTTCTTGCAATGTGGTGTTTGATGCTGAGCACCATGCGGATGATCCATATTCTAAATGTGGGCGTATACTCTGTTGGTAAACTTTACTGAGTATTTTCCCACTCGCACCCCATGTGGTTCCACACAACTTTCTTAGAATAGCCAATTTCCTCCTTGCTTTTTGGGTTGCCTTATTTATCTGCTGTTTCCAAGATAGTTTGTTATCAAATGTAACTCCGAGATATGTAGCTTGTATGTCTTCTTTCACAGGCTCATTGTTTATGTAGATGGCTCCTGCTTTTTGTTTTGGGGAGAGTGTGAAAAGTGTAGTACTGCATTTGTCTGTATTGATGCTGATACACCATCTATTTGTCCATGAATTCAGTGCATTCATAGCTCTTTGTAGCAATTTGGAGGCCACTGTTGCATACTCCTCTGTGCACCACATTACCAAGTCATCTGCATACATTGCCACTTTGATGCCATGTGGTAGTTCAGTAACTAGGTCATTGATGTAGATCAGAAAAAGTCTATAAAAAAATATGGTTACTAACAGGGGGGGGGGGGAAGAGAGAATGGTCTAGAGGTAAGATGTTGACCTCTGTACATGAAGGGTCTATGGTGCAAATTTCACCACGTGCAAGTTCCATTAACAAAAAAATTTTTTTTTACTTTTTATCTGTGATTTCTTCATGATTTTCCCCTGGTCTCTGGGTAGTGGGATACGATGTCTAGCCCTCTCAAAGTAGTGAGATCCGATGTCTAGCCCTCTCATAGTAGTGAGATCCGATGTCTAGCCCTCTCAAAGTAGTGAGATCCGATGTCTAGCCCTCTCAAAGTAGTGAGATCCGATGTCTTGCCCTCTCATAGTCGTGAGATCCGATGTCTAACCCTCTCAAATAACAGCGAAAAACAACAGTGTCCTGTGTACACGTTAACTAACCCATGGTAGTTAAAGCCTAGGCATAGTTGTTAAGCTAAGACAGATATGTAGGACTGAAAGTTGCAGATATTGCAGCTCTGCTGTAAACTAGCAACACTCTACATCAGGGATCCCACTGAATCGCTGAATGCTACGAAGAAGAAGGAAGGTAAATCAGGTCTGAAAAAAGGAAGGTAAATCAGGTCTGAAAATTGACAGGTTATATTATATGAGGTTGAATGTATTAATAGCATAACTTTACTGTAAGCACACAGGACACAGAATGAAATAAATGCTTTTTTCATGGTTTAATTAGAAGTTTTTTTTTTTGTTTACATTTTTTTTACATTGAGAAACTAGGCCTGACATTTGTGTGTTTTAATGTGGTTTCTAGGGCATGATTCCAGGATTTAGCTCTGACTTCATGACTAAGGGCAGTGAGCAGGAGTCTATGGCTAGATTGAAGAAGCTTATGACCATTATGGACAGCATGAATGATCAGGGTAGGTTGTACTTATCTGACCTTTTGAAAGGAATTTTGTTGAACAGAATAGCAAGAACTATCTCTGTCTTCTAGTTCTTCAAACTTTGATCCAAACTTTTACAAACATTAGTTGTTTACGCTAGTTGATGTACTTTGTACTTTTTTGGAACAAATCAAAATTTGAGATTAACTGTGGTACTGGGTGTATTTTTTTTTAAAAAATGTATCATAAAATACTTTGTGAACAATGGAATGAATTAAAGACTAGTGTAGTAATAATAGAGATGGCCATGCAAGGAGGAATCTTATCTGTAATCATAAAAAGAAGATTGGCATATATCAGTCTTTCGATGAGAATAAATAACCAGAGAACCACATAACCTTCAAATATGAAACAACAGAAACAATTTTTAATAGGACAACTTCAATAGACATTAACTCTTTCTGAACCATAACTCTTTCTGAACCACTAACTGTCACAACGGTTCCACTTAATGAAGGTACTGCTGAACTAAAAACTGACACTTCGGCTCAGACCGAGATTGGTTGAATATATTAAAGCAGAGTAACGATTCTGCATAAATATTCACCAATACTTGTAATCAAATATCTAGAAGAAGCTTCATAATTACTTCTTTCGATTACCATGTGGTATTTTCTTTATGTAGATATTGTGGTTGAATTTTTTTTATGTAAATGTGTTTTTTTTCTGACAAATAGTGGCCACACCATTTTTTGTGTGCCTAATTTCATTATTTGTGGTCATAAATGCATCAAGTGAAGTGGATTTTGAAGAACTTTAGATTAGTTTGTGTATAATTTTGAGAATAATGGATAGCAACATACTTCTAATCAGGGAAAAATAGAGGTACATGAAATATTGTATTTTGAATTGAAAATTATCTGCCTTTGGTATACTATTTATAATAAATAATATATTTTTCCTTTCAGATATCATCAATAGATTGTTATATTCATTTTCTTCAACCATTTTCCTTTTCAGTGATGTATAACATGTACCACATTTAATTATATTATTGCGTGAAATTGTAAAACAGAAAAGGATACCTAATGGAATTTTTCTAAATTGAAAATTTATCTGGTCCGAACCGAAAGAAAAACCTCAAATCTGCCAGAGTTTGGAAAGGGTTAAGAAGAATGCTGATAGGATAAGCAACGATACCAGACATTAACTACCCTACTGATAAGGAACTAACACAAAAACTCTGTAGAGGTTATTTTGCTTGAAAACAGTTCCTGGAAAGTAATTTGAAAAAAAAAAAGATAAATTGCAACAGAAACTGATTATGTCACTAGAAATGCTGACTGCAATAATTGTAGGCGGTCATGTCCTTCCCCAGTCTTCTATCTAGAGTACATCATATCAATTCTGTTGTTGACTGTTTTCTATGCCATGATCACCAAACTATCTAGTATCTTCTCTCTTTGTTGTCTGCTATCTCTCTTTCCCTGTATTTTGCCAGTTGTAAACTAGTACTCCAACTTTTCTCTGTTCACGATGTGCCCGAAAATGTAAATTGTTTCTTTCTGTTATTTTTTTAGGAGCTTCCTTTTTGTGTTGGCCTCTTTGAGAATATCCTCGATTTTTTTAGCTGTCCAGAGAACTTTCAACATTCTTCTGAGAAATCCTACCTCTGTGGCCTCAAATCATCCTTTTATTTATTTGTCTGCTGTCCATGATTCACTTCTATATGTCAGAATTGGCTCTATATAGCACCGTTGAACTCTCTTTCCCACTTCTATTGACATAGACTTGTTGCACAAGAGATACATGATTTATTTTATGATAGATATATTACTTGAATATGCTGACCAAGTGTAACAATTGATCTAATTGCTTGTTATCAGAGCTCGACAGTCTAGAGGGAGAAAAGCTGTTCTCACGCTGTCCTGGCAGGGTCACACGTGTTGCCAGAGGAGCCGGGGTCTCATCTCGGGAGGTCAACGAGCTGCTCACTCAGTACAAAAAGTTTGCACAGATGGTGAAGAAGATGGGCGGCATCAAGGGACTTTTCAAGGGTCAGTTCAAATGGTTGTCTTCAGCAAAACAGTCAGTTCAACTGGTTGTCTTCAGTAAAACAGTCAGTTCAAATGGTTGTCTTCAGTAAAACAGTCAGTTCAACTGGTTGTCTTCAGTATATTTTTTGAATCAGCAAAACAGTCAGTTCAAATGGTTGTCTTCAGTATATTTTTTGAATCAGCAAAACAGTCAGTTCAAATGGTTGTCTTCAGTATATTTTTTGAATCAGCAAAACAGTCAGTTCAAATGGTTGTCTTCAGTATATTTTTTGAATCAGCAAAACAGTCAGTTCAAATGGTTGTCTTCAGTATATTTTTTGAATCAGCAAAACAGTCAGTTCAAATGGTTGTCTTCAGTATATTTTTTGAATCAGCAAAACAGTCAGTTCAAATGGTTGTCTTCAGTATATTTTTGAATCAGCAAAACAGTCAGTTCAAATGGTTGTCTTCAGTATATTTTTTTCATTTTCTGAATCATGGAAAGGCAAAGCAGTCAGTGAACACTTTGTGGTGTCCTGTCTTTTCTCTCTTGGTGGTTGAAAGGCAAAGCAGTCAGTGTGGCCAACACATTCATGGTATCTTGTAGAGCAACATCAGAGTCTCCTTCCATACATAGTCCTAGGCCAACATTTAGCACAGTTCTCAAGTCAGTCCCACTTTGACTACCATTCTTGATTTGGTCTGCCTGTCTTTCATTCTCCCATTCCTGACCCAGATCTTCTCATTATCCAGTTCTTGATTGCAAATTTTATCTGACTAAAATGTTCTGAGAACTTTCGTCAGGCATGTTGTGTCTGTCTTGATCTCTCTGCAAAGGGTACCCTAAGTCTGGTTCATCTCTCTTGTAGTTTTTTGCCAAGAATATTTGACTTTTCTGCAACTCTTTCTCTCTCTTTCACTAGCATACTTTTGATTAAAATAATAATAATTAAAAATTCATATTTTTGTAATGAAAATGAGGGCACTATTGAAACAAGAAAGATAGTAAGTCCAGTAGTCTACCCTTACACGGATTTAATCCTGACGGCTCTGCTGTTAACCTGTAAGAGCCTGCTAAAGTAAACATTTACTATACAGCCTGCGAACTATATATCTAGGCAGTAAAATGTCCAGAGATGGAGACATGACATCAGAAATTATGACACACATCGCACTAGCATCAAATGGAAACATAACATCAGAAAGTATGACACACATCGCACTAGCATCAAATGGAGACATAACATCACAAATTATGACACACATCGCACCAACATCAAATGGAGACATAACATCAGAAATTATGACACACATCACACTAGCATCAAATGGAAACATAACATCAGAAAGTATGACACACATCACACTAGCATCAAATGGAGACATAACATCAGAAATTATGACACACATCGCACCAGCATCAAATGGAGACATAACATCAGAAATTATGACACACTTCGCACTAGCATCAAATGGAGACATAACATCAGAAATTATGACACACATCACACTAGCATCAAATGGAAACATAACATCAGAAAGTATGACACACATCGCACTAGCATCAAATGGAGACATAACATCAGAAATTATGACACACATCGCTCTAGCATCAAATGGAGACATAACATCAGAAATTATGACACACATCGCACTAGCATTAAATGGAAACATAACATCAGAAAGTATGACACACATCGCACTAGCATCAAATGGAAACATAACATCAGAAAGTATGACACACATCGCACTAGCATCAAATGGAGACATAACATCAGAAATTATGACACACATTGCACTAGCATCAAATGGAGACATAACATCAGAAATTATGACACACATCGCACTAGCATCAAATGGAGACATAACATCAGAAATTATGACACACATCGCACTAGCATCAAATGGAGACATAACATCAGAAATTATGACACACACCACACTAGCATCAAATGGAAACATAACATCAGAAAGTATGACACACATCGCACTAGCATCAAATGGAGACATAACATCAGAAATTATGACACACATCGCACTAGCATTAAATGGAAACATAACATCAGAAAGTATGACACACATCGCACTAGCATCAAATGGAAACATAACATCAGAAAGTATGACACACATCGCACTAGCATCAAATGGAGACATAACATCAGAAATTATGACACACATCACACTAGCATCACATGCTTTCAACAAATTGATGAACATTGGGAGATCCAAAGTACTCAGTAAATGAACAAAGTTTAAACTGTTCAATTCCTGTGTGATACCAGTGCTAACAAATGGATGTGATACCAGTGCTAACATATGGATGTGATACCAGTGCTAACATATGGATGTGATACCAGTGCTAACATATGGATGTGATACCAGTGCTAACATATGGATGTGATACCAGTGCTAACATATGGATGTGATACCAGTGCTAACATATGGATGTGATACCAGTGCTAACATATGGATGTGATACCAGTGCTAACATATGGATGTGATACCAGTGCTAACATATGGATGTGATACCAGTGCTAACATATGGATGTGATACCAGTGCTAACATATGGATGTGATACCAGTGCTAACATATGGATGTCAGAGTTGGAAAGCAACTAAAATGTTAGATAGGAAATAAACGCCTTTGAAAATAAATATCTCCATAGGATCTCAAACATAAACTGGAAAGAATAGATTTCAAATGAGCAGAGAAGAGATGAATCAAAATAAGAATAAGCCTTGAGCCTTATAAGAAAAAGGTGTTGGGAATACACTGGGGTTGTGCTGAGAATGATGAAGAAAAAGGTGTGGGAATAATACACTGGGGTTGTGCTGAGAATGATGAAGAAAAAGGTGTTGGGAATAATACACTGGGGTTGTGCTGAGAATGATGAAGAAAAAGGTGTTGGGAATACACTGGGGTTGTGCTGAGAATGATGAAGAAAAAGGTGTTGGGAATACACTGGGGTTGTGCTGAGAATGATGAAGAAAAAGGTGTTGGGAATAATACACTGGGGTTGTGCTGAGAATGATGAAGAAAAAGGTGTTGGGAATAATACACTGGGGTTGTGCTGAGAATGATGAAGAAAAAGGTGTTGGAAATACACTGGGGTTGTGCTGAGAATGATGAAGAAAAAGGTGTTGGAAATACACTGGGGTTGTGCTGAGAATGATGAAGAAAAAGGTGTTGGAAATACACTGGGGTTGTGCTGAGAATGATGAAGAAAGACTCCCTGTCGGGCATTTTTCTGGAAACATCTAGTAAAACAAAGTAGACCAAGAACATCGCTATACAGAACAATTAATAGGGAAGGCTCTATCATGGGACAAAGAAACAACCAAGAACATCGCTATACAGAACAATTAATAGGGAAGGCTCTATCATGGGACAAAGAAACAACCAAGAACATCGCTATACAGAACAATTAATAGGGAAGGCTCTATCATGGGACAAAGAAACAACCAAGAACATCGCTATACAGAACAATTAATAGGGAAGGCTCTATCATGGGACAAAGAAACAACCAAGAACATCACTATACAGAACAATTAATAGGGAAGGCTCTATCATGGGACAAAGAAACAACCAAGAACATCGCTATACAGAACAATTAATAGGGAAGGCTCTATCATGGGACAAAGAAACAACCAAGAACATCGCTATACAGAACAATTAATAGGGAAGGCTCTATCATGGGACAAAGAAACAACCAAGAACATCACTATACAGAACAATTAATAGGGAAGGCTCTATCATGGGACAAAGAAACAACCAAGAACATCGCTATACAGAACAATTAATAGGGAAGGCTCTATCATGGGACAAAGAAACAACCAAGAACATCGCTATACAGAACAATTAATAGGGAAGGCTCTATCATGGGACAAAGAAACAACCAAGAACATCGCTATACAGAACAATTAATAGGGAAGGCTCTATCATGGGACAAAGAAACAACCAAGAACATCGCTATACAGAACAATTAATAGGGAAGGCTCTATCATGGGACAAAGAAACAACCAAGAACATCGCTATACAGAACAATTAATAGGGAAGGCTCTATCATGGGACAAAGAAACAACCAAGAACAACAAGAACTGGCAACAGACCGTCAACCATGGAGAACTATGACTTCCTACCGTCTTCTGTCTGAGAGGAAAATGAATGAGAACTAAATATCCATCAAAATCCAATGATGCTAATATTCAGCTTGAACATAGCTTTTCTCTGTGTGTGTGTGTGTGTTTGCATCATTTTAAGTTTTTGTCTTATCCTACCTGGCAGGTGGGGACATGAATAGAAATGTCAACCAAGGTCAAATGACCAAGTTGAACCAGCACATGGCCAAGATGATGGACCCTCGTGTCCTGCAACAAATGGGTGAGTTAACACATGTTTTATTTCATATTGTTGGATATAGCTAAACACTTCCCTGCAATGTTACTTCTGTAGAGAGAGATGATGAAACTAAACAAAGATATGTTTCATGCCATCTCGTATTGTCCTCTTCTATTTAGAATGCGCAGCATCTAACCAAAACTGAAAATCCTATTGGTTTGTTTCTTTCTTTAAAAAAAAAAATAAAAACCTTAATTGGAGCACAGACCATCAAGAGCTTTTTAACAGTTTCTTTCCTTTGCTGCTGTCTATTCTGTCATGAAGAACATACTAACATCAAAACAAATAACAGCAGGGCTAAAACTAAGAATAGTAAAATGTTACATCTTCTCAATATTCCAATATGGTGCAGAAACATGGACATTAGACAAGAAAACAGAACAGTGAATTAAAGCCTTTGAAATGTGGATATATAGAAGAATAGGTAGAATTGTATGGAAGGAAAAGAAAACAAATGATGAAAGTCTTAAAACAACTAAACATGAAAAGAGAACTACTAAATACAATTCAAACAAGACAAATGCGATTTTTGGGCCATGTTAAAAGACATAACAGCCTACTAAAGGTAATCCTGGAGGGGAAAATACAAGGTAAAAGAGGCAGAGGCAGACCAAGACTAACATGGACGATAACATCAAAAGATGGACAAATCAGCATATGACAACCTGCACCATTAAAGCAAGAGACAGAGCAGAATGGTGCTCCATGGTAGCCAACCTTCGATGTGGACATGGCACTCGATGATTCTAGTAAGTTCAGTTTTGTATCTCTGACCTTATTATTTTATCTCAGTTTCCTATCTTCATCTTTGTCTGCCTATTAGTAGATTGTGTTTGACACCCGACAAGCCAGGGCATTATTCATGGTCTGTGACTGCTTCTCTAGCATTTGGTTTCCATTAACATTCCTTCAAGGCAGCAGTTGCTTGTTGTCAGCATTGTCTCCTAGAAAAACAAGTTTTACCTCAACTAACAAAGCTTTCCTATCTGGGTTTGTATTATGCTCCTCCTGCATAGATTTTTATATTGGCTTATCTCACTTGCTACATGCATACTTATTTATATGTGTCGATTAAATGAAACAAATTGTATTGTTTACTTATTTAATTTTTATATTGGCTCATCTCACCTGCTACATGCACACTTATTTATATGTGTCGATTAAATGAAACAAATTGTATTGTTTACTTATTTAATTATTATATATATGACCTTTGTCATCTTCAGAGATGATTGGTAGCAAGCAATCATAAGTCAGTAGTTTGGTCAAATATTAGTGTCTTATGCTACAAGAGGTCGGGTTCAATCCTGATCGATGGCTTCCGGGTTCACCCAGCCTTAAATGGGTACCTGATTTTTTTTTCTGGGAAAGTAAAGCGGCACGGGTGTAATACCAACCACATTACCTCAAATATCATGTGGCAAAGGTCTATAAAAATTATGATCACTAACACCATATTTCCTATACGCCACTTGGCACGATGGGGCACTTTACTTTTTTTTAATGGTGGATGCTGTTTTATTGAACAGATACTTTTATGCTTGATTCTGCCAATTTTCGATAGACAGATTTGACCACAGAATAAATTCATGTTGCCTGGCCTCATCTACTTTCTCTTTCTTTTGTCTTCTAATTTGACATATTCACTTCTTTGAATGTTGTTCTGCTCTCTTATTAAACTTTTGTATTATTTTGTTACATTTTGTATTAAGTGGTAATTCTAAAACTCAAATTTCTGGGGAAAAAACATTAATATTCCACTGTATTGATACTGTTTAATTTATGCTCTAGGTGGTTGTATTGATACTGTTTAATTTATGCTCTATGTGGTTGTATTGATGCTGTTTAATTTATGCTCTAGGTGGTTGTATTGATACTGTTTAATTTATGCTCTAGGTGGTTGTATTGATATTGTTTAATTTATGCTTTAGGTGGTTGTATTGATATTGTTTAATTTATGCTTTAGGTGGTTGTATTGATATTGTTTAATTTATGCTTTAGGTGGTTGTATTGATATTGTTTAATTTATGCTTTAGGTGGTTGTATTGATATTGTTTAATTTATACTCTAGGTGGTTGTATTGATATTGTTTAATTTATGCTTTAGGTGGTTGTATTGATATTGTTTAATTTATGCTTTAGGTGGTTGTATTGATACTGTTTAATTTATGCTTTAGGTGGTTGTATTGATATTGTTTAATTTATGCTTTAGGTGGTTGTATTGATATTGTTTAATTTATGCTTTAGGTGGTTGTATTGATATTGTTTAATTTATGCTTTAGGTGGTTGTATTGATATTGTTTAATTTATGCTTTAGGTGGTTGTATTGATATTGTTTAATTTATGCTTTAGGTGGTTGTATTGATATTGTTTAATTTATGCTTTAGGTGGTTGTATTGATATTGTTTAATTTATACTCTAGGTGGTTGTATTGATATTGTTTAATTTATGCTTTAGGTGGTTGTATTGATATTGTTTAATTTATGCTTTAGGTGGTTGTATTGATACTGTTTAATTTATGCTTTAGGTGGTTGTATTGATATTGTTTAATTTATGCTTTAGGTGGTTGTATTGATATTGTTTAATTTATGCTTTAGGTGGTTGTATTGATATTGTTTAATTTATACTCTAGGTGGTTGTATTGATATTGTTTAATTTATGCTTTAGGTGGTTGTATTGATATTGTTTAATTTATGCTTTAGGTGGTTGTATTGATACTGTTTAATTTATGCTTTAGGTGGTTGTATTGATACTGTTTAATTTATGCTTTAGGTGGTTGTATTGATATTGTTTAATTTATGCTTTAGGTGGTTGTATTGATATTGTTTAATTTATGCTTTAGGTGGTTGTATTGATACTGTTTAATTTATGCTGTAGGTGGTTGTATTGATACTGTTTAATTTATGCTCTAGGTGGTTGTATTGATACTGTTTAATTTATGCTGTAGGTGGT
This sequence comes from Megaustenia siamemsis, assembly GCA_032433765.1. Taxonomy (NCBI): domain Eukaryota; kingdom Metazoa; phylum Mollusca; class Gastropoda; order Stylommatophora; family Ariophantidae; genus Megaustenia; species Megaustenia siamemsis. Next base: position 13,781,279 of record JAVIAB010000050.1, on the reverse strand, counting down.
TGTATTGATACTGTTTAATTTATGCTCTAGGTGGTTGTATTGATACTGTTTAATTTATGCTGTAGGTGGTTGTATTGATACTGTTTAATTTATGCTCTAGGTAGTTGTATTGATACTGTTTAATTTATGCTTTAGGTGGTATGCAAGGCCTGCAGAGCATGATGAGACAGTTCCAGCAGGGAGCTACTGGCAAATTTGGAAACATGTTCAACTTCACTGACAGATAATTTCAGTCTTGTCTTATCTTTCTTTCAGTCAGACTTTCTTTCACTTAAGGTCTCCAGGTCATTTTTTTGTGGGAAGGGTTTGCTTTGTACATAAAAATGTAAGAACTTTAAATGAACACCACTGTCAACTTAAATTTATTGTGAACACCACTGTCAGATTAAATTGATTGTGAACACCACTGTCAACTTAAATTGATTATGAACACGCTGTCAACTTAAATTAATTATGAACACCACTGTCAGATTAAATTGATTGTGAACACCACTGTCAGATTAAATTGATTGTGAACACCACTGTCAACTTAAATTGATTGTGAACACCACTGTCAACTTAAATTGACTGTGAACACCACTGTCAACTTAAATTGATTGTGAACACCACTGTCAACTTATATTGATTGTGAACACCACTGTCAACTTAAATTGATTATGAACACCGCTGTCAACTTAAATTGATTATGAACACCACTATCAACTTAAATAGATTATGAACACCACTGTCAACTTAAATTTATTGTGAACACCACTGTCAGATTAAATTGATTGTGAACACCACTGTCAACTTAAATTGATTGTGAACACCACTGTCAACTTATTGATTGTGAACACCACTGTCAACTTATTGATTGTGAACACCACTGTCAACTTAAATTGATTGTGAACACCACTGTCAACTTAAATTGATTATGAACACCACTGTCAACTTAAATTGATTATGAACACCACTATCAACTTAAATAGATTATGAACACCACTGTCAACTTAAATCAATTCTTTCAGCTAAATTAAAATGTAAGATACCTACCACGAACATGTGTTTTTTTTTTTTTAAATTTATAACAAGATATACTGAAGTGAAAGGCTTTAAATATAACAGCAGATTTACAAGGGAATTAGAGAGCTTCTAGCAAGATTGATTGCTAGCATCACAAACAATGAGGAATGGTTACATGAAGGCCATATAATTTGTCATTTCTGCCTTTTCACAAACAATGTCTTGATTTATGTATCCATCAACTTTGTGGTCATTTTGTTCATGAAATCTATTGTTGAAAAAAGTAGTTTAGAAATGAAGGAATAAAAACATAATTTGCATTGTATGTCAATTGTTTTCTGGTATGTGTTGTATGTAATTGATATGTACATCTTCTCAGATACAAGCACTGTATCAAAAAGACAAAAAAATCAAATCCTTTATCTTTTCTTGTCCACTTATAGCATTGTAGGAAGTTAGCTTTCTATCATGGGAATTTGTGTCCCATACAAGTGGGAGTCATTACCTCATACCACTATAAGGTTTCTGTAACAATGTCTGTCCTACTCTTGTCCCATACAAGTGGGAGTCATTACCTGGTACCACTATAAGGTTTCTGTAACAATGTCTGTCCTACTCTTGTCCCATACAAGTGAGAGTCATTAACTTGTACCATTATAAGGTTTCTGTAACAATGTCTGTCCTACTCTTGTCCCATACAAGTGGGAGTCATTACCTCATACCACTATAAGGTATCTGTAACGATGTCTGTCCTACTCTTGTCCCATACAAGTGAGAGTCATTACCTTGTACCACTATAAGGTATCTGTAACGATGTCTGTCCTACTCTTGTCCCATACAAATGAGAGTCATTACCTCGTACCACTATAAGGTATCTGTAATAATGTCTATCCTACTCTTGTCCCATACAAATGGGAGTCATTACCTTGTACCACTATAAGGTATCTGTAATAATGTCTATCCTACTCTTGTCCCATACAAGTGAGAGTCATTACCTCGTACCACTATAAGGTATCTGTAACGATGTCTATCCTACTCTTGATCCTTCTCAAACTTTGAGGCCCACTTTATCAGCTGTTGTGGTATGTAAAGATAGCTGTTGGGCTTCATTCTCTTAAAAAGATAGACATCAAAACATGGAGCTACTGTAAACTTGATGCTAAAAGTAATTTTAGCAATTATGCGAAGGATAATATGGTGGTAACATATGTCACTTAAGGTTGTGGTGAGCCATTCTTTACTTCGTTCGTTCGTTCGCTTTCGTCAGCTTTGACCTCTGACGAAGTCCCACCCACTCAATTTTGTGGGACTGAATTTTGCGTGTAAAGTCTGTTTTATCCCATTACAGGATGCCCTCGCCATGCAGGCAGATTTACTCCGACTTCAGAGGTACTAATTTTTAGGGAATTAGTAAAACCCAGGTGTCCTCGCCAGGGTACGAACCCCGGCTGTTGCCGTGGTAAGCCAACCGCCTATCGATTGCGCTAACCGGACACACCATTCTTTACTTCATTTGTGAACACACTTCATTTTCATGAGATGGCCAAACTTTATTGCATCCTTCTCTGATGACAGATGTGCTTCAAGCTACATTTATAATTCCTTCATTTCTCATCATCTTTTCTAGTAACATTAATGTCACCCATTAGAGTCTTTTGTTTGTTTTGAAGTACAGGCTTTCATGTGTTGTGATCTTCTGTAGAAGATTGTTTGTTTTGAAGTACCGGCTTTCACACATTGTGATCTTCTGTAGAGACTTTTGTTTGTTTTGAAGTTCCGGCTTTCACACATAGTGATCTTCTGTAGAGACTTTTGTTTGTTTTGAAGTACCGGCTTTCATGTGTTGTGATCTTCTGTAGAGGATTGTTTGTTTTGAAGTACCGGCTTTCGCACATTGTGATCTTCTGTAGAGACTTTTGTTTGTTTTGAAGTACCGGCTTTCGCACATTGTGATCTTCTGTAGAGACTTTTGTTTGTTTTGAAGTACCGCCTTTCACACATTGTGATCTTCTGTAGAGACTTGTTTGTTTTGAAGTACCGGCTTTCACATTTTGTGATCTTCTGTAGAGACTTTTGTTTGTTTTGAAGTACTGCCTTTCACATGTTGTGATCTTCTGTAGAGACTTTTGTTTGTTTTGAAGTACTGCCTTTCACATAATGTGATCTTCTGTAGAGACTTTTGTTTGTTTTGAAGTACTTGCTTTCATATATTGTGATCTTCTGTAGAAACATAATAACAGCAGAAATATACTATTTATATATTGTTTTGTCATCACTTTCATGTTGTGGTGTTGAGTCATTACAGTTGACTTGCAACTTTTGATTTCCATTTCAAATCTCTCCATCTAGTCTGTCTTCCACAGTGTAGATTTGTTCCCAGGCACATGAATTCTTTACCCTGTTCAAGTATAGTACATTGAAATCAATTTTTCAAACATTTTAGAACATAAGAAGCAAGCTACTTATCTTTATAGATAGTCTTGTTAGATGTGTAATCATTTCCGTGTTGTACTTTACAACAAATCTTATGGAGTGAAGTTGCAGTGTACCTTCATTTTCACTCATTTAAACTTTGATCATCTGTTGAATGGTCATTTTTAAAGTCTACATTGTCTTTACATTTTGGAATTATTTTATCTTCATAGTTTAAATCTGATTTGTTCACAAATGCATTGAATGAAATAGCAATGGTGTTAGTACATAGCCCTGCCTGACTCAGATGTATAGGTCATTCATTCATTGTCAAGAATAAAAAAAAATGGTTCCACACATGAGTCTGTGAATGTTTGTATTTGTTGTTGCTAGGATTATCATGTACACGGGATGAATCCCATAGGTGCTACAATATTCCCTTTGAAAAAATCTGAGGAGAATCCTGGCCCAGGTATCCACATTGTAGGTAGGATTTTGCTGACAATTTACCTGGGCTGCGCCCAAGTAAACAACCTACAGGTAGGTTTTAGCTGACAAATTTACCTGGGCAGTGACCAAATTAACGGCCTACAGGTAGGTTTTAGCTGACAAATTTACCTGGGCAGCAACCAAATTAACGGCCTACAGGTAGGTTTTAGCTGACAAATTTACCTGGGCAGCAACCAAATTAACGGTCTAAAGGTAGGTTTTATCTGACAAATTTACCTGGGCAGCAACCAAATTAACGGCCTAAAGGTAGGTTTTATCGGACAAATTTACCTGGGCAGCAACCAAATTAACGGCCTACAGGTAGGTTTTGTCTGACAAATTTACCTGGGCAGCAACCAAATTAACGGCCTACAGGTAGGTTTTATCTGACAAATTTACCTGGGCAGCAACCAAATTAACGGTCTAAAGGTAGGTTTTTGCTGACAAATTTACCTGGGCAGCAACCAAATTAACGGCCTACTCTTTTATTTTAACTGCCAGGATTCTTTAAGGTGTGCAGGTGGATATGGGACTTCCTGCTTATTGCCGCTATCCAAGATTTGTTTGCTTGTGCTATGAGAGTCCTTGGCAAATATGTCCATTCTCTGTTATGATATCAAAATTATCAACAGTTCAGATGTTTGTGCAACCAATTCAGAAAAATGTGCAATGTTTGGGAGAACTATGTCTCATCATCATGTGCCATACCAGTTGGCGTAGGCGATCATCTCCTTCCACAATCTTCTATCTACAGTGCATCGTATCAGTTCTGTTGTTGACTGCTTTCCATACCATGACACCAAGCTATCTAGTACAATCTCTCTTTCCTTTTATTTTGCCAGTTGTAACCAAGTATTCCAACTTTCCTCTTCTCATGATGTGCCTGAAAAATGTTGATTGTTTCTTTCTGATGTTTTTTAGGAGCTGCCTTTTTGTGTTGGCCTCTTTGAGAACTTCCTCATTTGTCTATTTAGCTGTCCAGGGAACTTTCAACATTCTTCTGAGAAATCCCATCTCTGTGGCCTCTAATCGTCTTTTCATATGTTTGTCTACTGTCCATGATTCTCTTCCATAGGTCAGAATTGGTACTATATAGCACCGATGAATTCTCTCATTTCTATTGACATAGATTTGTTGCATAAGTTATTTTTCATTTTTCTGAAATGCTATTTTGGCCTGAGCTATTCTGCTTTTTATTTCTGTGGTGCATCCTCCATCTGATGTTATTATTGTGCCCAAGTATTTCGAACCATGTCTATAGGTTGATAATAACCAATTTTTGTGTGTGTGAGACAAATTCTGGCTGTCTGAGACAGCTCTAAAGGATCAGATCTTTAAATATTTAGAAGAGCTGTAGACGACGGTTAAGTCTAGTGTTAAAATCTATGATAGAAGAGCTGTAGACGACGGTTAAGTCTAGTGTTAAAATCTATGATAGAAGAGCTGTAGACGACGGTTAAGTCTAGTGTTAAAATCTATGATAGAAGAGCTGTAGACGACGGTTAAGTCTAGTGTTAAAATCTATGATAGAAGAGCTGTAGACGACGGTTAAGTCTAGTGTTAAAATCTATGATAGAAGAGCTGTAGACGACGGTTAAGTCTAGTGTTAAAATCTATGATAGAAGAGCTGTAGACGACGGTTAAGTCTAGTGTTAAAATCTATGATAGAAGAGCTGTAGATGACGGTTAGGTCTAGTGTTAAAATCTATGATAGAAGAGCTGTAGACGACGGTTAAGTCTAGTGTTAAAATCTATGATAGAAGAGCTGTAGACGACGGTTAAGTCTAGTGTTAAAATCTATGATAGAAGAGCTGTAGATGACGGTTAAGTCTAGTGTTAAAATCTATGATAGAAGAGCTGTAGACGACGGTTAAGTCTAGTGTTAAAATCTATGATAGAAGAGCTGTAGACGACGGTTAAGTCTAGTGTTAAAATCTATGATAGAAGAGCTGTAGACGACGGTTAAGTCTAGTGTTAAAATCTATGATAGAAGAGCTGTAGACGACGGTTAAGTCTAGTGTTAAAATCTATGATAGAAGAGCTGTAGACGACGGTTAAGTCTAGTGTTAAAATCTATGATAGAAGAGCTGTAGAAAACGGTTAAGTCTAGTGTTAAAATCTATGATAGAAGAGCTGTAGATGACGGTTAGGTCTAGTGTTAAAATCTATGATAGAAGAGCTGTAGATGACGGTTAGGTCTAGTGTTAAAATCTATGATAGAAGAGCTGTAGATGACGGTTAGGTCTAGTGTTAAAATCTATGATAGAAGAGCTGTAGACGACGGTTAAGTCTAGTGTTAAAATCTATGATAGAAGAGCTGTAGATGACGGTTAAGTCTAGTGTTAAAATCTATGATAGAAGAGCTGTAGATGACGGTTAAGTCTAGTGTTAAAATCTATGATAGAAGAGCTGTAGATGACGGTTAAGTCTAGTGTTAAAATCTATGATAGAAGAGCTGTAGATGACGGTTAAGTCTAGTGTTAAAATCTATGATAGAAGAGCTGTAGATGACGGTTAAGTCTAGTGTTAAAATCTATGATAGAAGAGCTGTAGATGACGGTTAGGTCTAGTGTTAAAATCTATGATAGAAGAGCTGTAGACGACGGTTAAGTCTAGTGTTAAAATCTATGATAGAAGAGCTGTAGAAAACGGTTAAGTCTAGTGTTAAAATCTATGATAGAAGAGCTGTAGATGACGGTTAGGTCTAGTGTTAAAATCTATGATAGAAGAGCTGTAGATGACAGTTAAGTCTAGTGTTAAAATCTATGATAGAAGAGCTGTAGATGACAGTTAAGTCTAGTGTTAAAATCTATGATAGAAGAGCTGTAGACGACGGTTAAGTCTAGTGTTAATATCTATGATAGAAGAGCTGTAGACGACGGTTAAGTCTAGTGTTAAAATCTATGATAGAAGAGCTGTAGACGACGGTTAAGTCTAGTGTTAAAATCTATGATAGAAGAGCTGTAGACGACGGTTAAGTCTAGTGTTAAAATCTATGATAGAAGAGCTGTAGAAAACGGTTAAGTCTAGTGTTAAAATCTATGATAGAAGAGCTGTAGACGACGGTTAAGTCTAGTGTTAAAATCTATGATAGAAGAGCTGTAGATGACGGTTAAGTCTAGTGTTAAAATCTATGATAGAAGAGCTGTAGACGACGGTTAAGTCTAGTGTTAAAATCTATGATAGAAGAGCTGTAGATGACGGTTAAGTCTAGTGTTAAAATCTATGATAGAAGAGCTGTAGACGACGGTTAAGTCTAGTGTTAAAATCTATGATAGAAGAGCTGTAGATGACGGTTAAGTCTAGTGTTAAAATCTATGATAGAAGAGCTGTAGATGACGGTTAAGTCTAGTGTTAAAATCTATGATAGAAGAGCTGTAGATGACGGTTAGGTCTAGTGTTAAAATCTATGATAGAAGAGCTGTAGACGACGGTTAAGTCTAGTGTTAAAATCTATGATAGAAGAGCTGTAGAAAACGGTTAAGTCTAGTGTTAAAATCTATGATAGAAGAGCTGTAGATGACGGTTAGGTCTAGTGTTAAAATCTATGATAGAAGAGCTGTAGATGACAGTTAAGTCTAGTGTTAAAATCTATGATAGAAGAGCTGTAGATGACAGTTAAGTCTAGTGTTAAAATCTATGATAGAAGAGCTGTAGACGACGGTTAAGTCTAGTGTTAATATCTATGATAGAAGAGCTGTAGACGACGGTTAAGTCTAGTGTTAAAATCTATGATAGAAGAGCTGTAGACGACGGTTAAGTCTAGTGTTAAAATCTATGATAGAAGAGCTGTAGACGACGGTTAAGTCTAGTGTTAAAATCTATGATAGAAGAGCTGTAGAAAACGGTTAAGTCTAGTGTTAAAATCTATGATAGAAGAGCTGTAGACGACGGTTAAGTCTAGTGTTAAAATCTATGATAGAAGAGCTGTAGATGACGGTTAAGTCTAGTGTTAAAATCTATGATAGAAGAGCTGTAGACGACGGTTAAGTCTAGTGTTAAAATCTATGATAGAAGAGCTGTAGATGACGGTTAAGTCTAGTGTTAAAATCTATGATAGAAGAGCTGTAGACGACGGTTAAGTCTAGTGTTAAAATCTATGATAGAAGAGCTGTAGACGACGGTTAAGTCTAGTGTTAAAATCTATGATAGTAGAGAATGAGAAGTATAATCATTTTGTTATTTTACTTGGTTTCTTTCAACACATTTAGTTTCCTTTGTTGCCCACTTCACAATGTGATCAGAAAAGTGCATCCATTAAAATGAATGAAACAACAAAAATGTACATGTAATCTACCAGTTTTATTCACATATAAATTGAGCCATATATATGGTATACTAACAAGTTATTGTACATAACCACAACTCGTATTAAACACCATACAATTCATATATTAACCTTAGATTATGGATTTGCAATCATGTTATTACTAGTTTAACCAAATGTGCAACTCTATGGCTTTATAAAACCCTTGTAATGTGGATAGTAACATTTTTGCTACAAATCATTGCATTAACCATTGTAGGGCATTATGTACTTGATTTTAATTGTTTACAAATGCTAGGGCCTATATCACCTGTGACTGCATAGCTGTATTTTTATCCCTGCCCCTCAATGTAACGTTATTTATCAGGCACTTGCATTTTTCTGACTTTTGTTCTCTATTCTGTGGTTTCAAAGCCTCGAATGATGTCCTGCCGGCAACACAAGAGAATTTCACAACCGAAAATTAAAACAATCCCCACCCCCCTCCTTTTAATTTTTACTAAGAATAATGAGACTGTTAGCACAAACTTTGTGGTGTATTTGAAAAAAATGTTTATAATCTGGACATGATGGCTAACCAGGGGGTCACCAGCAGAAACAATTAGGGGAAATAATCTGTACTCGTAATTGGTTGAATAAAAAAAAAAGTGTTTTGGAGCAGTAAAATTTATGAGATAGTTGTAATCCAGGATTAATTTCAGGGATGGTCAACAACACAGCTCAAATCAAGTAGCATTTTATCATCAATAGGTAGCTGTCATGGATTGCCAATTTCGTTCTCTTGCTTCTTGCCATGAAGTAACTTACATTAAGACAGCCTTTCTACCCACTTCTTGTGCTGGTTAATATTTCTTATTTAAAGTTTACAATATGAATTGAGTATTCTGTGAAATTTGGCAACAAAATGAAATTCTTTTTATAATATCTTTGTATAAGAATATATATAGAATGGACCAAAATTGCACTGAAGACAACATTCCATGTCTTATAAGTACTCCAGTCTAAATTCTAATTCCATAGTTTAATCTCAGCACTGGAGCGGGTTATCAAAAAAAATAATAATAAAAGTAAATTATGGTAGATGTCGATGCTGTTGAAGAAGAATCAAAAACCTTGTGCTGATGTTAGACTATGTCTTGAGCTAAAGTAAGCAAGTTTTCAGGCAATTAACAATGTCACAACATGCCTGACTATTGCTAGTTTTCATAATTGATTGTTTGACTGAAGTCCATTTTTAGCAATAAATCAGCAACACTATACATGCAGTGATTTATTTAAAGTTTCCATAGAAAGTACTAAGTCACCAACAGCTAAGGAATCAAAAAAGAAATAGAACAACATAAAGAGCAGAGAAATAAATGATGACTGACAGAGTCAGACACAAAGCGCACATATTTAGGATGAATGGCCTGGTAAATCTTGGGACAACAGACAAAGATTGAAGTAGAGAAAGTTCTTGGGAAAACTAAGTACATCTTGAATCTTAAGTGCTGAGATGATTGTGGAATGAAGTGATCATTAATGTCATGTGACAAGACACGATTTATCCAAATGTTGATCTACCTAGATCACTGCTGCCCTTCCTGTGAGAGAGACAGGACTGCTAATTCACTAAATGCCCCATTATTATGAAAAGTTTCATCTTTTTGGAAACTAGACCCAGTAACTGCCTTTCTGCTGCTGCTTGATGTCTCCTGTAGACTTGCCAGAACTTGCTGTGGCTCTTGAGGCCTGGTCTTCCACCTCTTTCTGCTCATCATCCTCTTGGTCCATCAACTGAAACAATCAACATACATCAATCCTTAGTCTGTGAATCATGTCACTAGAATGTGACAATTGTGTGTGTTCGCCAGCAACAAAATATCTCTAGTGTAGTCACTAGGAGCAGAGCCCCTAGAAACATACTAACCAGTCTATTCTGACCAAGTGAGTAGGAATCGAAATGGAAGACAACCTAGTACTTAAAAAAGCCAGTTTGAAGTCAAATGAACTGGGTCAAAAAAGCATAAATATTACAGTTCTACTGTGATCACTTTTCTACTATAACACAGGACCTCCATGTCCGCATAACATCCTTTTAAGGGCAGATGACGAAGAGGTATAAACTATTGAAAGTATAATTATGTTAAAAAAAAACAATCTAAATGCGATAAAAATGAAGTTGTTTTTCACACTAAAAAAAGCATAAATATTACAGTTCTACTGTGATCATTTTTCTACTATAACACAGGACCTCCATGTCCACATAACATCCTTTTAAGGGCAGATGACGAAGAGGTATAAACTATTGAAAGTATAATTATGTTAAAAAAAAACAATCTAAATGCGATAAAAATGAAGTTTGTTTTTCACACTACAGATGTCACACATTTTTAGTATTGGAAGTTGACAGGAAAAGGATGATATTCCATTAATAATGAACAAACATTAATCAGGCAGATCAAATCGCTTTAAAGGCTTGCAGTTAACATGGAGATCCAGGCACAGCAGCAATCAAACAATTAATTGGGGACTGGTTGGTCTCGAGGCAAGACGCCGGTCTCAAGACAGAGAGGTTGTGAGTTCAAACCTTGACTGCACCAGTTGGGATTTTATTTGTGATTTCTCTCTGCAGCAACCACCTTTGATCTCAGCAGTGAGGCCTGGCTTGAAATATCAATTACTCATCGACGGATGGAAAAAATATGAGTACCTCTGAAGTCAGAGGTATCTGCCTGTGCGGCGAGGGACCCCTGAGCTGTGAGGGAAAAATGGATTAACACGCTAAATTCAGTTCTTAGTCTCTAAGGACTTCACTAGAAGTAAAAGCTGGCAAAGGAAGAAACAAAAAATTATGCAGGATTTTTCCTCATTTTAGGAAAACTGAAATGAAAATAGCTGGAAATGAAATGGTTAACTTTTTGAAAAATACTTTTCCAGTTTCAGCGAGTCATTAATGAATAAATAATATCGGAGTCAATTATTTAGACACCAGCATAAAGTGTACACAGCATACCTTCAATGATGGGTCTAAGTCTTCTTCAAAGCTATCACGTGCATTGGCAGTAGCCCCTTTTGAAAGGTAACCCATGTTCTGGTTTGAGATGCGAGCTCCTAGGGGCAGGCAGCCAGGTCCAACCAGGAGAGATGGGGAGGGACTGACACAGGGGGTGGAACATCTGGAGGTACTAAGATCTACTTGCTCCAGAAGTCTGACAAGCTCTGTAGCAGTCGGGCCTCCTTGATGTGTTAGCTTGTCTGTGTGCAGAGAAACAACATTCAACTTCATCAAGAACGAACATAACTTCACAGTTCATGAGCATGCTCCATTAATTATAGGATAATGTGATTGACACTGGCAAGAATACGAGAAAATGATTGTAAATGAAGAGGGGATCTATGATAAAGCTGTTTATTATAGATATTTTAGTTGTCTATTTTTTTTCTTTACAGAAATAGAACCTACATATAATTCTCCTATAGTACATTCAAGTTGATTACAAGAATTTACATTTCACATTTCAACATTTGTGGTTAAATATGGAATATTTCACGCTAGAAATGTCAAACTTTTCAATTTTAACCCTAGATTACAATGTCTATCTGTGACTGATGTGTTTAAGATAACGTAGTAAAAATTCTATCTATCTATTGTCCTTATGAGCCGAAGACAGCACATAGGGCAGAACCACAATCTCAAAAACAGAAACCTTGCCTGCCAAAGTGGCACATATTGCAGAGATCACTGCTCTAAAATATATGGCGCTGTTTCCATAACAATACAGTCGAACCTGGTCTTAGGACCACCTGTTTAAAGCGTTTCCCTGGTTATAGGACCGGGTCTACAATTTCCCCGAGTTTTTTACTATATGCTAACACTGATTACGGCGCTCACCGTATGACGCGACCAGAGACCAGGCTAATTAACCGCCGCCAATGTTATTTATCCTGTTTACGACGACCAGCCAGTCCTTCGTCTCGCTGGGAGCTATAAACGATCGACACAGGTGTCTACAGGTGTTGATGTTTTCCCGTATTTAGTGAGTCCCAGATTACAGTGGGACGTGTTACGTTTATCAGTCAATACTGGTGCAGACACAGATCTATGATTCGTGAAGTGACATCACTTCGCGGTTCCGTCTAGACCAGAGTAGACCATTGCGTGGCCCGTATAAATTACAGGAATTAACTAAAGAATTAGTCATTGCCCGCTTAGAGTGTATTCATGTACATGTACAGTATCTCAGTGAATTATTTTTGTGGATTTTAAAAGTGTTACACACAATATAGGAAATGGCCAGTGTCAAAAGTGTAAAACCAAAAGCATTAACGCTGGAAGAACGAATATCAGTGATTCGACAAAATCAGCAAGGTAAAAGTTCGCGATTATTGGCAGAACAGTTTGGAGTGGGAAAGACACAGATTTTACGTACGTTAAAGAGAAAAGCCGAGTATATGAATGACTTTGAAAATAATGCACCAAGTATGAAAAGAAGGAATAGCAGGAAAACGGGAAATGAAGACATAAATACACTTTGTTGGAAATGGTGTCAATCAGCACTTGCACGAAAAATTCCGTTATCTGGGCCGATGATCAAAGAACGAGCTTTACAGTTTGCAAAAGAATTGGAAAACTCAGTCTTTAAAGCATCGAACGGCTGGTTAGAGGCCTTCATTAAAAGACACAATCTTGTGTTTGGTAAGCAATGTGGCGAAGTCGGTGATTCAGATATGAGTGCTGCGGCTGACTGGACTTCTAAATTATCCGAGATATGCTATGGTTACGCTGCTCAAGACATTTTTAATTTAGATGAAACCGGGTTATTTTTCAAAGCGACAACGGACAAAACATTTTTTGTCAAAGGAGAAAAATGCGCTGGGGGTAAAAAAAGCAAAGAGCGAATAACAGTGATGCTATGCACTAACATGTTGGGGGAACGAGAACCGGCTTTAGTGATTGGGAAAGCAGCTAACCCTAGGATTTTTAAAAACATCAACATAAACACACTGCCAGTGATTTACAGAAACAACAAAAAGGCATGGATGACTGCAGCTATATTTGAAGATTGGCTGAAAAGTTTTGACCGTAAGATGCAGAAAAAAAAGCGCCACATTATTTTATTTGTTGACAACGCTACCTGTCATCCCAAGATCGAACTACAGAATGTTAAGCTGCAGTTTCTGCCGCCCAACACAACTGCATTAGTTCAACCCCTAGACCAGGGTGTCATTCAGACATTTAAATTAAAGTTTAGACAAAAACAGCTTCTACATCTTATCACAGTCATGGAATCAAACAAGGATGCTTCCGGAACCGAACTCATGAAACAGGTCAATTTACTGGACGTAGTCTACTGGATTGCTGCAGCATGGAAAGAAGTGGACAACTCAACCATCCTTAAGTGTTTCTGTAAAGCAGGTTTTCATTGTCCTGCTGAAACACACGCATATTCTCTGACGCACATGGAATCTGCATCAAAGACCGACGTGCAAATTGTTTCTACTGCAATTTCTACTGCTTTGGATAACCTTTCAAAAGAATTGTTTGGATACCAATTGACAGACATCTCCATGATTGATTCAGGGCTCCAAACTTGCAACACAATAGAAACAAACTGGGATCTTCCTGCCACTGCAATTTTAGCTGCTGAGGATGTGAATAGTGAATCAGACAACGAACAAGATTCTACTGACATTGAGAAAACATACACTATCGCAGATGCACATAATGCTTTGGAGCTTCTGCGCACCTATTCAATAACAAACGGGAGATCTGACATACTAGACGTTATCATGGACTTGAGAGAAAAATTGAACTTATCGTTTATTTCATCTGTCAAACAACAGACTACCATATTGGATTTTTTTTCAAGTCAAAAGTGATACATGTACAGTATAAGTGGAATCTGTGTATGTGTGTTTTATTTTTGTGTGTTTAACTATCGTGTTTTATGAAAAGTGTCCAACCAGTGGCTATTGTAGACCGACATGTGCACTATGTTCTACTCATGGATTACGCTGATTTGCAGGTTAGTTTTCATAGTGCTTAGGATAAAATTTTTTTTATCGCTCTATTTATTATGTGAAACCTGTGAGGCAGGACCACCTGTCCTATGGGACCAGTTTTTGAAAGTCCCGTGAATGGTCGCCTTAGACAGGTTCGACTGTACTTTTTACAATGACAGCTTGTCAAGCTCCTTAGTCGCCTCTTACGACATGCCTGGAAGGTCACAGTGTCACTATGACCATCTTCGACTAACGCCAATATATTAGTAGAATAATGCAAACAAAAGTTGGACCCATCTGAGAGTTTAGCAGGGGCCACACCCAATCTTGAAGCACCAAAAAAAAAAAAATTACACCAGGCCACCATTACTTCCCAGAAAAATCTACAGTACCCATTTTAGAGGCTGGCTCATCATTTTTGAAGCACAAGTTTCAGAAGTAATTCTATTATCCTTGAAATGACATGAGAAAACTGACTTTAAATATTCAGTTGTATCAAATTTGCACACAGTGTTTGGTACTTCCTGTGTGGTCAAGAATTAGATCAGAAGCAAAGTAAAAATTACTACCACTTAAATGTAACATTGGATTTCCTGTCTCAGGTCGATTTATCACCTGAATTCAACCTTAATGCTGCACAATTTCTAGGATTAAAACTAAATTGCCACTTTGCACTTAAAACAAACAACTGTGATGATAATAAAATCTAAGGAGTCAACCTTTGTTGTTAACATAACAATTTCACATGTTATTTATGAAATAATTGTTTCTTTATCCCAGTTATTTAGTTTAATTCACTTATTATTCAACATTATTATAAAAAAAGCAACTGCAAGTCACATGCCCGTCCATGTTGAGCAAACAAAATAATTCTTGTAACCAGAAATGTACACAAGCTGGCTATGATGTGTGCTCGCTGAGAAGCACAAGTTTCAGAAGTAATTCTATTATCCTTGAAATGACATGAGAAAACTGACTTGAAATATTCAGTTGTATAAAATCTGCACACAGTGTTTGGTACTTCCTGTGTGGTCAGGAATTAGATCAGAAGCAAAGTACCTGACCAGCACAGAGTTGGAAGCGACTCATAGCTGATGGGCCGCACCAGGATCGGTGAGCCAGAACCATCCAGATCCAACTGCACCTTGCCTAGTAACAGACCAACTAGTTTAATCTGGCCAAGTGAGTAAGGATCAATGATGGAAGGACAGCTGGTATTTGAAAATGCCATGCTGAAGTCTGATGTGTTAATGGACCACATATAACCACAACACATCTATGCCCACTTAATCTCCTTTTAAGGACTGATGACAAAGAGGACTATTCCTTCAGTAGTTGTTGAACTCCAGAAAGAAAGATCGCAGTACTGATGGATACAGAGCCTCTGTGGTTGGTGTGCTCACTTCCTGATCAAAAGGACCTGAGTTCAATTCCCAGAAGTGACAGTTTGTTTTTTTTAAACCGACACAGGTCAGGAGTCCACCCAGCCTCTAAAATGGGTAGTGTAGATTTTTCTGGGAAGTAATGGTGGCCTGGTGTAATACAGACAATATCACCCTTAATTTGAGCAGTGATCATGGACAAGTATGGCCTCTAACACCATATTCTCCATATACCAGACAAGGGACAGCAGGAACCTTTACTTTTTTAAACTAATGGATACAATGCGAGTACAATAATAATTTGTTTGTTTACACATATACACACTGCTGATTACCAAAATGAGTTAAGAATAAATAATTTAAGAAGGACAAGCAACAACAATTTTAAAGGATAATGGGTCACTTCAGCATATATGTTAAGGAACTCAACTGATATATAAAAGATGACAAAAAAGATGCTTACTTTTGTCTCCTTGCTTGTACAGATCTAAGGCTGTTGTTAAATCCCACATCTGGCAATGATAAAAGATATCAGGTGTCAGTGACTATATCTCTGTGCTGCCATAAGACAGCTATTCACATGACAGTGACACTCGGAAATAAATTCTGTGTAAAATATTGATAAGGGAAATGTTTGTCTCTCACCTCCCTCTTCAAGTGATAAAAGGAAGCATAAAACTCTGATCGCACAATTTTTATAAACAACAAATGACATGGATTATTATGATCATACATGCTCAGACTATTTGGCAATGAAATTATTGTTTTGTTACTTACTCGTTGAACTCAATATAGCAGCAATAGATAAGTTAGTGTGTTAAAATTCCTGTCATGAGAGCTTGTCAGTCAAAGCCTTAGATGATACATTTGAGAACAGTAAATATGTCAAGATGTGTTGTGGAGAGTTACATTCAAATATCTGCATTCATAATTTGCAATGACGTTGCTGTTCTCGTGATGACAGAGACATGGTGAAGGTTTGTGAAATGATTGGTCTAAAAGACTGTTATTGAATTTGTGCTCAATTATTTAAATAAATAAATAGGAAAGTTAGCATTTCTGATTAATGCTAGATTACAATAGCTGTGTGTGAGGCAAGTTGTTACAATATGTTTGTAGCTATTACTACTCAAAATAAACCCTTTCTCATTTAGAGAAATAATATTTTCATTGACTTTTGCTACAAATCTTTGCGTTTACCTACGCAGGGCAGTGAGAGCCGGATGTGGTAATCATTTGCCAGCTTAGGCCCGAATTCTGGTGCGGAATTTGATCGCATAGCACTATATCAGTATGGTGTTTTACACATTAACTGGCAGACCAGCCAGTATGTTCACTTTTATCCTTTGTTCATTCTTGCCTATCCTGTATATACAAAGGTTTGTTTCATGTCTCACTGACAAAGGAAATTTTACAATCCAAAGAAGAAAAACAATGTATTGCAGTCAAATTTATTTACAAATATATATATATATGTTAAGAGCATTCAAGAGAAAGATTATCTGGGTCTATGCTCTATGGGCCGGCTACGGCTTGAAAGGTCAATAGATAGGATAGATAGATTCTTAACATAGGGATGTGAATCATGAACAATAGGACAATAGACAAGAAAATCACTAGAGGCTGTAGAAATTTGGTTTTACAGAAGAATGTTGAGAATACCATGGACAGCTAAGAAGAGTAATGAAAATGTTCTGAAAGTGGCCAAAGCAAAGAGAGAGCTAATCCAATATAAGGATAATTCCCAATATAAGGAAGAAACAATCATCATTTTTTGGCCATGTAATGAGAAGGAAACAGCTGAAATATATTGTAACAACTGGAACAATTGATGGATGAAGAGTTAGAGGGAAGCAAAGAGAAAAGATACCAGACAGCTTAAGAGAATGGCTTGGCAGAAGGTCAACAACAGAAATTATAAATAACTGTCGAGATAAAAAGTTGTGGAGAGACATGATCACCTATGCTAGCAGGTATGGTACTTGATGATGATAAATATATAATTTTTTTAAAAAAGCTGCACGTTCATGTTAGGTTTATATTTCTTACGCAGTGTTTGAAAAAGGAAAATTTTGCCTGCAATAACTTGTCAGGGATCACCGGTGGGAATAATTCATCATCATCAAGTACCGAGCCTTCTGGCGTAGGTGATCATGTCTCTCCACAACTTTCGATCTCGAATAATTAGGAAGATATTAAGCAGGAAAAATGTCTACACACTGCAAACTATCAATTTCCAATAATTTTTATTTTTGAGATAGCCATTTCTATAAATGGTATCATAATCTAGGGTTAAGTAAAGAAGGTGTGAGAGGCTGGTGCAATGGTGCAGCACTTCATGGACAAAGCACAACAAAGAAATAAGCAGAAACCTTTATGTGTGGCCTTCCTTCTCATAGGGAAATGGAGAGATAGGAGAATGTTGATTACCTGTATACTGCCATTAGCATGTCCAGTGAAAAGATACCTCCTTGGGCAGGATCCCATTCTGGTGGAACCCTCACACTCATGGACACAGAATGAGCTAATTGTGCTACCGTCAACGGATCGGATCAAGCAAATTCTGGAATTAGCAGACAAACAAAACAACGACACTTTAAAATGCTCAAAGCAGCACTTGTATCAACACAAATAAAAACAGTTTGTGAGAAGTCATCATCATCATCATCAAGTACTGGGCCTGCTGGCGTAGGTGATCATGTCTCTCCACAACTTTCAATCTCAACAGCTATTTATCTGTTTTTTTAGGAGCTTCCTTTTTGTGTTGGCCTTTTTAATAATTTCCTCATTGGTTTACATGCATCATACCTCGGCAAAAAAAAAAAAGGATCTTACAAAGGTCACAAAAGTAATTAATCCTACAAGAATGTACACTTTTGTTCCCATAAACATGACAAATAATAATACCACAGCTTTCCCACAAACATGACAAATAATAATACTACAGCTTTCCCACAAACATGACAAATAATAATACCACAGCTTTCCCATAAACATGACAAATAATAATACTACAGCTTTCCCACAAACATGACAAATAATAATACTACAGCTTTCCCACAAACATGACAAATAACAATAATCCTACCATACACACACAGCTTTCCCATGAAACTAACTATCTCATTTACAATTAGGAAGATAAGATGGGCATATGTCAGACATGTTGAGAAGAGATAACAAAACAGCCTCATATATGGAAAACAGAAAAGGAAGACCTAGAAAGACACTGAAAAAAAACACTGACAAGAGAAGCAAGGCTGGCAGATAGAGACTCATTGAATAAGAATGCACATCTCACCCAGAATAGAGATGGATACTGAAAGAAACCAGCTCTTTGTGACATCAAGCAGGGCTGGAAGGATCAAGACTATATCTCAGCTTTCATACAAAGCTCTCACACAACCAATATGTTTTTCTTTTTATGAGAAATATGTCAACACAGTTTAATCCTTTTAGCAATGCAAATGGCAATTATAAATAACAAAAATGCTGAACAATTTTTTTCAAAATGGGTATCTGAGTTTGGCTAATCAATTTCACAGCTCTTGGGACATGAAGATGAGAGAATTCTAACCTCTGTCCACTGGAGCTCTGTCTTATAAACAATTGGTCAGTATCTGAGACAACTTTCTGGACAAATAGCTGCTGGTCATCCTGCTCCCCAAAGGGACCTGAAAGATAAGAACACAACATTTGGTATTTGCTGCATATCAAACGCTTGCTCTTTAAAACCTCTACCTTGGTTTCATGCTTTCGTGACGTCAAATATGGAATTCCCTCCTGCAAAGTTTGACCTGAATGTTTGTCTAACCCGCTACTTCAGGAAAAATTACACCTAGACTATATAGTTTATATTATGACTCAATTAATGACATTTAATTTCTTATATTAACATTTAGAAATGTTACATCTTCTCAATATCACTGTATGGTGCAAAAACATGGACATTAGACCAGAAAACAGAACAGAAAATTGAAGCCTTTGAAATGTGGATCTATAGAATAGGTAGAATTGGTTTGAAAGAAAAGAAAACAAAGTTTTAAAACAACTAAAAATGAAAAGAGAACTACTAAATCCAATTAGAACAAGACAAATGAAATTTTTGGGACATGTTAAAAGACATAACAGCCTAATAAAAGTAATATTGGAAAGGAAAATACAAGGTTAAAGAGGCAGACCAAGACTAACATGGACAAGTAACAATAAAAGATGGACAAGTCACCTATGACAATCTGCACCATCAAAGCAAGAGACAGAGTGGAATGGCGCTCCATGGTAGCCAACCTTCGATGTGGAGATGGCACTTAATGATGATGAACGTTTAGAATCTATATTTGTTTATAGGAGAATGTTGATTACCTGTATGCTGCAATTTACTTGGGAGGTAGGGAAGGAGTGTGTAGGGATGGTACCTCACAACAAAGGGCAGCCACACCATCCTGGATGGTTCTGGAGCGTATTTGGTTCCCCACTCCTATCCTGTCCATGTATGGCTCCTTGTGTCTGCTTGTGTATGGCAGCACCACCCCCCAGGTAATGGCTTTGGCTGGCTGACCGGCTAAACTACGGAGGATAAGTTAAGGAAGGAAGTCTCCCTTCTATAGAAAACACAGCTGCTGACAGAAAGGGCGGAGGATTGACTCAGTCAACAACATTCTTGAAGGCTGCAGCTGGAATTGGCGTGGTATTGGGCTCAGGGCACAACAGGGACCTAAGGTGTTAAGTGGCCAGAACCAATCAGAAAGCAACGGCAAACTTCTGATTACAGACTACCAAGAAATCAAGACGGCTAATCAAAAGACACAATGGGGTGGAAAGAACAATAATAGAAGGCATGGTTCCTGGGCGACACAGTAGTGGCAGACCAAGATGATTTCAAGACATCAAGGAGACATTGAACATGGCAACAGAAGAAGTGGGAGATCTGATTAGAGACAGAGATTCTTTCAGATGGGTTGTGGTGAGTGCAATGTTCTGTGGGAGATATGACTAGAGACAGAGATTCTTTCAGACGTTCTGTGGGAGATCTGATTAGAGACAGAGATTCTTTCAGATGGATTGTGGTGAGTGCAATGTTCTGTGGGAGATATGACTAGAGACAGAGATTCTTTCAGATGGGCTGTTGGTGAATGCAATGTTCTGTGGGAGATCTGACTAGAGACAGAGATTCTTTCAGACGGGTGGTGGTGAATGCAAAATTCTGTGGGACATCTGGCTAGAGACAGAGATTCTTTCAGACGGGTGGTGGTGAATGCAACATTCTGTGGGAGATCTGGCTAGAGACAGAGATTCTTTCAGACGGGCTGTGGTGAATGCAACATTCTGTGGGAGATCTGACTAGAGACAGAGATTCTTTCAGACGGGTGGTGGTGAATGCAACGTTCTGTGGGAGATCTGACTAGAGACAGAGATTCTTTCAGACGGACTGTGGTGAATGAAACGTTCTGTGGGAGATCTGGCTAGAGACAGAGATTCTTTCAGACGGACTGTGGTGAATGCAACGTTCTGTGGGAGATCTGGCTAGAGACAGAGATTCTTTCAGACGTGCTGTGGTGAATGCAACGTTCTGTGGGAGATCTGACTAGAGACAGAGATTCTTTCAGACGGGTGGTGGTGAATGCAACGTTCTGTGGGAGATCTGACTAGACAGAGATTCTTTCAGACGTGCTGTGGTGAATGCAACGTTCTGTGGGAGATCTGGCTAGAGACAGAGATTCTTTCAGACGGACTGTGGTGAATGCAACGTTCTGTGGGAGATCTGGCTAGAGACAGAGATTCTTTCAGATGGACTGTGGTGAATGCAACATTCTGTGGGAGATCTGGCTAGAGACAGAGATTCTTTCAGACAGGTGGTGGTGAAAGCAACGTTCTGTGGGAGATCTGGCTAGAGACAGAAATTCTTTCAGACGGGCTGTGGTGAATGCAACGTTCTGTGGGAGATCTGACTAGAGACAGAGATTCTTTCAGACGGACTGTGGTGAATGCAACGTTCTGTGGGAGATCTGACTAGAGACAGAGATTCTTTCAGACGGGTGGTGGTGAATGCAACGTTCTGTGGGAGATCTGACTAGAGACAGAGATTCTTTCAGACGTGCTGTGGTGAATGCAACGTTCTGTGGGAGATCTGGCTAGAGACAGAGATTCTTTCAGACGGACTGTGGTGAATGCAACGTTCTGTGGGAGATCTGGCTAGAGACAGAGATTCTTTCAGACGGACTGTGGTGAATGCAACGTTCTGTGGGAGATCTGGCTAGAGACAGAGATTCTTTCAGATGGACTGTGGTGAATGCAACATTCTGTGGGAGATCTGGCTAGAGACAGAGATTCTTTCAGACAGGTGGTGGTGAATGCAACGTTCTGTGGGAGATCTGACTAGAGACAAAGATTCTTTCAGACGGGTGGTGGTGAATGCAACGTTCTGCAAAAGACATGTGACCTGATGATAACAATGTAATAACTTCTGTGAATAAAAGTGAAAGATATAATTTTTTTTTAGCACTTCATTTTTATGAAAATTGTATGACAAGTAGATCTATGATATTGTGCTCACAGCACCAGTATTCATAAGTGATATATTATGATCCACTTAATGCATGACATTTAATCTCTCATATTAACATTTAGAATCTATATTTGTTTAAACAACAATACAATTTAATAACTTCTTGTGAGTAAACATGAAAGTCATAATTTGTTTGAGTGCTTCTCAAATTTCTCAATTTTGTGAAAATTGTATTTGAAGCACATCTATACTTTTGTGCTCACTGAGTCAGTAAAAGTGAAAGTCCTTAAGCATTGGGCTATAGGATGCCAATTGTTATTTTAGAAAATTTGCGAGGTGAAATAACACACCCGTCGATGTTGGCAGCATTAGTTAAACATTAACTGTTTTTATAGTGTGAATTCAGGGTGGCTCATTTAGATAACAGTCCTGAATGTAAATTAGAAACACCAAACTTTTTGGCAGCGTAAGTACCTCATATATTTTTTTTCCTTCGCCAAATTTTACCTCTGACGAAGTCCCTAAGAGACTAGGAACTGAATTTTGCGTGTTAATCCATTTTTCCCTGGCAGCCGTGTGCACAAGGGTCCCTCATCACACAAGCAGATAACTCTATCTTTGGAGGTACTCATATTTTTTCCATCGATGAGTAATTGATATTTCAAGCCGGGCCTCGCTGCTGAGACCAGGGGTGGTTGCCACAGCGAGAAATCATAAATAAAAATCCCAACCGGTGTGGCCAGGATTTAAACCCACAACCTCTCTGTCGAGGCCAGCGTC
Source organism: Megaustenia siamemsis (assembly GCA_032433765.1). Classification (NCBI taxonomy): domain Eukaryota; kingdom Metazoa; phylum Mollusca; class Gastropoda; order Stylommatophora; family Ariophantidae; genus Megaustenia; species Megaustenia siamemsis. Next base: position 13,758,457 of record JAVIAB010000050.1, on the reverse strand, counting down.
TTGCCTCAAGACCAACCAGTCCTCTATTTGCGTCATATAAGGGCCTCACTTGACCTAAGTCATTTCAGCTAAAGAACATGACCCAAACAGCTGTGGTTAGGGTAACAACAAGAAACCATGAACCGTTGACATGAAAATATTCAATCAACAGACATAAACAATATATATGAACCTAATGGAAATATGGCGTTACAGAAGGATGCTGAGAATTCTCACAGACAATAACATAAAAAATAATGATAACATGTTGAGGAAACATTAAGGCACTAACCAATACATAAGAATGAAACAATAAATATTATTCTCATGGCACATTTCAAAAAGAGAAACTTAAATCACATTGTGCAAATGGGGAAAGCTCCTCAATAGAAATATGCATATAACAATGAGAGCCACAGAATGTGAATATAGACTTATATGTATATATTCTCACCTGTGGCTGCTGGGGTCCCACAGAGAGGTGATAGCTGTCCAATGATTTGACAAGCTTTGTTGCATCTTAAGTCTATTTTTGTTGTTTGTCACTAGACTTTCTAAGTATTTAAATTCCTCTACTTGTTTTAGTTGTCAGTCGTCTACAGACTCATTAATTTGACTTAAAATCAATGACTAAAAATACTCAACAACCAATAAACAGTATGTCACAAATGAAATTGAGATTCAAGCAGAACTTACCAAAATCATTGCCAGCAGCGTAACTGATATGAGAATCCACATCCTCCAGGGAGACAATTTTAAATGAAGCCAGCGGAGTGGAGCCAGGCTGGGTAGAAATCATGCCCCTGAATCTGGTCACACTCCAAGTCCTGACATGGTTGTATTCAGCACACACTTGTAGAAAAATCAGGACATATTTGATTCATCTGAAACACTTGCAATAAAACTACTTCAATTAACTTTATATATTTGAAACTGTCTAAAATTGAAGTTTCCCATCGGTATATGACATTCTTCATTAGTTCTGATATGAGGATGGTCAAAAGCATTATGGGACTTTCTTTTCATGTGAAAACAAATTTCAAAATATGCCCTCCAGTTGTTAAATGGAAAAAAAAAAAAAGAATTGTGCGCACCTTTGGACAGAAAATGAAAAGCAGGAAGGAGCACTGGGGACACGCTCTCTCTAAAAATGTGCTCAAGAAAAGCAAGAAGGAGCACTGGGGACACGCTCTCTCTCTAAAAATGTGCTCAAGAAAAGCAGGAAGGAGCACTGGGGACACGCTCTCTCTAAAAATGTGCTCAAGAAAAGCAGGAAGGAGCACTGGAGACGCGCTCTCTCTAAAAATGTGCTCAAGAAAAGTAAGAGCTGTACACTTCATTCCCCATTGGTAGTATTGCTATGGGACACCATTTACCCTTCTTCCAAACCTTGTCCATGATCATGTAAGCGTCATGCTGAAAAAGTTTATGCAGCCTTACTATATGCCATTGCTAACCAGAATGACCTTTAACTCTTTCCGTACGGAAGCTTTTTATCGATGCAACGAAAGAGATCTCAGAGACAAATTTTTCATGGTTTTAAGAATCAATCTACATATTTATATTTATCTAACATATAACATAATATATACGAATTATTAGATAATTGAACAACGTATTAGATTTCACAAATACCAAGATGATACAAGACATGTAAAAAGAATATTGTTTGATTAACGGTTCACACTAATCAAAACGAGAGTGGCGCACTGTGCGGCGAAATGTACGGAAAGAGTTAACTATATACCATCAATAAGTCTATGGGGCAACCATTCCAAGAAACGGTTGGAAGATCTCTGGGATTTTTGTTATGTTCAATGTTCTTCCCAGATCTATCATTGTTGACTCAAACACTTTGGTCAGACCAATAGTTTTGTTACACTGGCTTGCAGAGCAGGAGTGATATCAAATGACAGAATCATAAACAACCCTTACATTTTAAATAGAAGCAATTTGAATCATTGTTTGTGACACAGCAACAAAATTAATATTTGTATTTGTGTCAATTACATAGACCGATGTGGGAAATGTTTGCATTTTATTGACATATAAAAAACAGATAAGTAATATTAAGACTTCAATCATGATTACAAGAGATAATGAAGATATTGTTCAAAATGTTTGAAATTAGTGGATATACATTTGTTGATTTGCCTCAAAAACATTTACAAGTGTGTCATGATCTTTACATAGCAACTATTTAAATGGTATTATTAATTTAAATAGTACCTTATATGGTACTAGTTATAAGGCCAACTTATATGGTACTAGTTATAAGGCCAACTTATATGGTACTAGTTATATGACCAACTTATATGGTACTAGTTATATGACCAACTTATATGGTACTAGTTATAAGGCCAACTTATATGGTACTAGTTATATGACCAACTTATATGGTACTAGTTATATGACCAACTTATATGGTACTAGTTATATGACCAACTTATATGGTACTAGTTATATGACCAACTTATATGGTACTAGTTATATGACCAACTTATATGGTACTAGTTATAAGGCCAACTTATATGGTACTAGTTATAAGGCCAACTTATATGGTACTAGTTATAAGGCCAACTTATATGGTACTAGTTATATGACCAACTTATATGGTACTAGTTATATGACCAACTTATATGGTACTAGTTATATGACCAACTTATATGGTACTAGTTATATGACCAACTTATATGGTACTAGTTATATGACCAACTTATATGGTACTAGTTATAAGGCCAACTTATATGGTACTAGTTATATGACCAACTTATATGGTACTAGTTATATGACCAACTTATATGGTACTAGTTATAAGGCCAACTTATATGGTACTAGTTATATGACCAACTTATATGGTATTAATTTCAAGATTGAGGGACTCTACAGAGGACCTACAGTTAACACAAAAGTTCATCAAAATAAATGATGGAAGAATGATAGTGGAGTAATTGATTTCAAAAAAAAAAAAAAAAAAAAAAAAAAAAACCTTTCAGATAGATTATATTCTGTGTGGTTCAGAATAAGAAAACGGAGAACTACTTCCCCTAACCATAATGTAAACAAATATTACCAAAGAGGGTTATGATGGGGTTGAATGGACATCATGGGAAAGAGAGAGTCTAATCTTGGACCAGCTTGGGTCACAAACAAGACTGTGCATTTGGGGTGATCACAGATTCCCCATAGCTAGTCAAGTAGGGTTGTTTCTGTGGGCCATATTTTTGTTCTTAGGGTGAAAGAGACTTTTTTTTTTTTTTTTTTTTGCTTTCGACAGCTTTTACCTCTGGTTGTGTCCCTAGAAACTAAGAACTGAATTTTGCATGCTAATCAGCTTTTCCCTGGCAGCAGTGTGCACAGGGGTCCCCCGCCGCACAGGCCAATAACTCTGTCTTCAGATGTAAAAGAGTCTAATGAAACTGGATGCATTAGACCAGGGGGTACAGAAATTATCATAACCTTGTCATAAATTGCAGCTGTATGCTAAAACACTATTTTAAAAGTGAAATCAAAATATTAGTTTTTTTTAAAAATCATATACACTTTACTTTGTGAAATAAATACAGAGCAAGACAACTAAAATATAATAACTGACAACAGAACAATTTAATTTTTTTAAAAATAAGTTTCAAATCAACTTAAACCTGTCAAAGGTTCAAAGATCTAAGTAAATAAAAAATTGGAGACTCAAAGATGAGATAATAGAAGAAAGAACTCAGACACAGTTTGAATGTGGCTATAGGGAATATGGATGTCGGTGCCCACCCATGCACATTTTTGGGTCATCAGTGTGCTAGGCCAAAAGACAAGACAAACATAAGGTAAATAGACACGTAATGTATTACGACAAGACAAACGTAAGGTAAACAGACACGTAATGTATTACGACAAGACAAACGTAAGGTAAACAGACACGTAATGTATTACGACAAGACAAACATAAGGTAAATAGACACATGTAATGTATTACGACAAGACAAACATAAGGTAAACAGACTCATGTAATGTATTACGACAAGACAAACATAAGGTAAACAGACACATGTAATGTATTACGACAAGACAAACATAAGGTAAACAGACACATGTAATGTATTACGACAAGACAAACATAAGGTAAATAGACACATGTAATGTATTACGACAAGATAAACATAAGGTAAATAGACACATGTAATGTATTACGACAACACAAACATAAGGTAAATAGACACATGTAATGTATTACGACAAGATAAACATAAGGTAAATAGACACATGTAATGTATTACGACAAGATAAACATAAGGTAAATAGACATAGGAAGTGTATTACTCATTAGTATCTGTTTTGTGTGTGTCTCTAATTGCTCATTCAAAACCTGTGCCTATAACTATTTATGTAGAGGAAACTTACCAGACACCAGATGTTTCTCTAATTGCTCATTCAAAACCTGTGCCTATAACTATTTATGTAGAGGAAACTTACCAGACACTAGATGTTTCTCTAATTGCTCATTCAAAACCTGTGCCTATAACTATTTATGTAGAGGAAACTTACCAGACACTAGATGTTTCTCTGAGAGCATCACTTTAGTGACCGGACTTCTGTGAACTGTGAATGTCTGGAAGAGCTGTGGGCCGTGACCAACAGTTTCTGGGTGCTGTACAATTACCCTTACGGTCCCCGAGCTTGTACCATAAGCTATTTCTATCCAGTTACCACTCAAACCTATGGAGAAAAAAAGACAGCGGTTTCTTGCATATTGAATTATCTATTTGTTGTTCAGACAAGACCAATATTAAGTTTAATAAACTGACATTATGCCATGTGTATGTAGAGTTATGGGAGATGGCTGCAAGAGATCATGAAAGGTGGTGAGCAATTTTGAAATTAGGCATAAGAAGAGATGAAGAAGAACCACACCTCATGTGGCTATAAGGAAAACCTACAGAGATGGAAACCTAATATACTTCTTCTGTGCAATGTTTGCAGAAATGTGCATCTTCCCAAAACCAACCCACTTATAGTTGTAGCAGATGCTGCTCCACAGACAATCCAAAGTAGCACTATAGTTCAATATCCTGTGAGACAAGGAGGTCATTATTTTCTAGTAGTTGTGATATTTGTAAACGTTGGTTGATCTAGCAACAGCTGATTTATTTAAACGGAGATGATGGGTGTTCAAGAGGCACACAAATACAGCTTATATTATATTTTTAAAATGAATTTATCGTTTATATTATAGTCTTGTCAGATTACATCAGATTTTAAAATTCTCTTCTAACTTTGCGCTCAACATATCTAATTAACAGTAGAAATGTGGTGAATTGTACATCTTCCCAAATCTAAATTCTAAAAGATTCTTGAATCTCCTGAATTTCTCATATGAAATTAATATTAAGAAAAGTAGGGAGGAAAAAAGAGTTCAACTTAAAAGGTTTAATTGAAGCAAGAGAAATTAAGTAGGAATAAAGTTTGAGAAATGCCAAGATTGAGACAAAAATACACACCGGATAAAGGTGCACACAGACTGGATAAAATTTGCAAGTGAGACGCTGTGGAGAGTTGAGTAGAACTAGAAATACTGAGCTGTAAAATGAATAGTGGTAAGTAGTTCAGTTGGTAGACAACTTGAGTTATATATGTGATGCAGCATTTATATACCTTGGCATGAGTTGCTAGAAACCTCCAGAACTACAGAGAGTTATTTTTGAGAATTTTTGAAAGAGTGCAACGCATGGCAGTGTGATTACTGAAAAGTTCAAGAAGTTTCCGCCAGATGGCATACAGAAAACAGTGTGGCACCGAGGACCACCAGCTCAGGTTACCATCAAAATTGCAACAATCATCATTTTTCTTTTTAAGTGAACACGTCTATTGGATGTCAATGGAGTTGAAACTAATCTTTCCAAAGTTGTAACATTTTTTTAGGTTTGGATTAGAAGAATCAAATGACAAAAAATGTGCAATGATTCAAGTTTTCCATCTTCTCATCCCTACTTAAAAGTCACTTGAATTTAATATTAAACAACATGAGTGCTAGCTGAGTATGTATACATATGAAATGTTACCTGTCTAGCATGAGAGAAATCTAACAACATATTCTACCAGAGTGCTGGCTGAGTATGTATACAAATGAAACAGTTACCTGTCTAGCATGAGAGAAATCTAACAACATATTCTACCAGAGTGCTGGCTGAGTATGTATACAAATGAAACAGTTACAGGTCTAGCATGAGAGAAATCTTACAACATATTCTATCAGAGTGCTATCTGAGTATGTATACAAATGAAACAGTTACCTGTCTAGCATGAGAGAAATCTTACAACATATTCTACCAGAGTGCTATCTGAGTATGTATACAAATAAAAGTTACCTGTCTAGCATGAGAGAAATCTTACAACATATTCTACCAGAGTGCTATCTGAGTATGTATACATATGAAATGTTACCTGTCTAGCATGAGAGAAATCTTACAACATATGTTACCTGTCTAGCATAAGAGAAATCTAACAACATATTCTACCAGAGTGCTATCTGAGTATGTATACATATGAAACAGTTACCTGTCTAGCATGAGAGAAATCTAACAACATATTCTACCAGAGTGCTATCTGAGTATGTATACAAATGAAACAGTTACCTGTCTAGCATGAGAGAAATCTTACAACATATTCTATCAGAGTGCTAGCTGAGTATGTATACAAATGAAACAGTTACCTGTCTAGCATGAGAGAAAACTTACAACATATTCTACCAGAGTGCTGGCAGAGTATGTATACATATGAAATGTTACCTGTCTAGCATGAGAGAAATCTAACAACATATGTTACCTGTCTAGCATGAAAGAAATCTTACAACATATTCTATCAGAGTGCTAGCTGAGTATGTATACATATGAAATGTTACCTGTCTAGCATGAGAGAAATCTTACAACATATTCTACAAAAGTGCCATTTGAAAATCAAAAACTCAATTAAAAACAGTAAGAAAATAATTCTGACCTCATGACCAAAATAAATGAGCACTCTATATAGAACTAATTAACCAACTACATAGAACATAAAAACAATTTACACATTTTAAGATAGTACTGCCTTATATTGTGGAAGACGCCTTGCGCAATATGAAAGCAGGAAAAGCTCCTGGACCAGATAATACAACTAAATAAGAGATTGAAGACGTGGGTGATTTTGAAATAGAAATAATAACAAAAATATTGAATGATATCTACAACAGCGGATATATACCAGACGACATGCTCAAATCAATATTCATAGCCCTACCAAAGAAATCGGGTGCGATTGAATGCGATGATCATCGCACAATAAGCCTTATGAGTCATATGACTAAGATATTACTAAGAATCATCATGCGAAGAGTGCGAAACAAAATTAGTCCAGAAATTAGCGATGAACAATGTGGTTTTGTTAGAGATAAAGGAACAAGCAATGCCATTTACATCATAAGATCTTTAGTAGAAAGAGCCATAGAGGTGAAAACAGATCTATACCTATGTTTCATAGATTACACCAAGGCATTTGACAAAGTAAAGCACCAAGAAATAATCAAAATTTTAGAAAGCATAAACGTAGGCAGCAATCTAAGAATAATAAAGAACATGTACTGGCAACAAACAGCGGCCATAAGAACTGGAAATCAATTGGGAATGTTTCAACAAATAAAATAGGGTGTTAGACAAGGTTGTGTGCTGTCACCAGATTTGTTTAATATTTATAGTGAGATTATTTTAAGATCCATCAGGGACATGCCTGGAATAACAATTGGAGGTCATAATATAAGTAATCTAAAGTATGCTGATGATAAAGTCTTAATCGCTAAGAGTGAAAATGAGTTACAAGAAATGTTAGACATTATAGTGAAAGAAAGCAAAAATAAAGGACTCAGCCTTAATAGCAAAAAGACAAATACAAAAGGTAAATGAATTTAAATATTTGGGAACTTTGTTAACCTCAGACGGAAGATGTACAAAAGAGGTGAGATGCAGAATGGCTCAGGCAAAAGCAGCTTTCCAAAAAATTAGGAAGATACTATGCAATCCATTTTTGACAATATAAACAAGAAAAAGAGTTCTTAAATGTTATGTAGAGTCAGTCTTAACATATGGATGTGAATCACGGACAATAGGACAACAGACAAGAAAATCACTGGAGTCTGTAGAAACGTGGTTTTACAGAAGAATGTTGAGAATACCAAGGACAGCTAAGAAGAGTAATGAAAATGTTCTGAAAAAGGTCACAGCAAAAAGAGAGCTAATTTCCAATATTAGGAAGAAACAATCATCATTTTTTGGCCATGTAATGAGAAGAGAACAACTGGAATATATTGTAACAACTGGAAAAATTGAGGGACGAAGAGATAGAGGAAAGCAAAGAGAAAAAACACCAGAAATGATAAATAACCGTCGAGATCGAAAGTTGTGGAGAGACATGATCACCTACGCCAGCAAGCCCGGTACTTGATGATGATGACTGCCTTACATTAGGTCAAAAGGCAAAGGCTCACAAGCTGCTACACCAGTCAGCATTCAACAAATTTTCTTCTTTGTTCACCATGAAAAAAATACTTGTTATAGCCGTGTCGCAGCTGACAGCCAAGGTGTAATATGCTGTATTTTTAAGCCCAAGATGACATACTTTATCACAGCATATTATTACAATCACATCTACTTTTTCTCTTCAATCCCTGTTAACTTTTCCAGGCTGAGTAGCTACCATGTGGGATTTTAGTCAGCTCTGATTTGTCGCCACCAACATTAGCAGTCATATATAGATCAGAAACAATCATCATTTTTTGGCCAGGCAATGAGAAGGGAACAGCTGGAATATATTGTAACAACAGGGAAAATTGAGGGACGAACAGATAAGGGGAAGCAAAGAGAAAAGATGACAGCTGAAGAGAATGGCTTGACAGAAGGTCAACAATAGAAATGATAAATAACTACTGAGATCGAAAGTTGTGGAGAGACTTAATCACCAACGCCAGCAGGCGTGGTAATTGATGATGATGATGATAGATCAGTAACTAGTAATAGCTCATTCTTGAATTTGATGCACTTTTCCTCATCCCTCACTTTGGTGATGTTTTATTTTTCTCAGGGCAAGTTATACCACTAGAAGAAAGGTAGCTCCCTATGCCAAAAATAAAAAGGTGATGAAAGATAAAGAAACAATCATCACCATCATCTATCTATTGACCTTTCGAGCCATAGCTGGCCCATAGGGCGTAGACCATGATACTCTCTCTCTAATCTGAATTTTTGTTCTAGCCGTTTTCAATTCTTTTAAAGATATTTTATCAAATCTCGCCATTTGTCTCTGTTCTGTGCAAGCAGCTCTATCTCATTGAGGGAGCCGATTCCTGCTGCTCTTGCCTCTCTCATCAATGTTCTTCTCAGTGTCTCTCTGGGTCTTCCTCTTTTTCTCTCACCTGTTGTTTCCCACATGAGGGCTTGCTTTGCTATTCGGTTATTATCTCTTCTCATCACATGTCCAACATATGACTATCGTCTTTTCTTTATTAATGAAGATATTAGTGGTTGATTGGCGATTTCTCTAATTTCCTCGTTTGTTTTGAATTAGTTCCAGCTATATTTCTTTTTATATCTTCCGTTTCCAAGATGGCGGATCTAGTCCACGTCCTCTCGATCGCTGCAGAAAATGCACCCAAGGTCTGATTAATTTCGGATCTTCATTGCACTTTTCTGCGTAAAAGTCAAAATGATGATATGCTTGATACATCTGTGTCGCTAAGGCGAGGTCGTAGGTCGACAACAGTCCGTTTTTTGACGAATCAAGTGTTGTGAGTGAGACATTCCTCCGTCTAGACTAGATCTGTGCTTTACGTCACATTAGTGCTGTTCAAGACCGTTATTGGGATTCTTTGACGCAAGTTATTTCCACGTTACACATTAATGTAAACTACTTCGTCAGTCGCAGTTTTGTCTCTTTGGGGAAGTTGCTTCGTGTTTTGTTCGTCGTAGACTGTTTACACTTGAGTAATCAGACATAAGTCTAAAGGTATCGAGATTATGAGTTTGGCGACATTGTGTCCTACGTCATCGTATTGGTTCCCTAAACCGGCCGTGCGCAAATCTTACGGTCTGCTGTTTGATGTGCAACAAGAATAAATTGACGACTGACTGTGTGTCTATATGTTCGGAATTGGAGTCATCAACGATGGCCTAACATCATCAAGTGCTACGATGATCATCATTTTCAAGAGGACGTGACTTACCGGTATATGGGGATAGGCGGCGGGAACAAATGAAGGCTATGCATGAAATGTGTTCCTTGTTGCAGTTTCCTCATATTACAAGTCGCATGTCTGTGTTAGTCACCTCTAGTGACTCGGGCAGATGGTGCTCGTAAACCTGGGAAGGCCGACCATCTAAGGGCAGAATCCCCCGACAGAAAAGATCAACTGCTGCCTTGCAGGAAGATTGGAGACAATCAAAGGCTAAGGAAAGCAAACCTGAAAAAATGCTGGCTGAAATCGGATGCACTGGGCCACTGGCGCAGAACACAGTGCAACGTATTAACGGGTGTTCAGTCAGAGTGGATCTGACAGACTCTAATTGTGATGTTCTGTCTGTGGGGGCGATCAACACACTTAGCCTGACAGCTGACTTCATATGAGAGTCTGGAATCCTTACTCTGATTGAGTCCTGAACGCAGAGAGAGAGAGAGAGAGAATTAAGCTATCACCATCATGCAGCATTAAAAATAAGCAGGATAAATCTGAAACAAGTGCAATGCATCAAATACTTGGGCACAATAATAAAATCAGATGGAAGATGCTCCACAGAAATAAAAAGCAGAATAGCTCAGCCCAAAATAGCATTTCAGAAAATGAAAAATATCTCATGCAACAAATCTTTGTCAATAGAAGTGAGAAAGAGAGTTCATCGGTGCTATACAGAACCAATTCTGACCTATGGAAGCAAATCATGGACCGTAGACAAACAAGTGAAATGACGAATAGAGGCCACAGAGATGGGATTTCTCAGAAGAATGTTAAAAGTTCCCTGGACAGCTAAAAAGACCAATGAAGAAATTCTCAAAGTGGCCAACACAAAAAAGGAACTCCTAAAAAAACAGCAGAAAGAAACAATCAACATTTTTCGGGCACATCATGAGAAGAGGAAAGTTGGAATACTTGGTTACAATTGGCAAAATAAAAGGAAAGAGAGATTGCGGACGACAAAGAGAGAATATACTGGATAGCTTGGTGTCATGGCATGGAAAACAGTCAACAACAGAACCGATACGATGCACTGTAGATAAAAGATTGTGGAAGGACATGATCGCCTACCTCAACCGATATGGTACATGATGATGAAAGATAAACTCACTGGTCTTAGGAGTCAGGTAGACGCTGAGGGCAGTTACCATGTCTGATGCAGGGTCTGTATACAGCTTGGTGACCAGCAGATCATTGTCTTTCATACGCAATGGAAACTTCTGCATGTCTGGAAATAATCACAAATAGTTTAACTAGAGTTATATGCAAAATCTGTGTTATAAAATAAATAAGACAAACTACAATGTTTTGGCAAAAGCCTTTCATCAGGTGTAACAAATAAACTATGTACATTAAACACAAAAATCAAAGCCAGAAAACACAACAACAGAGTTTTTAAAAATGGCGGAATTTTCTGCAGCTATAAAAAAAATATATAATTATTTTTTTCTTTTGGTTTTCCTCTGCTCCTCTTTCCATTCACTCTGCTTGTTGTTATAGTATTCTCAATGCTTTTTTTTCTCATGACATACCCAATAAATGAAAATTGTCTCCCCGTATGATTTTGAAGATATTTTTTATTTCTCCAAATTGTTTTAAATATTCTTCATTCGTAATTTTTGCTATTCATGGACTTCATAGCATTCTTGTGATAAACCACATCTCAGCTGCCTCTAATGTTCTCTGTGTTGTCTTACTCTTCATCCATGGCTCACTCTCATATAGTAGAACAGGTTTGGTGTGGCACTTTTGGACACACTTTCTGATATTAACTCTTTCCATACGGAAGCTTTTTATCGACGCAACGGAAGAGATTTTAGAGACAAAATTGTTCATGGTTTTAAGAATCAATCTACATATTTATATTTCTCTAACAAATAACATATTATATATGAATGTTTAGATAATTGAACAAGGTATTAGATTTCACCAATATCACGATGATACAAGACATGTAAAACGAATATGGTCTGATGGCGTTCACACTAATAAAATTGAGCGTGGTGCACTATGCGGCTGAACGTACGCAACCGAAATGGAAATGGCGCACCATGCGGTGGATCGTACGGAAAGAGTTAATTGACAATGATTTGTTATACAGAATGTTTTTTATTCGATAGAGTTCTGTCTCTGCTTGTTCAGTTCTATTTTCTACACTGCATCTGCCCTCTGATGTTATTATTGATCCATTGTTTTTGAACCTATACAGGATATGATGAAGTCAAATCCATCACCAAAAGGCCAGTATCATGAAAATTGAAACAAGAATACCCAAAGCATAATGAGAGGGATGGATACCTCCGTTCGTTCGTTCGCTTTCGTCAGCTTTGACCTCTGACGAAGTCCCACCCACTCAATTTTGTGGGACTGAATTTTGCGTGTAAAGTCTGGTTTATCCCATTACAGGATGCCCCTCGCCATGCAGGCAGATTTACTCCGACTTCAGAGGTACTAATTTTTAGTGAATTAGTAAAACCCAGGTGTCCTCGCCAGGGTACGAACCCCGGCTGTTGCCGTGGTAAGCCAACCGCCTATCGATTGCGCTAACCGGACACCCATAGATACCTCCAACTATCAAGGAGGGATCGAGTCATCATACTTTGCCTACACACTGGCCACAACAGAATGAGAAACCACATGTTCACCAAACTCAAAATAGGAGCTACCAGCAAATGCCACTGAACCCTGGATAACATGACAACAAAATATGTTCTATAAGATTGCCCCCCAGTACACAGACCTGAGAAGGACAATGTGGCCCATACATACCCACGCCCCTAGAAGAGAAACTCTACAGGGCAACCAAATCACTGAAACAGACAGCTGCCTTCATAAGAGAGTTTGGAGTCCTAGTCTTAATGATGTCATGATCACAGAAGAAGAATCTATGCACTTACTTCATTACATATTTTATGTATATTGGTGTTTACCATCATTATCAAATACCTGGCCTGCTAGTGTTTGTGATCTCCACAACTTTCTATCCCTACAGATGTTTATAAATTCTGTTGACTTCAACTCAAACCGTTTCAACTCTTTGATATCAAATACACATATATTTCACAACTATATTTACCCCACTCAAACCAAGAGTAACATGGACAAGTAACATCAAAAGATGGACAAACCAGCCTATGACAACCTGCAACATCAAAGGAAGAGACAGAGCAGAATGGCACTCAATGGTGGCCAACCTTTGTTGCGGAGATGGCACCTGATGATGATGATTTACAACACTATCTAGGGTGACGAAGGTTAACTTCTTTCACCGCATACTTTCTCTTGTCCTTTAACTATACAAAATATAAAGTGGTCAGTGACCAATACAAAAATCAGCAAACAAATTCTATTCTTTGCTAATCCTGTATCCTTCCTTTGGAAAGTGTCCAAAATCTGGACTTACTCGATCTTTGCTTTCCTTCAAAATGCTGTCAATTGGCTGTCTTTCTTTTGCATTTCCTCCAGCACAGCTCTTGCGATCCTTTCAGGATAAATGACCCGCTCAGCATTGATCTGATACCACTGTATGTATTTACATGCACCTGGCAAGATTTCTAATAATGTGTTCTGTAAATGCATATTTTGTCCCCTCCAGTATGAAAACAGTACCTATATAATAAATTGATCCATCTTGACATCCAAGTAGAAGGAATGACCCTGCCATGTCAAAGCTGGTGATGGCAACCACATCTTGGATCTAAGAAAGTAAATGATAACAAAACAGTTAGTATACAGGTCTGGCATAACATAATCAACAGACTCATTGTGCAATTTATAGCTAAATAGAACACACGGAGAAATACGTGTAAATTTAGCAATAAAATGATAGTGTATGGCCGGCAGCCTAATTAACTCAAACAGTGCTCTTATTTAAAACAAACTATCTGAAGGACTGGTTGGTCTCAAGGCAAGACGCAAGTACGGTGAGGGACCCCTGTGCACATGACTGTCAGGGAAAAACAGATTAACACGCAAAATTCCGTTCCTAGTCTCTAGGGACTTCACCAGAGGTGAAAACTGGCGAACGAAAAAAAAAATCTACTGCTTATCATTCACAAGCATTATCATTATATATATGATATATAGCCTGATATGGTTATATATATGATATATAACCCTTCTGAGCCTGATATGGCTCAGAAATATATTTGTAAAAGTTGCTATTTCAAATTATCTTGCACTGAGTACACACTGCAATGTAAAGAAAAACGTGCAGAAATGAAAACAAATACATGTGTTGGCATGGTGAAGTGACAATTATATTGCGACAGGCAAACTTTTTTTTTCTCGTTCGCCAGTTTTTACCTCTGACGAAGTCCTTAGAGACTAAGAACTGAATTTTGCATGTTAATCCATTTTTCCATGACATCTGTGTGCACAAGGGTCCTTCACCACACAGGCAGATAACTCCGACTCCGGAGGTACTCATATTTTTTTCCGTCGATGAGTAATTGACGTTTCAAGCTGGGCCTCGCTGCTGAGACCAGGGGTGGTTGCCGCAGAGAGAAATCATAAATAAAAAGCCCAACCGGTGTAGCCGGGATTTGAACCCAACAACCTCTCTGTCTCTATGCCGGCGTCTTGCCTCAAGACCAACCAGACAGGGGAACTGACAAAATACTCAGATGGTGAGGGGGAAAAGAAGGGGGGGGAAGTGTTTGTCACTGATTAACATGACCAGGCAGGATATAATTAGATAGTCACAAATCTTGTCAAAATGTCTTACGTGAGTTATGCACAAGCCAAAACTGTGTAGGGTCTCAAAAAGGAGCTAGAATCAAGCTGGAAACATGCACTAATGGAAATCTTGTTAGAACAGATCTATTTAACTAAGAGATAACTGCTGTTGATTATGATAAATGCTAGATGCAGGGTGTTACTGATGTATCAAGTACCTGCCAGTGTTGTGTCATGGAATGCCAAACGCCAACTCGTCCAGTACGACTCAGAGCAACCAGCTGGTTTCCAATGAAGAACAGGTTGTCCACTGACACATGCAGGTCAAATATACCTGGAGATCAACAGATTTAATGTAGGTGTTAATATCAAGTCTACATCATGGTCAATTTGCACTAGTTTATTATAGGTTTGCCTAACTTCACTTAACTTCTAGCACAGCTATTTACCAGTGAAATTTTAGTTACACTGTTTTTTTTAAATACTATTTTTTCACAAACATGGTCTGTACATTAGTCTTGAACAGAGTAGAAAAGGTTAGGACTCAAAATAGACAGATATTGTATGTGAGAGATTTTTAAAAAATAAAGTGACTTTTAATATAAACATTTTAAATATTTCTTCTCTCAAGATTGGTCTGTTAACTCATGTTTTGATGAACTGTGCACCATGCCAATTTTGGCCACGTACATATCATCTTGTTATTGGTGAAATCTATTTCCTTGTTCAATTATCTAAAAATTCATATATAATATGTTATATGTTAGATAAATATAAATATGTAGATCAATTCTTAAAAAGATCAAAAATTTTGTCTCTGAAATCTCTTCCGTCGCATTGATAAAAAGCTTCCGTACGGAAAGTTAAAGCACTGTCAAGAGAAATAGTAAATTAGAATATTCCAAACGTTATATTTTGTGATAAATTTAAATCACATGCAAGAAATATTAGCTATACAAATATGGGAAACCAACGTGTACAGGAGGACATTTTCATATAAAAACAACCACCTTTATCAAAGTTATAAAATGCTCCATGGTTAAGGAACATGACAACTAAATAAGGTTTTTTTTTTAATATTCATAAAGCTGGAAAAATACCAAATTACTGCCTAAAAAGAGAAAAAATAAGATGCAGTAGTCACTGGTCTGAAGAATTGAAAATATGAATAAGAAGTAACTGTTGAAGTATTAAAAAAGGAATAGTGAACAATGAGCAGTGGGTATCAAGTAAAAAATAGAAAAATAGAATAAGGAGCAGTTAATGTAGTCTAAATAAGGAGCAGTTAATGTAGTCTAAATAAGAAGCAGTTAATGTAGTCTAAATAAGGAAACAAATTAATATGAAAAGCATTTCTGCTCACCAATCTGCCGGCTATCTCCTTCATCACTGACAGTCCACAACCATACAGTTGACCCTGATGAGGCTGCCACCATTTTGTTGTTGGAATTTTCCTGGTTGGAGCTGATGACCTTTGCACTGAGTGCAACCCTTTCCACCTGAGCATCCATGTGTTGGCTCTTCCACAGCATATGCCAGCCTGTGGAGTCTTTCATTCTGCACAGAGATTCAAGTTCACATCTGATGTCAATCTACACAAGGCAATGAGAAGAGAGCTAATAGGTCAACTCTGGGGAAACCTACAGTGGGGACATTAACATTGAACTACAGAGACACACCAGGTTCAAAAGTACATGGTCCTAGTCGCAACTGGAGTAATCAGGTTCAAAAGTACATGGTCCTAGTCCCATCTGAAGTAATCAGGTTCAAAAGTACATGGTCCTAGTCCCATCTGGAGTAATCAGGTTCAAAAGTACATGGTCCTAGTCCCAACTGGAGTAATCAGGTTCAAAAGTACATGGTCCTAGTCCCATCAGGTGTAATCAAGTTCAAAAGTACATGGTTCTAGTCCCATCTGGAGTAATCAGGTTCAAAAGTACATGGTCCTAGTCCCATCAGGAGTAATCAGGTTCAAAAGTACATGGTCCTAGTCCCAACTGGAGTAATCAAGTTCAAAAGTACATGGTTCTAGTCCCATCTGGAGTAATCAAAATCAAAAGTACATGGTCCTAGTCCCATCTGGAGTAATCAGGTTCAAAAGTACATGGTTCTAGTCCCATCTGGAGTAATCAGGTTCAAAAGTACATGGTTCTAGTCCCATCTGGAGTAATCAGGTTAAAAAGTACATGGTCCTAGTCCCATCTGGAGTAATCAGGTTAAAAAGTACATGGTTCTAGTCCCATCTGTAGCAACCAAGTTTTAATTAGTAACCACTGATCACAGGGTAGGTGATTATGTCTGCCAGATTGTCATCGGAGTCTGCAATCAGACCTGAACAACTTCAACAGACAGCAGCCTTCATAAGAGAGTCTGAAGTCCTAGTGTGAATGAGCCACGATTGCACAAGAAGAAGAAGACCTGAACAATACCCTATCTCTTGTGATGACTCTGAAAACAAGACACAAAGAATGGGCAAATTAGAGATCAAAGGAGGATAATTGGTAAAAAAAATTACCATGGTTATAAAGTTGGAATGTCGGGTCAAAAGATGCAAATATCAAAACTTTGCTATAAACTGCAACCAAATTAAAAAATAAATTGCTTTAACAGAAGGAATAATAAAGCAAAGATGAAGAAAAGGAAAACAGATAAAACAGCAGGTTTGTAAGTCATGACCATGTATTTTTTTCTTTTTTTTTCCTTCGCCAGCTTTCATCTCTGGCGAAGTCCCTAGAGACTATGTATAAAAATATTTCATTACATCTTGTTGTGACTCACCTGTAGCAGCAGACAAAGTGGGGGTAGGCTGCACAAATCCAATTCTGATGTCCGCGCAACATCGTCACCCTCAGTGGATCCACATAAGAGCCTGAATGTATTGTTATTGACAATCAAGTTAGCAGAAAACTGGCATTTCATGAAACACAATAACTACTACCATATGAAATGTTCGAGACTCTCATGGACAACTAAGCAAAATAATGATAAAAGTTAATGAGCAAAAACAATATGCTTCAAACATAAAAAAGATATAATTTTCACTCTGTTTTATATTACATAAAGTAGCAACAGAAAAAAAACAGCGACAAGAGAAAAGAGGGCTCTTTCTTTTTGAAGAAACTGAGTCTGGTAATTTATCATGAATGATGCTGGTTTTATGTAACTTCAAAATAAATAGCATCTTCTTGAGGCGTGATGGTCAAGATCTCTCTCTCTCTCTCTCTGCGATCAGGACTAAATCAGAGTAGGACTCCAGGCTCTCACATGAAGACAGCTGTCTGTTTAAGCCTGTTAGATCCACTCCGCTTGAATGCCTGTTAAAACGTTGCACTGTGTTCTGCGCCAGTGCATCCGATTTCAGCCAGCATTTTGTTCAGATATCCATTTACAAAGGTTGGAAGAAAGAAACATTAAGTTGTCAGTCTTAATTTGGGAACTAAACCTGGTCCAACTTATTCACTAGATAAACACACTAACCACTGGGCAGCTTCACCTTTGTAGAGATGAGAAAGACAGAAATACACCAGGAGTCAATACAACAAATCCTTTTGATTTTTTGAGTGGCAGTCAGAGCCTCTAGCAATGAAGGACACATGTGAACAATTACTCTTTAAAACCTCTACCTTAGTTTTATGCAGCCGTGATGTCAAATAAAGAATTCACTACCAGGAAGTCCTGACCGGAATGTTTGTCTAGCCCGCCACTCCCAGAAAAAACACATGACTATATATTTTATATTACGATCCACCTAATTCACTACATTTTATCTCTCTTATTAACATTGGACACCTAAATTTGTTTATCTATCAATTGACCTTTCGAGCTGTAATTGGTCGCTAGGGTATAGATGCAGATACTCTTTCCCTGTTTATAAATTTCCTTCCTTGCAGTCTCAATCCTTGCAAAGATATTTTATCAAATCTCACCATTTGTCTATGTTCTGTGCAACCATCTCGGCTCATTAAGGGAGCCGATTCCTGCTGCCTTTGCCTCACTGATCAATGTTCTTCTCTGTTTCTCTGGGTCGGCCTCTTTTCCTCCTACCTGCTGTTTCCCACTTGAGGGCTTGATTCTGTTATTATCTCTTCTCATTACATGTCCAACATGTTTTCTTGATTACTGATGATATTAGTGGTTGATTGTCGATTTCTCTATTTTCCTCATTTGTTTTGAATGAAAACTTTGTTGTTGTTTTCCAGGTCTCACATGTATACTTGGATACTTTCATATTTAGAAGATAGAGAAAGAAAATAGAAATCAATAAAACAGGGCATTTATAGGCACAATCTGCATTCTTACACTGAACTTGTGCTGCTTCTGTCCGTCTGACCACACCATAGGAAGGAGGATCAGGCCTGAGTTCAGCGGAGGTTCCTGGGTGGCTCAGTGGCCGACGTTCTTGTGAAGTTTGACGTATCTGTGATCCTCTGGTTTCAATAGAAGAGTTCCTGAAACCATATATCATATAGGGCTTACAAGCAGTCAAACATTTCTGACTATTTTACACGTGTACAGACAGACATTTTAGTTGATGTTCAATGTCTAGACAGACAAGCAAAGAACGAAAGCATTGTATCATACACTATGGGGTGTAGCAGAAGTATGCCATTATTTTCCTCTTTTTTCATCTACAGCTCCCAGAAAGACAAGAACTTGGTTCTAGCCCCATCTCCAAATTGTTTCAGAATCCTAGCCATTTATTCAGCTCTTTTATACTCTTTCAAACTTCAATTTGAATTTAAAACCCAAGGTTATTGACATAACAAAATTAGACCATGAATTGCACTATTGGTGGCACTTAGAGTACTGATACTCATTTTATGCTAAGCACATTTGTAAGACCTTAAGCATTTTACCAGTGCCACAACTATACTCACCAGAGGTTCAAATCCTTAGTCAAATAAATAGGTGGGCCACTTTACAAAGGAATCCACGATAGCTCAATGGTTAGTGAACTGGACTACAAAGGACAAGAAGTCGGGTTTGATCCTGATCGACAGCTTCTGAGTTCACCCAGCATTAAATGGGTCATCATCATCATCAAGTACTGGGCGTGCTGGCGTAGGTGATCATGTCTCTCCACAGCTATCGATCTCGGCAGCTATTTATAATTTCTGTTGTTGACCTTCTGCCAAGCCATTCTCTTAAGCTGTCTGTAATTTTTTCTCTTTGCTTCCCTCTATCTCTTCGTTCCTCAATTATTCCAGTTGTTACAATATATTCCAGTTGTTCTCTTCTCATTACATGGCCAAAAAATGATGATTGTTTCTCCCTCATATTGGAAATTAGTTCTCTTTTTGCTTTGACCTCTTTCAGAACATTTTCATTACTCTTCTTAGCTGTCATGGTATTCTCAAAATTCTTCTGTAAAACCACATTTCTAGAGACTCCAGTGATTTTCTAGTCTGTTGTCCTATTGTCCATGATTCACATCCATAGGTTAAGACTTGTTCTACATAACATTTAAGAACTCTTTTTCTTGTTTTTAATGTCAAAAATGGATTGCATAGTATCTTCCTCATTTTTTGGAAAGCTGCTTTTGCCTGAGCCATTCTACATCTCACCTCTTTTGTACATCTTCTGTCTGAGGTTAACAAAGTTCCCAAATATTTAAACCCATTTGCCTGTTTTAATATTGTTCCTCTTGTCTTTATTTTGCACAGAGGTGATGTCTTTTTCTTGGATGTTACCATTACCTCTGTCTTTTTGCTATTAAGGCTGAGTCCTTTATTTTTGCTTTCTTTCGCTATAATGTCCAACATTTCTATAACTCATTTTCACTCTTAGCGATTAAGACTGTATCATCAGCATACCTTAGATTATTTATTTTATGACCTCCAATTGTTATTCCAGGCATGCCCCTTATGGATCTTAAAATAATCTCACTATAAATATTAAACAAATCTGGTGACAGCACAAAACCTTGTCTAACACCCTGTTTTATTTGTTGAAACATTCCCAATTGGTTTCCAGTTCTTATGGCCACTGTTTGTTGCCAATACATTAAATGGGTATCAGATTTTTTTTCTGGGAAAGTAAAGTGCCATGGGCGTAATACCGACCACATTGCCCCAAAAATTATGTGCCAAAGGTCTATAAAACATTATGGTCACTAATGCCATATTCCCTCAATGCTACTTGGTAAGATGGAGCTCATTACTTTTTTTTTACCACTTTACAAGGTGTGATACCTAAATACTAGTCTTTTTTTGGGGGGTCCCTTTTATGAGTATTTTTTTTTGTTTAGTCTGAATGTTATTGTTTGTGTCCAGTCAGCAACACCAAATAATTCAATAAAAATACATAGTTCACACCTGGAATGAATTCGTGATGCACTTCCAACATTGTCTTGCTGGTTCCTCACCACTGGCCTCTGTATATCTCCACTCTCCACACTAACAACTGACTGCCGAAAGCTGGATGAGCTTGCCAAGGGTGGGTCTATAGAAACAAGATTTTAAAAAAGCAACATTAAGAATATGGCAATAATTACAATATATGTTTTAACAAAATAATTATAAAGTAATGGAAGAGGGAACTTATTCAAGAATCCACATGTAGTGAACTAAACAAGACAAAAGCAGAAGAAATCATTGCACACAGGCTGTTTAACTTTTCGTCCATGTTGAAATCGATTGAAATCTGCAGGTAAATATTCACTTGGAGACTTGTGCACATGACAGAAGAATTGAGCTCAAATTGTGTAAACTCAGGAATGGTTACCACTACAACTCATGCCTTGGTATTAATTCATTACGTTCTATAGTTACTGGAGAAAAATATTCAGTCTCAAAACTTCAAGAACAACCTCTATGTGTGTGTAAATATATTGTGTGTATTGGTGCTTATGAACATCATCAAGAACTGTTCTTGCTGCTGCAGCTGATCATTTATTACCATAACTTTCTGACTCTGCTGAAGCTTATAAGTTCTGTTGTTGACTTCTTATCAAACCATTCACTTAAGCTGTTTGATATCTCTTCCTTAAATTTGTCCAGTGGTTACAATACATTCCAGTTGTTCCCCACTTACTAGACAGCCAAAATATGATGATTGCATCCTCCTGATGTTGGTAACAAGCTGTCATTTTTACTTTTAGAACATGCTCATTACTCTTGTTAGCTGTCCAATGTATTGTCAACATTTTTCTGTCAAACCACATTTATGTAACCAACAATTTTCTTTCTTGTCCAGCTGATCTGTAAATTACTTCCATATGATTTATGTTTAGACTGACTCTTCATAAAAATAACTCTCTCTCTCTCTATTTATATATATATATATATGTATTCTATAAACACACATATGTATATATGTGGCTGGCCCTTGTTTTGTTATGTAATTCTTGACATTCTTCAGTGCAACTCTGTTGTCTCCACAGTGGATTTTTTGCAGATTTGTTCCTTATTGATTCCTAAATGCATTAAAGCAAACTTGTAATAGCTTTGTCAATACATGAAAATGGTGAGTTTTCATTGAGTAAATGTCAACAACTGTTACAGAAATGTATCACACAAGTCTGTACTTACTTGGTGGTGGGAAATATCCATGAAATAAAACATCCCCGCATGAGGAATGTTCCAGATCTTCACACAGGTGTAGGCGGCCAACTGGATAGTGATGAACACAATAACATAATAAATGGTTAGACAGTAGGGATGGGTATGCTTATACAGCAACAGGGTAGAGAACTGAAGAGGGTGGGTACAACACCCTCTGGACAGTTGGAGATATACAACAATAGAGCAAACAACTGGACAGTTGGAGATATACAACAATAGAGCAAATAATTGGACAGTTGGAGATATACAACAATAGAGCAAACAACTGGACAGTTGGAGATATACAACAATAGAGCAAATAATTGGACAGTTGGAGATATACAACAATAGAGCAAATAATTGGACAGTTGGAGATATACAACAATAAAGCAAACAACTGGACAGTTGGAAATATACAACAATAGAGCAAATAATTGGACAGTTGGAGATATACAACAATAGAGCAGACAACTGGACAGTTGGAGATATACAACAATAGAGCAAATAATTGGACAGTTGGAGATATACAACAATAGAGCAGACAACTGGACAGTTGGAGATATACAACAATAGAGCAAATAATTGGACAGTTGGAGATATACAACAATAGAGCAAATAATTGGACAGTTGGAGATATACAACAATAGAGCAAATAACTGGACAGTTGGAGATATACAACAATAGAGCAAACAACTGGACAGTTGGAGATATACAACAATAGAGCAAATAACTGGACAGTTGGAGATATACAACAATAGAGCAAACAACTGGACAGTTGGAGATATACAA
The DNA here is from genome assembly GCA_032433765.1 of Megaustenia siamemsis. Lineage (NCBI taxonomy): Eukaryota > Metazoa > Mollusca > Gastropoda > Stylommatophora > Ariophantidae > Megaustenia > Megaustenia siamemsis. The sequence goes on along the minus strand of JAVIAB010000050.1, from coordinate 13,735,225 downwards.
CAATAGAGCAAATAACTGGACAGTTGGAGATATACAACAATAGAGCAAACAACTGGACAGTTGGAGATATACAACAATAGAGCAAACAACTGGACAGTTGGAGATATACAACAATAGAGCAAATAACTGGACAGTTGGAGATATACAACAATAGAGCAGATAACTGGACAGTTGGAGATATACAACAATAGAGCAAACAACTGGACAGTTGGAGATATACAACAATAGAGCAAACAACTGGACAGTTGGAGATATACAACAATAGAGCAAATAATTGGACAGTTGGAGATATACAACAATAGAGCAGATAACTGGACAGTTGGAGACATACAACAATAGAGCAGATAACTGGACAGTTGGAGATATACAACAATAGAGCAAACAACTGGACAGTTGGAGATATACAACAATAGAGCAAACAACAGGACAGTTGGAGATATACAACAATAGAGCAGACAACTGGACAGTTGGAGATATACAACAATAGAGCAAACAACAGGACAGTTGGAGATATACAACAATAGAGCAGACAACTGGACAGTTGGAGATATACAACAATAGAGCAAACAACTGGACAGTTGGAGATATACAACAATAGAGCAAATAACTGGACAGTTGGAGATATACAACAATAGAGCAAATAATTGGACAGTTGGAGATATACAACAATAGAGCAGATAACTGGACAGTTGGAGACATACAACAATAAAGCAAACAACTGGACAGTTGGAGATATACAACAATAGAGCAAACAACAGGACAGTTGGAGATATACAACAATAGAGCAAACAACTGGACAGTTGGAGATATACAACAATAGAGCAAACAACTGGACAGTTGGAGATATACAACAATAGAGCAAACAACAGGACAGTTGGAGATATACAACAATAGAGCAAACAACTGGACAGTTGGAGATATACAACAATAGAGCAAACAACGGGACAGTTGGAGACATACAACAATAGAGCAAATAATTGGACAGTTGGAGATATACAACAATAGAGCAAATAACAGGACAGTTGGAGATATACAACAATAGAGCAAATAATTGGACAGTTGGAGACATACAACAATAGAGCAAATAATTGGACAGTTGGAGACATACAACAATAGAGCAAACAACTGGACAGTTGGAGATATACAACAATAGAGCAAACAACGGGACAGTTGGAGACATACAACAATAGAGCAGACAACTGGACAGTTGGAGACATACAACAATAGAGCAAATAATTGGACAGTTGGAGATATACAACAATAGAGCAAACAACGGGACAGTTGGAGACATACAACAATAGAGCAAATAACTGGACAGTTGGAGATATACAACAATAGAGCAAATAATTGGACAGTTGGAGATATACAACAATAGAGCAAACAACTGGACAGTTGGAGATATACAACAATAGAGCAGACAACTGGACAGTTGGAGATATACAACAATAGAGCAGATAACTGGACAGTTGGAGATATACAACAATAGAGCAAATAATTGGACAGTTGGAGACATACAACAATAGAGCAAACAACTGGACAGTTGGAGATATACAACAATAAAGCAAACAATTGGACAGTTGGAAACATACAACAATAGAGCAAACAACTGGACAGTTGGAGACATACAACAATAGAGCAAACAACTGGACAGTTGGAGATATACAACAATAAAGCAAACAATTGGACAGTTGGAAACTTACAACAATAGAGCAAACAACTGGACAGTTGGAAACTTACAACAACATAGTAAACAATGTAGTGGGTTGGTAGGGTTGATGTTATAACAATGAGTAAACAATCAGATTGGAAAAAAAGCAGGAGTGAAGTTGAAAAAGAGAGAGAGAGAGTGTGTGTGTTAGTGCATGAGCGAGTGAGCGAGCAATAGACTAAACTGGGCAGGTGAGAAGTATACAACAGAGTAAACAACTGGACAATTATAACTCAAAATAATGTATTAACAAATTGACAATTATAATTCAAAATATTGTAATAAACAAATGGCCAATTATTACTTAAAATAATGTAATAACCAATTAGACAATTATAATCTAAAACAATATAAAATCAACTAGACAATTATAAGTTAAAACAATATGACAAACAACCAGTTTGGCTAAGTGATAAGACAGAAAGACCAAAACACAACACAAGTCTTCAATAAATATTGCGAGAACACCAGACACAAGGGCCAATAATGAAAAAGATGGATTAATGGAATGTTAGAAACACTATGAAACAACAGCATGAGAAGTCTTAGAAGAGCAACAGACCGCAAACTATATCTCCCCTTGACATTAAAAGGCAAATGAGAAAGGAAAGAAGAATAAACAAAAATGAACAATTTTAACTTAAAATAATATAATAAACAACTGTCATTAACATTTAGTGTGCACTAACATTAACGAATAGTGTGCATGTTGATGGTTCAGTAGCTTACTAGTTAAATATAAATCGCATCTTCTCAATCACCTCTTCCTACTTGTGACACATTAATTTCAAATTCCTGCAGTCTCTAAATTATAGTTAAATAAATTGCCATATTCTCGCACAACCAGTAGACAATGTGTGATGTCTTCTTTATTCATAATATAGAAGATGTAGGTAGCAACATGGTTAATGTCCACTGTTCAAGAAGGTCCAGATTCAAGAACAAAATGTGAATTTTCCTTTTTCCTTTTAGCCATCATGGCTTCAGGGTTCATTCAGCCTCTGAAAATGGGGACCAGAGATTTTCTCTGAGAAAGTAAAACTATCTGGCTTGTTCTGGCCACATCACCCATAAATGTCCTGGAGAAAAGTTGGCACTAATACCATATCCCCATATGTTACAAGGTATGTAAAGCAAAAAAAAGTAAAGAGCCCCGTCATGCCAAGTGGCGTATAGGGAATATGGTGTTAGTGACCATGATTTTTGGGGTAATGTAGTCGGTATTATGCCCGCGCCGCTTTACTTTCCCAGAAAAAAATTCCGGCACCCATTTAAGGCTGGGTGAACCCGACCTCTTGTCCTTTGTAGTCCAGTTCACTAACCACTGAGATATCGTGACTCCCTTACAAGGTATGACAGACACTTTATTTTCTTATATTTTTCTTAGAAATAATTCAATGTTAGTAATATTTGGGTACTCGGACATCACATATTATGAATGTTAATTTGTAACATCTCAAACTGACCTAGAGCACTGATCCCATAGAACTCGGCTTCATGTCTTAGCGCTGACAAATCAACATTTCTGAGAAAATTAAAAAGCATAAAATACACTGAAAAGATTAAAACAAATATGTGAATTTGTATAAGTTCCTTTAATCTTGGTCTTGGTGCTTTAATTCATTTTAAATTATAAACTAACATAACAAAATAACATTCTATTTTTCTTTATTAAAATACAAATGAATAAAAATAAATTTTTTTGGTCATCTTTGCCACCCTAACAAGACAACAAAATATTCTCTCATGATCCAAGCAACTACTGTGCAACAGCATTTTTGTTCTGTTTGCTCTCTCTACATGATCTGCATGTCTACTTCCTCAAACTTTGTAGCATATTTCATAAGTTATTACAACTAATATCATCAGTAGCATGGTGATTTGAGTGCTGTCTTGGTGACAAAATCATGATCAGGATTCAATTCCAGCCAACACTCTCCTGTCAACAAATCTATAAGAAAAAAAAATGAGTACCTGACTGGTTGAGCTGGACAAGGTGACTACACTGAGCACAGGCCCCTTCACATCCAACTGGTGTAGAAGTTGAATACCTCACTCTTCTATAATACAAGCTGTCCATCATAAGTGATGATGAGAACATTCATTATGCCTTTCTTAAGTGTGCACAGATGTTATGTTCAATTTTGGCACAGAGTCACCTCCTACAAGTGAACCATATATGATCAGCACTGGTTATATGGGGAGCAGCGACAGCTCAGTGGTTAGTGAACTGGACTAATAAGGACAAGAGGTCGGGTTCGATCCTGTTCGACGGCTTCCGGGTTCACCCAGTCTTAAATGGGTACTGGATTTTTTTCTGGGAAAGCAAAGTGGTACGGGCATAATACTGATCATATTATTAAAAAAAATCATGTACCGAAGATCTATAAAAATGATGGTCACTAACACCATATTCCCTATACACCACTTGGCGTGACTGGGCTCTTTAATTTTGTTTAAAACTGGTTAAGGATGTTGGTCGATCTATCTTTACTGGTAGTGAGTCTTTCTTGGTGCCTCGTTGATTCCTTGTTTGTCTGCTTTATAAGACACATTTGGTCATGTTGCAATGCACTATGGTGCACAGTTATGATCAAGGGTTGTCCAGAAAGTGACAACAATTTTGAAACTTTATAGCAATGTCTTGAAAGAGTCTTTGAACACTTCTTCCATTTTCTGGTCACTTCCCATAGCTGAACTCACAATCAGGTATGCCGACAACATGTTCAACCCACCTCAATTGGGTTTTTTACTGCAGCATGTAGACGTTTGGATTATTTACTTTCATGAGGTCTACAGAACATGCAACTTTATCCTGTCCTTGAGCTTACAATAAACCCACCTTAATTGGGTTTTTTTGCTGCAGCATGTGAATGCTTGAATATTTTACTTATATGAGGACTACAGAGCATGCTACTTTATCATGTCCACAAACTTCACTTTACTATGAGCATTAATTTTTTTTCAGTTTTATTAGAACTCACCTCAACTGAATCTCTTTTGTGCGAAGATAATTTAATATCACAGAAAATAATTTGGGGTCTCTGTCAATAAAAATCTAAATATGGAAGAGAAAATAGCAAGTGTTATCATTTTCACAATCTTCAAGGCTAAAATAACAGAAACCTGATTAAAAAAATAAAAATATGTCATAATTTTTATTTAATTGAGTTATTTGCGGGTCATCATCATTACACTCCGAATATGTCCATAGGTGCTCAGATCCCCTCCTCAGCAAGTCCCGCAGTGTCCAGCTACTGATGACTCCAGTTCTGTGTTGGTTGATAAGTCTTCTTACATGCCCACTAAGTTTCTCGATTCTGGCTGTGCCCATCTTAACTCCCATCTCTTTCATCCGAAGGAGTGATGTGAACTCATGGTTGTTGAAGTCCTAAGCCCTTCCCACATCTCGGAGAGCATTGATGATGTTAGATTGATCAATTGGTTGACCATCTTCAACAACAGCACAGCTAGCCAACTTGTCTGCTCTTCCATTTTCCTGTACTCCCGCATGTCAAGGAATGTAGACATAGGTGCCCCTACATATTTTTGACTTCTGCAATGACTCTACCCATTGCCTGCGTACAGAGCCCGCATCCACTTTTTTACCATGCTCATTGAATCACTCAGCCTGCAGGCATGGGTGTAGTCTTGTGACTCTAATCAGATGAATGCCTTGGTCACTGCCATCACCTCCATCGTCATGCAACTTGAGGTCACAATGTATGCACCACTGTCTTCTTGATCACTGTCAACTATTCTGCCTGCCGAGTGTGCTGTAAATGCCCGAGAACTCCTTTTGTGTTGTATTACAAATCAATCTATATATTTTATTTAGTACTCAAAATGTAGTAATAATAATCAATAATGTAATTAATAGCAATCAAACACACTCTACTTTGTTGGTTCCTGGCTAAGATAAGAAAAAAGAATATTTAGGGAAATTACAATACACAACTGTATGCATGTTAGTGTCCAAATTAAAGGCAAAAAAACAGTCAGTTATCATTATTTATAAAGATCTACAGATATACTGCAGCAGTTGTTTTTGTTCAATATGAATCAGTGAAATCAACAAATACAATATTTTACTTTAATTTATATCTCAACTTTTTTGTTTACCATTTCCGTTTGTAAATATCACTACCAAGCCACCAAAACTTGATTTACTTCTATAAACACATCATTAATAATGTAAGAAAGCTTGTGCGTGTGCATGCACACACCCTTTTAAGCACATATATGAGATTGAAAAGCTTATCCACAATAGGGAATAATAGTGAGGTACATTGGTGGTACTGTATGATGTCTGACAGAAGTGGAAGGATCTTACAAAGTGGTCTATTCTATTTTCTATTGCAACTCATTTAAATATCTGGCATTTTATTTTTTCTGTGGTTCTGCTGATAGGGTCCACATCGTGCCAGGGACTGACATGACAAGCCAGTGCATCTAATATTTGAGAAGATGTATATGACTGAAAACCATAAAGAGTGCAGTAAGAAGTAAAAAAAAAACCATAATTACCTATGCCAGCAGGCATGGTACTTGATGAGGATGATGTCTTTTTCCATGTTGCCAGGATTATTTGAGTTCACAGTCCTCTCCAGGTCCTTGTAGTTCCCCCAGTTTTTGTTGGGTATGTCTCTGTTGTAGGTCTAAGTCCTTGTAGCTCCCCCACAATTTTTGTTGGGTATGTCTCTTTTGTAGGTCTAAGTCCTTGTAGTTTCCCCACAATTTTTGTTGGGTTTGTCTCTGTTATAAGTCCAGGTCCTTGTAGTTCCCCCAGTTTTTGTTGGGTATGTCTCTTTTGTAGGTCTAAGTCCTTGTAGCTCCCCCACAATTTTTGTTGGGTATGTCTCTGTTGTATGTCTAAGTCCTTGTAGCTCACCCACAATTTTTGTTGGGTATGTCTCTTTTGTAGGTCTAAGTCCTTGTAGCTCCCCCACAATTTTTGTTGGGTATGTCTCTTTTGTAGGTCTAAGTCCTTGTAGTTTCCCCACAATTTTTGTTGGGTTTGTCTCTGTTGTAGGTCCAGGTCCTTGTAGTTCCCCCAGTTTTTGTTGGGTATGTCTCTTTTGTAGGTCTAAGTCCTTGTAGCTCCCCCACAATTTTTGTTGGGTATGTCTCTGTTGTAGGTCTAAGTCCTTGTAGCTCCCCCACAATTTTTGTTGGGTATGTCTCTTTTGTAGGTCTAAGTCCTTGTAGCTCCCCCACAATTTTTGTTGGGTATGTCTCTGTTGTAGGTCCAGGTCCTTGTAGTTACCCCACAATTTTTGTTGGCTATGTCTCTGTTGTAGGTCCAGGTCCTTGTAGCTCCCCCACAATTTTTGTTGGGTATGTCTCTTTTGTAGGTCTAAGTCCTTGTAGCTCCCCCACAATTTTTGTTGGCTATGTCTCTGTTGTAGGTCCAAGTCCTTGTAGCTCCCCCACAATTTTTGTTGGGTATGTCTCTGTTGTAGGTCCAGGTCCTTGTAGTTACCCCACAATTTTTGTTGGCTATGTCTCTGTTGTAGGTCCAAGTCCTTGTAGCTCCCCCACAATTTTTGTTGGGTATGTCTCTTTTGTAGGTCTAAATCCTTGTAGCTCCCCCACAATTTTTGTTGGCTATGTCTCTGTTGTAGGTCCAAGTCTTTGTAGTTCCCCCACAATTGTTGTTGGCTATGTCTCTGTTGTAGGTCCACGTCATTGTAGTTCCCCCCCTCCCTCAGTTTTTGCTGGATATTTCTCTGTTGTAGGTCCAAGTCCTTGTAGTGTCCCCCCCAGTTTTTGCTGGATATGTCTCTGTTGTAGGTCCAAGTCCTTGTAGTGTCCCCCCAGTTTTTGCTGGATATGTCTCTGTTGTAGGTCTAAGTCCTTGTAGTGTCCCCCCAGTTTTTGCTGGATATATCTCTGTTGTAGGTCCAAGTCCTTGTAGTGTCCCCCCAGTTTTTGCTGGATATGTCTCTGTTGTAGGTCCAAGTCCTGTAGTGTCCCCCCCAGTTTTTGCTGGATATGTCTCTGTTGTAGGTCCAAGTCCTTGTAGTGTCCCCCCAGTTTTTGCTGGATATGTCTCTGTTGTAGGTCCAAGTCCTGTAGTGTCCCCCAGTTTTTGCTGGATATGTCTCTGTTGTAGGTCCAAGTCCTTGTAGTGTCCCCCCCCCCAGTTTTTGCTGGATACGTCTCTGTTGTAGGTCCATGCTACCCATTTATGTTTGTTCCATTAATTAACAGCTACAGCTGTGCATACTACCCATTCATGTTCTAAGTCTATTGGTTGAACTTTATCTTGTGAGATTCAAGGTAACAATAGTTCAATATTCATATTGCACATATTGTGTGGTTACAAAGTAACCTCATTTATTTATATTTGTTCCTGCTGTTGAAATAAACACATACAATTTACACAAGATTTGTTGTCAGTCTTTGTACAAGATCTTGAATTTATATGTAGTTTGTTGATATATGATGTAGTTTCCTGTTTTCTTAACTGTTTTATTATTACTCATTTTGACATAAGTTACTATATACTTACAGCGCCAGTCTCATCCTTGTTTGATGAAATTCTTCCACTCAACAAGCTGAAATTAAACAACACTGCTTGATCTTTTGAGCTCAAAGTAGGAAATGCATATCATTTTTAGTAAGCTTCTACCACAGATGTTATAAAGTAAATAGAAAACAAAGCTGGCTGTAGATTTTCAAAATAACATTAACTTATATCACATTTGCTTGCTGTGTGCTTGGGTTCACCCCATGACTAAAGGAATACACCTCCTCATCATTTGCCCTTATGAGGACATTAAGTGGGCATGTCTGTATTGTGTTGTGGTTTGCAGTAGAACTGAGATTTGCGCCTTTCGGCCCAAAACATTCAAATTCAGCATGTTATTTTTGAGTACCGGGTTGTTTTCCCTCTTCGATCCCTATTCGCTTTGGCAGACTAGACAGGTTAGTCTGTTACTAGAGGCACAACGGAGAGTTGGAGTAGTGTCTGGATGGTTCTGGTTCACCAATCCTGTCACAAGCCATCAGCTGTGAGTCGGTGACAACTTCCAGCTCTGCTGCTGGAAGGCGACCTTGCCTCCATGTCACTAAAACCCATTTGTAAAATTGTAATTGTTGTTAGTCATATAAAAATGTCAAAAAAAATATGGAGGAACCATTAAGGCTCTGTCTGAAAAGTGTTTCTTGTTGCAGTTTCCTCATATTCCAAGTCCGGGAGCTACTGAGTTTAGTGCTCTGTGCACACCATTAACTGTGCTTTTCATCCGGATCATGTTTCAATATTTTGATTGCTTATGATGAATAATGATATCGTATGACAAAGGACAGTTAGTTGCGTTCACTTTCGGTGCTGATACTCCTTATGTCTTTTGGCATGTGCTGTGACTGCTAAGATGGAGACTGGAGCTGTCTTTCTATCTTTCAATGAGATCAGATATTAAATCGGATGATTCCACTTGCACTGGCGGTTGAGTAATTATGAATTTTAATCAGTTTGCAGTGATACAGGGGCCTTCGACTAACTACAACTATACTTTGGTCAACAGTTATATCAAGTATAAATATATTAATGTGTATCACTGTTAATGGGGAGCTGTGTTCCTTACAACCAAGAACCATCTCTTCTTGTGAGAAAGAGAACTAAGCAAGGGTTTTATGAGAGAATATCTGATGGTGACATTATGAAACAAATGGAGCTGGAGTATAATGAGAATGTGATCTTAGAATCAGGGAGTGTCAAGAAGGCTCCTCTTGTTTTTAAATACTATTCTGCAACTTGTATAGCTTCTTCTCAAGTATATCATTTCATTCCATATTGTATTATGGTGAAGCCTCATAGTGAAGCCAGCCTACAATCACTGATCAACAACCTGGACAAAGCATGTGACCTTTTTTCACTGTTAATTAATGTTCAGAAAACAGTAATACTAAGTCAAGGCGATATCAAACCACTATTAATCACTTTAAAAGATTGTCCACTTGAATCAGTTCAGAAATTCATGTATCTTGGATCCACAATTACACAAACCACTTCTCTTGATAATGAAATAAACAGCTGAATTGGTAAGGCAGCTATGATTTTTGGCAAACTCACAGAAAGGGCCTGGAACAACATGAAACTAACACTAAAGACCAAACTCTTAATATATCAAACTTGTGTGTTTAACACGCTATTATATGGATCTGAAACCTGGACAACATACTCAAATCATGAAAAAAGACTAAATGTCTTCCACATGCGATGTCTCTGCAGAATAATGCACATCAAATGGCAGGACAAAATAACCAACTTAACTGTCCTGCAACGTGCTAAGACCCCAACAATCATGTCAATGCTCAGATGTCGAAGACTAAGATGGCTGGGGTACGTCCAGCAAATGGAAGAAAAATGCATCCCCAAGCAAATACTATATGGTGAACTAATACACAGAAAAAGACAAATCGACAGACCTAAACTACAATATAGAGATATCTGTAAATCATCTCTGAATGACTTCATCTGTAAAAATGACTGGGAACATCTGGCAAGTGATCGCACATCATGGACAACATGTATAAGGAATGGTATAACATCATTTGAGACTGTGCTAAGGCAAAAATTAGAAGAGAAAAGACTCATGAAAAAGAATGTAAAACTATGTGGATCAGTGGGCCTGACTTGTTCATTCTGATGCTGTGTGTGTTTGTCAAACATTGGTAGAATTAGCCATGAGAGAAGCTGCTCAACAAAAACAAAACCTAAAAAAAAATACACAACAGCCTCCACTAGACTGTCTGACAAAACGAAAAGGCCCATATAATATTGTATTATAGTGTTATGTCCATAACAGAAAGGCATGAGCTGAAAAAGAGCAGCTAGCTCATATATGAAAGGAATTAAGAAACAGCATCTCAAAGTTTCTTAACATGTATATTTCTGTGAGATCTCCTACCAGTCTTCTCTTCATTTGTTTACTTCCTCTTACACCATTTCATTTTAAAAGTTGACAGATCATCCTCACCACACATTGGGCACCCCACAATAGCTGACAAATCATCCTCACCACACATTGGACACCCCATAATGGTTGACAAATCATCCTCACCACAATCGCCATACGCTAGCAAAAGCACTGAAGATGGTTTCAATTTAGATGCACTAAACTTATACATTGGGGAAGACCTTGAATATGGCGGAGAAGAAAAGAGAGTAGGGGTTCTTGGTATACTTTATATTTCCTAATAATTTTGCCTGTGCAGTAGTCATATTTGATCTAATCTATACATCTCAGAACTGCTAATTGTTCTTTGACTTTGACACAAGACCTCCAGTTTTTCAACACAATCCTAAAGAATTAGACATTGGATCTCACTACCCAGAGACTGGGGAAAGGTAAAGACAAAAAGAAACCATGGATTTGAAGAGAAAAATTCCCACTGCTGGTGGCAGGATTGGGACTGTCATGTTCTAGACTTCTCAGCCTCTGTTTCAAAAGTATGAAGTTCTAGTCCTTACTTCTCAACCATTGTCAAGTGAGGAGAGTTTCCTTGATATTGTTATACCATTTTACTCTGCATCAAGTTCTGTACCTATCTCCCCAATTTTACATCTCTTATGGTTGAAGTTACAATGCATTATTTTCAACCATGTTATTTGTTGTGACTATTGCAACTCTATGGTCTCATTTCTAAAGTTGCCTCTGCAGCTGTTGAAACATTCCTGTCAGAATTCCCTAACAAGTCAGTTATTTTCAAAGCCCACACTTACCTAGTAAAAAATGTATCTGTGTTCCATGTGAGAGTCTGTCTTGAGGTAGAAAATCTGAAAACATTTTTTAACAAGTTTTACTCACAGATGCTGAAAGTCTGGGAACAAAAAAGGGAAAAACTCCAGGACTAAACATTTTTGAGGAATTATTTAATAATGTTAAGCTTTTTTTCCTTTTTGTATTATAATATAAAACAGCATTCACAATTTATTATATTTTATTTATAATTTATTGCAGTGAATGCTATTGCTCACATTATAAGCTATGACTGGCTATTATTATTTGTATCCATAAAGATTTAATTTCTCAGGTCATCAAATTCAACCAGTAGAACTTCTCAAGTGAAGAAAAGGTATTATCATGTCATTATTACAAGTCTTAGATCCTTGTACATATATTGTGAGAATATCAGATGCATTTTATTTAAGGAACATAAAAGTGTCCAACAATATTCAGGAGCAAGTAGTGGAGTGTCACATACAAGGTATAGTGACAGCTTTACAAAACAGTAACACAATAAAATACTGACGTGAATATTCACCATACCATTGACATTTTTTAAAATGTATGGGTTGTACTTATATTTTACTAATTAAATAAGTACCAGAACATATGCCGTATAGGTGTGAAATCTTTTAACACTGCAGTAACAATCTGTATGTAGAATTTGAAGTAGAGAAAGATTAGGCATTGAACCAATCCTAAGCTACATACAGAAACAACAAATAGACTGGTCTGCCCATCTAGAAAGAATTTCTAATTCTGACCTATAGAAGCAAATCATGGACAAACAAATGAAAAGACGATTAGAGGCCTCAGAGATGCAATTTCTCTGAAGAATGTTGAAAGTTCCCTGGACAGCTAAAAAGACAAATGAGGACATTCTCAAAGAGGCTAATACAAAAACAGAAGCTCTTAAAAAACATCAGAAAGAAAAAACAAACATTTAATTTTTGGGGCACATCATGAGAAGCAGAAAGTGGAAAGGTGAAGTACTTGGTTACAACTGGTAAAATACATGGAAAGAGAGACCATGGACAGCAAAGAGAGAAGATACTATATGACTTGGTGTCATGACATGTAAAACAGTCAACAACAGAATTGATATGATGCACTCTCACTCTGGAGCCATGATAGCTCAGTGGTTAGTGAACTGGACTACAAAGGACAAAGGGTAGGGTTCGATCCCAACCAACGGCTTCCAGGTTCACCCAGCCTAAATGGGTACCGGATTTTTATCTGGGAAAGTAAAGCGGCACAAGCGTAATACCGACCACATTACCCTGAAAATCATGTGCTGAAGGCCTGTAAAATTTATGGTCACTAACACCATGGTGACCATATTTCTATACGCCACTTGGCGTGACGGGGGTACTTTACTTTACTTACTCTCACTTTGATCTGTACTCTGTGAGTGTGGATAGAAAGTTGTGAAAAGACATGATCACCTACAAACCCCTAACACTAAGGGTGGCACATAATGATATTCTATTATATTTAAAACATCTATTTTTTTTTTATACCAAGTCAAACTTCATGGTACCTACATACTATCACATAACTAGTTAAGTTTCTTCAGGTCAAGTTTGAAGTTAATTAAAACAGAAAGAATAATAGAATTAGACAATAAAAATCAGAAAAACTTAGGTACTTTAACTTTGGTCTTTTGGTATTTTCCCCCTCAATAATTTATAACAATTGAAAACAGAATATAGTTAAATAGCCATCGAAGCGTGTAAAGCAATGATAAAAAGCCAGTGGTGAGGAGTGTTAGACACTCCAAGGCATGGTGACAGCTTTACTAAGAAGGAACACAACACAATACTGATGTTTCGGCCTGTGGCCTTCTTCAGAATACAGGGACAAGGATAACAAACGATGAGGCACAATTATCTATAACTACATATTAGATGATCCGGTCTCCTTGTCGTGGGGATGGGGCTTAACAGTCACCAGGGACTGAAAACTAAGACTGGCCAGGCCTTCCTACAACCGAGCAAGACCACAGTCTGCTCTAGCAAGTTCAAGTGCTGAAGTCGGAGGCAACCAGCCAAAAGGCGCACAACAATCAGGATGCCACGCACTCAACGCAAATGGAAGTATGTCTATAACCGCAAATCGATATGGCACTCGCCCTGTGATGGACACTCAGGCAGGTGCAGCGCCGGGCCCTCAGCCTCGAAAGGGCCCAACCTCTATTACTGGATGTCCTTCTCAACCGCTCTGTGGAGTCAGGGGGCGAGAGAATAGAGCTACTGGCCAATCCAAAATAAGACCACTAAAAATAATGCACTGAAATGCTGAAGGCATCAACAGCAAAAGAGATGGGTACAGTAAAAAGATAGAATTAGAAAATATCCCGCATGAAGAACAAATAAGCATATGCTGTTTGCAGGAAACCCATCTAAACAACGACATAGCCTTGAAGATTAGGGGATACCAGTGCTACCAATCTGACAGAAAAAACAGACAAAAGTGCGGAATACTGATTCTTGTAAGGAACAACATTAATGCATGTCAGATTGAAGTGTATATGGATGGGGCGGAATATCAAATACTGCACCTCAGGACAGGAAATACAGACTTCCATCTACTTTACTACTGTCCGAGTGACCGCCCACTAGCACTAGACACAATTACATTAAAAGAAAGAATAATTGTATGTGGAGACTTTAACAGCCATTCACAGAGCTGGGGCTATGAACATATGGACAAGAGAGGTGAAGAGCTTGAAAATTGGCAGTATGACAATGGGCTTATACTATTAAACCAGGCAACAGATCCACCAACATTCTACTCCAGATCATGGCATACCACATCTACACCAGACCTTGCTTTCCATTCACCAGACCTGGATTGGAATATCACACGAATTGTTGGGAAACAACTTGGAGGCAGCGACCACCGACCAGTCTTTTTAGTGGTACAAAATAAGGCCATCAGCGAGAGCAGCACTCTTTCCAGATGGAATTACAAAAAGGCAGACTGGAAAATGTATCAACACTACACCAGTGTACTGACTGAAGATATAAATACAGATAGAGACATCAACAAAATAGTTGATCAATTCAGTAGACTAATAATACAAGCTGCCAGTGAAATAATACCTAGAGGGGCACGGAAACACTACAAACCATACTGGAGTAGTGAACTAGAGCAACTGCACAATGACATGGAAAACATCTCGAAAGCAAGCAGAAAATAACCCTTGCCAAGAACACCACAACAACTACCAGCATGCTAAAGCCAAATTTCAACGGGCTAAAATACAAGCCAGACGGAGAAGCTGGAAAGAGAAAACAGAGTCCTTGAATCTTGAACGAGACACAAGAAAAGTGTGGAAGCTTGTAAAACAGCTGAATGATGAGGGTACAGAAAGGAACATCAAAATTACACTGAAGAAGGATGGAAACATTCTAACAGGTAAACATGCAGCAAATTACTTTGCAGACTCCTTTGCAAATGACAATAATATTGAAATTAGCCTAGAAAAACGACAAGAGACCCGTTTAAAAACAACAAAATGCAAGACAAGAAGAGACCACACATGAAGTCATGGAAACACCCATTACACAAAGAGAGCTAGAGCTGGCAATATCCAAATTAAAAATGAAAAAGTCACCAGGCAGTGATGGAGTGTCCAATTAAATGATTAAGAACTTGGGAACTGCAGCTAAAGCAAAACTACTGCAGATCTACAACATTTGCTGGATCACAGGTAGAGTGCCACAGGCATGGAAAGAAGCAATTATGATACCATTACTAAAGCCAGGAAAAGATGGTTCAATGACATCCAGCTATAGACCAATCAGCCTTACAAGCTGTTTGTGTAAAACAATGGAACGTATAATCAATCTCAGACTGCAGTGGTACCTGGAAAGTGAAAATCTCCTTGTCCCACAACAAGCAGGCTTTAGACAGTGTTACTCTACCGAAGATCAAGCAACCTATCTTTCCCAGGAAATTAAAGATGCGTTTCACGAAAAGAAACTGGTACTAGCAGCATGGATAGACCTAAAGAAAGCATTTGATAAGGTATGGAAGGAAGGGCTTTTGAAAAAACTGAGAAATTATGGAGTAAATGGCAGGATGTACAAATGGGTCAAAGCATACCTGCTTTGACCCATTTGTACATCCTGCCATTTACTCCATAATTTAACAGGAGAGCCAGAGTGCAAATGGATGGTCTTAAGAGTAAGAAGGTCTTATTGCGCCAGGGCGTTCCACAAGGAGGGGTACTATCTCCAACACTTTTTCTGATCTACATCAATGACCTAGTTACTGAACTACCACATGGCATCAAAGTGGCAATGTATGCAGATGACTTGGTAATGTGGTGCACAGAGGAGTATGCAACAGTGGCCTCCAAATTGCTACAAAGAGCTATGAATGCACTGAATTCATGGACAAATAGATGGTGTATCAGCATCAATACAGACAAATGCAGTACTACACTTTTCACACTCTCCCCAAAATAAAAAGCAGGAGCCATCTACATAAACAATGAGCCTGTGAAAGAAGACATACAAGCTACATATCTCGGAGTTACATTTGATAACAAACTATCTTGGAAACAGCAGATAAATAAGGCAACCCAAAAAGCAAGGAGGAAATTGGCTATTCTAAGAAAGTTGTGTGGAACCACATGGGGTGCGAGTGGGAAAATACTCAGTAAAGTTTACCAACAGAGTATACGCCACATTTAGAATATGGATCATCCGCATAGTGCTCAGCATCAAACACCACATTGCAAGAACTGGATAAAGTACAAAACCAGGCACTTAGGGTCATCACAGGAGCAATGAAATCAACACCAATATTGGAGATGGAGAAATTATGGAGGATACCAGCACTGAGAGAACGGAGAGACACAAAGGTGCTGATACAGGCAGAAAAATGTGTATGCATGCCGAGACATCCAATGAAGGACAGATTCCAAAATCTTGCATTGGGACGACTTAAGAGAAGCAGCTTTATCCACCAAGCCAAGCGTATTAGTAGACAAACACCAGACATGCCAAGAGTTGTTAAACCCTTCTGCCATACCAGAACAGACTCCCTGGACAGATGAATCAGGATTATCAGTTCAAATACGGACAGAAGTGAAAGGAATAGTTGACAAAGAGGAACAAAATAGTCTACAGCGAAAAACAATAACTCTCAGTTTCCTGGATGAAGAATACCCACAAGACCTATGGATCCGTGTGTACACAGATGGATCAGCACAGAATGCAGTAAAGAATGGGGGAGCAGGTGCATATATAGAGTACCCAAATAACACTAGGGATATGAATAAAATAGCAACAGGGAAATATTGTCACAATTATGATGCAGAAATACAAGCAATAAAGTTGGCAATAGAAAAACTGCTGAACAGTAATCTTAGCCCACAGCCTGTAGTGTTTTTGACAGATGCAAGATCAGTACTCCAGGCACTACAATCCAGAAAATTACCACATCTGCAGACCTTATTGACTGAACTCTGCAAGCACCACAGGGTTGCCCTGCAGTGGATCCCGTCTCACTGTGGAATACCAGGAAATGAGAAAGCAGATCAGTTGGCAAAGGAAGGTTCAACAGGCACACAACTAGATACACCAGTTACACACCATCATAAGAAACAGATAATCAAATCAATCAGAGGACCACAAGCCCCAAATCAGGATGCCTTTCATAATATGATAATGAATAGATATGAACAAGTTTTCATTATACGCCTAAGAACAGGACACAATCGACTCCATAATACTTCAAGACTGCACTAAATATAGTAGACTGAGGAAAATCCATTGGCCCATAGATACAACACTACAGACAAAACGATATGGGCCACTGCAAGAATTACAAAAGACAGTAAAATTCATACAGGAAACGACATTGCTGATATAGACAATACTTCGAGCCAACGAAAGATAGATAGATGATCCGGTGAATGGTGAAGTGGTCAGAAAAGAAGAGAAGAAAGTAGGATGTTGAAATAATAAAGGAGGCTACATGAGGGGAGGTAGGATGAGAGTCAAGATGTGTAGAATAGAAAGATAGGAAAAATGAGGAAGAGATAGAAATGAAAATGCTGAAAATGAAAATGTCAATAATTTTATTTTAAAATTAACACATTAACAAATTATTGACATTTCTATATCTTCCTATATATCTCTTAGTATATATAATATTTGATGAAAATATAATATAATGATTATATTTTATTTTATAAGAAGAAAGAATTAAAGAATTATCATTATTATTATCATGTTCAGCAGTTCACTGAGTTCAGTTCACTCACTCACTCACGTCACCGTCAGTGTCACACTCACCTTGTACCGCCAACATTAAGTTGTACGATCTCATTTGAACCAGTGTCAGTCATGTTGTATATTGTCCGTAGTAAACACAAATCTCCGTTTCTTTTATATAGTGTAATACAACAATTTCCAAATATTATTTCACAGCCATTGTTTGTTGTGGTTGAGCAGGCCTAGTCCGTGCAGACGACGTCAGCCACGATTTGTTAAATAGACCAGGTGCTTTATAATGAAGACAATCTAAAATTCCTTTTGAATATATTTATTGCAAAAATAAGCAATAAATGCATATTTTTATTCTTAATTTATCAGCCTGTTATTTTTTAAAATTGTACATGCTATGTAATGTTAACAAACTAATAACATCGTCATATCGATTACTGAAAATAATTCCAATATTTACCAAATACAGCCTGGCATACGCCAGGCATTGATTTATTAAAATTGTGACCATGGAGTCAGATCGTCGCCACTGCGCATCCAACAATTTACCATAATTGCTCCGATCTCCCCTTAAGTCCCCTTTAGAAAATCAAATCACCCAGTATGAAACACTGAAGACACAAGTTCTGTGTTGATTGACCAATCTTGTGATGCCACCCACGTAGCTATCGTTTCTGGCTAACGCATCTCTTGACATGTAGTTCTTTGTAGTCTGGTTAAGGTCACTGATTCACCAACATGAGACAAATAACAATAAATGATTAATGTTATTGAGGGAAACCCGAGACGAATCATTTCAGGGGAAGATGTATGTTTACAACACTCGGGAAAAAAAAAAACCACAAATAATCTACAACGTAAAAAAAAAAAACAATAGACAGCTCGAAGCAGGATCGAATCCGTAATCCTTGGCACGAGAACCAAACACTAGAGCACACGGACAAATAAACAACCTAAACATCCACCGCGACTGTTCCCCTTAGCTTATAACGTTGACTCACGATCGCCACACTAGCCAGCCTATCCGCCCGTTCATTATCATTTACGCCTACATGTCCTGGCACCATCATTTGTTATTTGTTTCAGCATAGTTCCCCACAAGTACTCTATTATCTATTTACTGTCTATCATCTTTCACAGTTCACCTCCAACAAGAGCAGTGAAAGCCCATGAACTTCGCAGATGTGGTACCACTGATCCATCTGTGTAAATGCCAGCATCTCCCTCCGAACTTCTGTTTTTTTTTTTTATCAATGCCTGAACCTCCGTCACCAATGAATGTTGTTGCCAGCATTCCCTGTCCATCGTAATTCAGACTGAAAGATATAGAGCACCCAGATGGCATCCCTATATACTCTTCCCGATGCGCAATGGTCCTAAAGTGAACACACCTCATGTAATAGGAAACGTTATACAGAGCTTCACAGCAGTAGGCAATCTCATCATCAGAAGTAATTGAGTTATTAGTGGGTCATCATCATTGCACTCCGAACATGTCCGTAGGTGCTCAGATCCCCTCCTCAGCAAGTCCCACAGTGTCCAGCGACTCACGACTCCAGTTCTGTGTTGGATGATTTGTCTTCTTACACGCCAACTAAGTTTCTCGTTTCTGGCTGTGCCCATCTTAACTCCCATCTCTATCATCTGAAGGAGTGACGTGGATTTGTGGTGGTCGAAGTCCTGTGCTCTTCCACATCTCGGAGAGCACTGACGATGTCCGTCCGATCCATTGGTTGACCGTCCTCAACAATAGTGCAACTAGCCAACCTGTCCGCTCTTTCATTTCCCCATACTCCCGAAAGTCCAGGGACATAGACAAAGGTGACCTTACGTATTTTTTTACTTCCGCAATGACTCTAACCACTGCATGCGTACAGAGCCCGCCTCCACTTTTTTTTTTATCATGCTCATCGAATCACTCTGTATACAGGCATGGGTGTGGTCTTGTGACTCTAACCAGTTGAATGCCCTGGTCACTGCCATCACCTCCGTCGTCATGTTACTCGCGGTCATGACTTATATACCACTGTCTTCTTTGACTACTTTGCCTGCTGTAAATGCCCATGCACTTCTTTGGTGTCGTCTTACAGATCCGTCTGTATAGATGGCTGCATCTTTCTCATCGGTGTTATCACAGATGAGACCGTTGACCACGACTAAATACGATCCACAAGTATTCTACTGTCTATTTACTGTCTATCATCTTTCATAGATATAGATAATAGAAATTATAGAAATTGTATACTAAATACAATCATCAGAAGTAGTTCCCCGTCGAGCAAGTGTTTTGGACCTTTAGCTTCTTGACACTGTAAGAGAGATGGGCCCGCCCGCCTGGGTCATGACCATATTTGCATAGGACATGTTAAGGAGTTTTAAGTCGCCATGACATGGAGACGCTGACCTCTGGACAAGAAGGTCTCGGGTTCGGATCCCGCTAAAGGGCGCTTTCCATCATGCATTTAGCATGACAGTAGGGTTTTTTTTTTTTTTATTAGTTGGTGAAAAATAAGATTTCTTGAAAAAAGATTACAAAATTCATCAGTTTCCGAGATAATTAATAAACTCTGCGGGCACGAATTTCTGAATGAACTCTCTCTCTCTCTCTCTCTCTGCGTTCAGGACTCAATCAGAGTAAGGATTCCAGACTCTCATATGAAGTCAGCTGTCAGGCTAAGTGTGTTGATCGCCCCCACAGACAGAACATCACAATTAGAGTCTGTTAGATCCACTCTGACTGAACACCCGTTAATACGTTGCACTGTGTTCTGCGCCAGTGGCCCAGTGCATCCGATTTCAGCCAGCATTTTTTCAGGTTTGCTTTCCTTAGCCTTTGATTGTCCCCAATCTTCCTGCAAGGCAGCAGTTGATCTTTTCTGTCGGGGGATTCTGCCCTTAGATGGTCGGCCTTCCCAGGTTTACGAGCACCATCTGCCCGAGTCACTAGAGGTGACTAACACAGACATGCGACTTGTAATATGAGGAAACTGCAACAAGGAACACATTTCATGCATAGCCTCCATTTGTTCCCGCCGCCTATCCCCATATACCGGTAAGTCACGTCCTCCCGAAAATGATGATCATCGTAGCACTTGAATGAACTATAGTAAAGCTACCACTATAACAGCTCTTGCAGATATGGGCACACATGCTCCTCTACATATTTGTGATAGAGACACGTCAGAGGAGCACATCTGCACAGGGAAGTGAGTGATAGAGAAGGTAAAACGCAATTCGCTCTCCAGATAAGGTAGATGTAGGTTTAAATCAGAGCCTGATTTCGGCTTACGCTGTGATAGGAAAGTCTTTATACAGAGTTTTGCTGCAGGAGGAAATCTGAACATCAGAAAGGGACCCTGTCGAGTAAGTGTGTTTCATCCCTTTAGCTTCTTGACACTCTAGGGGAGGAGGGCTCGCATGGGTCATGACTCCCAGGAGTCGACCTCCTGCTGTATTGAACTCGAAAGTTCAATCATCATCATCAAGTACCATGCCTGCTGGCGTAGGTGATCATGTCTCTCCACAAACAACGGCCATAAGAACTGGAAACCAATTGGAATGTCTCAACAAATAAAACCGGGTGTTAGGCAAGGTTGTGTGTTGTCGCCAGATTTGTTTAATATCTATAGTAAGATTATTTTAAGATCCACAAGGAGCATGCCTGGAATAACAATCGGAGGTCATAATATAAATAATCTAGGTATGCTGATGATACAGTCTTAATCGCTAAGAGTGAAAATGAGTTACAAGAAATGTTGGACATTATAGTGAAAGAAAGCAAAAATAAAGGACTCAGTTTTAATAGCAAAACGACAGAAGTAATGGCAACAACAACGAAAAATACATCACCTCAGTGCAAAATAAAGACAAGTGGAACAATATTAAAACAGGTAAATGAATTTAAATATTTGGGAACTTTGTTAACCTCAGACGAAAGATGTACAAAAGAGATGAGATGCAGAATAGCTCAGGCAAAAGCAGCTTTCCAACAAATGAGGAAGACACTATGCAATCCATTTTTGACAATAGATGCAAGAAAAAGAGTTCTTAAATGTCATGTAGAACCAGTTTAAACATATGGATGTCAATCATGAAATATGACAACAGACAAGAAAATCACTGGAGTCTGCAGAAATGTGGGTTTACAGAAGAATGTTGAGAATACCGTGGACAGCTAAGAAGAGTAATGAAAACGTTCTGAAAGAGACCACAGCAAAAGAGAGCTTATTTCCAATATTAGGAAGAAACAATCATCATTTTTTTTTGGCCACGTAATGAGAAGAGAACAGCTAGAATATATTGTAACAACTGGAAAAATTGAGAGACGAAGAGATAGAGGGAAGCAAAGAGAAAAGATACTAGACAGTTTAACAGAATGGCTTGGCAGATGGTCAACAACAGAAATTATTAATAACTGTCCAGATCGAAAGTTGTGGAGAGACATGATCACCTACGCCAGCAGGCCCAGTACTTGATGATTATGATATAAGCTACATCTTATGGTCACACAATACAAGGGGTCTCAACAAATTTTCAGAATTTTGTGTGTGAATTTTTCACACTTTGTTTTCCAACTGGAACCTCCTGGTGTTAAGTTTGAACGGAGAGAGGGCGGAGGGACCTCAAAGTTTGATAGAACGTTCAAAGTTTGATAGAACGTAGTAGGGTTATATAGAACGTTTAAAGTTTGATAGAACATAGTAGGGTTATATAGAACGTTTAAAGTTTGATAGAACATAGTAAGGTTTTATAGAACGTTTAAAGTTTGATAGAACATAGTAGGGTTATATAGAACGTTTAAAGTTATATAGAACGTTTAAAGTTTGATAGAACGTAGTAGGGTTATATAGAACGTTTAAAGTTTGATAGAACATAGTAGGGTTATATAGAACGTTTAAAGTTTGATAGAACATAGTAGGGTTATATAGAACGTTTAAAGTTTGATAGAACGTAGTAGGGTTATATAGAACGTTTAAAGTTTGATAAAACATAGTAGGGTTATATAGAACGTTTAAAGTTTGATAGAACGTAGTAGGGTTATATAGAACGTTTAAAGTTTGATAGAACATAGTAGGGTTTTATAGAACGTTTAAAGTTTGATAAAACATAGTAGGGTTATATAGAACGTTTAAAGTTTGATAGAACATAGTAAGGTTTTATAGAACGTAAAGTTTGATAGAACATAGTAACGTTTTATAGAACGTTCAAAGTTTGATAGAACGTAGTAGGGTTATATAGAACGTAAAGTTTGATAGAACATAGTAAGGTTTTATAGAACGTTCAAAGTTTGATAGAACGTAGTAGGGTTTTATAGAACGTTTAAAGTTTGATAGAACGTAGTAGGGTTTTATAGAACGTAAAGTTTGATAGAACATAGTAAGGTTTTATAGAACGTTCAAAGTTTGATAGAACGTAGTAGGGTTTTATAGAACGTAAAGTTTGATAGAACATAGTAAGGTTTTATAGAACGTAAAGTTTGATAGAACGTAGTATGGTTTTATAGAACGTTTAAAGTTTGATAGAACGTAGTAGGGTTTTATAGAACGTAAAGTTTGATAGAACATAGTAAGGTTTTATAGAACGTAAAGTTTGATAGAACATAGTAAGGTTTTATAGAACGTTTAAAGTTTGATAGAACGTAGTAGGGTTTTATAGAACGTTCAAAGTTTGATAGAACATAGTAAGGTTTTATAGAACGTAAAGTTTGATAGAACATAGTAAGGTTTTATAGAACGTTTAAAGTTTGATAGAACGTAGTAGGGTTTTATAGAACGTTCAAAGTTTGATAGAACGTAGTAGGGTTATATAGAACGTTTAAAGTTTGATAGAACATAGTAAGGTTTTATAGAACGTAAAGTTTGATAGAACATAGTAAGGTTTTATAGAACGTTTTAAAGTTTGATAGAACGTAGTAGGGTTTATAGAACGTAAAGTTTGATAGAACGTAGTAGGGTTATATAGAACGTTTAAAGTTTGATAGAACATAGTAGGATTTTATAGAACGTAAAGTTTGATAGAACGTAGTAGGGTTTTATAGAACGTTTAAAGTTTGATAGAATATAGTAGAGTTTATAGAACGTTCATAGTTTGATAAAATATAGTAGGGTTTTATAGAACGTTCAAAGTTTGATAGAACGTAGTAGGGTTTTATAGAACGTTCAAAGTGTGATAGAACGTAGTATGGTTTTATAGAACGTTCAAAGTTTGATAGAATATAGTAGGGTTTTATAGAACGTTCAAAGTTTGATAGAACGTAGTAGGGTTTTATAGAACGTTCAAAGTTTGATAGAATATAGTATGGTTTTATAGAACGTTCAAAGTTTGATAGAATATAGTAGGGTTTTATAGAACGTTCAAAGTTTGATAGAACGTAGTAGGGTTTTATAGAACGTTCAAAGTTTGATAGAACGTAGTATGGTTTTATAGAACGTTCAAAGTTTGATAGAACGTAGTAGGGTTTTATAGAACGTTCAAAGTTTGATAGAACGTAGTAGGGTTTTATAGAACGTTCAAAGTTTGATAGAACGTAGTAGGGTTTTATAGAACGTTCAAAGTTTGATAGAACGTAGTAGGGTTTTATAGAACGTTCAAAGTTTGATAGAACGTAGTATGGTTTTATAGAACGTTCAAAGTTTGATAGAACGTAGTAGGGTTTTATAGAACGTTCAAAGTTTGATAGAATATAGTATGGTTTTACAGAACGTTCACAGTTTGATAGAACATAGTAGGGTTTTATAGAACGTTCAAAGTTTGATAGAACGTAGTAGGGTTTTACAGAACGTTCACAGTTTGATAGAACGTAGTAGGGTTTTACAGAACGTTCAAAGTTTGATAGAACGTAGTATGGTTTTACAGAACGTTCACAGTTTGATAGAACCTAGTAGGGTTTTATAGAACGTTCAAAGTTTGATAGAATATAGTAGGGTTTTATAGAACGTTCAAAGTTTGATAGAACGTAGTAGGGTTTTATAGAACGTTCAAAGTGTGATAGAACGTAGTATGGTTTTATAGAACGTTCAAAGTTTGATAGAATATAGTAGGGTTTTATAGAACGTTCAAAGTTTGATAGAACGTAGTAGGGTTTTATAGAACGTTCAAAGTTTGATAGAACGTAGTAGGGTTTTATAGAACGTTCAAAGTTTGATAGAACGTAGTAGGGTTTTATAGAACGTTCAAAGTTTGATAGAACGTAGTAGGGTTTTATAGAACGTTCAAAGTTTGATAGAACGTAGTATGGTTTTATAGAACGTTCAAAGTTTGATAGAACGTAGTAAGGTTTTATAGAACGTTTAAAGTTTGATAGAACGTAGTAGGGTTTATAGAACGTAAAGTTTGATAGAACGTAGTAGGGTTATATAGAACGTTTAAAGTTTGATAGAACATAGTAGGATTTTATAGAACGTAAAGTTTGATAGAACGTAGTAGGGTTTTATAGAACGTTTAAAGTTTGATAGAATATAGTAGAGTTTATAGAACGTTCATAGTTTGATAAAATATAGTAGGGTTTTATAGAACGTTCAAAGTTTGATAGAACGTAGTAGGGTTTTATAGAACGTTCAAAGTGTGATAGAACGTAGTATGGTTTTATAGAACGTTCAAAGTTTGATAGAATATAGTAGGGTTTTATAGAACGTTCAAAGTTTGATAGAACGTAGTAGGGTTTTATAGAACGTTCAAAGTTTGATAGAATATAGTATGGTTTTATAGAACGTTCAAAGTTTGATAGAATATAGTAGGGTTTTATAGAACGTTCAAAGTTTGATAGAACGTAGTAGGGTTTTATAGAACGTTCAAAGTTTGATAGAACGTAGTATGGTTTTATAGAACGTTCAAAGTTTGATAGAACGTAGTAGGGTTTTATAGAACGTTCAAAGTTTGATAGAACGTAGTAGGGTTTTATAGAACGTTCAAAGTTTGATAGAACGTAGTAGGGTTTTATAGAACGTTCAAAGTTTGATAGAACGTAGTAGGGTTTTATAGAACGTTCAAAGTTTGATAGAACGTAGTAGGGTTTTATAGAACGTTCAAAGTTTGATAGAACGTAGTAGGGTTTATAGAACGTAAAGTTTGATAGAACGTAGTAGGGTTATATAGAACGTTTAAAGTTTGATAGAACATAGTAGGATTTTATAGAACGTAAAGTTTGATAGAACGTAGTAGGGTTTTATAGAACGTTTAAAGTTTGATAGAATATAGTAGAGTTTATAGAACGTTCATAGTTTGATAAAATATAGTAGGGTTTTATAGAACGTTCAAAGTTTGATAGAACGTAGTAGGGTTTTATAGAACGTTCAAAGTGTGATAGAACGTAGTATGGTTTTATAGAACGTTCAAAGTTTGATAGAATATAGTAGGGTTTTATAGAACGTTCAAAGTTTGATAGAACGTAGTAGGGTTTTATAGAACGTTCAAAGTTTGATAGAATGTAGTATGGTTTTATAGAACGTTCAAAGTTTGATAGAATATAGTAGGGTTTTATAGAACGTTCAAAGTTTGATAGAACGTAGTAGGGTTTTATAGAACGTTCAAAGTTTGATAGAACGTAGTATGGTTTTATAGAACGTTCAAAGTTTGATAGAACGTAGTAGGGTTTTATAGAACGTTCAAAGTTTGATAGAACGTAGTAGGGTTTTATAGAACGTTCAAAGTTTGATAGAACGTAGTAGGGTTTTATAGAACGTTCAAAGTTTGATAGAACGTAGTAGGGTTTTATAGAACGTTCAAAGTTTGATAGAACGTAGTAGGGTTTTATAGAACGTTCAAAGTTTGATAGAATATAGTATGGTTTTACAGAACGTTCACAGTTTGATAGAACATAGTAGGGTTTTATAGAACGTTCAAAGTTTGATAGAACGTAGTAGGGTTTTACAGAACGTTCACAGTTTGATAGAACGTAGTAGGGTTTTACAGAACGTTCAAAGTTTGATAGAACGTAGTATGGTTTTACAGAACGTTCACAGTTTGATAGAACCTAGTAGGGTTTTATAGAACGTTCAAAGTTTGATAGAATATAGTAGGGTTTTATAGAACGTTCAAAGTTTGATAGAACGTAGTAGGGTTTTATAGAACGTTCAAAGTGTGATAGAACGTAGTATGGTTTTATAGAACGTTCAAAGTTTGATAGAATATAGTAGGTTTTATAGAACGTTCAAAGTTTGATAGAACGTAGTAGGGTTTTATAGAACGTTCAAAGTTTGATAGAACGTAGTAGGGTTTTATAGAACGTTCAAAGTTTGATAGAACGTAGTAGGGTTTTATAGAACGTTCAAAGTTTGATAGAACGTAGTAGGGTTTATAGAACGTAAAGTTTGATAGAACGTAGTAGGGTTATATAGAACGTTTAAAGTTTGATAGAACATAGTAGGATTTTATAGAACGTAAAGTTTGATAGAACGTAGTAGGGTTTTATAGAACGTTTAAAGTTTGATAGAATATAGTAGAGTTTATAGAACGTTCATAGTTTGATAAAATATAGTAGGGTTTTATAGAACGTTCAAAGTTTGATAGAACGTAGTAGGGTTTTATAGAACGTTCAAAGTGTGATAGAACGTAGTATGGTTTTATAGAACGTTCAAAGTTTGATAGAATATAGTAGGGTTTTATAGAACGTTCAAAGTTTGATAGAACGTAGTAGGGTTTTATAGAACGTTCAAAGTTTGATAGAATGTAGTATGGTTTTATAGAACGTTCAAAGTTTGATAGAATATAGTAGGGTTTTATAGAACGTTCAAAGTTTGATAGAACGTAGTAGGGTTTTATAGAACGTTCAAAGTTTGATAGAACGTAGTATGGTTTTATAGAACGTTCAAAGTTTGATAGAACGTAGTAGGGTTTTATAGAACGTTCAAAGTTTGATAGAACGTAGTAGAGTTTTATAGAACGTTCAAAGTTTGATAGAACGTAGTAGGGTTTTATAGAACGTTCAAAGTTTGATAGAACGTAGTAGGGTTTTATAGAACGTTCAAAGTTTGATAGAACGTAGTAGGGTTTTATAGAACGTTCAAAGTTTGATAGAATATAGTATGGTTTTACAGAACGTTCACAGTTTGATAGAACGTAGTAGGGTTTTATAGAACGTTCAAAGTTTGATAGAACGTAGTAGGGTTTTACAGAACGTTCACAGTTTGATAGAACGTAGTAGGGTTTTACAGAACGTTCAAAGTTTGATAGAACGTAGTATGGTTTTACAGAACGTTCACAGTTTGATAGAACCTAGTAGGGTTTTATAGAACGTTCAAAGTTTGATAGAATATAGTAGGGTTTTATAGAACGTTCAAAGTTTGATAGAACGTAGTAGGGTTTTATAGAACGTTCAAAGTGTGATAGAACGTAGTATGGTTTTATAGAACGTTCAAAGTTTGATAGAATATAGTAGGGTTTTATAGAACGTTCAAAGTTTGATAGAACATAGTAAGGTTTTATAGAACGTAAAGTTTGATAGAACATAGTAAGGTTTTATAGAACGTTTAAAGTTTGATAGAACGTAGTAGGGGTTTTATAGAACGTTCAAAGTTTGATAGAACATAGTAAGGTTTTATAGAACGTAAAGTTTGATAGAACATAGTAAGGTTTTATAGAACGTTTAAAGTTTGATAGAACGTAGTAGGGTTTTATAGAACGTTCAAAGTTTGATAGAACGTAGTAGGGTTATATAGAACGTTTAAAGTTTGATAGAACATAGTAAGGTTTTATAGAACGTAAAGTTTGATAGAACATAGTAAGGTTTTATAGAACGTTCAAAGTTTGATAGAACGTAGTAGGGTTTTATAGAACGTTCAAAGTTTGATAGAACGTAGTAGGGTTTTATAGAACGTTCAAAGTTTGATAGAACGTAGTAGGGTTTTATAGAACGTTCAAAGTTTGATAGAATATAGTATGGTTTTACAGAACGTTCACAGTTTGATAGAACATAGTAGGGTTTTATAGAACGTTCAAAGTTTGATAGAACGTAGTAGGGTTTTACAGAACGTTCACAGTTTGATAGAACGTAGTAGGGTTTTACAGAACGTTCAAAGTTTGATAGAACGTAGTATGGTTTTACAGAACGTTCACAGTTTGATAGAACCTAGTAGGGTTTTATAGAACGTTCAAAGTTTGATAGAATATAGTAGGGTTTTATAGAACGTTCAAAGTTTGATAGAACGTAGTAGGGTTTTATAGAACGTTCAAAGTGTGATAGAACGTAGTATGGTTTTATAGAACGTTCAAAGTTTGATAGAATATAGTAGGGTTTTATAGAACGTTCAAAGTTTGATAGAACGTAGTAGGGTTTTATAGAACGTTCAAAGTTTGATAGAATATAGTATGGTTTTATAGAACGTTCAAAGTTTGATAGAATATAGTAGGGTTTTATAGAACGTTCAAAGTTTGATAGAACGTAGTAGGGTTTTATAGAACGTTCAAAGTTTGATAGAACGTAGTATGGTTTTATAGAACGTTCAAAGTTTGATAGAACGTAGTAGGGTTTTATAGAACGTTCAAAGTTTGATAGAACGTAGTAGGGTTTTATAGAACGTTCAAAGTTTGATAGAACGTAGTATGGTTTTATAGAACGTTCAAAGTTTGATAGAACGTAGTAGGGTTTTATAGAACGTTCAAAGTTTGATAGAACGTAGTAGGGTTTTATAGAACGTTCAAAGTTTGATAGAACGTAGTAGGGTTTTATAGAACGTTCAAAGTTTGATAGAACGTAGTAGGGTTTTACAGAACGTTCACAGTTTGATAGAACATAGTAGGGTTTTATAGAACGTTCAAAGTTTGATAGAACGTAGTAGGGTTTTACAGAACGTTCACAGTTTGATAGAACGTAGTAGGGTTTTACAGAACGTTCAAAGTTTGATAGAACGTAGTATGGTTTTACAGAACGTTCACAGTTTGATAGAACCTAGTAGGGTTTTATAGAACGTTCAAAGTTTGATAGAATATAGTAGGGTTTTATAGAACGTTCAAAGTTTGATAGAACGTAGTAGGGTTTTATAGAACGTTCAAAGTGTGATAGAACGTAGTATGGTTTTATAGAACGTTCAAAGTTTGATAGAATATAGTAGGGTTTTATAGAACGTTCAAAGTTTGATAGAACGTAGTAGGGTTTTATAGAACGTTCAAAGTTTGATAGAACGTAGTAGGGTTTTATAGAACGTTCAAAGTTTGATAGAACGTAGTAGGGTTTTATAGAACGTTCAAAGTTTGATAGAACGTAGTAGGGTTTTATAGAACGTTCAAAGTTTGATAGAACGTAGTATGGTTTTATAGAACGTTCAAAGTTTGATAGAACGTAGTAAGGTTTTATAGAACGTTCAAAGTTTGATAGAACGTAGTAGGGTTTATAGAACGTAAAGTCTGATAGAACGTAGTAGGGTTATATAGAACGTTTAAAGTTTGATAGAACATAGTAGGATTTTATAGAACGTAAAGTTTGATAGAACGTAGTAGGGTTTTATAGAACGTTTAAAGTTTGATAGAATATAGTAGAGTTTATAGAACGTTCATAGTTTGATAAAATATAGTAGGGTTTTATAGAACGTTCAAAGTTTGATAGAACGTAGTAGGGTTTTATAGAACGTTCAAAGTGTGATAGAACGTAGTATGGTTTTATAGAACGTTCAAAGTTTGATAGAATATAGTAGGGTTTTATAGAACGTTCAAAGTTTGATAGAACGTAGTAGGGTTTTATAGAACGTTCAAAGTTTGATAGAATATAGTATGGTTTTATAGAACGTTCAAAGTTTGATAGAATATAGTAGGGTTTTATAGAACGTTCAAAGTTTGATAGAACGTAGTAGGGTTTTATAGAACGTTCAAAGTTTGATAGAACGTAGTATGGTTTTATAGAACGTTCAAAGTTTGATAGAACGTAGTAGGGTTTTATAGAACGTTCAAAGTTTGATAGAACGTAGTAGGGTTTTATAGAACGTTCAAAGTTTGATAGAACGTAGTAGGGTTTTATAGAACGTTCAAAGTTTGATAGAACGTAGTAGGGTTTATAGAACGTTCAAAGTTTGATAGAACGTAGTAGGGTTTTATAGAACGTTCAAAGTTTGATAGAACGTAGTAGGGTTTATAGAACGTAAAGTTTGATAGAACGTAGTAGGGTTATATAGAACGTTTAAAGTTTGATAGAACATAGTAGGATTTTATAGAACGTAAAGTTTGATAGAACGTAGTAGGGTTTTATAGAACGTTTAAAGTTTGATAGAATATAGTAGAGTTTATAGAACGTTCATAGTTTGATAAAATATAGTAGGGTTTTATAGAACGTTCAAAGTTTGATAGAACGTAGTAGGGTTTTATAGAACGTTCAAAGTGTGATAGAACGTAGTATGGTTTTATAGAACGTTCAAAGTTTGATAGAATATAGTAGGGTTTTATAGAACGTTCAAAGTTTGATAGAACGTAGTAGGGTTTTATAGAACGTTCAAAGTTTGATAGAATGTAGTATGGTTTTATAGAACGTTCAAAGTTTGATAGAATATAGTAGGGTTTTATAGAACGTTCAAAGTTTGATAGAACGTAGTAGGGTTTTATAGAACGTTCAAAGTTTGATAGAACGTAGTATGGTTTTATAGAACGTTCAAAGTTTGATAGAACGTAGTAGGGTTTTATAGAACGTTCAAAGTTTGATAGAACGTAGTAGGGTTTTATAGAACGTTCAAAGTTTGATAGAACGTAGTAGGGTTTTATAGAACGTTCAAAGTTTGATAGAACGTAGTAGGGTTTTATAGAACGTTCAAAGTTTGATAGAACGTAGTAGGGTTTTATAGAACGTTCAAAGTTTGATAGAATATAGTATGGTTTTACAGAACGTTCACAGTTTGATAGAACATAGTAGGGTTTTATAGAACGTTCAAAGTTTGATAGAACGTAGTAGGGTTTTACAGAACGTTCACAGTTTGATAGAACGTAGTAGGGTTTTACAGAACGTTCAAAGTTTGATAGAACGTAGTATGGTTTTACAGAACGTTCACAGTTTGATAGAACCTAGTAGGGTTTTATAGAACGTTCAAAGTTTGATAGAATATAGTAGGGTTTTATAGAACGTTCAAAGTTTGATAGAACGTAGTAGGGTTTTATAGAACGTTCAAAGTGTGATAGAACGTAGTATGGTTTTATAGAACGTTCAAAGTTTGATAGAATATAGTAGGGTTTTATAGAACGTTCAAAGTTTGATAGAACGTAGTAGGGTTTTATAGAACGTTCAAAGTTTGATAGAACGTAGTAGGGTTTTATAGAACGTTCAAAGTTTGATAGAACGTAGTAGGGTTTTATAGAACGTTCAAAGTTTGATAGAACGTAGTAGGGTTTATAGAACGTAAAGTTTGATAGAACGTAGTAGGGTTATATAGAACGTTTAAAGTTTGATAGAACATAGTAGGATTTTATAGAACGTAAAGTTTGATAGAACGTAGTAGGGTTTTATAGAACGTTTAAAGTTTGATAGAATATAGTAGAGTTTATAGAACGTTCATAGTTTGATAAAATATAGTAGGGTTTTATAGAACGTTCAAAGTTTGATAGAACGTAGTAGGGTTTTATAGAACGTTCAAAGTGTGATAGAACGTAGTATGGTTTTATAGAACGTTCAAAGTTTGATAGAATATAGTAGGGTTTTATAGAACGTTCAAAGTTTGATAGAACGTAGTAGGGTTTTATAGAACGTTCAAAGTTTGATAGAATGTAGTATGGTTTTATAGAACGTTCAAAGTTTGATAGAATATAGTAGGGTTTTATAGAACGTTCAAAGTTTGATAGAACGTAGTAGGGTTTTATAGAACGTTCAAAGTTTGATAGAACGTAGTATGGTTTTATAGAACGTTCAAAGTTTGATAGAACGTAGTAGGGTTTTATAGAACGTTCAAAGTTTGATAGAACGTAGTAGAGTTTTATAGAACGTTCAAAGTTTGATAGAACGAAGTAGGGTTTTATAGAACGTTCAAAGTTTGATAGAACGTAGTAGGGTTTTATAGAACGTTCAAAGTTTGATAGAACGTAGTAGGGTTTTATAGAACGTTCAAAGTTTGATAGAATATAGTATGGTTTTACAGAACGTTCACAGTTTGATAGAACATAGTAGGGTTTTATAGAACGTTCAAAGTTTGATAGAACGTAGTAGGGTTTTACAGAACGTTCACAGTTTGATAGAACGTAGTAGGGTTTTACAGAACGTTCAAAGTTTGATAGAACGTAGTATGGTTTTACAGAACGTTCACAGTTTGATAGAACCTAGTAGGGTTTTATAGAACGTTCAAAGTTTGATAGAATATAGTAGGGTTTTATAGAACGTTCAAAGTTTGATAGAACGTAGTAGGGTTTTATAGAACGTTCAAAGTGTGATAGAACGTAGTATGGTTTTATAGAACGTTCAAAGTTTGATAGAATATAGTAGGGTTTTATAGAACGTTCAAAGTTTGATAGAACATAGTAAGGTTTTATAGAACGTAAAGTTTGATAGAACATAGTAAGGTTTTATAGAACGTTTAAAGTTTGATAGAACGTAGTAGGGTTTTATAGAACGTTCAAAGTTTGATAGAACATAGTAAGGTTTTATAGAACGTAAAGTTTGATAGAACATAGTAAGGTTTTATAGAACGTTTAAAGTTTGATAGAACGTAGTAGGGTTTTATAGAACGTTCAAAGTTTGATAGAACGTAGTAGGGTTATATAGAACGTTTAAAGTTTGATAGAACATAGTAAGGTTTTATAGAACGTAAAGTTTGATAGAACATAGTAAGGTTTTATAGAACGTTTAAAGTTTGATAGAACGTAGTAGGGTTTATAGAACGTAAAGTTTGATAGAACGTAGTAGGGTTATATAGAACGTTTAAAGTTTGATAGAACATAGTAGGATTTTATAGAACGTAAAGTTTGATAGAACGTAGTAGGGTTTTATAGAACGTTTAAAGTTTGATAGAATATAGTAGAGTTTATAGAACGTTCATAGTTTGATAAAATATAGTAGGGTTTTATAGAACGTTCAAAGTTTGATTGAACGTAGTAGGGTTTTATAGAACGTTCAAAGTGTGATAGAACGTAGTATGGTTTTATAGAACGTTCAAAGTTTGATAGAATATAGTAGGGTTTTATAGAACGTTCAAAGTTTGATAGAACGTAGTAGGGTTTTATAGAACGTTCAAAGTTTGATAGAATATAGTATGGTTTTATAGAACGTTCAAAGTTTGATAGAATATAGTAGGGTTTTATAGAACGTTCAAAGTTTGATAGAACGTAGTAGGGTTTTATAGAACGTTCAAAGTTTGATAGAACGTAGTATGGTTTTATAGAACGTTCAAAGTTTGATAGAACGTAGTAGGGTTTTATAGAACGTTCAAAGTTTGATAGAACGTAGTAGGGTTTTATAGAACGTTCAAAGTTTGATAGAACGTAGTAGGGTTTTATAGAACGTTCAAAGTTTGATAGAACGTAGTAGGGTTTTATAGAACGTTCAAAGTTTGATAGAACGTAGTAGGGTTTTATAGAACGTTCAAAGTTTGATAGAACGTAGTAGGGTTTTATAGAACGTTCAAAGTTTGATAGAATATAGTATGGTTTTACAGAACATTCACAGTTTGATAGAACATAGTAGGGTTTTATAGAACGTTCAAAGTTTGATAGAACGTAGTAGGGTTTTACAGAACGTTCACAGTTTGATAGAACGTAGTAGGGTTTTACAGAACGTTCAAAGTTTGATAGAACGTAGTATGGTTTTACAGAACGTTCACAGTTTGATAGAACCTAGTAGGGTTTTATAGAACGTTCAAAGTTTGATAGAATATAGTAGGGTTTTATAGAACGTTCAAAGTTTGATAGAACGTAGTAGGGTTTTATAGAACGTTCAAAGTGTGATAGAACGTAGTATGGTTTTATAGAACGTTCAAAGTTTGATAGAATATAGTAGGGTTTTATAGAACGTTCAAAGTTTGATAGAACGTAGTAGGGTTTTATAGAACGTTCAAAGTTTGATAGAATATAGTATGGTTTTATAGAACGTTCAAAGTTTGATAGAATATAGTAGGGTTTTATAGAACGTTCAAAGTTTGATAGAACGTAGTAGGGTTTTATAGAACGTTCAAAGTTTGATAGAACGTAGTATGGTTTTATAGAACGTTCAAAGTTTGATAGAACGTAGTAGGGTTTTATAGAACGTTCAAAGTTTGATAGAACGTAGTAGGGTTTTATAGAACGTTCAAAGTTTGATAGAACGTAGTATGGTTTTATAGAACGTTCAAAGTTTGATAGAACGTAGTAGGGTTTTATAGAACGTTCAAAGTTTGATAGAACGTAGTAGGGTTTTATAGAACGTTCAAAGTTTGATAGAACGTAGTAGGGTTTTATAGAACGTTCAAAGTTTGATAGAACGTAGTAGGGTTTTACAGAACGTTCACAGTTTGATAGAACGTAGTAGGGTTTTACAGAACGTTCAAAGTTTGATAGAACGTAGTATGGTTTTACAGAACGTTCACAGTTTGATAGAACCTAGTAGGGTTTTATAGAACGTTCAAAGTTTGATAGAATATAGTAGGGTTTTACAGAACGTTCAAAGTTTGATAGAATATAGTAGGGTTTTATAGAACGTTCAAAGTTTGTTAGAACTTTTAAAGTTTGATAGAACGTAGTAGGGTTTTACAGAACGTTCACAGTTTGATAGAATATAGTAGGGTTTTATAGAACGTTCAAATTGGCTCTGGCTTGCTAACCCTATCAATCAGCTATGAGTTACTAAATATCAGTTCATTACTGCATCTTGAACTTCCTTTTTTGTTATTCACTTATTTTGTTATTTAGCCACTGACTGCTGATGTGTGATGTTATTAATACTATGAGATATCATTATCATCAACATCCATCGCTGTCATACAGGTTCTCACACTGAAATAAGATACTAGAATTTTGAGTACAAAAAAATATGTTCTATTTAATGTTTCATAAACAAAAGAAAAATGATAACAATATAAGTTTATGATAACATAATGCAACATGACAATAAATTACAATGTTTGAGCTAAGGTTTGAGTTAAGTAAAAAAAAAAAGGGGGAGAAGCTACTCTATCCTGTCACTATAGGGATGCCTTTAACTGGATGTATTGTGATAGCTTGAGCACCATTACCACTCTTCTTTCTTCAAAGTTATGCCTCTGGAAGTTTTACTCCTGGCAAATTTTACAATAGTGGACAGATTTTTGTGAGTGGAGGGTTAGATTACAAAGGGTAGCTTGATCCTTCAGGTTGGTAGTTGCAGCCAATAACCCTATCTACATAAAGAAAATATGCAATAAGGAAACAAGAGAAAATCTAATTTTGCTAAAGGGTAAGGAGCATACAGTGTGCATGATTAACAAAAGTGGAAAAGTGGAAACAAATGTGATTTTTGGGCCATGTTAAAAGACACAACAGCCTACTAAAAGTAATCCTGGAGGGGAAAATACAAGGTAAAAGAGGCAGAGGCAGACCAAGACTAACATGGATGAGTAACATCAAAAGATGGACAAATCAGCCTATGACAACCTGCACCATCAAAGCAAGAGACAGAGCAGAATAGCGCTCCATGGTAGCCAACCTTCGTTGCGGAGATTGCACTCGATGATGATGATGATTAAACCAGAATTGGTTTTTGGAATGTCATGAGCTAAAACTTTGCCCATAGATGGATGTTGCCTGTTTGACTGTCTGAATGATTCTAGCTGTCTAGTTGTAATGTCTGTCTCAATGAGTGTAGTCTACACTGTGTCTGAATGATTCTAGCTGTCTAGCTGTAATGTCTGCCTCAATGAGTGTAGTCTACACTGTGTCTGAATGATTCTAGCTGTCTAGTTGTAATGTCTGCCTAATGAGTGTAGTCTACACTGTGTCTGAATGATTCTAGCTGTCTAGTTGTAATGTCTGCCGCAATGAGCATAGTCTACACTGTGTCTGAATGATTCTAGCAGGCTAGTTGTAATGTCTGCCTCAATGAGTGTAGTCTACACTGTGTCTGAATGATTCTGGCAGTCTAGTTGTAATGTCTGCCTCAATGAGTGTAGTCTACTTTGTGTCTGAATGATTCTAGCAGTCTAGTTGTAATGTCTGTCTCACTAAGTGTAGTCTACACTGTGTCTGAATGATTCTAGCTGTCTAGTTGTAATGTCTGTCTCACTAAGTGTAGTCTACACTGTGTCTGAATGATTCTAGCAGTCTAGTTGTAATGTCTGTCTCACTAAGTGTAGTCTACACTGTGTCTGAATGATTCTAGCTGTCTAATTGTAATGTCTGTCTCACTAAGTGTAGTCGACACTGTGTCTGAATGATTCTAGCTGTCTAGTTGTAATGTCTGCCTCAATGAGTGTACTCTACTGGGTGTACTAGATCTCTTTGTTTCATCATCTTCTAGGTTTCATCATTCTTTACCTTCCAGCAACTATACCATCCATTATTGGTTTTTTTTTTCAAGGCCATTATAGCATTTGACCAAATTATGAAAGTTTTCTTTTTTATTAATTAAATTCACAAATAATGTTTAATGTATTTTAAAATCTCACAGTACTTTTATAGGTTCATATATATATCCAGGATATTTGGAGAACTCTTCAATAGAATTTCATCTCAGAGATATTTTTGTATGTGTGATTTGTCTGAGTTAGTGTTTGATTAAGATATTACATTCTGGAATGTAAGAGCTATAAATGAGGCAGTAAAACTGAAACAAGTGGCAAGTGAAATGGGAAAAGAATAATAAAAAAAAAAACTGAAGATCATCATACCATAAATATGTGAAGACAAAATGGTCAGAGAAGAAGCATTAAAACATTAACTGGAGAAACTGTAATGAGAGAGGAAGCATTAAAATATTAACTGGAGAAACTGTAATCAGAGAGGAAACATTAAAATATTAACTGGAGAAACTGTAATCAGAGAGGAAACATTAAAACATTAACTGGAGAAACTGTAATGAGAGAGGAAGCATTAAAATATTAACTGGAGAAACTGTAATGAGAGAGGAAGCATTAAAATATTAACTGGAGAAACTGTAATCAGAGAGGAAACATTAAAATATTAACTGGAGAAACTGTAATCAGAGAGGAAACATTAAAATATTAACTGGAGAAACTGTAATGAGAGAGGAAGCATTAAAATATTAACTGGAGAAACTGTAATCAGAGAGGAAACATTAAAATATTAATTGGAGAAACTGTAATCAGGGAGGAAACATTAAAACATTAGTTGGAGAAACTATAATCAGAAAGGAAACATTAAAACATTAACTGGAGAAACTATAATCAGAAAGGAAACATTAAAACATTAACTGGAGAAACTATAATCAGAAAGGAAACATTAAAACATTAACTGGAGAAACTATAATCAGAAAGGAAACATTAAAACATTAACTGGAGAAACTATACTCTCCTTTGAAAAAGAAGATGGACAAAACAGTGAAGATGTAGCAGTATATATATTATGAAGAATTAAAAAAAAGACTACTAGAAAGGAAACCAATCACTAATTGACTGATAAAGCAAGACTGAGAAGAAAACTAATCATCACAATACAGTGCTATGCAGCATCTAATGAAAGTAACATCAAGGAAAAGGATGAATTTTACCAACAACTGAATAAAGAAATGAAAACCATCAAAAGATATGAAGTCTAGTTTAGTTTAGTTTAATTAAGTCAATGGATCATCCTCAATGCACACCGCACATGTCCGTAAGTGCTCAGATCTCCTCCCCAGAATGTCTCTCAGTGTGTGGAGGCTGACGACTCCAATTCATATGTTATTCTTCTGTTTCTTCACACGTAGTGCTCCTTTCTAGCATCTCGTGTTTTGACCTGATGTTCATGCAGTCTGGACATGATTGTTGATTCATGATCATTTACTGAATTATTTGCTCGTCCTACCTCCCTGAGTGCACTCAGAATACAGCTCGGTCCATTCCAGCCAGGCTGTCAGCTCGTTCATTTCCTTTCATGCCTGAGTGTTCAGGAACGATAATAAAACACATCTCAGTTATTCCTGAGTTCTTTAGTGACACCAACCACTGCCTATGAGCCCCGCCGTCTTCGATTCTCCTGAGCAAGCTCATCGAGTCACTCAGAAAACATACTTGGGTAATAAGTTATGTTTCTGGTCAGGCCATCGCTTAAGTTAATGCCATGATCTTCATGCTTAAACTCTCAAAGTTAACATCAGCACTTATGCATGTGCATTCATTCTATGTTCGGTCAAGGTTGTAATTTTTTTAAAATGGCAAGCAACCAGGAGAAAGCTACGTAGCTTTGGCACTAGCAAAGATGAATTCTATTACAATTGTACAATAGCATTTACACATATGTTCTGGTAAATATCCACCATCTTAGAATAACACCTATCATTGGTGTGGCCAGTTTGAATAGGCTGGTTCTGTAATTACAAGAATAAGTACAGGAAGTCCATGTAGTGGATGAGAATGTCGACCAAATCAGAGAAGCCTTTATATGAAGGCCAAGAATTCCAGGAAGTCAGTTGTGAGCTGCAGAAATGACAGTAACAATGGCGGATGTTGTGTTTTGAGCTGGTGAATCTTCACCAAAACATCACCGGGGAGGTCAAGCATATTTAATTTTCATGCCACGGCATCCAGGTGTGAGAGGTATAAGGGTGCTGGTGAACTTGCTGGTTTGACTGATACGGAGTGTGGTAGAGCCAAGGACTACGCTGATATTTTGAATGCCTTCAGGGACACTGGGTGAATGATTGACTCAAAAAATGAAGGTGAATCTACAACCATGAACAGACTACACACAGATATATGTCAAGGTTGGAGATGTGAGCACTGTGCAAGGTGCCAAAGAAGGCTCTTAAATCAACACTGTATACTTGTGTTGTTAGTCACTGTGCATTGACGGTTATTCTTAGGGGGAGATCTAAGCACTTATGGACATATCCGATATGCAATGAGGATGACCTGTCAACTAAATTAAACTCTTCTTCTCAGTGTACCCAATAAGTGGGCATGGATGTATTGTATCTCTAGTTAACGACAAAGCCATAACATCTGCACTTTTCAGCCAGACACATCCATCTTCTGCAGGAGTAGATTTGCTTAACCATTTTTTTTGTCTGGGGAGCAGCCATTTTTGGCCTACTTTTTTCAACTTTAAACTGCCAAGAGTTCTTTAACATTTGACAAGTGTGAGTGCATGCAGGACCTCCAAATTGTCACCATTTTTTGAGAGGTCTAGACAACAGATCTTAATACCCAGAGACCAGGGGAAGGTAAAGTCACAAGGAAACCACAGATTTGATTTCTGAAACATTCCTGCCACCTGTGGTGGGGCTTGAACCAGGGACTTTCCTGTCCAGAGTTTGATATCTTACCTCTTGACCACCCAGCCCTCCTCAACTAAAAGTAAACATTTGTGCTAAACCCGTATAAGAAATACATGAAAGAAAATAAAAGCAAAGTCTGTTAGACAAAATAAAATGCTATAAAGCAAATGAGCTTATTGAAGAAATTAAATGTTTAATTGGAGACATAGAAAGAAATCATTGAAATACACACAGTAATCACAGACAAGTGCTGAAGTTGGAAAGGTCACTTGTACTGAAGTGATCCAGAAACACTCACAAGATCTGCTATGAATAAAACTCAAGAGAACAGATGATACAGAGGTA
This sequence comes from Megaustenia siamemsis, assembly GCA_032433765.1. Lineage (NCBI taxonomy): Eukaryota > Metazoa > Mollusca > Gastropoda > Stylommatophora > Ariophantidae > Megaustenia > Megaustenia siamemsis. Next base: position 13,694,917 of record JAVIAB010000050.1, on the reverse strand, counting down.
GGCGAAATAGAACAATACAGCAATCAGTGGAGAAAAAAGATGAACTCATGGGAACCAGACTTATGATATTCTGCAAACTATGGTCATGGACTAGGTTGAGTAAGGTGAAGAGATTTTGTTGATGTTCAAAAGATACCACAAAGTGTTTTGGCCATTGATTGCTTTGTTGATCTGCACCAAAATATGACATTTTGATCACAAAATGCTTTATTTGTCCACATCAAAACAGAATATTTTGGCTACTTATTAGTTTTTTTTACTTTCATAAGAACAAAACATTTTGGCCACAGATTGTTTAGTTCATATGCATCAAAACAAGACACTTTAGCCATTGATCGATTTGTTGGCCCAAACCAAAACAGGACATTTTAAATTACTGGCAGTTTTTTTGACCTGCATCAAAGTAAGAATATCTGGCCACTGATTTCTCTGTTCACATACACCAACAATGTGGACAAGAATAAAACACAATTTTTTATTTTGTTCATGAAATATAGTAACAAGATCACTTATGACAAAATTACATCAAGAAATATCTCTCAAAGCACAAAATTATATGCTAATATCACATAATTAAATATTTGTACATACTGTGTCTCTAACTGCCATTAGTGCTGAATAAAATCACATTATTTCACATGCTGGAACCGATCATTTTTATGCACTAATAAAACATTTAGTGGGATCAAAACAGTTTAAGTAGCAAAATTAAATTAATATCAACAATACAAGTAGTTCACTCAACAAGCTATTTAGACTAAAAAATAAATCCACATGATATCAGCAGTGAATAGACTACAGCAGACACAATAACTCTACAGACTACAGCAGACACAATAATTTCATAGACTACAGCAGACACAATAACTCTACAGACTACAGCAGACACAATAATTCCATAGACTACAGCAGACACAATAACTCTACAGACTACAGCAGACACAATAATTCCATAGACTACAGCAGACACAATAATTCTACAGACTACAGCAGACACAATAATTCCATAGACTACAGCAGACACAATAACTCTACAGACTACAGCAGACACAATAATTCCATAGACTACAGCAGACACAATAACTCTACAGACTACAGCAGACACAATAATTCCATAGACTACAGCAGACACAATAACTCTACAGACTACAGCAGACACAATAATTCTAAAGACTACAGCAGACACAATAACTCTACAGACTACAGCAGACACAATAATTCCATAGACTACAGCAGACACAATAACTCTACAGACTACAGCAGACAAAATAACTCTACAGACTACAGCAGACACAATAACTCTACAGACTACAGCAGACACAATAATTCCATAGACTACAGCAGACACAATAACTCTACAGACTACAGTAGACACAAAAACTCCATAGACTACAGCAGACAAAATAATTCCATAGACTACAGCAGACACAATAACTCTACAGACTACAGCAGACACAAAAACTCTACAGACTACAGCAGACACAATAACTCTACAGACTACAGCAGACACAAAAACTCTACAGACTACAGCAGACACAATAACTCTACAGACTACAGCAGACACAATAACTCTACAGACTACAGCAGACACAATAATTCCATAGACTACAGCAGACACAATAACTCTACAGACTACAGCAGACACAAAAACTCCATAGACTACAGCAGACACAATAACTCCACATACTACAGCAGACACAATGACTTCACAGACTACAGCAGACACAATAACTCCATAGACTACAGCAGACACAATAACTCCATAGACTACATCAGACACAATAACTGTACAGACTACAGCACACACAAAAACTCTACAGACTACAGCAGACACAATAACTCTACAGACTACAGCAGACACAATAACTCTACAGACTACAGCAGACACAATAATTCCATAGACTACAGCAGACACAATAACTCTACAGACTACAGCAGACACAAAAACTCCATAGACTACAGCAGACACAATAACTCCACATACTACAGCAGACACAATGACTTCACAGACTACAGCAGACACAATAACTCCATAGACTACAGCAGACACAATAACTCCATAGACTACATCAGACACAATAACTGTACAGACTACAGCACACACAATAATTCCACAGACTACAGCAGACACAATGACTTTACAGACTACAGCAGACACAATAACTCTACAAACTACAGCAGACACAATAGCTTCACAGACTACACAATAACTCAACAAAGACTACAGCAAACAAAATAACTTCACAATATCTGATTTCACAAAAACCACAAACAAGATATTAGTAAGTAAAGTACCCCCGTCACGCCAAGTGGCGTATAGGAAATATGGTGTTAGTGACCATATATTTTACAGACCTTCAGCACATGATTTTTGGGGTAATGTGGTCGGTATTACGCCCATGCCGCTTTACTTTCCCTGAAAAAAATCAGGTACCCATATAAGGCTGGGTGAACCTGGAAGCCGTCGGTTGGGATCGAGCCCTACCTCTTGTCCTTTGTAGTCCAGTTCACTAACCACTGAGCTATCGCGGCTCCAAACAAGATATTATGCCACTAAAAAGCATACAAAAAGGATTAACTTTGTTAAAAATGATAGACTAGTAAAAATCAGCTGCACAAAAATCAAATAATTTGACCACAGACAAAGCATCAACTTCACAAAGACATTTAATCACAAACAACAATATCAATTTCACAAGCACCATAAAAGCTGGAAGACAAAATTCACAAATGCAAGGTAAAAAAAATGCAGAGTGATGACAGAACAAAAAATATGGAATAGAATCCTGGGATAGTTTTAACTCTTTATGTCTGTGGGAATGCTGTCATGGTTACTTACATTTTGCCAAGCGAACGCTGACATGGTTACATTCATTTTGTTTCGTTATAGTAAATACTACACATTTTAAGCTACCACATCATCCTAGTAGACCTGCAGTAGGCTTATGATAGAGTCTGGTGTAAGGGGCTTTTATTGAAGATGAGAAATGCCAGAATACATGGGAAACTGTACAAATGGGTCAAATATTTTCTAGTTGACAGAACAATACAAACTAAATTAAATGAATCCATATCAGACAAAGAGGTGCTAGAAGAAGGATTACCACAGGGATCACGACTCAGTTCTACCCTTTTTTTGATATATATCAATGATGTGGCCAAAATCCTGATAAATAAAAAAGCTCTCTATGCGGACGATCTGGTCATGTGGAGTACGAATGAAAATATTAGAACAGCTGAAGCACAAAGACCTGAGACACCTAGAAGAATACTGTAATACCTGGAAAATGAAAATAAATATACAGAAAACAGTATATACAGTATTTACTAGAAGCAACAAAATAGCTAAGACAAACATCAAACTCAATCTCCAACACAATAGTCTTCAAAAAGAGGAACACCCTACATATTTAGGAATACAACTAGACCGACAACTGAACCTGAAGAAACACGTAGAGAATCTCACTAAGAAGGCAACACAAAGACTTCAACTAATGAAAAGGCTTTCCAGTACCTTATGGGGAGCAGATAAAGAAACACTTAGAAATCTCTATCTGGATATGTTCGAACTGTTTTGGATCATGGTAGCTCGCTCCTAGTGACATGCAACAAAACAACTAACATGGCACTGGACAAGATACAAAATAATGCATTACGACTCATCAGTGGTGCAATGAGGTCCACTCTAGTTGTAGCCTGTGAAATTCACTGCAATGTGCAACCTTTAGAGTTGAGGAGAAACAAGGCCACTATGGTGCTCAATGAAAGACAAAAAAGAATGGAGAAGGACCACCCTAACAGAAAATTAGTAGATACATGGACTCCAAAACAAAGAATTAAGCAGATGTCAGTATTACAACATGTTAGAAATATACAAGAGAAATTCCATCTACCTGAAAAACGACTACAAACATCAAGAGTCATCAAAGAAATGCCACCAAGTATGAATTTTAAAAATCCTGAAATAAATGTAGAGATATGTGACAGAACAGATAAAAGGGCAGACCCAGTATCAGTAACACTAGCAGCAAGGAAAACAATAGATACTTATCCAGAAGACTGGATACATATATACACAGATGGTGCAGCCACTAACGCTACTTCAAAAGCTGGATATGGAATATTAATACATTATCCAGATGGAACAGCAGAAGAAATATGTGGACCTTGTGGTGAGACACAAGGTCCACATATTTCTGTAACAATTATGAAGCAGAAATAACAACTATAGAAACAGCACTTTATTATTTAAATACGATTTTTGATACCACACCATCGAAGAAAACAAACACGTCATATTTACAGATTCCAAATCGGCTCTGCAAGCACTGGGAAACAACATGACAAAAATAAGAACAACACATAAATACAACACTCCCTTATGTCCAATCAGCTTATCACAGATACAGACAAACTCATTGAAACACATAACATAAGATTGGTAATGCAATGGATCCCGGGACATTCAAATATACCAGGAAATGATAAGGCAGATACATTAGCTAAGAGAGGATCCAGACAAACACAGATACATACATCCATCACACTAGACACAGCCAAACAAGTCATAAGCTCCAACAGTAGAGAGGAGTGGTTGAATGGATGAGCCTTAGGGAAAACAGGAAGAGAGCTTTTTAAATATATGGCAAGACCAAATCCACAAGACAACATCAACAACCTAACAAGAAGAGACCAAACCACCATCTTCAGACTGAGATCCTTGACATGTTATGCTGAATAACCACAATAATAGAATACAACAAAACCATACCCCAGTATGTCCACTCTGTAATCACCCACAAGAAACTGTAGAACACCACTTGTTTCAATGTCCAGAGCTCACTGACATCAGAACAACACAACTTCCTCAAAGACCCCCCAAATGGAACACTCTGTACGGAACTACAGCAGAACTTAGAAATACCTGCAGATACTACTAAATGGTATTGGGCTGAAGGGCATCAGCTCAAAGGTTGCTGCATCCATAACAACAACAACAACAAGCTACCACATCCACAAGGGATATAACTCTAATAGAATTTCCTGTCTTTAGGCATGATTTGGTCGATCAACATGGGCTTAATTTGTTCACAAAATATTTGAAATTTGTGTTGTTTTCTAAAGTCTTCAATCAGCTGATTCATGTTTATAAGTGAAAAATGGCTAGCAGCAGTGAAGTATCTATCGCTCCTAAAAGTGAATTACTATTAACAGCAGAAAAAGCTAGGAATTATGTTCTGAGAACTTTAAATGTAATAGTGATTTTAGTGACTTAGTTTTAGTAGCACTGTTGGATTAAGATGGACCCCCACTTTGGGTAGGTGAGTACCAATTTTTATATAATTTTTTTTTTAAAACAAAAAAATGTGATTCTTAATTGCTGAAATTCTTATCCTTTAATTTTTTTTCAAAATATTTTTTCTGATTATGAATCTGTGTTCTTTCCCCTTCAATTTGATGCCTAATATATATGTCTATGACTTGTTATAGTGAAAATATGAAAGATTTAGTGAAAGAAGTATTTTTCAGGAAGAAAAAATTATGGCAAAACACTAGTGACTGAGTAGAAAAACACTGGACAATAAGAGTTAAAAGCTTGAAAAAGCAACCATAGTCTCATCCACCAATAAAAACAAAACAAACAATCTACCATTACAGATTTTATCCCATTTTGGGTTGTGTTGGTGGTAGTTATCTAAAGAGCTGGAGAAACTACTGCGAGGCACTCAGATTAAAGTTTTTATTACAACCCAGACAGAAATATTTTGTTAACCATAACATGACCTGAAGTACCATTCAGCTCATTTGAAGAATGACTAGTTTTTTCCTTCATCCATTTAGCTTCCCACTTTACTTAATAAAGGGAGAGTCATAATTGCGCTTCATCAGGTTAGTGGTCAGCTAAGGTTTAACACTGAAACAAAAATAACCTCCAATAAGTGAACACCTTTGACACATATCTCACAGATTAGATCATTTAATCATCCAGACAAGCAGAAATTGTTTGTCAAATGTAGAGAATGATACTTAAAAATCCATCAACAATTATTATTGTAGTCACAATTGAAGAAAACCACCAAACTATCTTTTTCTTCAAGAAAAGTTACATCAGATGCAAGACGCACATTCACTACACTTAAAGCTACCAGAAACTCAAGACAAAGTACTCAGAAAAGTTATCAGGCTGCCTTATGTGTGTCTAATATAAGTAGGATATTGGGGGAAAACTTGAAAAGAATTTAAATATAGCGTGTACGATCATTTGGAACATTCGCTATCAAGGGGTGAAACACGTTTTTCTGAACTTTTTAAAACATGTGAAACAGCGAGAAAATAAATGAAAGTTGATCTAAAACATGCATTTTGTTGGAAAAATTTGTTCATAAAGTCAGAAAAGTGGTTAAATAAGAGAACTACAAAGTTTTGGCTGAAATAATTGCGAAAACATCAATAAATTAAAAGCAGCCAAATATGGTTTCTTAATTTGGCTACAAGAGATACATTTTATGACGTGTTACAGGATGTATTAAGAATGTAATTAAAGAAAAATTCTCGGTGTGATTATAATCACATATTTATATGCGTTTGTACCATGTGCATCACACAGCAAAACTCCACATAAACCAGCACATTATCAGGTGCTAGGGGTTTGATAATAATAAAGCACAGATTAGATGCTACATTCAACATGTGGATAAAAAAAACACCAGTTGTTTTTAGTGTGTAAAATGTATGTATGGGTGTCTATAAGTAAGATGTATGAATGGGTGGTCTATAAGTAAGATGTATGAAATACCTGCAGCACAAAACTAAATAAATAAATTTAAAAAAAACCAGTAAGACACATGACACACCTACCCACCCCTACCAAAAAAAAAAAAAAAAATTGACGTGAAAATGAAACACCAACAAAACAAAAATTCATCATATTATTAATGCATAGAATCTATTTCATGACTAGAAATTCCATTTTAAACTGACAGAATAATTCGTGAAAAATAAATAGTTTACACAAATAGACTGTTGAAAGTATAATGTAGCAATATATGCATCTATTGTAGAAACATGACAACAATATTTATTGAATCTGTTGATATCTACAATGCTTATTTCAGATTTGTGACAATTATAATTTTTAACTTTAAAAATGTATTTATCTGTACAGTTTTCTGAATATTTATTGAATATTAGCACACTATTCCTCTAATGGGTGAACACAGAAGAGAGTAGTTTGTAAAAAAAATATATAGAAATAAAATTGCATATATGTACCAGGAAAAACCAGTTAAACTTTAACTGCCAGATTTTGGAGGACCTGCCAAGATGGCTTTAGCAACCAAACCTTCTGCTGCTATATCTGCAGACATAGACTATTAGCAGACTATTTTTCTATATATTTATATTTCTATCTATATTTTATATATCTATTTTTCTATTGTGACAATAAAATCACTGATGAAGAAATAAAGAGGTGTGTCAAAAGCACATTTATATATAATATATATATCAAAACAATGTGTTTGAAACTTGCCATATCAAACACATTGTTTAGAAGAGCAGCAAAAACATATTCAGAATAGGGTAGGGTTAAGGACACATCCCTGTTTTACTCCACAATTTATCTCAAAGGACTGGGAAGATCTGTCATCAAACTGGATGTGGCAGACAATTGTTATCAAATGACTCAATCAAGAAAGCTTATAATAAGTAAATATAAACAAGCACATAACATAAATTAAACAAATAAATAAATCCACTAAAATAAATATCTTACAAATTGTGCATATTATGAACTCAATTAAAAAAAGGCATATGTTTTATGAATGTTTATAATTCCTTAAACTTGCTAATTACACACACTTTTGAGCTGTTCTCTCAGTAGTCCAAGCCTTACTTTTGATTCTCAAAGAATTAGAATAACTGTCTTTCAAACATGTGAACCATGCAGAGAGCTAAGAACATGTGAACCATGCAGAGAGCTAAGAATATGTGAACCATGCAGAGAGCTAAGAGCATGTGAACCATGCTGAGAGCTAAGAACATGTGAACCATGCAGAGAGCTAAGAATATGTGAACCATGCAGAGAGCTAAGAGCATGTGAACCATGTAGAGAGCTAAGAACATGTGAACCATGCAGAGAGCTAAGAATATGTGAACCATGCAGAGAGCTAAGAGCATGTGAACCATGCAGAGAGCTAAGAATATGTGAACCATGCAGAGAGCTAAGAATATGTGAACCATGCAGAGAGCTAAGAATATGTGAACCATGCAGAGAGCTAAGAATATGTGAACCATGCAGAGAGCTAAGAACATGTGAACCATGCAGAGAGCTAAGAATATGTGAACCATGCAGAGAGCTAAGAATATATGAACCATGTAGAGAGCTAAGAACATGTGAACCATTCAGATGCAGAGAGCTAAGAACATGTGAACCATGCAGAGAGCTAAGAACATATGGACCATGCAGAGAGCTAAGAATATATGAACCATGCAGAGAGCTAAGAACATGTGAACCATGCAGAGAGCTAAGAATATATGAACCATGCAGAGAGCTAAGAACATGTGAACCATGCAGAGAGCTAAGAACATGTGAACCATGCAGAGAGCTAAGAATATATGAACCATGCAGAGAGCTAAGAATATATGAACCATGCAGAGAGCTAAGAACATGTGAACCATTCAGATGCAGAGAGCTAAGAACATGTGAACCATGCAGAGAGCTAAGAACATGTGGACCATGCAGAGAGCTAATAATATATGAACCATGCAGAGAGCTAAGAACATGTGAACCATGCAGAGAGCTAAGAATATATGAACCATGCAGAGAGCTAAGAACATGTGAACCATGCAGAGAGCTAAGAACATGTGAACCATGCAGAGAGCTAAGAACATGTGAACCATGCAGAGAGCTAAGAACATGTGAACCATGCAGAGAGCTAAGAACATGTGAACCATGCAGAGAGCTAAGAACATGTGAACCATGCAGAGAGCTAAGAACATGTGAACCATTCAGACGCAGAGAGCTAAGAACATGTGAACCATGCAGAGAGCTAAGAACATGTGAACCATTCAGATGCAGAGAGCTAAGAACATGTGAACCATGCAGAGAGCTAAGAACATGTGAACCATGTAGAGAGCTAAGAACATGTGAACCATGCAGAGAGCTAAGAACATGTGAACCATGCAGAGAGCTAAGAACATGTGAACCATGCAGAGAGCTAAGAACATGTGAACCATGCAGAGAGCTAAGACCTGCATTCAAGCCTCTAGATGATCGAGCCTGCCAAAAATGGAACGTGTTAGCCAAGATGCAGATTTAGGGGACAAATCAAGACATACTAGTTGGAAGTGGTCTGTAACTCATAGCTGACTACTTTTGTCAGAATTAGTGAATCAAAACTGATTAAGATCCTCCTACACTTAACCATAAAAAGGGCCTGACTAAACAGTCTCGCTAAGCAAATCGGGAGTGAAGAGAGAAGACAACCTGGTATCCAAAAATGCCTGATGAAGTCATAAATGTTTTGGGCCAAAAGACATAGAATGTTACACAAAGCGTCAAGACCAAATTAACATTCCTTTATTGGGGGACTTTAAAATATCTATATCCAAGCTACATTAACAGAAGAAAGTCTTTCTGTCACCTCTTTTTTCCCTGTTGTGAACATTTAACACATTCTGTATCGTGAGCTGCAAAAAGTGGTTCTAGTTACCGGTGCCAAATCCTGGAGCCACTTTTTGCAGCTTGTAATTTATTGATGTTTCCAGTTATTTCCACTAAAACTTTGTAATTTTCTTACTTCACCTCTTTTCCAGCTTCTTGATTAGGTTGTCCAAACAGACCACATGGTTTAGATAAATTTTTCTGCGAGCCATGTTTTTATGACACCGTAAAAATTATGAACACTTAAATGCAACATTTGGAGTTCCAAAAATAGTATCTTTTTTGAGCTTTTGCTACATAGTTGTGTGTTTAGTCTAGGAAAGATACAGGAATCAGATGTGGTATGGCTGGGGTAAAGACCCCAGTATCACTGGAAACAAATGGAAATCCATAATTGCTCAATTGCCTGTGCCAGTGGAATCATCCGAATTAACATCTCATCAAATATCCAAACAAAGGAAAGCAGTTGCAGTCCCCATCATAGCAAACACAACACATGTCAAAAGACATAAGGTGTATCACAGCATAGACAGTGAATGCATCTGAATTGTCCTTCATCATATGATATCATCATTCATCGTAAGCAATCTGAATATAGAAACATCATCTGGATGAAGCACACAGTTCATGGTGTGCACAGATCACTGCTCAGTAGCTCCGGTAGCAAGCCGGACTTGGAATATGAGGAAGCTGCAACAAGGAACACTTTTCAGACAGTGTCTTAATGGTTCCCTGTACCTATCCACCATATTGACTGTCAATCGGATGTAACTATTTCCTGGCTAAGGTTCGATTTATGGCCTGAAATTCAACCACATAGTGCAAGGCTATTGGTAACGTGTTATGTTGTCTATCATACATTGTACATCAGTCTGTCACTCCAGCCGTATGTTCGGCGTCCTGTCCTGCGTTACAAAGGTTAGTTAGTTTGATGTCTCATCAAAAACTGAAGAGATTTCCATGTCATAAGGAAAAATACATTGTTTTTTTGAAAACTGGTGAAATTTATTATAAAAAAAAATACAGCAGCGTTCTTATCTTCGTAATTTTAATGAAGCACATGTGGAAGTTGTAAAAAAAAAAAAAAAGAATCCTACATCAAAGGAAACAAATCCAACACTCAGGGGTCACACCAGAAGCACTAATTACAAAGTTGGGGGGGGGGGATGTTTGCCCTGGACAAACTGTCGATTTCCAAGGATTCATATTTTGAGTCCATAAATTTTAGTGTTATAATCTAGGGTTAAATAAAAAAAAAAAAAGAAAAATCGCTGTGTTAAACCCCTTGGTAAGAAATGTGTTATGTGACCAGAACTGTAAATACAAAAGTCTCTGAAGATATTAAGTAATTCATCAATATGAGCATGATTGGGTTTGTAAAGTCATTTCTTCATTTTGTGCAATATTGGGTTAATGGCAATTTCAAAAAAATTAAATTATTCTCATAATTATGTCCAATCCATGTTAAAACAAATGTACAAGCACTCAATAATGTAATGGTAACAGCATTATTGCCACAAGGGAGTAGAGTGTTGGGTATCTCCCTCTTTTGGACATAAGGGAGTGGAGTGTTGGGTATCTACCTCTTTTGGACATAAGGGAGTGGAGTGTTGGGTATCTCCCTCTTTTGGACATAAGGGAGTAGAGTGTTGGGTATCTCCCTCTTTTGGACATAAGGGAGTAGAGTGTTGGGTATCTCCCTCTTTTGGACATAAGGGAGTGGAGTGTTGGGTATCTACCTCTTTTGGACATAAGGGAGTGGAGTGTTGGGTATCTACCTCTTTTGGACATAAGGGAGTGGAGTGTTGGGTATCTACCTCTCTTTGACATAAGGGAGTGGAGTGTTGGGTATCTACCTCTCTTTGGCATAAGGGAGTGGTGTGTTGGGTATCTACCTCTCTTTGACATAAGGGAGTAGAGTGTTGGGTATCTCCCTCTTTTGGACATAAGGGAGTGGAGTGTTGGGTATCTACCTCTTTTGGACATAAGGGAGTGGAGTGTTGGGTATCTACCTCTTTTGGACATAAGGGAGTGGAGTGTTGGGTATCTACCTCTCTTTGACATAAGGGAGTGGAGTGTTGGGTATCTACCTCTCTCTGACATAAGGGAGTGGTGTGTTGGGTATCTACCTCTCTTTGACATAAGGGAGTGGAGTGTTGGGTATCTACCTCTCTTTGACATAAGGGAGTGGAGTGTTGGGTATCTACCTCTCTCTGACATAAGGGAGTGGAGTGTTGGGTATCTACCTCTCTCTGACATAAGGGAGTGGAGTGTTGGGTATCTACCTCTCTTTGGCATAAGGGAGTGGAGTGTTGGGTATCTACCTCTTTTGGACATAAGGGAGTGGAGTGTTGGGTATCTACCTCTCTTTGACATAAGGGAGTGGAGTGTTGGGTATCTACCTCTCTTTGGCATAAGGGAGTGGTGTGTTGGGTATCTACCTCTCTTTGACATAAGGGAGTAGAGTGTTGGGTATCTCCCTCTTTTGGACATAAGGGAGTGGAGTGTTGGGTATCTACCTCTCTTTGACATAAGGGAGTGGAGTGTTGGGTATCTCCCTCTTTTGGACATAAGGGAGTGGAGTGTTGGGTATCTCCCTCTTTTGGACATAAGGGAGTGGAGTGTTGGGTATCTCCCTCTTTTGGACATAAGGGAGTGGAGTGTTGGGTATCTACCTCTCTTTGACATAAGGGAGTAGAGTGTTGGGTATCTCCCTCTTTTGGACATAAGGGAGTGGAGTGTTGGGTATCTCCCTCTTTTGGACATAAGGGAGTAGAGTGTTGGGTATCTCCCTCTTTTGGACATAAGGGAGTGGAGTGTTGGGTATCTACCTCTCTTTTGCATAAGGGAGTGGAGTGTTGGGTATCTCCCTCTTTTGGACATAAGGGAGTGGAGTGTTGGGTATGTACCTCTCTTTGGCATAAGGGAGTGGAGTGTTGGGTATCTACCTCTCTTTGACATAAGGGAGTGGAGTGTTGTATATTTACCTCTCTTGGACATAAGGGAGTGGAGTGTTGTATATTTACCTCTCTTGGGCATAAGGGAGTGGAGTCTTGGATATCCTATCTATATATAAGCTGGTCACACCTTTTGGAAAATAAATGTCTCAGCGCTCTCCTCTTTGTGTAACTTTCTTGAAAAAAGGCCAGGTACCAATTACTTTTCTGGTGAGTCAATTGAAGGATATTTTTCATATCCTGATTTTTTCTATGAAAGTGAGACCTTGGTTAACCTGTCCTCAACAAATATTTAGGAACATTCATATTTGGGTTTCATATTTAGGAGAATTCATAACCAAAAAATGGAAGATATAAAAAAAATATAAGGAAAAGGATCTCTCAAACTAAAATGAGCACCTGGAGACTCTTCATCATCAGTACCGGGCCTGCTGGCGTAGGTGATCATGTCTCTCCACAACTTTTGACATCGACAGTTCTTTATCATTTCTGTTGTTGACCTTCTGCCAAGCCATTCTCTTAAGTTGTCTGGTATTTTTTCTCTTTACTTCTCTCTATCTCTTCGTCCCTCAATTTTCCCAGTTGTTACTATATATTTCAGTTGTTCTCTTCTCGTTACATGGCCAACAAATGATGATTGTTTTTTCCTAATATTAGAAATTAGCTCTCTTTTTGGTTTGCACTCTTTCAGAACCTCTTCATTACTCTTCTTAGCTGTCCATGGTATTCTCAACATTCTTCATTAAAACCACATTTCTACAGACTCCAGTGATTTTCTTGTCTGTTGTCCTATTGTCCATGATTCACATCCATATGTTAAGACTGGCTCTACATAACATTTAAGAACTCTTTTTCTTGTCTCTATTGTCAAAAATGGATTGCACAGTATCTTCCTCATTTTTTGGAAAGCTGCTTTTGCATGAGCTATTCTGCATCTCACCTCTTTTGTACATTTTCCATCTGAGGTTAACAAAGTTCCCAAATATTTAAATTCATTTACCTGTTTTAATATTGTTCCACTTGTCTTTATTTTGCACTGAGGTGATGTCTTTTTCTTTGTTGTTACCATTACTTCTGTCTTTTTGCTATTAAGGCTGAGTCCTTTATTTTTGCTTTCTTTCACTATAATGTCCAACATTTCTTGTAACTCATTTTCACTCTTAGCGATTAATACTGTATCATCAGCATACCTTGGATTATTTATATTATGACCTCCAATGGAGAGTCTTACAAACACATAAAAGGGTGTGTAATTTTGTAAAAATAAGACAATAAAGAGAAAGTTTCTGTGTTATATACAACTAATATAGTTTTATAGATGTAGATTGTTGACAACAATCAGAAAGATCACTAGAAGACACACAGGTGTGATTTCTGTGAAAGAATGTCCTGTTAGCAATAAATGTGTTTTTTTTTGTTTGTAAAAATCACTAAAAACATAAAAAATAACAAAAATATTACAAATTTATATTTGGTTAAACTTCCAATTACAAGAAACTTCCTGGTTAATTTGAGCAATGTTCCACTTGTAAATACTAGCCTTGACAGCACTGCAAAGCTTCAAAAACTTCACACCACTTCAACAGTTTCTGAGGTTTTTCATTAAAAAATACTGTTCTTCTCTCACCTTCTACTCACATTATTTTATCCTTAGTTTTCCTTTCTCTGCTGTCACAAACTGCTCAGCTTTGCTGCTATCCTATATGCTGTCTACTTTCTGGCTTAATTAAAAATATAGATCTTGGTCTTTCATCAGTTCTTTAATATCTTTTTATCTGATTTTGAGCCATCATGGGGTTGCTTTCTACTTCTTAGGTATCAATATATAAGATTTCATTTGTGGTTAATCAATATCTTTCAAGTAGACAAAGGCACACCATATTTGTGATGTTTTTTTTGGACAAAGGGAGTTCACTCTAATGTCCTCATGCTTGATCTTGCTGCATAACTTCCCCTTCTTGACATTTTGATCACTTTCCTCGAATATCTCATTACTTGGGCTTGTTGCCACTTGAGCAATATTGAAGCCTTAATTATTCTAAGGCACATAAGTAATTAATTATTGCTGATTGTAATCTCTGAATGCTAGCACAACATTTAATGGCAGCACTGTTGAGCGTGTAATAATTCAATTAATCACATAAAATGTGTGATAATTCCTAAATGTCTGCTTTCCATCAAGTACCTGAGTCATGAATCTGTTATCTGTCAAAACTTGAAAGACAAATCAATAAATAACAGAAGCTTTTGTCAACAAAATATGCTTAAATTTATAATTACACTGCAGCTTTCATTTCTGATGCTGTTCCAGCCATTTTTTGCAAATATTTTTGACTGCTGACTGACCCAGCCGCTGAGCCGCTCCAGCAATTCTCTGGACGTCATCGACTCGGTCCCGCTTGACTGCTAGTAGATAAGCTGACCTTAGCTTTCCACAGAGAATGAAGGCATTAATCTGGTGATGTCAGATATTAGAATCTAATGAGTGCAATAGAGAGTCTTGCATGATATTTATAGAAAATCTTCACTTTGATTAAATGAAAACTATTATTTGAGTTTATGAAATGTCTTATTTAGGCTTGTAAAAAATTGTGTTCTCTATTAAAGAAAATATTATAAAATTATAAAAGGAAAGCCTTGTTTCAGGTGAATATAAAACCTTGTTTGTGATGAATAGGAAATTTTATTAGAAATTAATGGCAAGTTTTGTTTTGAGATTAATGGAAAGTTTTGTTTGAGATTAATGGAAAGTTTTGTTTTGAGATTAATGGAAAGTTTTGCTTGAGATTAATGGCAAGTTTTGTTTTGAGATTAATGGAAAGTTTTGTTTGAGATTAATGGAAAGTTTTGTTTTGAGATTAATGGGAAGTTTTGTTTTGAGATTAATGGAAAGTTTTGTTTTGAGATTAATGGAAAGTTTTGTTTTGAGATTAATGGAAAGTTTTGCTTGAGAATAATGGAAAGTTTTGCTTGAGATTAATGGCAAGTTTTGTTTGAGATTAATGGAAAGTTTTGTTTTGAGATTAATGGAAAGTTTTGTTTTGAGATTAATGGAAAGTTTTGTTTGAGATTAATGAAAAGTTGTAACTATGTTCAACTCCTGCATATTTAAGTTTCCATGTATGAGGTTAAAAACTAGGTTCCCAGGGCAAGAATCCTATAACACAAACTCATATTTGTGAGGTCTCAGATTTAAAAAGGCTAAAAACATTATTTAAATGATTAATTTGTTAAAAACAAATTACAACTGACAAACCTTGTTATTGTCATTCTTGAGAAGTTGTATAAGAGTGTCACTTTCGTCTTGTGTCTGAAATACAGAAATGACCGTTCACTTTACCAAAGTTATCATTTTAACAAAAGCAATATGTCACCCTGCAGTGAGTTCAATAAGATTGGGGGACTGGTTGGTCTCGAGGCAAGACCTCGAGACAGAGAGGTTGTGGGTTCAAATCCTGGCTGCACCAGTTGGGATTTTTATCTATGATTTCTCTCTGCAGCAAGCACCCCTGGTCTCAGCAATTACTCATGGATGGAAAAAAAATGTGAGTACCTCTGAAGACGGAGTTATCTGCCTGTGCAGCAAGGGACACCTGTGCACACGGCTGCCAGAGAAAAACAGATGGAGTGATAGAATATTTGCAAAAAAAAGGTGAGATTGGTAAACAAATATAGAGTTGGTGTCTTCAGTCACAATAATCTGAGTAGGGAGTTGGGTGGTCTAAAGGTAGGACGTTGACCTCTTGACAAGAAGGTTCCGGGTTTGATCCCTATTAAAGGCGGTGGGAATTTTTCAAAAATAGATTTTGCAGTTTATTTTTAGCTTAACCCTCCCCTGGTCTCTGGGTAGTGAGATCTGATGTCTAGCCCACCCGGAAAACACTGAAAAACAAGAGCTACTGTGTGCACTTGTACATGCTGAAGAACCTGTGACAGTTTAAAGTTGAGAAGGCCAAAAATGGAAGTTGTCCAGGAAAAAATTGTTAAGCAAATCTACTAACCCATGCCAAAGAGAGATGTGTCAGGCCGAAAGGTGCAGATATCACAGTTTTGCCATAAACTAGTGACATAATGCATCCTCGAAGGTCAGAGCACTTATAGATTGGTCTACAATGCAATAGCAATAATCTGATGGCCAATTAACTATAATTTCAATAAAACTGATTTCACATGAATCTGATTATCCATCCTTTCCAACTACCTGCTATATCTGACAGTGTGAACAGATAACTCAGTAGATGTATGCTACAAGCACATTCAACCTTGAGGTCAATGGTCTCATTTAAGCTATTTTATCAAACTTTCTACTAAATGTGTCACCGCAGTCTGCTTAACTCTTTCATCATCATAATCATGTGCCTTACCGGTTGGCGTAGGTGATCATGTCCCTCCACAATCTTCTATCCACAGTGCAACTTATCAGTTCTGTTGTTGACTGTTTTCCATGCCATGACACCAAGCTATCCAGTATTTTCTCTCTTTGTCGTCCGCGATCTCTTTTTCCTTTTATTTTGCCAGTTGTAACCAAGTATTCCAACTTTCCTCTTCTCATGATGTGCCCGAAAAATGTTGATTGCTTCTTTCTGATGTTCTTTAACAGCTCCCTTTTTGTGTTGGCCTCCTTGAGAACTTCCTCATTGGTCTTTTTATCTGTCCAGGGAACTTTCAACATTCTTCTGAGAAATCCCATCTCTGTGGCCTCCAATCGTCTTTTCATTTGTTTGTCTACTGTCCATGATTCGCTTCCATAGGTGAGAATTGGTTCTATATAGCACCGATGAACTCTCTTTCTCATTTTTATTGACATAGATTTGTTGCATAAGATATTTTTCATTTTCTGAAATGCTTTTTTGGCCTGAGCTATTCTGCTTTTTATTTCTGTACTCTTTTTCTGTACTTTTTAACTCTTTCAGGACTATTATTTGACACCTCGGCTCTATGAAACTGATGATTTCCAACTATTTACCGATACGTCGGATATTTCGGGTGTCGCTGAATATTTTATTTGTTTTCACTGATTTTCGTTTTTATTTCAACCAATACTTGATTTCTGGAAGTAGGAGAGTTCAAACTTTCATTTTCTACTGATACCGGCATGGTCTGAGCTTTGAACGTTGGAAAATTTTAAATTTATATTCATTGTTTATTTCTCAAATTTCTGTCACATAACGGCAACGCCCACTGCTGGTACTTCTTGCAGTCGACCAAAATGATATAGTGCAGAACAAGCTAGATAGATCTATGTTCAAAATATTGTTATTGAGTGATTCAGAAATAGAGTATTCGTAGTATTAATTTAGACTCGGACAATAATTTTGTTGCTGTTGTGATAATGGGTCGCAATATTAGTAAAAGTTATGCTAAAAAGGTAAGACGATCTGGCTTAGGTTTAGCTAGTGGATGCCTTCCAGCACTATCAGGGCCTCAGAGGAATCGAGTGGTAGTGATTCTGATAACGAAACTGGTACTTTAGGGACATATCACACAAAATAAGTCCAGTTGTGGAAATAAAAATAATAAACTTTTGACTTGTAAATAATATTGTTCTGACGTCACATAAATTTATAATATTTTTCATTCTGGGATCATTTACACAAATTTACATAATTCCGTTATTTGTGGACATAAATTAATCAAATAAACTGTATTTTGGAGGAATTTGGATTATGTTGTGTAATATTTTTAAAAAAAATGGATAACAACACTTATAAAGATGGAAAAAGGTAAGTGAATTACAATATTTTGAATAAAAAATTACCTACCTTGAATATTTTATATTAAAAAAAATATAATTATTCCTACAAATAACCATATATTATAAATATATTGCTATTTTCATTTTCTGAATCCATTTTCCTTTCCAGTGATGTATAACACACACCACATTTATCTAAATTATTGTGTGAAGTAGTCAAATGAAAAAGGTATACAGCGAAAATTTTTCAAACCGGAAAATTAATCTGGTCCAAAACCTAAAATAAAATGTTTCCTCTTCTGGTGCTAAAAAAGTTAATGAGATGAGTATTGCCATGATATCACCATTGGTGGGAACTTGAGCACAGAAGACAGTATCACACCATGGCAGCTGTACCACTGCCACCAAAACAACCATCAAGTCCATACAAAGATCTAGAGACTTTTACTGACAGCTTCAAGTAATCAAGATATCTTCTACCTCTGGGGTATACAGCTGATAAGTGGGGAAGCCAGAACATAAGTAAGCAAAGAGCCCCATTACTCCAAGTGCATATAGGGAATATGGTGTTGTTACTCCAAGTGCATATAGAGAATATGGTATTGTTACTCCAAGTGCATATAGAGAATATGGTGTTGTTACTTCAAGTGCATATAGAGAATATGGTGTTGTTACTTCAAGTGGCATATAGGGAATATGGTGTTGTTACTCCAAGTGGCATATAGAGAATATGGTGTTGTTACTCCAAGTGGCATATAGAGAATATGGTGTTGTTACTCCAAGTGGCATTTAGGGAATATGGTGTTGTTACTCCAAGTGGCATTTAGGGAATATGGTGTTGTTACTCCAAGTGGCATTTAGGGAATATGGTGTTGTTACTCCAAGTGGCATATAGAGAATATGGTGTTGTTACTCCAAGTGGCATATAGGGAATATGGTGTTGTTACTCCAAGTGGCATATAGAGAATATGGTGTTGTTACTCCAAGTGGCATATAGAGAATATGGTGTTGTTACTTCAAGTGCATATAGAGAATATGGTGTTGTTACTCCAAGTGGCATATAGAGAATATGGTGTTGTTACTCCAAGTGGCATATAGAGAATATGGTGTTGTTACTCCAAGTGCATATAGAGAATATGGTGTTGTTACTCCAAGTGGCATATAGGGAATATGGTGTTGTTACTCCAAGTGGCATATAGAGAATATGGTGTTGTTACTCCAAGTGGCATATAGAGAATATGGTGTTGTTACTCCAAGTGCATATAGAGAATATGGTGTTGTTACTCCAAGTGCATATAGAGAATATGGTGTTGTTACTCCAAGTGGCATATAGAGAATATGGTGTTGTTACTCCAAGTGCATATAGAGAATATGGTGTTGTTACTCCAAGTGCTTATAGGGAATATGGTGTTGTTACTCAAAGTGGCATATAGGGAAGATGGTGTTGTTACTCCAAGTGGCATATAGGGAATATAGTGTTGTTACTCCAAGTGGCATATAGAGAATATGGCGTTGTTACTCCAAGTGCATATAGGGAATATGGTGTTGTTACTCCAAGTGCATATAGAGAATATGGTGTTGTTACTCCAAGTGGCATATTGAGAATATGGTGTTGTTACTCCAAGTGCATATAGGGAATATGGTGTTGTTACTCCAAGTGGCATATAGGGAATATGGTGTTGTTACTCCAAGTGGCATATAGAGAATATGGTGTAAGTGTCCATAATTTTTAGAGACCTTCAGCACATGATTTTTGGGGTAATCTGGTCGATATTACACCCATACTTTATAAGAAAAAATCTGATACCCATTAAAAGCCGAGTGAAATACCTAGAAGACGTTGGTCAAGATCGAACCAGACCTCCCATCCTTTGTAGTTCAGTTTGTAGCCTTCAACAAGCCCAAATCAATGTTGGCCGGCAAAATAAAAGAGGTGAGAAATGGACAGTAAAAAACACATTTTGGACTTTAAAAAGTGTTGCGTATTTTAAAACAAAAAAATGGTCAGATATTTTACTCCTCTTCTTTCCCCTTCCTTATTTGCATTTCAGCGTCAAGGGGAGATATAACTTGTGGTCTTTTGGTCTTCTATTGACCTCTGCTGCTGTTATGTTTCCTAGTATTTCTAATATTCCATCACTCCATCTTTTTCGTAGTCAGCCCTTGAGTCTGCTGTTCTCACAACATTTATTTAAAGGCTCATTTTGTTGTGTTTTGGTCTTTCTGTCTATAACATGGCCAAACCATTTTATCTGTTGTTTCTTTATGTATTCAGTGGCGGAAATTATTCCTAACTTTTTTCTCAGATATTTGGTTGACAATATAGAATCTGGTTCCTCAACCTGCAATGAGAGCCAGGTGGCACCGTGGATAGTGCACTAACCTGTTGACCTGAAGGTTAAGGGTTGAAATGCCAGTTAAACAAGTATTTTTTTACTGACCTAGAAAGTCCTTGAAGTACACCAAATGTCTAGTGCCAGAGATATTCTCTGGGAAGGAATGGCAACGAGGTACTGGCCACCCTACCTCATTGAGCTGGGAGCTTAGTACAATGAAGTCACTAATACTTGATAAGTCAATTAATGACAATTGCTGTGGGATTATATTTACCTTCCCACAAGATTTGAAACATTCCTTCAGATTTTTTAATTTTAAAGTTTATTACTTTTGTTCTTTGCTAATTTTTCTTTGAGCTTCCTGTTAAGGCTTTTTTAAAAAAATGTAGGAAATCCTTTTATAATGTCCTCCCTTAGTATAAAGATGTAAACACCTATTGTTTATTTTAACTCTCATTTGTGTCTCTCCTGCCGTTATGTTTCCTAGTGTTTCTATTATTCCATCAATCTTTATTTTTCATGGTTGACCTTTTGGTGTTCTCTCGCAGCATTTATTGTTGAAGCCTCGTGTATTTTAATCTCTCTGTCTTACCATGTGGGCAAACCATTTTATTTGTTTCTTTATGTCCTCAATGACAGGAATTATTCCTATGATCTCGTCTCTCTTACTCAATTAAAAAAAAAATTTGAAAAATATAAGTTAAAATAAATACAAAGGAAATTAATAGTAACTGCTATCCAAAAAAACTAATAAGACAACAGTTTCATCGCAGCTGCCATACCTGACTGTGACTGTCTGCAATGATTAGTAGAGAAGCTCCAACGATCTCATCGATGCCATCATCATCTACTAGTCCTTCACGGATGAGGCCCTGGATGAGGGTGTTGATGTCAGGAAACCTTCCTTGCTTGGCCAACTCCCGTGAGCAGTGGGTGAAGATCATCGTGGGGTTTAATCGGCACTCCTGAAGAAAGATTACAATTATAACTTTTGGTTTTGACGTAAACTTGAGACACAACACATCCATGCTCACTCAATGAGTGAATATTATAGAGTGTGAAACATATTGAACATGCAACAAACTCACTGGAGCGTGAAACACAATTGAACATGCAACAAACTCACTGGAGTATGAAACACAAATGAGCATGCAACAAACTCACTGGAGTATGAAACACAAATGAACATGCAACAAACTCACTGGTAGCTTGTTAAGATCTTAAGAGGCTGGCTCAAACAGTCCAGCTACTATTGTCAATGAAATACTATTTCTACAAACTGCTACTCAGTTTTCAATTTAACTACCTATTCGAACCTCTGAAGTTTAGCACTGTCTGAGGTGGACCAAAAATCTCTACATTATTAAACTATCATAACTGAACAACTCTCAGGATCTTGTGTTACTAAAGTCTACAAGGGGTCTATCTATCTAATTCTGTCTGTATCTTGATATTGTCTACATTCTAGGCGGTGACATTCTCTGGCCAGTTGTTCTAAATTTCTAAATATGTCTGCCCTCTATTATTTACAGTGAACTTCTGCTTGTCTCAGACAAAGAAACTTGGCAATCTGACTTTCTGGACATGATTTGTATGAGATATCCTTGAACTTGTTTGCTGACAACTCTTCTCTATGTCCTTCAACTTATAAAGTTACTCCTCCCATTTAGCATGGTTTCTTAACTTCTATTTTTACCCTTACCAAGCTGAACTCTGGGACATGAATGCTAAGAAGAAATTATATTATAATTTAAATATACAATTATAATAAATTCCACAAGCAAAAATAACTCATAGCAAAGCAAGCCCTCATATGGGAAACAACAGGTAAAAGAAAAAGAGGAAGACCCAGGGAGACACTGAGAAGAACATTGATGAGAGAGGCAAGAGCAGCAGGAATCGGCTCCCTCAATGAGATAGAACTGCTTGCACAGAACAGAGACAGATGGCGAGATTTGATAAAATATCTTTAAAAGAAAACTGCTAGAACAAAAATTCATATAGGAGAAGGTGTATCTTGGTCTACGCCCTATGGGCCGGTTACGGCTCGAAAGGTCAATAGATAGATAGATAGAAAAATAACTCAACAGTGAGACCATTTATGGTGTTATGAAGTACACTGCACTGACATCTTTCTGTGTTCTTCAAACAAAAGATTGGAATGCAACTGGACATTATTCAAGGATAATGATAGCTGTCCTATATAAAAGATGGAAGTTGTGGTAGAACAATGGTTACTGGGCTGGTCAAATAATGACAAGAGATAGGGCTTAATCTATCAAATGATTCCTCTCTCCCTTCCATCCTGCTGGTTCCCCTGATGACTACAAAAGGAATTGATAGTCCTCTTTGTCATCCATCCTTAAAAGAATGTTAAGTGGTTGTAGATATGTTGTGCCGAGGTTTGCAGTAGAACTGTGATATCTGCACATTTTGGCCCAACATATCTGACTTTAGCACAACATTTTTGGGTACCAGGTTGCCTTCCCTCTTTGATCCCTCTTTATTTGGCCAGACTAGACTGGTTAGTCTATTTCTAGAGGCACCGGTAGAGTATCACCTGGATGGTTCTGGATCACTAATCCTGGAGCAAGCCATCAGCTATGAGTTGCAGGCAGCATCCAGCTCTGCTGCTGTCTGGCACCCTGTCCTCGAATGACTTCTGATTTCTTGGTTTATCTTGTGGATATCAGAAATGTTTTCTGGGAAAAGAATGTGGCTTTGCACAGTGCTGCCCGTACTACTAAAAAATATGCCATCTGTAATAAAAATATTGGCCCTAATGTTTTATAAACACAGAAACCTTAATGCCACACTCAAGGGTTATTTCCCTTTACCTTCTATATAAAATAACAAGAATTCAGTGTGCTAATGGGTACTATCTGAGAAAGTGAGGATCCACGTCACTCCTTCGGATGAAAGAGATGGGAGTTAAGATGGGCACAGCCAGAAATGAGAAACTTAGAGGGCGTGTAAGAAGACTAATCAACCAACACAGAACTGGAGTCGTCAGTTGCTGGACACCTCGAGACTTGCTGAGGAGGGAATCTGAGCACCTATGGACATTTCCCAGTGCAATGATGATGACCCGCTAATAACTCAATAAAGTGAGGATGGTTCTGATACAGAAAGAAGAGAACAGTGTGCTACTGGAAACTGTACGAGGACTTTGATGATAATTCTGTATAAAAAAAAGAAAAGATTAGGATGCTAAAGGAAACTGTTCAAAGAAATGTTGATTATTTTATAATTAAAATAAAGACAAATGGTGGTAGTTCTGTATAAAAGAACAAAGAATCAGAATGATAATGAACACTCAATGATGATAGTTCTGTACAAAAGAACAAAGAATCAGAATGATAATGAACACTCAATGATGATGGTTCTGTACAAAAGAACAACAGAGTAAATTAGTGGGAAATAAAAGATGAAGCAGCATGATGTCATCATCATACCAGTTGTCATAGGCAAGTATGCGCTTTCATATTTCTCTGTCCTCAGTTCATCATATCAATTCTGTTGTTGACTGTTTACCATGACAACAAGCTATAGAGTATCTCCTCTATTTATCTGCCATAATCTCTCTTTCCTTATATTTTGCCAGTAACCAAGTATTCCAGATTTCTTCTTCTATATGTCTGAAAAATGTTTGTTTTTTTTTACTGATGTTTTTTTTGGAGCTTTTTTTTGTGTTGGCCTCTTTGAAAATTTTCTCATTGGTCTTTTTGAAGCCAAAGACACAGATGTGTGAGCGAAAAAAAAACACACACACGCACAGACAGTGAGAGAGAGAGAGAAAAAAAAATATATATATAAATATATATAAACGATGCTGAAATAGCATTACTACTTACCCGAACTATTCTAACACCCAGATTAAAACCTGTAGAAAAGTTACTGCCACTGAGAATAACCTGAGAAAGAAATCACGTTATTGTAAGAATATTAAGAAGAATAAGAATAATCATTGTTATTGTAAGAATATACAGTTCCTGGAGAAAAACATTATCATCATTTAGAACAATTTTTTTTGGTAAACCAAGGAAAAGACTAATAGAGAAAATGGTCAAGGCAGGAAAAGCATCATGGGATAGAGTACTGCTGTCCTAAATAATGGACCCGGCAACAGCTTGTGTACCTTTACCATTTTTTGTCAACAAAACAATAAAATAACAAGATTCAAATGAATTTACATGGAGAATGTTTCACTAAGGATTCCAGTATAATTGTTGTCTTACTACTACCTTATGATCACGGCTTTCTTATTCTAGTAGACCATCACTTTGTTGTACTATCTCCACATCAGAGGTTGGCTACCATGGAGTGTCATTTACTCTGTTACTTATCTTAATGGTATACACTTTTGTTGATCATCCTGCCCATCTCCTGGTGTTGTCAGTTTACTTTAATGTTTGTCTACCTCTGCCTCTTCTATCAGGTATTTTTTCTTCCAAAAGTGTTTCTCTTCTTAGAAGATTTACAGTAGGCTATTGTATCTTTTTTATGTGTTTATAAAAATGATTAAAATTTGTTGTTCATCATCATCATGTACCCTGCCGGTTGGCGTAGGCGATCATGTCCCTCCACAATCTTCTATCTACAGTGCATCGAATCAGTTCTGTTGTTGACTGTTTTCTATGCCATGACACCAAGCTATCCAGTATTTTCTGCCTTTGTCGTCCGCGATCTCTCTTTCCTTTTATTTTGCCAGTTGTAACCAGGTATTCCAACTTTCCTCTTCTCATGGTGTGCCTGAAAAATGTTGATTGCTTCCTTCTGATGTTTTTTAAGAGCTCCCTTTTTGTGTTGGCCTCTTTAAGAACTTCCTCATTGGTCTTTTTATCTGTCCAGGGAACTTTCAACATTCTTCTGAGAAATCCCATCTCTGTGGCCTCTAACCGTCTTTTCATTTGTTTGTCTACTGTCCATGATTCACTTCCATGGGTCAGAATTGGTTCTATATAGCACTGATGAACTCTCTTTCTCATTTTTATTGACATAGATTTGTTGCATGAGATATTTTTCATTTTCTTAAATGCTATTTTGGCCTTAGCTATTCTGCTTTTTATTTCTGTGGTGCATCTCCCATCTGATGTAATTATTGTGCCCAAGTATTTGGTTGTTGTTCACATTGTGTTAAAAAGTTCTTTCTCCATTTTTAGTTGTATAATACCGACCACATTACCCCAAAAATCATGCGCTGAAGGTCTGTAAAATATAGGTCACTAACACCATATTTCCCTATACGCCACTTGGCGTGATGGGGATACTTTACTTACTTTTCCTTGTCCACCCAATTCTTCCATTCTTCTATAAATGCATATTTCAAGGGCTTTAATGTTCTTTTCTGTTTTCTTGTTTAGTGTCCATGTTTCTGCTCAACTGAAGAACATTGAGTAGATGTAACACTTTATTATTCTCTATTTTAGTTCTGATGTTACTTGTCTTAATGTGAGTACAAACTCCATGTTGTTAAAAGCACTTTTTGCTATTTTGGTAGATATATGTGGGTTGTTCCAGTTAAACAGGGACATTGTGTCTCATAAGTATAAGCGGAATGATGTTAGTTATGCTTATATGAAACAAGTGTCTATAATTACTGCATGGAGCAGGGCAGAGGAACATTTTTTTTTAATAAAAAAAAAAAGTCAGGTTTCTTCGTGTCTTTACCCTCCCATGGGTTCAGGGTAGTGATATCTGATGTCTAGCCCTCTTTGACAATGGTGAAAAACAGGAGATCCTGTTTGCATTCAATGCATGTTAAAAGAACTCTTAGCAATTGGAAATAAAAAAAGAGTAGGCCAAAAATGGCTGTTGCTCTGGGAAAAATTAATAGATCAAGATAGGCCACATCAAGAACTAAAAAAAATCTACCCAAAAATGTTAGAACTTTCTAAGATAAAAATATGAAAGTAATCAGCAGTCAGAGATTATCTGTCTGTATGGAGGGGGACACCTGAGCTGCTGATGCAACAAAAAAATAGGAAAAAGTGATATTTATGCAAAATTCAGTCACTTGGGGCTTCACTAGAGATATAAAGTTGGCGAATGAAAACAAACTACATGGAGCCTAAATGTTGTGGAACAATAGTAGCAGCTTGTTAAATGGTATGGTGAATAAGCCACCAAGTGCCAATGTGAAACTGTGTGTTGCTGTAAAATTTCTTATGAATGAAGGCTTCAAACTGAGTGAAATTTACAGAAAACTTCAAGCACAGTACAGGGATGAGACTCTTTGCTGCAGTAAAATATTTGAATAATGCAAATAGTTTCAAGACAGTGCACATCAATTCAAAATGATTCCGGCTAAAGTGGCTCAGAGTACACTGCATTCTTGAAAACATGAAGTTAGCATAGTGCCTGATCCTTGAAAATTGATGGACAAAATGTTGTCAACTTGCAGAACAGATGCATCTTTCTGTGGGAATTTTGAGCACAATAATTCATGAACACCTACAGTTCTGGGGAATTCTTTGGAGGCCAGAATTTTAGCAGATGAGGTGAAGTGGGAAGTTCAATCATGGCCCTAGCACACAGGGAAATCTGAAAACACTGTTGGTATCCAAGATCAGGGAAATCAGAAAACACTGTTGGTATCCAAGCTCAGGGAAATCTGAAAACATTGTTGGCATCCAAGCTCAGAGAAATCAGAAAACACTGTTGGTATCCAAGCTCAGAGAAATCTGAAAACACTGTTGGTATCTGAGCTCTACTGAAATGTGTGCTCTAGTGTAAAGAGGGATTACATCTTCTTTTCTTCCTCATTTGCCTTTCAGCATCGAGAGGCCACATCAAGAACTAAAATAAAAGTCTTTATATACATCTAAATGTATTCTGTTATTCCTAAAAATTAAAAGTTGTGGTCTGACTTCAACAACTTTTGTTATTCACAAAATGGTAAAAATTCAAATTATTTACAATTTATGGGCATATTTGTTGAGATCAGTTACCATGGAAAATTCTTGATGTTGTTATGTGGATGAAAACAATGTGGATCTTGTGCAAATTTGGGCACTTGATAGCAAAGATCATCAGATACAGAGATGCTAGAATTTCTGTCCAAGGTGGGTGGGTGGGTGGGTGGATGGATGGATGGATGGATGGATGGATGGATGGATGGATGGATGGATGGATGGATAGATGGATGTAGATGAAGTCAATATCTGGCTCAGTGGGTAGAAAGGGACTCAAGCTGAGTGACATGGAGTGCATAGAGCAAGGTGAGACATTCAGAAACCTCTGGTCATTCACAGCTTTTAGCACTATCATAAGTCATCCTGACACTGCCCTGCCAGTGTGCAGTATAGCTTTCTCACATACTACAAGTTTAGCACAAGCTACAACTCCAGGCACCCTTGCACAGGACTGCCCATTGTGGAACATCATTATAGGTGTCTGCTTGGCCAAATCAATGAGATATGAAGAACATGTGCAGTCAAAAAGATCACACCACCAATACACCCATATGGCCAACTCTGATTATATGAGTCACATATATCATTATCAAGTAGCGGGCCTGCTGGCATAGGTGATCATGTCTCTCCATAATTTTCGATCTCAACAGTTATTTATCATTTCTGTTGTTGACCTTCTGCCAAGCTATTCTCTTAAGCTGTCTGTTATTTTTTCTCTTTGCTTTCTTCTATCTCTTCGTCCCTCAATTTTCCCAGTTGTTACAATACATTCCAGATATTCTCTTCTCATTACATGGCCAAAAAATGATGATTGTTTCTTCCTAATATTGGAAATTAGCTCTCTTTTTGCTTTGGCCTCTTTCAGAACTTTTTCATTACTCTTCTTAGCTGTCCATGTCTCAACATTCTTCTGTCCCATATATGGCTGAGTTTAATGTCAAAATGGACTTTCACACTTACACACGTGAAAGGTGCACAACCCAAAACTAAAATTGTTGTCATCTATAACTCATGATGAATAGCTGTTATTATTATTATCATCAATAAATACTTTCTTTTAAAAATTCATTACAGAAACATTTTTTCTATACATTTCTTTACAGTGTACTATTTTCATTAAATGTTTTATTTAAAATAAGAATTAATGAGAAAATGCTTATCAAGAAATATTTCCATTATGTAAGATTTTTGCTACTAAATATTCATTAAAAAAAATTTTTTTTAACCAACATAGGCTATCTCACTGAATTAGGTAATTATAAATTACAATCTGGCATCCATGAAGCATCACTATATAGAAACAGACATACCAGGCTAACTAATTCTGTACGTGCTGATCCATTGCCAAACAAAGTTGAAATCTGTCCTGATTTAGGCACAAACTTGATGGATGTAGCACTGGCCCCACCCAAGGACTGAGTCAAACACTGCTCAAGAAACTTGGTCACCTCAATCTGTAGCCCTATTGTACGGATGTGTCTGGAGGACAAAAAGCAACATATGAAGTTATATGTTACAAGTATCTATTCACTACTGAGAGATGCAGTCTGTATGAGATAAATAAGAACAATTCATCCATATTGGTGTCATAGTTTCAGAAATTCAGATTTGGGGATAACAATTTCTGACCCATGCCATCAACCTCCAGTCTGGAAACACAGTCTGGAAGCACAGTCTGGAAGCACAGTCTGGAAACACAGTCTGGAAGCACAGTCTGGAAGCACAGTCTGGAAACACAAACACAGTCTGGAAGTCTGGAAACACAGTCTGGAAGCACAGTCTGGAATCACAGTCTGGAAGTCACAAAGTCTGGAAGCACAGTCTGGAATCACAGTCTGGAAACACAGTCTGGAAACACAGTCTGGAATCACAGTCTGGAAACACAGTGTATGATTCTGCTCAAAACAAAATTCTGGCTCACTGAAATGGCCGTGAAGGAAAATATCTTTGGCTCTTTGGCTCAGCTGTGCAGTATACAGTTGTATATCAGTCTCACTTCCCAACAGGTAAGAATGATGAAAGATTCAAAAGTGCATTAATTTAAATTATAAATAATAAACTATTTGTTTAATATGATTAAGAATTAACCAGATTTGAGTATCAAAGGTCAAGGGTGAGAGAATTGGACAAAATTCATTGGCTTTTTTTTTCATGAAGCTTTTTCATATATGTATTTAATGAGCTGCAAAAAAAGAATAGAATAAAGGATTCAATAGATACAGTAATGCGTGAAGAACAGGTTGGGTTTAGAAAAGGGAGAAGCTGCCTTGACTACATTTTTACTCTATGACTTATATTGGAGGAACACAGTAAAAAGCAAAAAAACTTTTGTACTTAACTTCATCGACTTCAAAAAAGCATTCAACAGCATTCATAGAGATTCTTTGTGGAAAATTCTGAAGCAATGTGGCTTACCATAAAAAATCATAAATATTATTAAAGACATGTATGATGGCCATGCATGTGCAGTTCAAGCAGAGAAAGGACTGAGCAAATGTTTCCCAATGTAAACTGGGGTTAAACAAAGATGCATTTTATCACCCTTGTTATTTGGAGTTGTTATGGACTTCATATGGACTTCATAATGAAGAAATACTGCACTGGCAATAAAGGCATCTAATGGATATAAGGAGACCATTTGGAGGACCTCGACTTTGCTGATGACATAGTTCTCATCAGCAGTCAGATAAAAACGATGCAGGAAAACACAAATGAACCATCATCAATAGCCAGCAAAATTGGGCTTGAGATCAATCATGAAAAGACTAAGGTCATGAAAAGCTTAATTCCAACAGATGACAGAATATACATGGAAAACAAACCAGTGGAAGAGATAGATCACTGTATCTATCTTGGAAGTCACATTGATCAAAAGGGGAATACAAGCAAAGAAATTAGAATCAGAATAGCTAAAGCAGCAATATCTTTCAGAAACCTTGAAAAGCTGTAGAAATTGAAACTCATCAGCACAAACACAAAACTTAGACTATTCAAATCAAATGTACTATCTACCCTTACGTATGAGTTTAAAAGCTGGAAAACAAGAGACATAGAAACAAAGTTGAACACATTCGAAAATAAATGTCTAAGGAAAATACTTGGTATAGCGTGGAACGAATTCAAAACAAACGAGGAAATTAGAGAAATCGCCAATCAACCACTAATATCTTCAGTAATCAAGAAAAGACGATGGTCATATGTTGGACATGTGATGAGAAGAGATAATAACCGAATAGCAAAGCAAGCCCCCATATGGGAAACAACAGGTAAGAGGAAGACCCAGAGAGACACTGAGAAGAACATTGATGAGAGAGGCAAGAGCAGCAGGAATCGGCTCCCTTAATGAGATAGAGCTGTTTGCACAGAACAAAGACAAATGGCAAGATTTTATAAAAGATGTTTACAAGGATTGAAAACTGCTAGAATAAAAATTTAGATAAGAGAAGGAGTATCTGGGTCTACGCCCTATGGGCCAGCTACGGCTCGATAGGTCAATCGATAGATAGAAAAAAAGACCAACAAGGAAATTCTCAAAGAGGTCAACACAAAAAGAGAGCTCCTAAAACATTAAAAAGGAACAATTGACATTTTTTGGGTACATCATAGGAAGATGAAAGTCGGAATACTTGGATACAACTGGCAAAATACAAAGAGAGAGAGATCATAGTTACAAACAGAATTGATACATAGCACTGAGGGCAGTGAATTCTGTAAAAATATTATCACATATGTCAGCCAGTATGGCACATGATGATATTATTCACAACATTATTATTTAAAAAAAAGTATTAAAACGACAAAAGGAATAGAAATTTTGATAGAATTGTAATTACTTATATGTTTCATCCAAGACAAGTAATGGGGATATGGAAACAATATCCCACAGAATATATAAGCTCATAAAGAGAAACTTCGATAAAGTTACAAATGTTAATTTTTCATTAGAACATTAATGGAAGAATGTTGATGATGATGATAATGTTGATGATGCTGATGTTGATGATGATGATAATGTTGATGATGCTGATGTTGATGATGATCATAATGTTGATGATGATAATGTTGATGATGATCATAATGTTGATGTTGATAATGACAAAACAAAAGCTGTGTACAAGCATTTACTTCTTCACTTCTTCTGGTGACAGGGTCATCCTTGCCGTGGACTCAGGAACTTGTTTCTCCCACAGTGCGGACAGTTTACTTGTGGGTGAGGGAGTGTGAGCTGCAAGTGGGTGGCGGACACTACCCCACTGACCTGGATCCAGATAGGCCTGGTTGGATGAAACTACTAATGGATTAATGTGACAGAGATCAAGATTCATCTAGTAAAGGTAAAGGTCAAGTACGAGACTTGAATCAGCATCTTAGCATGCATGTTTTCACCAATATGTGCTCGGCCACCTATCCAGAAGTGTTCGGAGACTTTTGGATAATGTCCCTTCAAGCACCAAAACTCATGATGTGAGGTGACACTCCTCACCTTCCCAGAGTAATACCCTGGTACCCATTTCTGTCAGCAGCTGGGTTGACCACGGGTGTATTTTTTTAAATCTAACCACAAGTACAATTCATGCTGATTCCAGCGGGAATCGAACACAGGTTGTCCCCCCTAGGCTACCAAGGCCCTCTTTTAAATGTTAATCATGAATAATTATAGCTGGATAAAACTACCAATGCATAATCAATATGATTATTCATGCATTATTTATATATTAATTGTTATATCCACCTAA
The DNA here is from genome assembly GCA_032433765.1 of Megaustenia siamemsis. Taxonomy (NCBI): domain Eukaryota; kingdom Metazoa; phylum Mollusca; class Gastropoda; order Stylommatophora; family Ariophantidae; genus Megaustenia; species Megaustenia siamemsis. The sequence continues at coordinate 13,662,615 of JAVIAB010000050.1, read as the reverse complement.
AAGCAGGCTAATGTACGCCCTTGTTATATCAGTTTTTCTATCTGCTTCAGAAACATGGACACTTATATTAGAGCTACAAAAGAAAATATGAGCTATGGAGATGAAATATTATCTTAAGGTTTTGGGCATCTTATGATCTAAGAAGATATGAGCTATGGAGATGAAATATTATCTGAAGGTTTTGGGCATCTTATGATCTAAGAAGATATGAGCTATGGAGATGAAATATTATCTGAAGGTTTTGGGCATCTTATGATCTAAGAAGATATGAGCTATGGAGATGAAATATTATCTGAAGGTTTTGGGCATCTTATGATCTAAGAAGATATGAGCTATGGAGATGAAATATTATCTGAAGGTTTTGGGCATTTTATGATCTAAGAAGATCATGTTACAAATGAAAGAGTTTGTAAAAGGAGACATGTAATCAAAGAACATGATGACCTTTTGATTATTGTGAAAAAATAGAAAATGAAATGGTTTGGCTTTTTGTATTTCGATCGTCTAGCCTGGCAAAGACCAAAATGAAATCGTTTGGCTATTTGTATTTCGATTGTCTAGCCTGGCAAAGACCAAAATGAAATGGTTTGGCTATTTGTATTTCGATCGTCTAGCCTGGCAAAGACCCAAATGAAATGGTTTGGCTATTTGTATTTCGATCGTCTAGCCTGGCAAAGACCAAAATGAAATGGTTTGGCTTTTTGTATTTTGATCGTCTAGCCTGGCAAAGACCAAAATGAAATGGTTTGGCTTTTTGTATTTCGATCGTCTAGCCTGGCAAAGACCAAAATAAAATGGTTTGGCTATTTGTATTTCTATTGTCTAGCCTGGCAAAGACCAAAATGAAATGGTTTGGCTTTTTGTATTTCGATCGTCTAGCCTGGCAAAGACCAAAATAAAATGGTTTGGCTATTTGTATTTCTATTGTCTAGCCTGGCAAAGACCAAAATAAAATGGTTTGGCTTTTTGTATTTCGATCGTCTAGCCTGGCAAAGACCATTTTGCAAAGAACTGTGAAAGGAGCGATAAGTAGATATAGGCAGAGAAAAAGATGAGAAGGTAACATCAAAGAATGACATGCCTCAACTTTGTAGAGTCCCAAAGAATGATTGAAGATAGAGAGAAATGGAGGATAGGTACAAGTAGAATGGGGACAAGTGAAGGGAGAATGTGTATAACTGGTAAGCTACAGGAACGTTTAATGTGTGTACTTTGCATCATCAGATGAGAAGGACTGAGTACCTATGGGCCGGACTTGAGTATACTGAGGTTGCTTTCTGAAATCAGTAATCAGCAAATAATATTATTTCTCTTTTAGATTTTCTTACCCTGTAGATTTACTCAACCTATCTTTGAGAATGGAAAAAAAAAATGGAAAGCGTTCTTTAGTGTTACATAGAACAATATGGATACATATATGGGAGCTCGTTCGTTCGTTTGTGTTCACTCAAAGACCATAGGATCACACCTCTTCACCATCCGCCCTTAAAAGGACGTTAAAGTGAGCACTTTTCAGTCCATCACATCAGACTTCAGCACGATATATGGGAGTGAATCCTGAACAATCAAACAAAAGACAAGAAAATAATTGAGGCTAAAGCATTGTAGTTTTACAAAAAAATGTTGAAAATACAATAATCAACTAAAAAGAGTAAAGGAGAAGTTATAAAAAAGGCAGAAGCAAAAAGAAAATTTATTACCAACATCAGGAGACGATCAATTTCCAGCTGCGATGTAATGAGAAAGGAACAACTGAAATATATTCTGACTACCCAGTCCCCTAACCATCAAACAATTGACAGGCACGGTAGCATGTGGCACATTGTTACCTGGAGGTGTTGTTGTGCTGTAAAGAGAAATTGCAGTCGCCCACAGAGGTCAAGGTAACTGGTAGCACCACGTTGGTAAAAGTGGGTAATGCATGTCATGGCTGCCCGGATGTAGTCCTGCATTTATGAAATGATGAACAGATTAAAATAAAACAATAAAAAATTTAATACGTTTGATATCAACTACTAAACACAATTAGAACAAGACAAATGAAAATTTTGGGGCATGTTAAAAGACACAACAGCCTACTAAAAGTAATCTTGGAAGCGAAAATACAAGGTAATAGAGGCAGAGGCAGACCAGAACTAACACGGACGAGTAACATCAAAAGATGGACAAGTCAGCCAATCTGCACCATTAAAGTAAGAGACAGAGTGGAATCGTGCTCCATAGTAGCCAACCTTTGATGTGGAGATGGCACTCAATGAATGAATGAAATTAATATCAGCAAACATTCACAACATTACATATGTCTAAATAATTATACTTTCTTTGTCTTCTTGCTCTATCCAATTCTGAAACCATAAACTGAAACTCTAGTTAGTATAAGAGATAAAATATCGACTATAGACATAAATTAATATATGTAGCATAGTGTAAGATTCAGATTTACCAAAGTTGTGTGCTTAGTACATTTCTACATGGATCAGAAACTTGGACTATCTATGCAGGGCAGGAGAAAAGGTTAATAAGTTTTCATGTGTGTTGCCTTTGAAAGATTTTAGACATCAAATGGCAGGACAAAGTAACCAATTTTAATGTCTTATGAGCTAAACTCCCATCCATTATGGAATACTTAAGATTTGGAGAGTTAGTTGTTTGGGTCATGTAAAAATAATGACAAATAATCGTATTCCCCCAAAAAATATTGTAGGGTGAACTTAGGGATGGAAAGAGACCGAAGGGCAGACAAGTGCTAAGATAAAAGGATGTTTGCAGGGCTTCCTTAAGTGAATTCTCTATCACTGAAAGAAACTGGGAAGATCTGGCTGTAGATTATAGCACATAGATAAAAAAAGTAAAAAAATTTGTTACGCAACATTCAAGGCAGCATTGATATCAAATTCAGAAGACTGGAGAAAGGAGACAAGGCCAGGTACTACGAATACATCTTGTTCATTCTGTGGTCGAATCTGTCTATCAAATATTGGCAGATTCAGCCACAAGAGAAGCTGTTTCAACAAAAACAGCATCCAGCACAAGACACTAATATTTTATCAAACTAATGACTTTTCATGATTGCTTGCTACCAACTATCTGTCAGGACACCAAAGGTCATACAGTGTGTTGTAAACATACCTCTTCCCCTGAAATGATTCACACATATTGTATTCAAGATTACCTATCTATTGTCCCTTCCAGCCAAAGATGGCACATAGGTCAGATATTTGAGATAATCCATGTCCAGTGATCTTTGTTATCAAGTGTCAGACCCTGCATGGGATCCACATTGTATCTTGTTACATGTCCCTGTTCTGGGTGAGCCTCTTAACCTCTGCAACCTACTGTTGTTACTTTTCACCACAGTGTTCTTTTTAGTCGTTCTCTAGATCAACCTCTTTTTCTTTAACTCTCTGGTTCCCTTTTGAGGGTTTGCTTTGCGATTTTCATGTTGTCTCTGCTCATCACATGGCCAATGTATGACCGCCGCCTTCTGTTGATTATAGATAATATTTTTGGACACTAAGCGCGAAGATTTCTGTTTTGAAACAATGGATGATACACGATGGTGGTTTGCAAGGTCACCAATCATTATCCAAGCAAAGATGAAGAAAAATAAATCTCCATCTTGTTCTGGAATTGGAAATTTCAAGACTACAACTAGTACAATACATTTATAGATATCTATCTATCTATCTATTGACCTTTCGAGCCGTAACCGGCCCATAGGGCGTAGACCAAGATACACCTTCTCCTATATGAATTTTTGTTCTAGCAGTTTTCTTTTAAAGATATTTTATCAAATCTCGCCATCTGTCTCTGTTCTGTGCAAGCAGTTCTATCTCATTGAGGGAGCCGATTCCTGCTGCTCTTGCCTCTCTCATCAATGTTCTTCTCAGTGTCTCCCTGGGTCTTCCTCTTTTTCTTTTACCTGTTGTTTCCCATATGAGGGCTTGCTTTGCTATTCGATTATTATCTCTTCTCATCACATGTCCAACGTATGACCATCGTCTTTTCTTTATTACTGAAGATATTAGTGGTTGATTGGCGATTTCTCTAATTTCCTCGTTTGTTTTGAATTCGTTCCATTCTATACCAAGTATTTTCCTTAGACATTTATTTTCGAATGCGTTCAACTTTGTTTCTATATCTCTTGTTGTTTTCCAGCTTTCACACGCATACGTAAGGGTTGATAGTACATTTGATTTGAATAGCCTAAGTTTTGTGTTTGTGCTAATGAGTTTTGATTTCCACAACTTTTCAAGGCTTCTGAAAGACATTGCTGCTTTAGCCAGTCTGATTCTAATTTCTTTGCTCGTATCCCCTTCTCGATCAATGTGACTTCCAAGATAGATAAAGTGATCGATCTCTTCTACTGGTTTGTTTTCCATGTATATTTTGTCACTTGTTGGAATTAAACTTTTCATGACTTTAGTCTTTTCATGATTGACCTCAAGCCCAATTTTGCTGGCTATTGATGATAGTTCATTTGTGTTTTCCTGCATCGTTTTTATCTGACTGCTGATGAGAACTATGTCATCAGCAAAGTCGAGGTCCTCCAAATGGTCTCCTTGTATCCATTCGATGCCTTTATTACCAGTGCAGCATTTCTTCATTATGAAGTCCATAACAATTCCAAATAACAAGGGCGATAAAATACATCCTTGTTTAACCCCAGTTTCTATTGGGAAACATTCGCTCAGTCCTTCCTCTGTTCGAACTGCACATGTGTAACCATCATACATGTCTTTGATAATATTTATGATTTTTGATGGTAAGCCATATTGCTTCAGAATTTTCCACAAAGAATTTCTATGAATACTATCAAATGCTTTTTTGAAGTCGATGAAGTTAAGTACAAAAGGTTTTTGCTTTTCAATGTGTTCCTCCAATATAAGTCGTAGAGTGAAAATGTGGTCAAGACAGCTTCTCCCTTTTCTAAACCCAGCCTGTTCTTCACGCATCACTGTATCTATTGAATCCTTTATTCTATTTAGGATGATTTTACAGAATAACTTTGAGGCAACTGACAAAAGTGTCACGCCTCTCCAGTTGTTACAATCTCTAAGATTGCCCTTTTTTGGGATCTTAACAATGATTCCTTTTTTCCATTTATGAGGCGTCTTCTCTGTTTTCCAAATGATGTTGAACATTTTTTGGAGATGTATTAAATTATGGCTATCAATTGCCTTGAGGATCTCAGCTGTTAACTTATCCTCTCCAGCAGCCTTGTTATTGGTCATTAGCTTTAAGGTGGTTTCTATTTCACTCAAGGTGAAGTCATCTAAATTTACATCTAATTCTGCTGCTGGTGTTTCAGCTTCAAAATCTATTAAACTGTGAGGTAGTGGACGGTTAAGAATTTCTTTGAAGTGTTCCGCCCAACGAGCTTTTATGTCTGCGCTTGTTGTTAGCATTAATCCAGATTTGTCTAGAATTGGTGTTCCACTGGATGTATAGGTGTTTGTCAGCATCTTTTGTACAGTATAAAGAGTTCTGCTGTCTCCTGTAATTGCAGCTGTCTCTGCTTTCTCTGCCAAGTTGTCTATATAAGCTCTTGTATCTCTTCTTGCCGAACTTTTCACTTTGTTGTCTAATTCTTTGTATGTTGCTTTTGCCAGAACCTTTCCAAGATCTGTCTTTACATTAGTCATGGCTCTCTTTGCTTCTCTTCTTTCTTTGATGTATTTCCATGTGGTGTCTGAGATCCAAGCTCGTTTTTCCATTTTCTTCAGTCCAGCACTTGCTTCTGCTGCTGTCATTAGTATTTTGCTCTGTGAGTCCCACATTTCATTGATATCTAAGTCTATTTCACCAAGTGCTGAATAACAATTACTTAGCTCTATGTTAAACTTTTCCTTTATGGCTTCATCTTTCAGTTTATGACTATCAATTTTATGTGTAATTGACCTCTTCTGTTGGTTTCTAAATTTTAATCTTATTTTCCCAATGCACAGGTTGTGGTCACTATTAACATCAGCACCTCTGTATGCTCTTACATCTATTAATGATGATCTGAATTGTTGTTTAATACATAGGTGGTCAATTTGATTTGATGTTCTATCATCAGGAGATATCCATGTTGTTTTGTGGATATTTTTGTGTGGAAATAATGTCCCACCTATAACTAAATCTTCTATTAAACATAATTCTATTAATCTTTCTCCATTCTGACTTGTTGTATTACAGCCTTCTCTCCCCATCACATGTTCCACTCCTGCGTTATCTTGTCCTACTTTGGCGTTGAAGTCTCCCATTACAATTAAAAGATCGTGTTTTGGTATTTTGTTTATAAGTTGTTGCAGTTGGTTATAAAAATCATCCTTAACTTCATCATCAGCTTCATTAGTAGGCGCATAACATTGAATAATTGAAAGTCTTCCATGTTTTGTTTTGTATCGTGTTCGTATCAGACGGCTATTTATCTATTGATTATAGATATCTACTGGCCAACTAAACTAAACACAAAACTTCATGGCTTTTTTAAGGAGCTGTTAAAAACAATAAATCTAGTAAAAATCAACTTTTTAGACACAGACCTTAATGAATAAACAGAGGAAGAAGATGGTGAAGATCCCATTTTTTAAATGTTCTAAAATAATCATCATCATCAAGTACCGTGCCTACCGGCGTAGGTGATCGTGTCTTTCCACTATTTTTGATCTTGACAGTTATTTATCATTTCCGTTGTTGACCTTCTGCCAAGCCATTCTCTTAAACTGTTTGGTATCTTTTCTCTTTGCTTCCCTCTATCTCTTCGTCCCTCAATTTTCCCAGAAATTACAATATTTTCCAGCTGTTCCTATCTCATTACATGGCCAAACAAATGATGATTGTTTCTTCCTAATATTGGATAAGAATGTTCTAAAATAACTATATTAAAATACACATCTTTTGGTTATAACAAAGCATTGTGTTTTAAAATGTTGTATCCACCAAACATCTATTGTGTTTAAGAATACATGTTCAGTATTTAAAATGTTTATATCCAAACATATATTTTGCTCAGGATTACAATGAAATGTTTATAAGATGAAGTGTCTCCATATAAACAAACAAAACTTAGATTGTTCGACTCCCGTGTGATACCAGTGCTAACATAATGGATGTGGAAGTTGAAAATCCACACAGACTTTAACTCTTTCTGTACGTTCCGCCACATGGTGCGCCATTTCTGTTTCGGTTGCATACGTTCCGCCGCATGGTGCGCCACGCTAAATTTTATTAGTGTGAACGCCATCAAACCATATTCGTTTTACATGTCTTGTATCATCTGGATATTGGTGAAATCTAATACCTTGTTCAATTATCTAAACATTCATATATAATATGTTATATGTTAGATAAATATAAATATATAGATTGATTCTTAAAACCATGAACAATTTTGTCTCTAAAATCTCTTCCGTTGCGTCGATAAAAAGCTTCCGTACGGAAAGAGTTAAATAGAAAGTTGAATGTCTTTGATAACAAATGTCTATGTAGGATCTCAAACATAAGCTGGTAAGAATACATTTCAAATGAAGAGATAAGAGATGGAAATAAACAAGAATATGTGTTGAACTTCATAAGAAAAAGGCGTTGGAAATAGATTGGTCATGTACTGAGAATGAATGGAGTAAGACTTCCCTGCCAGGCATTCATGTGGAAACCATCTGGTAAAAGACTAAGAGAATCACTCACATAACAATTACTGGGGACAGCTCAAACGTGGGACTAAGCAGTAACAATGACCTACAAGAACTAGCAGCAAATAGTCAATCATGGAGAACTATTAGGAAATAGGATCTGTGCCATCTTTAGCCTGAGAGGAAAATGAAAAATCTCTCCATATGGAATACCAGTGGTAGAGTTTATAATGTGGAGAAAATTGTATCAATGCCTGTATATTTCCACAACCAACCACATATTAATGTGGTCAGTATCACACCAGGCTAAAGAAGACAAGTAATGAAACATGGAAAATATATCAAACTGTGTAAAGCAGCTTTACTAATACTGTCTTCTTTTTAGTAAAACTGTTACTTACCATTATATATTTATTTCTCTAAGTTTCATCAAACTTTACAGCATCCTCGCATGATATAATAAATTTTTATCTATCCCAAGTGATGCGATATTATATTTTTGTATCTATCCCAAGTGATGCAATATTATATTTTTGTGTCTATCACCAAGTGATATGATATTATATATCGTCTATCCCCAAGTGATATATTAAATGTTGTCTATCCCCAAGTGATATATTAAATATCGTCTATCCCCAAGTGATATGATATTTATAACGTCTATCCCCAAGTGATATATTAAATATCATCTATCCCCAGGTGATATGATATTAAATATTGTCTATCCCCAAGTGATATGATATTAAATATTGTCTATCCCCAAGTGATATTATATTAAATATCATCTATCCCCAAGTGATATGATATTATATATCTGTGTCTATCCCCAAGTGATATGATATTAAATATCATCTATCCCCAAGTGATATGATAAGATATATTTGTGTCTATCCCCAAGTGATACAAAATGATATATTTGTGCCAACCTCCAAACAGAATTACAAGGTTATCACTCTCACACTTCAATAAAACAAACCTTCATAAACAGCTGTACTTGGTACAGTGTATTGAAGTACTTCTGCTTGAGCAAGTGTTTGCAGGTGGCAGTTAGATAGGCCAACCATTTGTCCAGCGTCGGATCCAGCATTAACATTTGTTCGAGTAGACGACCCATCTCTCCAGAGTTCATGGCCGGGACCATCAACCCAGAACAAAAACATCAGAGGAGCAATGCTGGGAGATGATAATATTATCAGGATACTAATAATGTTCAGCTTCGTTTATTGTACAATAAAGAAAACAAATTAAATGAAAACAAACAATTCTTCTTTTTCTTCTCTTGTTTTCTATCCTTTGGTGTAATTAAAGAGGTGCGCGTGGCTGTGCGGCTAAAACCACTGTTTCGCTAGCTTAAAAGCCGGCGTATGGTGTTCGAAGCCCGCGGTAGACAGAAAAGATTTTTTCTATCGGGGATGAAATAAAAATCCCGAGTCTCACACGTCGTGGCGACTGCTTGACCAAACGGCCTTTATCCCTCGGGTTCTATCGTTGCCCCCCGACATACACCAGCAATGGTACTATGTGTCGTAAAGATAGTTTTAGTTTTTTTTTGGTGTAATTAAATCCTACCTGCACTATTGTCTATTAACCTTTGAACCAGACTACATAAATCCTGGTCACCGTCTTTTTCGTCATTCCACCATTTATTAGAGCTTTGTCATTGTGTTTTCTGGCTTGGATTTTTGTGTTTCAGGAATATAGTTTGTTTGCTAAACCTGGATGAAGGCTTTTGCCAAAACATAGTCTGCCTTATCTTTCTGTTAGTTGAGCTGCTCAATACCATTTATATTTATTTTATATGTCCATTTAGTTATGTCTATACAAGAAGTCCAGTTCTCTACATAATCAGTAAGCTGATGAATTGGAGAATTTGTCTGGGCTTCCAAACAGCTCACAGTTGATGTGAGTCTGTGAAATGTCTTCTTCTTTGGTGTTCAAGTGTTATGACAACACAAACTTCACTCTTTGTTTTAGTTTATAATGATGGGGATAGAACAACATCACAACACAAACTTCACTCTTTGTTCTGGTTTATAATGATGGGGATAGAACAACATCACAACACAAACTTCTCTCTTTGTTCTAGTTTATAATGATGGGGATAGAACAACATCACAACACAAACTTCACTCTTTGTTCTGGTTTATAATGATGGGGATAGAACAACATCACAACACAAACTTCACTCTTTGTTCTGGTTTATAATGATGGGGATAGAACAACATCACAACACAAACTTCACTCTTTGTTCTGGTTTATAATGATGGGGATAGAACAACATCACAACACAAACTTCACTCTTTGTTCTGCTTTATAATGATGGGGATAGAACAACATCACAACACAAACTTCACTCTTTGTTCTAGTTTATTCATCCCTCAATTTTCCAGTTGTTACAATATATTCAAGTTGTTCTCTTCTCATTACATGGCCAAAAAATGATGATTGTTTCTTCCTAAAATTGGAAATTAGCTCTCTTTTTGCTTTGACCTTTCTCAGAACCTCGTCATTACTCTTCTTAGCTGTCCATGGTATTCTCAACATTCTTCTGTAAAACCACATTTCTACAGACTCCAGTGATTTTCTTGTCTGTTGTCCTATTGTCCATGACTCGCTTCCATATGTTAAGACTGGCTCTACGTAACATTTAAGAACTCTTTTTCTTGTTTCTATTGTCCAAAATGGATTGCATAGTACCTTTATCATTTTTTGGAAAGCTGCTTTTGCCTGAGCCATTCTGCATCTCACATCTTTTGTACATCTTCTGTCTGAGGTTAACAAAGTTCCCAAATATTTAAATTCATGTACCTGTTTTAATATTGTTCCACTTGTCTTTACACAGATATGTAAGTAAATAAAATTAGTCCTATATAGCTAACTAATAATGGAGCATCTAATAAGAATTAAAATCTAACTAGTAAAGATAGCATTAGTGCTTTGAAGAATAACCCAAGGCTGGAAGTAAGGCTAAAAGTTTGTTGCATACATTTTGTTCTACAAACAGCTGATTTGTTGTTAATGACTCACGTGGTCTATAGCAAACTGGGCAGCTTTCATCCAGTAGCTGTGTTGACGTAAGAAACAGATGTGGTCCATGTAGCTACCGTAAGTTCTCAGATAATACAAGCACTCCTGGTATGGCATGGACTCAATGCGGTTCTCTTCTCCCACACTCTAAAATATAGGCAACATTCAACTCTGTAAATAACAAAGCTGTATGATTGTGAATGCTATAAATGTTTGACTGTCAAAAACACAATCCATGATTGCAGTATTGTGAATACCACAACTATCTATGTCTATCTATTGTCATTTCAGTTCTAGACTCTCCATTCCATCAATCTTTGTTATCAAGTGTCAAACCTTGCACAGGACTCATACTGTATCTTGTCACATGTACCTGTGATCCTGTCACACTTACCTGTGATCCTGTCACACTTACCTGTGATCCTGTCACACTTGCCTGTGATCCTGTCACACTTACCTGTGATCCTGTCACACTTACCTGTGATCCTATCACACTTACCTGTGATCCTGTCACACTTACCTGTGATCCTGTCACACTTACCTGTGAGCCTGTCACACTTACTTGTGATCCTGTCACACTTACCTGTGATCCTGTCACACTTACCTGTGATCCTGTCACACTTACCTGTGATTCTGTCACACTTACCTGTGATCCTGTCACACTTACCTGTGATCCTGTCACTTACCTGTGAGCCCAGGTGAGCCTCTTAATCTTGGCAATGGAGCTGATGCCTACTGTTGTTGCCTTTCACTTCAGTGTTTTTTTTAATCAACGAAAAAAAACCTACATATACAATTTTCAGCCTATCAAGAAACACACTCTCTGCAAACTTGAAGATAAAAGACCATACACTCCCTATTGACCAAAACCCAACATATCTTGGCATCACCATGAATCGCAGAATGACTTGGAAAATCAGATAGACAGAGAAAGGAAAAAAGCCAGAAAATGAACAAATATTATGAAGAAATTGGCAGGAATGGACTGGGGGGCAGACAGCAATATTTTGAAAGACTATACATAGGAAGAGTCAGACCAGTTCTAGAGTATGGAGTCACAGCCTGGGCTATGGCTTCCAAATCACACATTAGCAAAATTAACAGAACACAGAACCAAGCTGCCCATTTTATCACTGGTGCTATGAAATCTACACCTATCAAGACTCTAGAAACAGTAACAGGTTTACAACCCTTAGATGACAGACGGGTCACTAAAGTATTGCAACAAGCGGAGAAATATAGAAGGCTCCTTAGCCACCCCATGCACCAAAGAATAACTGGTTCCGGAATTGTACGACTAAAGAGGAGCAACTTCGCTGCAATTGCCAATGAACTAACTACTGGAGACCCAGTACTTTCCCAAACAATATCAAAACCCTTGGGCCCATCTGATATGTCTCCTCATGGAAAGCATAAAATACCAGAACTTAAGGAAAATATAACAGGAATCATGAAAAAAGGCACCCAATCAGACACAGAAAGAAAACACGTAGCAGAAAAACACATGCATGATAACTACCCACAGGACTCTTGGTCCCACATATACACAGATGGCTCTGCTACAAATGCCACCAGAAATGGAGGGGGAGGTGTGTTCTTGACGCTGAATAATCAGGATGAGATCACCTAGTCAATAGCTACTGGAAAATTCTCAAACAACTTTAAAGCAGAAACTGAGGCCATCAGAGATGCTGCAACACTGGCTACTCAACACAAAAATAACATGCACAATAAATTGGTGATTCTGACTGATGCACTGCCAGTATTATCAGCTCTAAAAAGCCCCAAGAACAATGAACTAGATGACTTGAGAACAATCCTGGACCAACTATGCAATAACTTCCAGAGAGTAGTCACTCAGTGGATACCTTCACACTGTAATATACACGGGAACGAATGCGCAGACAAATTAGCTAAAGAGGGAGGGAGACTACCGTTAGAGAACCATCCGCTCAGTTATGAAGAAGCCAAATCCACCCTCAAGGGTCAGTTCCATGAAAAATGGAAATGAGAAAACCCAAAGCATAACGAGAGTGACGGATACCACCAACTGTCAAGGAGGGATCAAGTCATCATACTTCGCCTACACACTGGCCACAATAGAATGAGAAATCACATGTTCACCAAATTCAAAATAGGTACAACCAGCCTATGCCACTGTACACTGGACAATATGACTACAAAACATGTTCTACAGGATTGCCCCCAGTACACAGACCTGAGAAGAGCAATGTGGTCCATGCCCACATCCCTGGTAGCAAAAATTATATGGGGCAATCGATTCGCTTAAACAGACAGCTGACTTCATGAGAGAGTCTGGAATCTTACTCTGATTGAGTCTTTATCGCAGAGAAAGAGAGAGAGAGAGAGAGTGTTTTTTTTAATAGTTTTCTCTAGTTTGGCCTCTTTTTCTTTTACCCTCTGGTTCCCATTTGAGGGCTTGCTTTCAGATTTTCTTGTTGTCTCTTCTCATCAAATGGCCCACACATGACCATCTTCTTGTCTCTTCTCATCATATGGCCTACACATGACCACCTTCTTGTCTCTTCTCATCACATGGCCCACACATGACCACCTTCTTGTCTCTTCTCATCACATGGCCCACACATGATCACCTTCTTGTCTCTTCTCATCACATGGCCTACCCATGACCACCTTCTTGTCTCTTCTCATCACATGGCCTACCCATGACCACCTTCTTGTCTCTTCTCATCACATGGCCCACACATGACCACCTTCTTGTCTCTTCTCATCACATGGCCTACCCATGACCACCTTCTTGTCTCTTCTCATCACATGGCCCACACATGACCATCTTCTTGTCTCTTCTCATCACATGGCCTACCCATGACCACCTTCTTGTCTCTTCTCATCACATGGCCTACCCATGACCATCTTCTTGTCTCTTCTCATCAAATGGCCCACACATGACCACCTTCTTGTCTCTTCTCATCATATGGCCTACACATGACCATCTTCTTGTATCATCTCATCACATGGCCTACACATGACCACCTTCTTGTCTCTTCTCATCACATGGCCTACCCATGACCACCTTCTTGTCTCTTCTCATCACATGGCCTACCCATGACCATCTTCTTGTCTCTTTTCATCAAATGGCCCACACATGACCACCTTCTTGTCTCTTCTCATCACATGGCCTACACATGACCACCTTCTTGTCTCTTCTCATCACATGGCCTACACATGACCACCTTCTTGTCTCTTCTCATCACATAGCCTACCCATGACCATCTTCTTGTCTCTTCTCATCAAATGGCCCACACATGACCACCTTCTTGTCTCTTCTCATCACATGGCCTACACATGACCACCTCCTTGTCTCTTCTCATCACATGGCCTACACATGGCCACCTTCTTGTCTCTTCTCATCACATGGCCTACACCATGACCACCTTCTTGTCTCTTCTCATCACATGGCCTACACATGACCACCTTCTTGTCTCTTCTCATCACATGACCTACACATGACCACCTTCTTGTCTCTTCTCATCACATGGCCTACACATGACCATCTTCTTGTCTCTTCTCATCACATGGCCTACACCATGACCATCTTCTTGTCTCTTCTCACCAAATGGCCTACACATGACCATCTTCTTGTCTCTTCTCATCACATGGCCTACACCATGACCACCTTCTTGTCTCTTCTCATCACATGGCCTACACATGACCATCTTCTTGTCTCTTCTCATCACATGGCCTACCCGTGACCACCTTCTTGTCTCTTCTCATCACATGGCCTACACCATGACCACCTTCTTGTCTCTTCTCATCACATGGCCTACACCATGACCATCTTCTTGTCTCTTCTCATCACATGGCCTACACATGACCATCTTCTTGTCTCTTCTCATCACATGGCCTACACCATGACCACCTTCTTGTCTCTTCTCATCACATGGCCTACACATGACCATCTTCTTGTCTCTTCTCATCACATGGCCTACCCGTGACCACCTTCTTGTCTCTTCTCATCACATGGCCTACACCATGACCACCTTCTTGTCTCTTCTCATCACATGGCCTACACATGACCATCTTCTTGTCTCTTCTCATCACATGGCCTACCCGTGACCACCTTCTTGTCTCTTCTCATCACATGGCCTACACATGACCACCTTCTTGTCTCTTCTCATCACATGGCCTACACATGACCACCTTCTTGTCTCTTCTCATCACATGGCCTACACATGACCACCTTCTTGTCTTGATTATAGATTACATTTTTAAAATGCTACTTTCAATAACTGAATAACAACTGAATAGCTGTAATATCAGAAAAGAGATAAATGTAAATCCACTTTAGGTGGATGGGCCCATCTTGGTCATGATTCCCAAATATCTACCTCCTGCTGCATTATGAGTCTAAAAGCTTGTGAAATAACTTAGTTGAATACATATCAGACTACACTATCAGCATATATTATTTGAGAAGGTGGTCTTATGTTGGCCATGTGATGAGTGGAGACAACAAGAGAATCTCAAAGCAGGTTTTCAAATAGGAACCAGAGGGTAAAAAAAAAAATATATAAGAGTTAGAGAAACACTAAAAAGAACATTGAGGTGAGTGGCATCAACAGCAGGCATCAGGTGCCTTACAAAGATTGAACAATTTGTCCAGAACAGAGATGAGTGGTGAGATACAATGTAGGTTCTGTATAAGGTCTGACACTTGATAATAAGTTGTTATCGGCTTGTTGCAGGAGCTACTGAGTTAAGTGCTCTGTGCACACCGTGAGCTGTGTGTCTCATCCATTTTGATCATGTTTCGATATTCCAATTGTTTACGATGAATGATGATATCTTATGACAGGGAACAGTTGGCTGTGTTCACTTTCTGCGCAGTTTCGTCTTATGTCTTTTGGCGTGTGCTGAGACTGCTACGATGGGGACTACAGTTACCTTTCTTTGTTTGGGAGATGAGATATATTAATTCGGATGATTACGCTGGCATGGGCGGTTGAGCAATTATGGATTTTAATTCGTTTGCAGTGATACCGGGGCCTTCCATAACCAAATAACTTGATAATAAAGACTGCTGGACACAGAGAGTCTATAGTTTCTGTCCTATATGTTGTCTTTAGCTTGAAAGGACAATGGATGGATGGATGGATGGATGGATGGATGAATGGATGGATGAATGGAAGGATAGATGGATAAATAGATCAATAGATAGATAAATAAAAAATGTAGCCTACACTAAACAAGCGTTCACATCTAACCACAACTAATTTTCACAATTCGACCAGAACTCAATGGTATTGATTGGTTGTTTTCATCGTGGTGTCCTAAATGACTTGGTACTTCCAGATCTCACATAAATGAGAATAAGCATAATAATCTACCCACTCTGTGACAAAAGTTTATCTAATTATCATGGCATTAGTCCTGCCAAAGTTGGTCATGTGTGAGTAACTATAACGGATAACAGTTAATTTCATAAGTGGACAATGGTAAATAATACAACTGATTGACTTGTAATACTTGACGGCCTGTCAATACTATAAATGAGCGACTTTCAAGATTAAAACCAGATAATTTACAAAGCCATAACTGAATTTCTGTCAGTAAAATTATTAACTGATCAACATTATCATAACAACAAACTGGCTTACGGGTATAAGTAATGTCTTCATATCACATATACTGCCTGGGTCAGTCAATATACGCTGGACCTACAAATAATAGGAATTTATCTTAGCAAACATGAGGAAAGAGAAAAAAAGAACATAAATATTAATGAATTATAAATTATAACAATATATATATTTACAAGTCAGAAAATGGGTTTTATTTTAAATAAAATTCACAGGGAAACCACAGAGGAAAGTAATAACATCTTTCTAAGCTTCCAATGTACCCCTCTCTATTACTCCACCAACTCTCAATTAATCCACTACAGTAATACAAATTCTCCATGAACCCACTACTACCCCACCAACTCTCCATCAACTCTCTACCATCCCACCACTCTCTACCATCCCACCAACTCTCCATCAACTCTCTCCCATCCCACCAACTCTCCATCAACTCTCTACCACTCCAACAACTCTCCATCAACTCTCTACCATCCCACCAACTCTCCATCAACTTTCTACCACCCCACCAACTCTCAATTAATCCACTACAGTAACACAAATTCTTCATGAACCCACTACCACCCCACCAACTCTCCATCAACTTTCTACCACCCCACCAACTCTCAATTAATCCACTACAGTAACACAAATTCTCCATGAACCCACTACCACCCCACCAACTCTTCATCAACTTTCTACCACCCCACCAACTCTCCATCAACTCTCTACCATCCCACTAACTCTCCATCAACACTCTACCACCCCACCAACTCTCCATCAACTCTCTACCATCCCACCAAATCTCCATCAACTCTCTACCACCCCACCAACTCTCTACCACCCCACCAACTTTACATCAACTCTCTACCACCCCACCAACTCTCCATAAACTCTCTACCATCCCACCAACTCTCCATCAACTCTCTACCACCCCACCAACTCTCTACCATCCCACCAACTCTCCATCAACTCTCGACCACCCCACCAACACTCCATCAACTCTCGACCACCCCACCAACTCTCCATCAACTCTCTACCAACCCACCAACTCTCTACCACCCCACCAACTCTCCATCATCTCTCCATCAACTCTCTACCACCCACCAACTCTCATCATCTCTCTACCACCCCACCAACTCTCTACCATCCCACCAACTCTCCATCAACTCTCTACCACCCCACCAACTCTCCACCACCCCACCAACTCTCCATCAACTCTCTACCACCCCACCAACTCTCCATCAACTCTCTACTATCACTAACTCTCCATCAACTCTCTATCACCCCACCAACTCTCCATTAACTCTCTACCATCCCACTAACTCTCCATCAACACTCTACCACCCCACCAACTCTCCATCAACTCTCTACCATCCCACCAAATCTCCATCAACTCTCTACCACCCCACCAACTCTCTACCACCCCACCAACTTTACATCAACTCTCTACCACCCCACCAACTCTCCATAAACTCTCTACCATCCCACCAACTCTCCATCAACTCTCTACCACCCCACCAACTCTCTACCATCCCACCAACTCTCCATCAACTCTCGACCACCCACCAACACTCCATCAACTCTCGACCACCCCACCACTCTCCATCAACTCTCTACCAACCCACCAACTCTCTACCACCCCACCAACTCTCCATCATCTCTCCATCAACTCTCTACCACCCCACCAACTCTCCATCATCTCTCTACCACCCCACCAACTCTCTACCATCCACCAACTCTCCATCAACTCTCTACCACCCCACCAACTCTCCACACCCCACCAACTCTCCATCAACTCTCTACCACCCCACCAACTCTCCATCAACTCTCTACTATCCCACTAACTCTCCATCAACTCTCTATCACCCCACCAACTCTCCATTAACTCTCTACCATCCACCAACTCTCATCAACTCTCTACCACCCCACCAACTCTCTACCACCCCACCAACTCTCCATCATCTCTCCATCAACTCTCTACCACCCCACCAACTCTCCATTAACTCTCTACCACCCCACCAACTTTTCATTAACTCTCTACCATCCCACCAACTCTCCATCAACTCTCTACCACCCCACCAACTCTCCATTAACTCTCTACCACCCCACCAACTCTCCATTAACCCTCTACTACCCCAACAACTCTTCACTAACTCTCTACCACCCCACCAACTCTCCGGTAACTCTACCACCCCACTAATTCTTAATTAACTCTCCACCACCCCACCAATTCTCAATTAACTCTCTACCACCCTATCAATTCTCAATTAACTTTCTACCACCCTATCAAACTCTCATTTAACCCTCTGCTACCCCACCAACTCTCAATTAACTCTCTACTACCCCAACAACTCTCAATTAAACCTCTACTATCCCACCAACTCTCAATTAACTCTCTACTACCCCAACAACTCTCCATGAACTCTCTACTACCCCACCAACTCTCCATTAACCCTCTACTACTCCACCAACTCTCCATTAACACTCTACTACCCTACTAACTCTCAATTAACCCTATATCACCTTACCATCTCTCGATTAACCCTCTACTACCCCATAAACTCTCAATTAACTCTTTACTACCCAACCAACTCTCCATTAACCCTCTACTACTCCACCAACTCTCCATTAACCCTCTACTACCCCATCAACTCTCAATTAACTCTCTACCACCCCACCAACTCTCCATTAACCCTCTACTACTCCACTAACTCTCCATTAACCCTCTTCTACTCCACCAACTCTCCATTAACTCTCTACCACCCCACCAACTCTCCATTAACCCTCTACTACTCCACCAACTCTCCATTAACCCTCTACTACCCCATCAACTCTCAATTAACTCTCTACCACCCCACCAACTCTCCATTAACCCTCTACTACTCCACTAACTCTCCATTAACCCTCTACTACTCCACTAACTCTCCATTAACCCTCTTCTACTCCACCAACTCTCCATTAACCCTCTACTACCCCATCAACTCTCCATTAACCCTCTACCTCCCCACCAACCTTCCAGGCCCCCTCCGCCATGATACAACAATAATATTTACCTCAGTCAGGCCAGAACTTGGGATAGTGTCCAAAAACTCCAGAATCTCTCCCAGCAGACGACTCTGACTAGCTGATGTCTGGTTCTTGTCTGCAGGGACCTGGCAAGTCAAGGACATACAAGATGTCAAAATGTTATTATTAAATCATGTCTGTAGACCACTTAATGTTGTCTACATAACTACTAATATTATTATAGATTATCTAATATATTACTATGTATAAAACTTTGTTGCCTATTCTTCTTCTCCTTCTTTCTTTCATCATTTGTCTTTCAGTGTTGAGGGGAGATATAATTTGTGGTCTTTTAATCTTCTGTTTGCCGGTGCTGCTGTTATATTTCGTAGTGTTTCTAATATTCCGTCAATCTATATTTTTTGTGGTAGGCCATTGAGTCTGGTGTTTTTACAATGCTTATTGAAGGCTCGTTATGTTGTGTTTGATCTTTCTGCCTTGTCACGTGGTCAAACCATTTTATCAGTTGTTTCTTTATATATTCTATGGCAGGAGTTATTCCTAGATTTTTTCTTCTTCATTTCTGATCTTATCTCTCAGATTGTTTCCTGTCATTCGTCTAACAAATTCCATCTCAGTAGAGGTTATTTTTCTTATTGTTCTTGCATTTAGTGTCCAGGTCTGGCATTGGTAGCACAATGTTGGGATGAAGATTGCATTTTAGAGTGCCCATTTTGACTCTAGAATTATTCCCTTGTTGGACAATAGTTGTGATAACTGTCCAATGATTTGACAAGCTTTGTTGTATCTTGAGTCTATCTCTGCTGTTTGTTTTTATTGCTCATTACATTCACATATTTCTTAATGGGTTGATCCATATTTAAATATCTCAATAATTACAAAATATGTCTCTAATTTATGTTATACATCTCTTACTGTTCTCTGTAACTAACTTATGTTATACATCTCTTACTGTTCTCTGTAACTAACTTATGTTATACATCTCTTACTGTTCTCTGTAACTAACTTATGTTATACATCTCTTACTGTTCTCTGTAACTAACTTATGTTATACATCTCTTACTGTTCTCTGTAACTAACTTATGTTATACATCTCTTTCTGTTCTCTGTAACTAACTTATGTTATACATCTCTTACTGTTCTCTGTAACTCTTGAAGTTAAGTGCTAAGTCTCTGTTATCTACATTATTTTTTTTAAAAAGATCTATATCAACTTTAGGTCTCAGTGTTATTGATGCACTTTTTAAAATGTTATTTATACAATCTCTAGGTCTCTTAATGACATTACATTACATTACATCTACATTACATTTTAATGCTTTCTATATAACCTTTTCCCTCAACCAAACATCTGATGTCCAACAACACCTGGGCTGACTGAATGCAATTAGTAACTTGTACCAAACTCTATATCTTAACTCTTTCAGTACGGAAGATTTTTATCAATTTAGCGGTAGAGATTTCAGAGACAACATTTTTAATGTTTTTAAATATTAATCTACATGTTTATAGTTATCTAACACTGGACATATTATATATGAATTTTTAGATAATTAAACAAGGAATTATATTTCACAAATAACAAGGTGGTACAAGACATAACAAAGAATATGGTTTGATGACAGTTTCCACTAATCAAATTGAGAGTGACGCACTGTGTGGCTAAACGTACGTGACCGAAATCTGAATGGCGCATGGTGCGTCGAAACGTACGGAAAGAGTTAAGATGTCTGGTATCTTTTCCCTCTGTTTTCTCCTTCCTCAAATGTTTCCAGTTGTCACTGTTAGCTCCAGTCGTTCCTTACCCCATTATACAGTAAAGATCATCTATGATTGTTTCCCCTGAATGTTGGAAGTGATCTCTCTTTTTGCTTTAACCTCCAGTAGCCTAATGGTAATAGCTGGCTTGGTGGGAGTGATTGAGTTCAAACACAACTTGCTTTAGTGCTCTCCAGCTGATGAAGGAATAAGTGTTTGGTGCTCTACAGTTGACCCAGCTAATCAAGGAATGAATGTTTGGTGCCCTCCAGTTGACCCAGCCAGTGAAGGAATGAGTGTTTGCTCTACAGTTGACCCAGCTGATGAAGGAATGAGTGTTTGGTGCCCTCCAGTTGACCCAGCCAGTGAAGGAATGAGTGTTTGGTGCTCTACAGTTGACCCAGCTGATGAAGGAATGAGTGTTTGGTGCCCTCCAGTTGACCCAGCCAGTGAAGGAATGAGTGTTTGGTGCTCTACAGTTGACCCAGCCAGTGAAGGAATGAGTGTTTGCTCTACAGTTGACCCAGCTGATGAAGGAATGAGTGTTTGGTGCTCTACAGTTGACCCAGCTGATGAAGGAATGAGTGTTTGGTGCTCTACAGTTGACCCAGCTGATGAAGGAATGAGTGTTTGGTGCTCTACAGTTGACCCAGCCAGTGAAGGAATGAGTGTTTGGTGCCCTCCAGTTGACCCAGCCAGTGAAGGAATGAGTGTTTGGTGCTCTACAGTTGACCCAGCCAGTGAAGGAATGAGTGTTTGGTGCTCTACAGTTGACCCAGCCAGTGAAGGAATGAGTGTTTGGTGCTCTACAGTTGACCCAGCTGATGAAGGAATGAGTGTTTGGTGCCCTCCAGTTGACCCAGCCAGTGAAGGAATGAGTGTTTGGTGCTCTACAGTTGACCCAGCCAGTGAAGGAATGAGTGTTTGGTGCTCTACAGTTGACCCAGCTGATGAAGGAATGAGTGTTTGGTGCTCTACAGTTGACCCAGCCAGTGAAGGAATGAGTGTTTGCTCTACAGTTGACCCAGCTGATGAAGGAATGAGTGTTTGGTGCCCTCCAGTTGACCCAGCCAGTGAAGGAATGAGTGTTTGGTGCTCTACAGTTGACCCAGCCAGTGAAGGAATGAGTGTTTGGTGCTCTACAGTTGACCCAGCCAGTGAAGGAATGAGTGTTTGGTGCCCTCCAGTTGACCCAGCCAGTGAAGGAATGAGTGTTTGGTGCTCTACAGTTGACCCAGCCAGTGAAGGAATGAGTGTTTGGTGCTCTACAGTTGGCCCAGCTGATGAAGGAATGAGTGTTTCATGCTCTACAGTTGGCCCAGCTGATGAAGGAATGAGTGTTTGGTGCTCTCCAGCTGATAAATAAATGAGTACCAGGCCCATTGAGTTTGGAACAAATAATAACAGTGAAGAAATGCCCACCCTTACCTAGATGTTGTGACCTTGTAAGGAGAAATTTTAGATTTCACACACACATACCCCCTTCCCCCCTCTTCTTGACACTATAACCCTGAAGATCTTTAGGGTACATTTCGTCAATCTTCTCCATTTCTTCCTAACTTTAGTCATTCGTTGGGACTCTGCTGTCCATTCTATGACATCATCTTCCCATCTTTTCCTTGCCTACCTCTCCTTCTCACTCCACAGTTCCTTACAGAATGGTCTTCGAAAGGCCAGACAATCGAGAAGCATGGTCAAACCATTTAATTATTTTGTGTTTCTTCACAAAAGTCAAAAGATCATCGCAAACTCTAAATGCTTGTTATTACCTTTTGTGGACTACATTTGTCTAAAGATCTATGTAAGTGATGCCCAGTATTTTTTTTTAACATTTCATCTCCACACAACTTGTATGTTTGAATATGTCATGGGACATTACTCTATTTGTTTTTTGTTCTACTCCAAAAGAAGTGGAAGCTCCATACTTCACTCCCCATCAACTGTAATGCTATGGGATACCTTCACCTTTAATCTTGATCTTACTTCTAGGCCGCATCCAAATCTTTTATTTATAAGAGTTCACATTAAGGCAGCATCCAAATCTGTTCTATATAAAAGCCCACATTAAGGCAGCATCCAAATCTGTTCTATGTAAGAGCTTACATTAAGGCAGCATCCAAATCTGTTCTATGTAAGAGCTCCCATTAAGGCAGCATCCAAATCTTTTCTATGTAAGAGCTCCCATTTAGGCAGCATCCAAATCTGTTCTATGTAAGAGCTCCCATTAAGGCAGCATCCAAATCTGTTCTATGTAAGAGCTCACATTAAGACAGCATCTAAATCTGTTCTATGTAAGAGCTCCCATTAAGGCAGCATCCAAATCTATTCTATGTAAGAGCTCACATTAAGGCAGCATCCAAATCTGTTCTATGTAAGAGCTCACATTAAGGCAGCATTCAAATCTGTTCTATGTAAGAGCTCCCATTAAGGCAGCATCCAAATCTGTTCTATGTAAGAGTTCCCATTAAGGCAGCATCCAAATCTTTTCTATGTAAGAGCTCCCATTAAGGCAGCATCCAAATCTGTTCTATGTAAGAGCTCCCATTAAGGCAGCATCCAAATCTGTTCTATGTAAGAGTTCCCATTAAGGCAGCATCCAAATCTGTTCTATGTAAGAGCTCACATTAAGGCAGCATCCAAATCTCTTCTATGTAAGAGCTCCCATTAAGGCAGCATCCAAATCTGTTCTATATAAGAGCTCACATTAAGGCAGCATCCAAATCTGTTCTATATAAGAGCTCCCATTAAGGCAGCATCCAAATCTGTTCTATGTAAGAGCTCCCATTAAGGCAGCATCCAAATCTGTTCTATGTAAGAGTTCCCATTAAGGCAGCATCCAAATCTGTTCTATGTAAGAGCTCCCATTAAGGCAGCATCCAAATCTGTTCTATGTAAGAGCTCCCATTAAGGCAGCATCCAAATCTGTTCTATGTAAGAGCTCCCATTAAGGCAGCATCCAAATCTCTTCTATGTAAGAGCTCCATTAAGGCAGCATCCAAATCTGTTCTATGTAAGAGCTCCCATTAAGGCAGCATCCAAATCTGTTCTATATAAGAGCTCCCATTAAGGTAGCATCCAAATCTCTTCTATGTAAGAGCTCCTATTAAGGCAGCATCCAAATCTGTTCTATGTAAGAGCTCCCATTAAGGCAGCATCCAAATCTTTTCTATGTACTATATAATAGCTCCCATTAAGGCGGCATCCAAATCTTTTCTATGTAAGAGCTCCCATTAAGGTAGCATCCAAATCTCTTCTATGTAAGAGCTCCCATTAAGGCAGCATCCAAATCTTTTCTATGTAAGAGCTCCCATTAAGGCAGCATCCAAATCTGTTCTATATAAGAGCTCCCATTAAGGTAGCATCCAAATCTCTTCTATGTAAGAGCTCCCATTAAGGCAGCATCCAAATCTGTTCTATGTAAGAGCTCCCATTAAGGCAACATCCAAATCTGTTCTATATAAGAGCTCCCATTAAGGTAGCATCCAAATCTCTTCTATATAAGAGCTCCCATTAAGGTAGCATCCAAATCTTTTCTATGTAAGAGCTCCCATTAAGGTAGCATCCAAATCTCTTCTATGTAAGAGCTCCCATTAAGGCAGCATCCAAATCTTTTCTATGTAAGAGCTCCCATTAAGGCAGCATCCAAATCTGTTCTATATAAGAGCTCCCATTAAGGCAGCATCCAAATCTCTTCTATATAAGAGCTCCCATTAAGGTAGCATCCAAATCTCTTCTATGTAAGAGCTCCCATTAAGGCAGCATCCAAATCTTTTCTATGTAAGAGCTCCCATTAAGGCAGCATCCAAATCTGTTCTATGTAAGAGCTCCCATTAAGGCAGCATCCAAATCTGTTCTATGTAAGAGCTCACATTAAGACAGCATCTAAATCTGTTCTATGTAAGAGCTCCCATTAAGGCAGCATCCAAATCTATTCTATGTAAGAGCTCACATTAAGGCAGCATCCAAATCTGTTCTATGTAAGAGCTCACATTAAGGCAGCATTCAAATCTGTTCTATGTAAGAGCTCCCATTAAGGCAGCATCCAAATCTGTTCTATGTAAGAGTTCCCATTAAGGCAGCATCCAAATCTTTTCTATGTAAGAGCTCCCATTAAGGCAGCATCCAAATCTGTTCTATGTAAGAGTTCCCATTAAGGCAGCATCCAAATCTGTTCTATGTAAGAGCTCCCATTAAGGTAGCATCCAAATCTGTTCTATGTAAGAGTTCCCATTAAGGCAGCATCCAAATCTGTTCTATGTAAGAGCTCCCATTAAGGCAGCATCCAAATCTGTTCTATGTAAGAGCTCCCATTAAGGCAGCATCCAAATCTTTTCTATGTAAGAACTCCCATTAAGGCAGCATCCAAATCTTTTCTATGTACTATATAATAGCTCCCATTAAGGCGGCATCCAAATCTGTTCTATATAAGAGCTCCCATTAAGGTAGCATCCAAATCTGTTCTATGTAAGAGTTCCCATTAAGGCAGCATCCAAATCTGTTCTACGTAGGAGCTCACATTAATTAAGGCAGCATTCAAACTTATATATAATAAGCATTCACATTAAGAAAGAACTCAAACTTGTATTATAACAAGCACCCACCTTAAGGCAGTGTCCAAACTTGTCTCTAGCGCCAAGAAAGTCTCCCAGATGTAGACAAGCAAATCCCATAGCTGACCACACACCTGCAGGGTCAATCCCACACTTCGTGGACACCTCCATAGCAAGTGCCAACCGCTCATCCGCAATCAGTTTGTCTCGAAGGCGTCTACAGAAAATAAGGAATGCATTAAAAATAGTTCTAATCTTGCAATCTCTGTGATTGTTTAAGGGCTGAACATATAATTTGGTTACCAAAACAAAAATATGTTGAAATAAATTATGTATACTACAAATGGGATTTCTCAGAAGAATGTTGAAAGTTCCCTGGACAGCTAAAAAGACCAATGTGGAAGTTCTCAAAGAGGCCAACACAAAAAGGCAGCTCATAAAAAAAACATCAGAAAGAAACAATCAACATTTTTCGGGCACATCATGAGAAGAGGAAAGTTGAAATACTTGGTTACAACTGGCAAAATACATGGAAAGAGAGATCGCTAATGACAAAGAGAAATATCACTAGATAGCTTGGTGTCATGGCATGGAAAACAGTCTACAACAGAATCTGATACGATGCACTGTGGATAGATGATTGTACAAGGATATGATCGCCTACACCAACCAGTATGGCACATGATGATGATGATACCACAATTATTATCTATTTACTTATAAACACACATAATAATTAATTAGAAACAAAAATAATTTCACTATATTTTAATCTAAGATGTATCAAATTTACTCTACTGATTAAAGAATTATTATTATTAGTTAGCAGTTGGTTATTTACACATATTATGAGATGTGTTCAAATGAAACCCGCCTGAGCTATGTTAAGTGGACATAAGTAGGAGGTATGATGATGTCACATCTGACATAATAAGTATACATCATGTGCAATTGTGAACATGTTCATTATTCATGTAGTAGTCTTTGGTCTTGCTGCAGACCATTGGAAAAATGGCTGGTGTGATACAGAATCTGTCCAAGGTCGATCAGCAAGTGGTGATTCAGCATGGGGTAAAGTTTGAACCACCTGCTGCATTATGAAGAGGAGAGTGATGTATTTCTGTTGCGCATAGTGGCAGGAAATGAGATATGGTGGTACCACTTTGAGCCGTGCAGCAAAATGGCGAGCATGCAAATGAACTATCCTGGATCACCAAAATCAAAAAAATACAAGTCATAGGTTTCCACTAGTAAGGGAACAGGCAAATAATTGCAGTGCTGTAGCAAAGCTGGTAGCAGGAGCAAGTATACTAGGGGGTAGCGAACACTCCTACAAGGTATGGTGACAGCTTTACAAAAAAGGGACACAACAAAGCACTGACATTTCGACCAACATGCGGACTTCCTAAAAAAATGCGAACAACATAAATGAACTAAAGTAAACTCAACTACATCTAGGATGAGAGGAACAGGTAAAACAAGAAGAAATAAACAGAGGGATAAGAGATGAAATGATGGAACGAAAGGGAGATGTACTAAATGTCAGAGGATAAAAATAGATAAAATGTGAAAATTAGTAAGCTAAAATATATATAAAATTAAAGCAAGACTTAATTGAGGCATGATCCAAATGCTTCCAGCGTTTAGATGACTGTGAGTCAAATGGAACTTAGAGGGGGGGGGGGGGGGGGGAATCTGTCACATGATTAGATAAGGACTCGGATGAGATTCCATGGTGGTAGAATGAGGTGTGAGAGGCAATCAAACATGACAAATGGTAATCACTAGAGATAGGGAAGTGTATATTTGGAGTGAAAACCTGCAAGGAGTGAATTTTCTTCTTCCATCTCATCTTTTAATATATGTTTTGTGTGGTACAGAATTTCCAATATTAGGAAGAAACAATCATCATTTTTTGGCCATGTAATGAGAAGAGAACAACTGGAAAAATTTAGGGATGAAGAGATAGAGGGAAGCAAAGAGAAAAATAACAGACAGCTTATGAGAATGGCTTGGCGGAAGGTCAACAACAATAATGATAAATAGCTGCCGAGATCGAAAGTTGTGGAGAGACATGATCACCTACGCCAGCAGGCCAGGTATTTGATGATGATGATGATGATGGTACAGAATCTTATGGCATTCTTTCCAGATGAGCAAACCATTTGTGTGTGTCTCTGTATATAATTTAGAATTGATCCAATACCCAATCTCTCTCGTACAATAACATTTCTAATTCTATCTCTTCTGGTCGCTCCAAGTCTTTCTCTAACATCTAATCTCTGTGTTGACTAGCTTTCTTTTATGTTTATTTATGTCCAACTATGTTGTGACACTGATAGCATAAGGTGAGATTGAATATACTCTGTATATGTTTCTTTGTGATAATATGTACTGACTTGTGTTGAAGTATAGGGGCTGGCTGTTCCAATACTAGGTATGCCTTATTGCTTGTCTAATAATACAAAACAGCATTTACATTTATCTAATTTTAGCATGAGATTCAAACCCAATGAAATGACACATCACCTTCATCTAAAATTTGTTTAAATTCACACATTTTAGAATGTAATGAAATATGTACTTTACAGGAACTGTAGCCAGGAGATGTAGGGCTGTAAGGAAATAGATGTAGTATAGGGTAAAGAGAATGGGAGAACCATTGTAGGTAGTGTGAAATTTGAGAACCGCCGTGAGTTGAGAGAGTGGCCTGGGGGTGATATTGTTGAGTGAAGATTGTAAGAATCTTGTGCAATAAGTGAATGATGAGAAACTCTAGAGTGAGTTGTCTTAAGATGACTGAGTGATGACGTAGGTGATTTGTGATTGGTTGGAATACGAGTTACTTAAACAGCTGGAGAGATGGAAAGACAAGTTCCTGCTTAGGCTAGTTTGGTTGGTAGAAGTTTCAGTTTAGGTGGTAGAGAGAAAAGATAGATAGAGCTAGTTAGGAGGCGGCCGTGCTGCTAGGCACCAGTTCGCTCAGTGGTTACAGAGCAAAACGCTCTTTCTTAAATAAGAGTTTAGGTGGAGATTCCAACACAGATATAGATCAGGTGTGAGTTAGAGAAAGTCTAGATAAAGTCACCTGTAAGTGTAGGGCGATAGTAAGCCAAAACTTTGTTAGACCTACTGGATAAGACTGGAGTGGGTAGTCAGACCGCCCATCACATGTAAATAGCTTGTTATACTCAGCACCTTGTAAATAAATCCAGTGATCTATTGTGTTATTCATGACTTGTGTGACTTCAATTGTGTATGGCTGTGTCACAGATTGTTCTAGTTGGCCAACTGGACCAATCAACACAACGTGGAGTAAGAAATACCACCACCACCAACGCCAGATCAACACAACACGAAGTACAAACATTCTGAGGGCTATAAACACATGCAGTCTATACGACCAGGTGAAGAGCTAAGTGTCGGATCGCTCTGAACCTAATTATGGTGGAAGAAGCGAAGAAAGATCAGAAGGCGTTCAGCTGAGTCGAGGTGACCACAGTCACTCAGTGTGTACGGGAAGAGAGCGCTGAGTGAACGAGACACCAATGGTCCTGTTCCTAGTGTTACAGGGTCAAGTAGTATCAAGGTTTTCTCAGTAATACTTGTAGCAGATCAACACGGCGAGTGAGTAGTGTGGTAGGGACATTGAGTCACTCTCACAATCATTAAGAACCACGAGATAGCAATGAGCGACTACGGGCACCATCAAGCAGTTTACAAGCGAGCACGTAGTTAAACGACGGGTGCTCGCAACATTAGGTAAATTTATTTTCAGAACGAATACAGGAAGAAGGGAGAGTGTGTGGTCAAATTGGTGACGTGTCGTGTTCCAAATCAGGAGAAGAGACGTTTGAACCAGGGCAGGGTCAGAAATGTTTTCTACTGGGAGTGAAAAAAAAACTCAGACCCACGCACTGCTTGGTGATTGCAATGGATAAGTAGTGTCCTATATTCTCCAGTCCTGCAATTCTTTTGAGCCTCCATGGCTGAGTGGTTAGTACACTTGATTCCTGATCAAAAGGATCCGGGTCAAATTCTCAGAAGTGGCTGATTTTTTTCAGACCAACAAGGCTCTAGGTTCACCCAACCTCTAAAACTGGGTACTGGATAATTTTCACCACATCCACATAATCCAATCTTTAAAACTGGGTACTGGATAATTTTCATCACATCCGCATCATCCAATCTCTAAAACTGGGTACTGGATAATTTTCACCACATCCGCATCATCCAATCTCCAAAACTGGGTACTGAATAATTTTCATCACATCCACATAATCCAAAAATGTGCAGTGGTCATGGAAAAATGTGGCCAGTAACACCATATTCCCCATACACTAGGCAAAGCTTCAAGGGGGCCTTTACAATACTTACCTATAAATAACCCCCCCCCATGGGATAATGCCATAAAGAGAGAGGATCAAGGACAAATTAAAAGATGACTGTAGATAGATTGAGGACTAGATTTGGGACACTTGGAAAATGACAGCCACAGATAATATAAAGTAGAGGAACTTTGTTATTATAATATATATATGTAATGGTGTGATATAGCCCATCAGTTAGAACTGTGAAAGTGAGGAGAAGCAATACCTGACAGTGTCCTGTTTGGTGAGCTCCTTAATGGTTGGCAGGTCCTGATAATTGGCCTTGACCATGATATCAAGCAGGTCAACACGGCCAAGGTAAAGGTCACACAACTCCGTCATTCCTGTGTTTCCCGTGTGCAGGAAGTCCAGCTTTGCTTGGAACAGAAGCTGCTTCATGACACTTGCGAGAGAAGATGGAGGATTGGTGAATGAAGTGATTGTGAAATTATATGGTGCATAATTGTGAGATTGTATGGTGCATGATTGTGAGACTATGGTGGATTATGGTACACAATTGTGAGACTGGTGGATTATGGTACACAATTGTGAGACTATGGTGGATTATGGTACACGATTGTGAGACTATGGTGGATTATGGTGCATGATTGTGAGACTATAGTGGATTATGGTACACGATTGTGAGACTATGGTGGATTATGGTACACGATTGTGAGACTATGGTGGATTATGGTGCATGATTATGAGACTATGGTGGATTATGGTACACGATTGTGAGACTATGGTGGATTATGGTGCATGATTGTGAGACTATGGTGGATTATGGTACATGATTATGAGACTGGTGGATTATGGTACACGATTGTGAGACTATGGTGGATTATGGTACACGATTGTGAGACTATGGTGGATTATGGTACACGATTGTGAGACTATGGTGGATTATGGTACACGATTGTGAGACTATGGTGGATTATGGTGCATGATTATGAGACTGGTGGATTATGGTACATGATTGTGAGACTGGTGGATTATGGTACATGATTGTGAGACTGGTGGATTATGGTACATGATTGTGAGACTGGTGGATTATGGTACATGATTGTGAGACTATGGTGGATTATGGTGCATGATTATAAGACTGGTGGATTATAGTGCATGATTATGAGACTGGTGGATTATGGTACATGATTGTGAGACTATGGTGGATCATGGTGCATGATTGTGAGACTATGGTGGATTATGGTGCATGATTATGAGACTGGTGGATTATGGTGCATGATTGTGAGACTGGTGGATTATGGCACATGATGTGAGACTGGTGGATTATGGTGCATGATTGTGAGACTGGTGGATTATATAACATGATTGTGAGACTATGGTGGATTATGGTGCATGATTATGAGACTGGTGGATTATGGTATATGATTATGAGACTGGTGGATTATGGTACATGATTGTGAGACTATGGTGGATTATGGTACATGATTGTGAGATTAGGGTGCATTATTCTGGTACATAATAGCAAAAAGACAGAAATAAGGGTAGCAACAAAGAAAAAGACATCACAGCAATGCACAATAAAGACAAGTGGAACAATATTAAAGCAGGTAAATGAATGTAAAAATCTGGTGACAATGTTAACCTCAGATGGTAGATGTACAACAGAGGTGAGATGCAGAATGGCTAAACATGAATATACTTTTTTTTTAATAGTAAAGATGATATTATTTATAAATGGGAAAGATAATGATACTTTTTTATAAATGGGAAAGATAATGATACTTTTTATAAATGGGAAAGATAATTATACTTTTTATAAATTGGAAAATAATGATACTTTTTATAAATGGGAAAGATAATGATACTTGTTGTAAATGATAACATAAATATATTTCTTTAACGATAAACATAATTATATTTCTTATTAATGTTAAACATAAATATATTTCTTATTAATGATAAACATAAATATATTTCTTATTAATGATAAACATAATTATATTTCTTATTAATGTTAAACATAAATATATTTCTTATTAATGATAAACATAAATATATTTTTGATGAATAATAAAAAGATTATGTTCTTGATGGATGTAAAAACATGAGTGTGTGCACTAACCGCAAAGGCTCTGTGAAGCATGTTGAAGAGCTTTATTTTAACTTGACACTATGAAGAACAAGATGATAGAGCATCAACAGAGATATGCTTGAGGCTCAAGATTCTGTGAGGGATTAGCAGTGTGTAGTGGATAAAAAAAATAGCTCTTTGAAACAGACAATTAAAAATATAGCTATTTGAAACAGACAATTAAAAAAATAACTCTTTGAAACAGACTATTAAAAAAATAGCTCTTTGAAACAGACTATTAAGAAAATTGCTCTTTGAAACAGACTATTAAAAAATAGCTCTTTGAAACAGACAATTAAAAAAATAGCTCTTTGAAACAGACTATTAAAAAAATAGCTCTTTGAAACAGACTATTAAGAAAATAGCTCTTTGAAACAGACAATTAAAAAAATAGCTCTTTTAAACAGACTATTAAAAAAATAGCTCTTTGAAACAGACAATTAAAAAAATAGCTCTTTTAAACAGACTATTAAAAAAATAGCTCTTTGAAACAGACTATTAAGAAAATAGCTCTTTGAAACAGACTATTAACTCTTTCCGTACGATCCGCCGTATGATGCGCCAAATCCATTTCAATTGCGTACGATCAGCCGTATAGTGCGCCAAACATAATTTGTTTCGTGTAAACCGTCAACAAACTGTATTCCTATATTTTAGATTGACTATTTTATATAGTTTCCTTCACTGGAGAGTTCCTTCCTTCTTTCCCATGAGGTTCAAGTGGAAAGATGTACTCTAACGTGTGATTTTTCCATTTGGAATTAGTGTTATCGTAAAAAAAATTGTAAACAAAAATCAGCTGATCGAAATGGCTTCCAGTAGCAGTGATTGTAATGCTAAAAGTCAGTTGATGACGGCTGATGAAGCTTGTCAATTAATTTTTCTTGATGATTCTGATGATAGTTCAGAGATTGTAAGTGTTGATAACAACAATGGTGATGACAGTGATCCAGAAAACACAATTAGAACAAGACAAATAAAATTTGTGGGGCATGTTAAAAGACACAACAGCCTAATAAAAGTATTATTGGAAGGGAAAATACAAGGTAGCAGAGGCAGACCAAGACTAACATGGGTGAGTAACATCAAAAGATGGACAAGTCAGCCTATGACAAACTGCACCATGAAAGCAAGAGATGGAATGGAATGGCGCTCCATGGTAGCCAACCTTCGATGCGGAGACGGCACTCAATGATGATGAAGATAATGAAACTAGCAACAATTTGGGACTGACCTGATAAGAAGGCTGTAGTCAATCTCTGGGTTAGGAACACCAGGTGAGATAGGAACCAGGTAAGTGGATAGCTTGTCACACATGGACAGAATCAGCTTGCCTGCCTCCCCCCTGGAGCTGTGTTGCTTAAGGAGTGAGATACAGAGAGATACACTTGGTGCCTGGAGAAGAAATCAATCATCACATGATTAATCTTATTCTTATCTTCACTTCCTTTATTATACTATTGAAAGTTGAGGAAGATTGAAAATAAATTATATAAAAATATAGCTACTATAACACTTAATTACGATATCTATCCATGGGTCACGTTTTTACAAGACCTTTGTAAAAATTGAGTTATTAGTGGATCATTATCATTGCACTCCGAACATGTACATATGTGCTCAGATCCCTCCTCAGCAAGTCTCGCAGTGTCCAGCGACTGACAACTCCAGTTCTGTGTTGGTTAATTAGTCTTCTTATACGCCCACTAAGTTTCTCGTTTCTGGCTTTGCCCGTCTTAACTCCCATCTCTTTCATCCGAAGGAGTGACGTGTGTGTGACTCATGGTTGTCGAAGTCCTGTGTCCTTCCCACTTCCCAGAGGACATTGATGATGTCCACCCGATCCATTGATTGACCGTCCTCAACAATAGTGCAGCTAGCCAACCTGTCCACTCTTTCATTTCATTAATTGTAAAAATTTTCACCAATTAATTGTTACATTTGGAGTTATAGAAGTTAGTTATATAGAATATAGTATTTTCTTTGAGCTTTTGTTACAAAGCTGCGTGTTTTACACAAGGAGAGACATGCTAATTTGATGTGGTCATCTTTTAAAGTGGCCACTATTTTGGGAAAGATTGTTAATTACCATATTTAAATAATTGACAACACTTGCTGGTTAAGGAACCATGTTTAAAGCATAGACAACACTGGCTGGTTAAGGAACCATATTTAAAGCATAAACAACACTTGCTGGTTAAGGAACCATATTTAAAGCATGACAATGCTGGCTGGTTAAGGAACCATATTTAAAGCATAGACAACACTGGCTGGTTAAGGAACCATATTTAAAGTATAGACAACGATTTCTGGTTATGGCACCAGGCTTAATGCATGACAATGAGTAATGGTGATCCAAAGGTCAGCTGTGAATGAAAGAGAAGTCAAAGTGAAACCATCCCATCTAATAAAAAGTGAAATAAATACTCACAACATAACAGCTAACATACATGATTACAAACTCAGTTACTATGAATGAGACTGTTTACATATATCACAAAAAAAGAACACACCTGCTCGTAGTAAAACTCAGAGCGTACTTGATCACTGTAGGCTACGTCAGAGCGGAGCTTCCAGCTCTGGTTGACATGATGAATGACAGTTATTGACTGCTTCAACCTATCAGGACCCAGAATCTTTGGCAAGACAGGAGAATTACTTGGACTCAGACTTGTGCCTGTTAGTTGCTCTTTGATTTTTCGGCTGTAAATCTCGTGCTCATCTTGTGATTTATAGTCGCTGGAAATAAATTTATATTAAAATATTATTATATTAACAAATAAAAGTTATATTTATATAAATTTGTCAAAAAGCAGTACCAGACACTAATCTTCTCCTACATTATTTCTGATGGAAAGTGGTTGAATTGATGAAGAACATGTGATTTTCCAGATACAGGATCGATCAGGGCAACATCAGAAAGTCTTTTTACCATCTTCTTCTTTCCTTCCTCATTTACCTTTCAGCGTTGAGAGGAGATATAATTTGCAGTATTTTACTCCTTCCGTTCACCTCTACTGCAGTTATGTTTCCTAGTATTTCTAATATTCCGTCAATCCATCTTTTTCGTGGTCGTCACTTGGGTCTGGCGTTCTAGCAAAATTTGTTGAAGATTCGTTGTGTAATGTTTTTATTTGTCTGCCTTATTGCGTGGCCAAACCATTTTATCTGTTGTTTAGTTTTTCTATGGAGGGTGAAATTAAAACTGATCCAAACACCTCAAGACAACTGCACTGGGCATGCAATCTTTATTCTCTCACCTTAGAGGACCGACCCCCACACCATTCACAGCGTACCATAGAAATGAGATGAATTATGAAGAT
The DNA here is from genome assembly GCA_032433765.1 of Megaustenia siamemsis. Taxonomy (NCBI): domain Eukaryota; kingdom Metazoa; phylum Mollusca; class Gastropoda; order Stylommatophora; family Ariophantidae; genus Megaustenia; species Megaustenia siamemsis. The sequence continues at coordinate 13,627,243 of JAVIAB010000050.1, read as the reverse complement.
GATAGATGAGAGCTGGTCACTCTAAACAGCCCTTGCCTCTTTCTTGTACAAAGGTACATGTATTCCTCAGGTGTTCTGTTAGTAAGAAGAGTGTGTTGTCAATGGCTGGATTAGATAGCAAGTGTGGAGTAACTGGCAATTCACCATTTCCATAAGGTAGTTGAGGCCTAAAAAATAAATTGATATGCATGACAATCTTCTGGCCACCATGAAGAAAAACCCCCAAAATTGGTAGGCTACAAAACATATTCAATTCTTCATGTTTGACTAGATCTCATACAGGGGTGCAAAGGCACTGACAAAACGTGGTTTGTAAACAAATGTACAAACCAATATTCAATTAATAAAAATTAAGTTATCAAAGGTCACAAGACTTAACTCTTTCAGTACATCAGGGTTTTATCAATGCAATAGAAGTGATTTCAGGCTCAGAGGGTTTTATCAATGCAATGGAAGTGATTTCAGGCTCAATATTTGTAATGGTTTTAAATATGAACCTACATGTTTATTTTTATCTATTACATAACATACTGTACATGAATTTAACATTCATTTATAATTGAACAAAGAATTAGATTTCACCAATATCAAGTTGATACAAGACATGTAAAAAGAATACGGTTTGATGAGGGTTTACACGAATCAAATTGACAGTGACATACTCTGCGGTTAAATGTATGTGACTGAAATTGGCATGACTTACAGTGCATCAAAAAAACATACGGAAAGAGTTAAGACTGACCATGACCTGAACTAACCTGGAACTGTTTGTCTGTTCATAACACTCATCACACGCACGTGCCAACACACCCATTATCATCAGTTGTTTAGTTGAGCACGCAGCACACACAACACGGCCACAGCGTCGACAATGATGTCGTCTGTTAAACTTAACAGAAAAACATTTTTTAAAATCGTCTTAACTTAAAGGTCTAAAAAAAGGTTTATTCATTCCACCTACAAGTGGATATCAAAGTTGAAGGAATAGACCTGGAGACATTCAGACCTACAACTGCCTTGGACATACTATAACCAGTGATGGTTATGTAAAACTGAAATAAACAAAAAGAATAGAAATGGCAAAAAGTAATTTTAATGCCATGAAAAATATACTAACATCAAAACAAATAACACCAGAGCTAAAACTAAGAATAGCAAAATGTTATATCTTCTCAACATTCCTGTATGGTGCAAAAAAATAGACATTAGACAAGAAAACAGAACAGAAAATTGAAGCCTTTGAAATATGCATTTATAGAAGAATAGAAACAGATGGAGGGAAAGAAAAGATAACAAACAATGAAGTCTTAAAACAACTAAAAATGAAAAGAGAACTACTAAACACAATTCCAAAAGATAAAATGAGATTTTTGGAGCATTCTAAAAGACACAGTGACCTACTAAAAGTAATTTTGGAAGGGAAAATACAAGAGGCAGAGGCAGACCAAGATTAACATGGATGAGTAACATCAAAAGATGGACAAGTCAGCTATGACAATCTGCACCATCAAAGTAAGAGACAGAACAGAATGTTGCTCCATGTTAGCCAACCTTCAATGCGGAGAAGGCGCTCAATGATGAAGATGAAAATTAAAAGAAATACAATTTGTATAGCTAATTTAAACAGAAATACATTTGTGTTTGATGAAACTTAAAAAGCATAGTCTACCTTAATGTGATTAAGAAGCTTGCCTACCAGAACAAGAACCTATATTGAAGCACACTGCAAGCCTGTGTGACAGTTCGCAGTAACGGAAGGATAATGATTATTAAGCTTCAATAAAACACCACCCTTTTTGAGCTAATTTTAAAAGAATTACAATTCGTAAATGACAAGACTTCAAAGAAATATTATTTATTTGAACTAATTTGAAAAGAATTGCAAACTGGATATGACCATACTTGAAAAAAAATACTGTGTGTACAATGGAATGAATTCAAGACTAATATTAAAATAAGAGAAATGGCCATGCAACCAAAGATCTCATCTACAATTAAGGAAAGAAGATGGACATATGTTGAACATGTGTTGAGAAGAGACAACAAGAGAATTCCAAAACAGGCTTTTCTATGGGAAACGTCAGGATACAGAAAAAGAGGAAGACCTACAGAGACACTATAATAAGAACACTTACAAGCGAAGCAAAGTTGGCAGGTATACACTCATTAGATAAGATCAAACATCTCCCTCAGAATAGAGATGGGTGGTGAAAAACACTACAAACCCTAAACGACGTCTAACAGCGTGGGAAGAATGAAGAATTAAGAAGAATCAAGAATACTTGAAAAAAAAACATGAAGAAACAAATTAATTAAAGTAAACCATGACTTAAAATTCAGTAACAAATAAATCAAATTGAAATTTAAAATATTTTTAGCAATTAAACTGACAAAGTTAATTTAGGATAATTAATTTTTGCAATAGATATAAATGAGATTTGAAATAATCATTCATAAACCAACAACCGCTGAATAGTGTGTAATGGACAAAGAAATGAACATCTGATGTAGAATGGTGAACCAAATATAAGGAAAATTATTATTTATTAATTAGCACCTCTGCCACAACAAAAAAACTGTTCATATAGCAGCACAAAGAAATATCTCAACCATACGGTTTTCATCAGAAACATATGTTACTGTGTCATTGATGGTCACTAAGAAAATCAGAGTACAATTTACATAGACATGCATGCTACCTCAGTAATTCAAAGTGTATGCACAAGAAGATGAAAACTGGCTGGCTCAATGGAAGTGGTTAGAGTCTCTGGTAAGGTCTAGTCTGCAAAAGTCTGCTTCATTTTTATGATGCCAAGTCATGCAGGCGTAAGAGGTAATGAGTGTGCTGTAAGGCTTTGGTTAATGTGGAGTGCAGAGGAGCAATGGACTCTGCATTTTGAATGCTGGACAAAAGATGGACTCAACAAAAAAAAAAAGGTTGCAAATCTGCAACCATGAACATTATGTCACAGTGAGAGTTGAAAGTTCCCTGGACAGCTAAAGAGACCAATGAGGAAATTCTCAAAGAGGCCAACATAAAAAGGGAGCTCCTAAGAAATATCAGAAAGAAACAATCAACAATATAATATTTTTTGGACAAATCATGACAAGAGGAATGTTGGAATACTTGGTTACAACTGGCAAAATACATGGCGTGTACATTCCAAAGGAACTGAACTCAAATGAGATTACGCAGTTCAGACCAATCTCCCTGCTGAATGTGGAAGGGAAAGTATTCTTCTCTGTAATGGCAAAGAGACTCACCTCGTACCTCGTGGAGAACGGGTACATAGATACTGCCATACAGAAGGGAGGAGTCCCTGGTGTCCCCGGATGCTTGGAGCATGCGACAATGATATGGGACGCGATACAGAGAGCAAAAACCGAGAAGCTAGATCTAGACGTCATATGGCTAGATCTTGCAAACGCATATGGATCAGTCCCACATCAGATGATTTGGCAGGCTCTCCGAATGTACCATGTACCCCAGAGTGTGACCGCCATGCTCAGACTGTATTTTACAGGCTTCACTGTGCGTTTCTCCACACAGGAATACATGACCGACTGGATAGAATTGCAAGTCGGCATTGCGATGGGATGTACAATTTCGCCCATACTCTTCGTGATGGCGATGCAGATAATATTGAGAGCAGCAGAAGGAGTTGGAAAACGACCAGACTTGGGAGGTGGATACCACATGCCACCACTTAGAGCATTTATGGATGACACCACCGTCCTAGCATCAGAAGAGAGCCACGCCCGCAGGATGCTTGAACGCCTGGACAAACTCATCGTGTGGTGCCGGATGAGCTTCAAACCAAAGAAGTCACGAAGCCTATCCATCAGACGAGGGAAGACCAAGCAAGTTACATTCAATGTGGCGAAACAGAGGATTCCAACCGTCTGCGAGGAGCCAATAAAGAGCCTTGGCAGAGTGTATGACGCCTCATTGAAAGACACGAAAGCAGTTCAGAGAGTAAGAGAGATGGCAGAGCAAGGGCTACATATCATCGACCGGAGTAGACTTTTAGGAAAGTTTAAGATCTGGTGCCTCCAGTTTATGTTGATACCCAAACTGCTATGGCCTCTTCTGATATATGAGATCAGCTCAAGTACGGTGGAAGCGATGGAGAGCAAGATTAGCAAGTACACGCGGAAATGGCTGGGAGTACCACCGGGACTGACGGATGTTGCGCTGTACTGCAAGAAAGCCAAGCTGGTCCTTCCGTTCAAGTCAGTCCTAGAGGAATATAAAGCCGGCAAGGCCAGACTGGCAGTTATGCTGCAAAGCTCATCAGACGAAACTGTCCGAACAGTGGAACCCACAGTGAAGACCGGTCGGAAGTGGCAGGCGTGTGCAGCAGTACGCGAAGCACGTGAGAGTCTCCAGCTAAAGGAAGTAATGGGCTACACGCAGACCAACAGGCGTGGATTTGGTCATGGAGACATCCAATGGTGGTCAAAGGCATCAAATAGACAACGAAGGGACATGATAGTCAGGGAGATAAGAGATGTCGAGGAGAACAAGCGTGTACAAAAGGCAGCACAACAAGTGCAGCAAGGCCAATGGACCACATGGGAGATGGCTTTGCAGAGGACACTAACATGGAATGACATGTGGCATATGGCACCGCTGCGGCTCAGCTACATAGTCAGATCTATGTATGACCTTCTACCATCAGCCTGCAACCTTGTGAAGTGGGGGAAGACAGATGACAATCGATGTCCTCTTTGCGGAGGAAGACAGACGATGGAACATGTTCTTTCCTCGTGCAAGACAGCACTAGGCCAAGGGCGGTACACATGGCGACACAACAGAGTGCTGCATGAACTGGCTGCCACCGTGGATGGGGCACGGATGAAGGCCAACAATAAAGTTCGACCAGCTACGACTAACACCTACTTTTTGAGAGCGGGACAGGCTGCACGCCCCAAGCAGAACCACTGGAACGACTTCACTATCCTGGACATAGCTAACGATTGGGAGATGGCGGTTGACCTCCCAGGGCGAGGGAAGTACCCAGAGTGCATTAAGAGATCTAAAATGCGCCCAGACATTGCACTCTACACGTCAAATATGACCCATGTCATTTTAATAGAACTCACAGTGCCATTTGAATCCAGGATAGAGGAACAACATATATTCAAACTATCTAAATACAAGGATCTCGCCACCGAGCTGAGAAAGCAGGGAGTACAGAGTAGAGTGTTTTCGGTGGTGGTTAGTGCCAGAGGACTCACAACCCCATCCCTCTACGACCTCTTAAAAATGCTAGGAATTAAGGGAGGGATGCGGTCAAGAACAATGAAGACTATTGCTGAGTCAGCAGAAAGAGCGTCGTGCTGGCTGTGGCAGAATCGAGACAGACCAACAGTCAAATAATATTATGTCCAGACCAGACGGATCGGGCGACTATTTTACACCTTGACCACTTATTGCTCCCACGTAAGTCAACAGAGTAGGGAGAATTGAAGTAGGGCCCGAGACGAAGCGATAAGAGGTTACATAATCGACCGGAGGTGAGCATCAGACCAGATGCTTGGGGCAACTACCATACAAACAACAGTCCTAAACAACAAGAAGACCAGACAACTAGGCGTCAATCTTAACCAGCGGATGCCGATTTCCCACGAAAGTCAGACACTGACGGCCAAGTTATTTCAACTCAAAAGCGCAGTAACGCGCTAGGTTAAACCAAGAGCAGGTAAGGTATCTATTCTCGAGTGTGTTGCCTATTAAATGCAACTATTTTGTGCCGAACATGAAATGTAAACCTTAAGTTAGGTAATCTATTTTCGAGTGTTTTGTGTATTAAGTGATAGTTATTTTGTGCCGAACATAAGCTTAGTTTAGGTAAGCTATTTTAGAAAGTTTTGTGTATTACGTTTAGTTAGTTTGTGCCGAACATACGGTGTAAGCCTTAGAGGCAATGCGGCAGGAGGTCGACGCCTGGAAGTCATGACCCAGGCGGGCCCACCTCCCCTAGAGTGTCAAGAAGCTAAAGGGCCGAAACACTTGCTCGACGGGGGGTCTTCTTCTGATGATCAGATTGCCTCCTGCTGCAAAGCTCTGTACAAAGAGTTTCCTACTACTTTTATATGGTTAGTCCATTGACAGTCGGGACAAAGACCGGCGGACATCTGGAAAGACAGATGACACTGGGAAAGACCAGGACCAACGGCTGACCGGGCCGGCACCCCGCCAGCTGATAAACTACTAGCTATAAGAACGAAACCTAATAAATGCCCCCAAGATTCACCGAAAGGGGGGAGAATGATGAGTCACACAGCGATTCTACGGAGACGACAAGGACCGACCAACGGATTTTGATCCCAGAACAACGGCTGGAACACCAATGTAGCTGTGGTAGGAAATTCTCAACACAGAAGGGCATGAAAATACACAGAACGAAGAAGAGGTGTGGGAATACAGCATCAGTAGCTCAACAGCGCACTGTCTCGGCAGATAAGACGTCAGAAGATCTCAGTCAGGAGTCAATCCACAGAACTGAGAATATTCAAGTTGAGCTGTCTGATGATGAATTCGCTCACCTCTTGGACGGGAAGAGAGAGAAGATCAAGTTTCCTCCCGCCTGCAACACAGTAGTTTGGGAGAAGTTAGACAAGTCACTAGCAGAAGCCATAGACCACCACCTTAAACGGCTGAACTTGTCCCAGAAGCTTGAAAGCATAGGCGAAGTGGTCTATTATTATTGCGTCAAGGAGTTAGGCTTAGGCACGAAGGAAGTAAGGACGAGCACGAAACCACAAAAAAGCAGACGACAGAAACAAATAGAAGAGATTAGGAGGCAGAAAAACCATGCTAGGAAACAATTCAAGAAAGCTACAGAAGCAGAGAAGGAAGCACTGCATCAGGTATGGCAGCATCTAAAATCAAAACATAAGGCACTGGGTAGAGCAGAAAGATTGTATCGAAAAAGGAAAGCAACCAAGAGGGCCAGGGAAACGTTCTTCAAAGATCCGTTCAAGTTTGCAAAGGAGCAGAACCACCAAGATCTGGAACATTAAAAATCAGCAAGGAGGAGCTAGAGAAACATCTAAGAGAGACCTATTCGGACAGCCAGAGAGACGAACCGCTGAAGTCAATGACAGGAATCATGTGGCCGAGCGAACCGGGCACCCCATTCAATGATAGGCCGCCGACGTTAAAAGAAGTTATAGATGTTGTTCACAGAGCCCGCAACAACTCGGCCCCAGGTCCAAATGGCGTTCCATACCTGGTTTACAAAAGATGCCCAGAGGTACTGAAACGACTGCATCGGCTGCTCAGGAGTGCATGGAAGAGGCAGATTGTAAGCCAGGAGTGGAAAAAGGCCAATGGCGTGTACATTCCAAAGGAACTGAACTCAAATGAGATTACGCAGTTCAGACCAATCTCCCTGCTGAATGTGGAAGGGAAAGTATTCTTCTCTGTAATGGCAAAGAGACTCACCTCGTACCTCGTGGAGAACGGGTACATAGATACTGCCATACAGAAGGGAGGAGTCCCTGGTGTCCCCGGATGCTTGGAGCACGCGACAATGATATGGGACGCGATACAGAGAGCAAAAACCGAGAAGCTAGATCTAGACGTCATATGGCTAGATCTTGCAAACGCATATGGATCAGTCCCACATCAGATGATTTGGCAGGCTCTCCGAATGTACCATGTACCCCAGAGTGTGACCGCCATGCTCAGACTGTATTTTACAGGCTTCACTGTGCGTTTCTCCACACAGGAATACATGACCGACTGGATAGAATTGCAAGTCGGCATTGCGATGGGATGTACAATTTCGCCCATACTCTTCGTGATGGCGATGCAGATAATATTGAGAGCAGCAGAAGGAGTTGGAAAACGACCAGACTTGGGAGGTGGATACCACATGCCACCACTTAGAGCATTTATGGATGACACCACCGTCCTAGCATCAGAAGAGAGCCACGCCCGCAGGATGCTTGAACGCCTGGACAAACTCATCGTGTGGTGCCGGATGAGCTTCAAACCAAAGAAGTCACGAAGCCTATCCATCAGACGAGGGAAGACCAAGCAAGTTACATTCAATGTGGCGAAACAGAGGATTCCAACCGTCTGCGAGGAGCCAATAAAGAGCCTTGGCAGAGTGTATGACGCCTCATTGAAAGACACGAAAGCAGTTCAGAGAGTAAGAGAGATGGCAGAGCAAGGGCTACATATCATCGACCGGAGTAGACTTTTAGGAAAGTTTAAGATCTGGTGCCTCCAGTTTATGTTGATACCCAAACTGCTATGGCCTCTTCTGATATATGAGATCAGCTCAAGTACGGTGGAAGCGATGGAGAGCAAGATTAGCAAGTACACGCGGAAATGGCTGGGAGTACCACCGGGACTGATGGATGTTGCGCTGTACTGCAAGAAAGCCAAGCTGGTCCTTCCGTTCAAGTCAGTCCTAGAGGAATATAAAGCCGGCAAGGCCAGACTGGCAGTTATGCTGCAAAGCTCGTCAGACGAAACTGTCCGAACAGTGGAACCCACAGTGAAGACCGGTCGGAAGTGGCAGGCGTGTGCAGCAGTACGCGAAGCACGTGAGAGTCTCCAGCTAAAGGAAGTAATGGGCTACACGCAGACCAACAGGCGTGGATTTGGTCATGGAGACATCCAATGGTGGTCAAAGGCATCAAATAGACAACGAAGGGACATGATAGTCAGGGAGATAAGAGATGTCGAGGAGAACAAGCGTGTACAAAAGGCAGCACAACAAGTGCAGCAAGGCCAATGGACCACATGGGAGATGGCTTTGCAGAGGACACTAACATGGAATGACATGTGGCATATGGCACCGCTGCGGCTCAGCTACATAGTCAGATCTATGTATGACCTTCTACCATCAGCCTGCAACCTTGTGAAGTGGGGGAAGACAGATGACAATCGATGTCCTCTTTGCGGAGGAAGACAGACGATGGAACATGTTCTTTCCTCGTGCAAGACAGCACTAGGCCAAGGGCGGTACACATGGCGACACAACAGAGTGCTGCATGAACTGGCTGCCACCGTGGATGGGGCACGGATGAAGGCCAACAATAAAGTTCGACCAGCTACGACTAACACCTACTTTTTGAGAGCGGGACAGGCTGCACGCCCCAAGCAGAACCACTGGAACGACTTCACTATCCTGGACATAGCTAACGATTGGGAGATGGCGGTTGACCTCCCAGGGCGAGGGAAGTACCCAGAGTGCATTAAGAGATCTAAAATGCGCCCAGACATTGCACTCTACACGTCAAATATGACCCATGTCATTTTAATAGAACTCACAGTGCCATTTGAATCCAGGATAGAGGAACAACATATATTCAAACTATCTAAATACAAGGATCTCGCCACCGAGCTGAGAAAGCAGGGAGTACAGAGTAGAGTGTTTTCGGTGGTGGTTAGTGCCAGAGGACTCACAACCCCATCCCTCTACGACCTCTTAAAAATGCTAGGAATTAAGGGAGGGATGCGGTCAAGAACAATGAAGACTATTGCTGAGTCAGCAGAAAGAGCGTCGTGCTGGCTGTGGCAGAATCGAGACAGACCAACAGTCAAATAATATTATGTCCAGACCAGACGGATCGGGCGACTATTTTACACCTTGACCACTTATTGCTCCCACGTAAGTCAACAGAGTAGGGAGAATTGAAGTAGGGCCCGAGACGAAGCGATAAGAGGTTACATAATCGACCGGAGGTGAGCATCAGACCAGATGCTTGGGGCAACTACCATACAAACAACAGTCCTAAACAACAAGAAGACCAGACAACTAGGCGTCAATCTTAACCAGCGGATGCCGATTTCCCACGAAAGTCAGACACTGACGGCCAAGTTATTTCAACTCAAAAGCGCAGTAACGCGCTAGGTTAAACCAAGAGCAGGTAAGGTATCTATTCTCGAGTGTGTTGCCTATTAAATGCAACTATTTTGTGCCGAACATGAAATGTAAACCTTAAGTTAGGTAATCTATTTTCGAGTGTTTTGTGTATTAAGTGATAGTTATTTTGTGCCGAACATAAGCTTAGTTTAGGTAAGCTATTTTAGAAAGTTTTGTGTATTACGTTTAGTTAGTTTGTGCCGAACATACGGTGTAAGCCTTAGAGGCAATGCGGCAGGAGGTCGACGCCTGGAAGTCATGACCCAGGCGGGCCCACCTCCCCTAGAGTGTCAAGAAGCTAAAGGGCCGAAACACTTGCTCGACGGGGGGTCTTCTTCTGATGATCAGATTGCCTCCTGCTGCGAAGCTCTGTACAAAGAGTTTCCTACTACTACATGGAAAGAGAGATCGCTAATGACAAAGATAAATATCACTAGATAGCTTGGTGTCATGGCATGGAAAACAGTCTACAACAGAATCTGATACGATGCACTGTGGATAGATGATTGTGCAAAGATATGATCGCCTACACCAACCAGTATGGCACATGATGAGGATGACAGAAGGAAGCACTAAGTAGAAAGACAAAGTTGAATTTAGACCAACAATATATATTGGTGCCATTAAGTGCTGCATATTAAGGGATATAGTTAGAAGGAAGTCTGAGCACTTATGGACTTGTCCAATGTGATGGACTTGTCCAATGTGTAGTGAGAACAAGCTGTTGACTAAACGTAACTACCACAGAAATGAGATGTTTGAATTTAGTGGCTTCAATGTCCAGAAGAGACACAAATAAGAAAGAGACCATATGGGAAAGAATCCGCATAGATTAAGTTTTTAACTACATAAAGAAGGAACAAATAAAATAGTGTGCACAAAGAGAGAATGCTCTGTGTTTACATACCATATTAAAAAAGAGTTGAAAAATGGTAAAGCCAATGACAGGCCTAAAGTAGATAGAGTGACAACATCATGAAAACTCTACTGCAGCAACAGATGATAACTCTTGAAGCCATCTAGAAACAAATAAAGACAAAATTGTGAGACAGAGGTCATTAAGATAAATCACATCAGAAGATTAGAAGAGCAACAAAGGACAGAAACTATCAGGGAGTTCATGTTAATGACATTTGCCTCAAAGAAATGTACAAATAAAGGCAATAATAAAATAGAAATATTGACAAACAGCACTTCCAGAGGTTGCAGATTAATCTGCTCTTTTCTATTCTTGTCATTTTTATCTCCCATTTGGACATAGGCACCTCAATGGCTGGGTAGTTAGTGTGCTCGGCGGCTGGGTGGTTAGTGTGCTCAGCGGCTGGGTGGTTAGTGTGCTCGGCGGCTGGGTAGTTAGTGTGCTCGTTGGCTGGGTAGTTAGTGTGCTCCGTGGCTGGGTGGTTAGTGTGCTCGGCGGCTGGGTAGTTAGTGTGCTCGGCGGCTGGGTGGTTAGTGTGCTCGGCGGCTGGGTGGTTAGTGTGCTCGGCGGCTGGGTGGTTAGTGTGCTCGGCGGCTGGGTGGTTAGTGTGCTCGGCGGCTGGGTGGTTAGTGTGCTCGGCGGCTGGGTAGTTAGTGTGCTCGGCGGCTGGGTAGTTAGTGTGCTCGGCGGCTGGGTAGTTAGTGTGCTCGGCGGCTGGGTAGTTAGTGTGCTCCGTGGCTGGGTAGTTAGTGTGCTCGGCGGCTGGGTAGTTAGTGTGCTCGGCGGGGTAGTTAGTGTGCTCGGCGGCTGGGTAGTTAGTGTGCTCGGCGGCTGGGTAGTTAGTGTGCTCGGCGGCTGGGTAGTTAGTGTGCTCGGCGGCTGGGTAGTTAGTGTGCTCGGCGGCTGGGTAGTTAGTGTGCTCGGCGGCTGGGTAGTTAGTGTGCTCGGCGGCTGGGTAGTTAGTGTGCTCGGCGGCTGGGTAGTTAGTGTGCTCGGCGGCTGGGTAGTTAGTGTGCTCGGCGGCTGGGTAGTTAGTGTGCTCGGCGGCTGGGTAGTTAGTGTGCTCGGTGGCTGGGTAGTTAGTGTGCTCGGTGGCTGGGTAGTTAGTGTGCTCGGTGGCTGGGTAGTTAGTGTGCTCGGTGGCTGGGTAGTTAGTGTGCTCGGTGGCTGGGTAGTTAGTGTGCTCGGTGGCTGGGTAGTTAGTGTGCTCGGTGGCTGGGTAGTTAGTGTGCTCGGTGGCTGGGTAGTTAGTGTGCTCGGTGGCTGGGTAGTTAGTGTGCTCAGTGGCTGGGTAGTTAGTGTGCTCAGTGGCTGGGTAGTTAGTGTGCTCAGTCAGTGGCTGGGTAGTTAGTGTGCTCACTTCCTGATCAAAAGGGTCTGGGTTCAATTCTTAAAAGTGAAAGATTTTTAATCGACAAGGGTCCAGCATTCATTCAGCTCTAAAAATGGGTACCAGAGATTTTTCTAGGGAGTAAAGGTGGCCTGGCGTGATTCCTACCACATTGTCCAAATATGTGCAGTGGTCATAGAAAAAATATGGCCACTAACACCATATTCCTAGCAAGCCATGGAGGGAACGTTTATTAGGTTATAGGTCATTAACAAGAGCTGTCCAACCCTTTCTATTCTTTGCTGTCTCTTTTTAATCTTCTCCAGTTATGTGATCAGTGTCTCAGACTCTGATTCTAGATATTCTGTTTTCTCTTTTTTTTCCCCCGTGGGTTCCAGGTGAGAGCTTGTCTGGTAATGCTTATAGTTGGCTCCACACCAAATCTTATTTATTATTTCTTCCACACTGGGTTGATTTGTTCTTTCCATAGTTTATTGTTTTTGTAGGTGTATGGCCATCTGATTGAAGTATTCACCTTAAGCAGATATTAATGCATGCTTGCAGTTTTCTTGTATTCCTGATTATGTTGTCCATGTTTCTGATCCATACAACAGGATTGATTTAATTTTTATATTTGAAAAATCCAAGTTTAGTGTGATTAACAGATTAATACTGACAGATTAAAACATGATATTCTAAAACAATAACAGATTAAAACATGATGTTCTAAAACAATAACAGATTAAAACATGGTGTTCTAAAACAATAACAGATTATAACATGATATTCTAAACAATAACAGATTAAAACATGATATTCTAAAACAATAACAGATTAAAACATGATATTCTAAAACAATAACAAATTAAAACATGATGTTCTAAAACAATAACAGATTAAAACATGATGTTCTAAAATAATAACAGATTATAACATGATATTCTAAAACAATAACAGATTAAAACATGATATTCTAAAACAATAACAGATTATAACATGATATTCTAAAACAATAACAGATTAAAACATGATATTCTAAAACAATAACAGATTAAAACAGGATGCTTTAAAACAAAACGCTAAGCACTTACCATGCTAAATCTTTCCACCCTGCACACCATGCACACGGAGGTTGCACTGTCTGGCACCCAGTGATCCTGTGATGGTGGCTGAGCCGGTATAACAAACTTGCTGCTCTCTTGTCTGTGTCTTGTCTGTTTTGAGGTTAGACCAGATGTAGGGGATGCTGTTAAAGTACAAAAATGCCTCATATACTCATTAGATATTATGATCACTGTCATTTTCACTAACCAAGGGGACTGGTTGATCTCGAGGCAAGATGCTGGCCTCAAGACAGAGTGGTTGTGAGTTCAAATCCCCACTAAACTAGTTGAGATTTTTATTTATGATTTCTCTCTGCTGTAACCACCCCTGGTCTCAGCAGCGAGACCCAGCTTGAAACGTCAATTACTCATCAATGGAAGAAATATGAGTACCTACGACGGCAGAGTTATCTGCCTTTATGGCGAGGGAAACCTGTGCATACGACTCATCATCATTGAGTACCATCTCCGCAACGAAGGTTGGCTACCATGGAACGCCATTCTGCTTTGTCCCTTGCTTTGATGGTGCGGGTTGTCATAGGCTGATTTGTCCATCTTTTGATGTTATTCGGCCATGTTAGTTTTGGCCTGCCACTGCCTCTATTACCCTGTATTTTCTTCTCCAAGATTACTTTTAGTAGGCTGCTGTGTCTTTTAACATGGCCCAAAAATCACATTTGTCTTGTTTGAATTGTGTTTAGCAGTTCTCTTTTCATTTTTAGTTATTTTAACATGTCATCATTTGTTTTCTTTTCTTTCCATCCAAATCTACCTATTCTTCTATATATCCACATTTCAAAGGCTTCAATTCTCTGTTGAGTTTTCTTGTCTAAGGTCCATGTTTCTGCATCATATAAGGAATATTGAGAAGATATAACATTTAGCTATTCTTAGTTTTAGCCCTAGTGTTATTTGTTTTGATATAAGTATATTTTTCATGACATTAAAATTACTTTTTGCCATTCCTATTCTTTTGTTTATTTCAGTTTTACATTTTCAATCACTGCATATGACTACCAGGAAGAAATGGATAAACACGCAAAAATTCAGTTCCTAGTCTCTAGGGACTCCGCCAGAGGTGAAAGCTGGCGAACGAAAAAAAAAAAATGTCCCTGACCAGGCATCATTTACAGAGAAGAAAACAAAAAAGAACCTCATTATGCCCTATGTCCCTAGAGACTAGGAACTTAATTATGGGTGTTAATCTGTTTTTCCCTGGCAGCATTGTACACAGGGGTCCCTCGCCACACAGGCAGATAACTCCGTCTTTGAGGGTAGTTATTTTTTTCCATCGATGAGTAACTGACATTTCAAGCTGGGCCTCACTGCCACCAGGGGTGGTTTGAGAGAAATCACAAATAAAAATCCAGACTCGTGCAACTGGGATTTGAACTCACAACCACTCTGTCTTGAGACTGGCATCTTGCCTTGAGACCAACCAGTCCCACTTCCTATAGTTTTAATGTCAATAATCTTTGTTACCATGGATACAACACATTTGTTGGAATGGGGTTAGTATTGTGCTAGTACTGTCTTTCTTTCCTAGAAAAATCGTGTACAGATATGGCTGATAGAACCTAGAAGTTGTCATTTGGAATTGAATTCTACCTGTTGTCTTCAAGCAAAATAATTCACAATTCACTGTGCTACTGTTGCTGTCAACATTGAATTCTTCAAATTGTTTTCAAGCAAAACAATTCACCATTCACTGTGCTACTGTTGCTGTCAACATTGAATTCTTACTGTTGTCTTCAAACAAAATAATTCACAATTCACTGTGCTACCAC
Organism: Megaustenia siamemsis; assembly: GCA_032433765.1. NCBI lineage: Eukaryota > Metazoa > Mollusca > Gastropoda > Stylommatophora > Ariophantidae > Megaustenia > Megaustenia siamemsis. Next base: position 13,612,214 of record JAVIAB010000050.1, on the reverse strand, counting down.
AGCTCTCAACATCAAAGTAAACACATCACAATATGTGATATAATGGGGGCTGACAGTGGCCTAGCTTCTGGTCTTCCTGTGTTGCACTTTATGAAACCATGATACAGTAACCACTAACAAAAGCAAGAGGTTTGTGTCTAGTTCTACGCCTTTCAAATTGCAGACTTCAACCACCAAAAGGGTTGCTAAATATTTTCTAGGATGTTGCTGGTAATATTTTAAAAAAATGACAAATGTTTTGGAAGAAATAAAAAAAAAGGGAATAATTCCCACAACAGAGTACATAAAGAAACAACAGATACAATTGTTCGACCATGTGATAAGGCAGAAAGATCAAAACACTACACAAAGAGACTACAATAAATGTTCCAAGAACACTAGACCTGAGTGCCGACCACTAAAAAAAAGATGGATTGATGGAACATTCAAAACACAAGGAAACATAACAGCAGGAGAGGCCAAGAGAAGAGCAAAAGACTGAAAATTATATCGCCCCTCGACGCCAAAAAGTAAATGAAAAAGGAAAGAAGAAGAACTGAAAGAAATTTAAATCAGCAATTACAAATAGGTCAGTTTATTTAGTTATTATAAAATGGTTCACAATTTATTTAGTTATTATAAAATGGTTCACAGTTTATTTAGTTATTATAAAATGGTTCACAGTTTATTTAGTTATTATAAAACGGGTCACAGTTTATTTAGTTATTATAAAATGGTTCACAATTTATTTAGTTATTATAAAACGGGTCACAGTTTATTTAGTTATTATAAAATGGTTCACAATTTATTTAGTTATTATAAAATGGTTCACAGTTTATTTAGTTATTATAAAATGGGTCACAGTTTATTTAGTTATTATAAAAGGGGTCACAGCTTATTTAGTTATTATATAAGGGGTCACAGGTTATTTGTGGGAGGGACCTGATGGTCAAAAGATAAGGCATCAGCCACTGGACAGAAAGGTCGTAGATACCACCATAGTTGGTGAGAATCTGTCAACTGGAACTATGGTTTCTTCATGGATTTACCTCCCCTGCTCTCTGGTTAACAAGACCTGATGTCTAGTCCTCTTGGATAACAGGAAACAGCAGGAAGTCCATGAGCATGTTTAGCAATCCCTGGAGTAGGCCAAAATGGCTTCTGTGGGGAGGTAAAATTGTTAAGCATATCCACCCACACAGAAGATGGATGTGTTGGGATAAAAGGCACAGAAATTACTTCTGTTTATCTTGCATCTGTTGGTGATTATATGAGAGAAGTGCTATACCATCAGCAAAGTCTAAGTCATTAACTCTTTCCATACGTTTCACCGTACAGTGCGTCACTCTCAAATTGATTAACGTGAACCGTTATCAAACCATATTCTTTTTACATGTATTGTATCTTCATGGATACGGTGAAATCTAATACCTTGTTGAATTATCAAAAAATTAATATATAATATGTTGTATGTTACATAAGTATCCGTTAGCATAATCCGTTTCCGGTTGTTTCCAAAATGGAGGAATTATTTTTCTCCGGCTTGGTATAGAACCGTTGATCAGAGGTTTAACAAGCCGCTATCGTAAAAACGATGTTGTTAATGAAACGTAGACCTGATACAGAATGTGTAAATTAGCAGTAGATAGTAGTGATAGTTTTTTCGGCCCTAAAACAACAACAAAAATAGGATTCTGGAATGTGCGAACAATGGCCGCTCCGACGAAACATGCACAGGTCGCGAGCGAGATGGACAGATACGATCTAGATATTTTAGGATTAAGCGAAATGCGCTGGCCTGGAACAGGTAGGAGATCTATTGATAATAAAATAGTAGTTTTTTCTGGAAGGGAAGATGGAAAACACCGTGAAGGAGTAGGCATAATGATGACAGACAAAGCTGCAAGAAGTTTATTAGAATGGGAACCGGTAAATAGCCGTCTGATACGAACACGATACAAAACAAAACATGGAAGACTTTCAATTATTCAATGTTATGCGCCTACTAACGAAGCTGATGATGAAGTTAAGGATGATTTTTATAACCAACTGCAACAACTTATAAACAAAATACCAAAACACGATCTTTTAATTGTAATGGGAGACTTCAACGCCAAAGTAGGACAAGATAACGCAGGAGTGGAACATGTGATGGGGAGAGAAGGCTGTAATACAACAAGTCAGAATGGAGAAAGATTAATAGAATTATGTTTAATAGAAAATTTAGTTATAGGTGGGACATTATTTCCACATAAAAATATCCACAAAACAAAATGGATATCTCCTGATGATAGAACATCAAATCAAATTGACCACCTATGTATTAAACAACAATTCAGATCATCATTAATAGATGTAAGAGCATACAGAGGTGCTGATGTTAATAGTGACCACAACCTGTGCATTGGGAAAATAAGATTAAAATTTAGAAACCAACAGAAGAGGTCAATTACACATAAAATTGATAGTCATAAACTGAAAGATGAAGCAATAAAGGAAAAGTTTAACATAGAGCTAAGTAATTGTTATTCAGCACTTGGTGAAATAGACTTAGATATCAATGAAATGTGGGACTCACAGAGCAAAATACTAATGACAGCAGCAGAAGCAAGTGCTGGACTGAAGAAAATGGAAAAACGAGCTTGGATCTCAGACACCACATGGAAATACATCAAAGAAAGAAGAGAAGCGAAGAGAGCCATGACTAATGTAAAGACAGATCTTGGAAAGGTTCTGGCAAAAGCAACATACAAAGAATTAGACAACAAAGTGAAAAGTTCGGCAAGAAGAGATACAAGAGCTTATATAGACAACTTGGCAGAGAAAGCAGAGACAGCTGCAATTACAGGAGACAGCAGAACTCTTTATACTGTACAAAAGATGCTGACAAACACCTATACATCCAGTGGAACACCAATTCTAGACAAATCTGGATTAATGCTAACAACAAGCGCAGACATAAAAGCCCGTTGGGCGGAACACTTCAAAGAAATTCTTAACCGTCCACTACCTCACAGTTTAATAGATTTTGAAGCTGAAACACCAGCAGCAGAATTAGATGTAAATTTAGATGACTTCACCTTGAGTGAAATAGAAACCACCTTAAAGCTAATGACCAATAACAAGGCTGCTGGAGAGGATAAGTTAACAGCTGAGATCCTCAAGGCAATTGATAGCCATAATTTAATACATCTCCAAAAAATGTTCAACATCATTTGGAAAACAGAGAAGACGCCTCATAAATGGAAAAAAGGAATCATTGTTAAGATCCCAAAAAAGGGCAATCTTAGAGATTGTAACAATTGGAGAGGCGTGACACTTTTGTCAGTTGCCTCAAAATTATTCTGTAAAATCATCCTAAATAGAATAAAGGATTCAATAGATACAGTAATGCGTGAAGAACAGGCTGGGTTTAGAAAAGGGAGAAGCTGTCTTGACCACATTTTCACTCTACGACTTATATTGGAGGAACACATTGAAAAGCAAAAACCTTTTGTACTTAACTTCATCGACTTCAAAAAAGCATTTGATAGTATTCATAGAGATTCTTTGTGGAAAATTCTGAAGCAATATGGCTTACCATCAAAAATCATAAATATTATCAAAGACATGTATGATGGTTACACATGTGCAGTTCGAACAGAGGAAGGACTGAGCGAATGTTTCCCAATAGAAACTGGGGTTAAACAAGGATGTATTTTATCGCCCTTGTTATTTGGAATTGTTATGGACTTCATAATGAAGAAATGCTGCACTGGTAATAAAGGCATCGAATGGATACAAGGAGACCATTTGGAGGACCTGGACTTTGCTGATGACATAGTTCTCATCAGCAATCAGATAAAAACGATGCAGGAAAACACAAATGAACTATCATCAATAGCCAGCAAAATTGGGCTTGAGGTCAATCATGAAAAGACTAAAGTCATGAAAAGTTTAATTCCAACAAGTGACAAAATATACATGGAAAACAAACCAGTAGAAGAGATCGATCACTTCATCTATCTTGGAAGTCACATTGATCGAGAAGGGGATACGAGCAAAGAAATTAGAATCAGACTGGCTAAAGCAGCAATGTCTTTCAGAAGCCTTGAAAAGTTGTGGAAATCAAAACTCATTAGCACAAACACAAAACTTAGGCTATTCAAATCAAATGTACTATCAACCCTTACGTATGCGTGTGAAAGCTGGAAAACAACAAGAGATATAGAAACAAAGTTGAACGCATTCGAAAATAAATGTCTAAGGAAAATACTTGGTATAGAATGGAACGAATTCAAAACAAACGAGGAAATTAGAGAAATCGCCAATCAACCACTAATATCTTCAGTAATAAAGAAAAGACGATGGTCATACGTTGGACATGTGATGAGAAGAGATAATAATCGAATAGCAAAGCAAGCCCTCATATGGGAAACAACAGGTAAAAGAAAAAGAGGAAGACCCAGGGAGACACTGAGAAGAACATTGATGAGAGAGGCAAGAGCAGCAGGAATCGGCTCCCTCAATGAGATAGAACTGCTTGCACAGAACAGAGACAGATGGCGAGATTTGATAAAATATCTTTAAAAGAAAACTGCTAGAACAAAAATTCATATAGGAGAAGGTGTATCTTGGTCTACGCCCTATGGGCCGGTTACGGCTCGAAAGGTCAATAGATAGATAGATGTTACATAAATATGCATATTGACTCTTAAAACCATGACAAATTTTGTCACTGAAATTTCTCCCGTTGCATCGATAAAAAGTTTCCGTACAGAAAGAATTAAGTTGCTTGGTCAGTGACCATTGGATTCCATTTCTGTTGATCTGAGTTATTTTCATAATCCAATCTATGGCCAATATAAATAAAAATGGAGATAGAAGGTATCCCTACCTTACTCCTGTTTTTATTTCAAATGCTTCTGTAAGCTGTCCTTCGTGCACAACACTACATTTAATTCCTTCATACATTGTTCTTATCAGGTTAATAAACTTTATGGGGGATTCTGTGATGACTCGGCAACTTCCAAAGCATTCCTCTGTCTGAAATATTAAATGACTTTTCATAATCTAACTTTTTATAGTAATGCTTAAATAAATGAGTAAAACAGTATTTAATCTTACCTGATGGATCAGTTTTTCTGCGATCTATGGAGTACTTCCTGTAAGAGATGTTTGCTCGGGAGGGACTGGATTCAAAATTACTTTCCTCAAGCAGGCTAGAGTTGTTTATGCTGGTATTATCACTATGAGACTTGTCTATTTTTGAAACATAATTAAAAAAAATGGGGTGAGAATTAAGTATTTGAAAACAAAGCAGAAATAAAAAAAAAAGGTGTGCATTTTGTTTATTACCCTGTTAACTACTTAATGGCTCTAAATAAATCAGATGCATTTGAAAACAATGTGCCATTTTGGCACACAAGGTTTCTGTTTTTGAGATTGTGGTTCTGCCTTATGTGCCATCTTCGGCTCGAAAGGACGATAGACAGATAGATTTGAAAACAAATGCCTTAGGAAAATACCTTGTACCATGGAATGAATTCAAGACTAGTGCAGAAATAAGGGAAATGACAAAGAATTTTTCAAAAATCACCTGTAATCAAGAGAAGGTGTACATATGGTGGCCAGGTGATGAGAAGAGACAACAAGAGAATATCAAAGCAGATGGGAACTAGAGAGTAAAAGAAAAAGAGGCAAAACTAGAGAATACTAAACAGAACACTTAGTGAGAGGCAACAAAAGCAGGCAAGAGTTTCCTTGTTGATGTTGACAGGCTCACCAGGAACAGGGATATGTTGTGAGATATTGTGTGAATCTGTGTCACACGTACCATCCTCACCAGGAACAGGGATATGTGGTGAGATATTGTGTGAATCTGTGTCACACGTACCATCCTCACCAGGAACAGGGATATGTGGTGAGATATTGTGTGAATCTGTGTCACACGTACCATCCTCACCAGGAACAGGGATATGTGGTGAGATATTGTGTGAATCTGTGTCACACGTACCATCCTCACCAGGAACAGGGATATGTGGTGAGATATTGTGTGAATCTGTGCCATACATGCCATCCTCACCAGGAACAGGGATATGTGGTGAGATATTGTGTGAATCTGTGCCATACATGCCATCCTCACCAGGAACAGGGATATGTGGTGAGATATTGTGTGAATCTGTGCCACACATACCATCCTCACCAGGAACAGGGATATGTGGTGAGATATTGTGAGAATCTGTGTCACACATGCCATCCTCACCAGGAACAGGGATATGTGGTGAGATATTGTGAGAATCTGTGCCACACATACCATCCTCACCAGGAACAGGGATATGTGGTGAGATATTGTGAGAATCTGTGTCACACATACCATCCTCACCAGGAACAGGGATATGTGGTGAGATATTGTGTGAATCTGTACCACACATGCCATCCTCACCAGGAACAGGGATATGTGGTGAGATATTGTGTGAATCTGTGCCACACATACCATCCTCACCAGGAACAGGGATATGTGGTGAGATATTGTGAGAATCTGTGTCACACATGCCATCCTCACTAGGAACAGGGATATGTGGTGAGATATTGTGTGAATCTGTGCCACACGTACCATCCTCACCAGGAACAGGGATATGTGGTGAGATATTGTGTGAATCTGTGCCACACGTACCATCCTCACCAGGAACAGGGATATGTGGTGAGATATTGTGAGAATCTGTGTCACACGTACCATCCTCACCAGGAACAGGGTTATGTGGTGAGATATTGTGTGAATCTGTGCCACACATGCCATCCTCACCAGGAACAGGAATATGTGGTGAGATATTGTGAGAATCTGTGTCACACGTACCATCCTCACTAGGAACAGAGATATGTGGTGAGATATTGTGTGAATCTGTACCACACGTACCATCCTCACCAGGAACAGGGATATGTGGTGAGATATTGTGTGAATCTGTGCAAAATCTGACACTTAATAGTGGAGATTGTTGGATATGGAGAGAAAGCTAAAACTCTTCTACTTCTTTTCAGCTCCCTGTGGAGCACAGGTCTTCAACACTTTTGTTCTTTTTATTACCATTCTCTTAAGATCGTTCCATGTCTTTCCCATCCTCATTCTCTCTGCTTCCACCTATCTTCTTCAAGTATATTTTAGTTTTTCTCTTTATCTTCTTGTCTGGAGATTTAAAAAAAGGGCTTGTCATGTAATACTTTCAATTGGCTTCCACAGTGTAAGTTAGTGATTTTCTGCATTAGTGATTTTGTCCTTCCATTTCCATCCTTTTATTTTGCATAAGCATCTTTATTTGACTTGTCCATGTTTGTGAAGTTTCTGCTGCTTACTTTTTTACAGTACAGGATAGCCAGTCCCATGCCCAACCCTCCTTACAGTACAGGATAGCCAGTCCCATGCCCAACCCTCCTTACAGTACAGGATAGCCAGTCCCATGCCCAACCCTCCTTACAGTACAGGATAGCCAGTCCTACGCCCAACCCTCCTTACAGTACAGGATAGCCAGTCCCATGCCCAACCCTCCTTACAGTACAGGATAGCCAGTCCCATGCCCAACCCTCCTTACAGTACAGGATATCCAGTTCCATGCCCAACCCTCCTTACAGTACAGGACAGCCAGTCCCATGCCCAACCCTCCTTACAGTACAGGATAGCAAGTCCCATGCCCAACCCTCCTTACAGTACAGGATAGCCAGTCCCATGCCCAACCCTCCTTACAGTACAGGATAGCAAGTCCCATGCCCAACCCTCCTTACAATACAGGATAGCCAGTCCCATGCTCAACCCTCCTTACAGTACAGGATAGCCAGTCCCATACCCAACCCTCCTTACAGTACAGGATAGCCAGTTCCATGCCCAACCCTCCTTACAGTACAGGACAGCCAGTTCCATGCCCAACCCTCCTTACAGTACAGGATATCCAGTTCCATGCCCAACCCTCCTTACAGTACAGGACAGCCAGTCCCATGCCCAACCCTCCTTACTGTGCAGGATACCCAGTTCCATGCCCAACCCTCCTTACAGTACAGGACAGCCAGTCCCATGCCCAACCCTCCTTACTATGCAGGATACCCAGTTCCATGCCCAACCCACCTTACAGTACAGGATAGCCAGTCCCAAGCCAAACCCTCCTTACAGTACAGGATAGCCAGTCCCTAGCCAAACCCTCCTTAGCTGCAGCTAATACTCTACTGATACTTAATTTTCTGGACTCACAAAGTTCTATCTATGAGTTCAAGCACATTAGCTACAGCAACAACAGTGGTCTCTGTTTACCTGATGGTGGTTCACAAGGAGTCAAGAAGACTTTCCAAAATGTAGTGCATCCTGGAGTAACAAAAACCTCATTTTTTGTTGCAGTGTTAAATCAGTTAGGAACATTTCCTTTTTCTCAAAATGGAATTTGAACCACATAGTCAACAGACGTGTGCACTAACCAATTTATCACTACAGCTCTTAAAAAAAAAGGAACAATTTATGAATGTTACACAAAAATAGTTGGTTTCTCTGGTCACCACAAACTTACCTACAACCTGAACCACATTAACTTCAATTGCCTTGTTGGCATATACAGCCAAAAGGTTATTAAACTGATCTTGAACCAATCTCAATTTATGTTCTTTAATTTCCATAAAGTCCAGCTTAATCTGTTCAAAAATCTGGCCAGCAAGTTCAGCCTATTAAAAGAAAACAAAAACAGCAGTCAACTAACCATGTCATAAAACACAAGATCCATTTTAATTTAAAACATGTGCAAATTAAAAACAGAGAAGAACATATTATAAATGAAACTTAAAATTAAACAATTTAAATGGTAAAAAAGATCATGCATTTTGTGAACAGTAATGGTTTCCCTAATTGTGAAAGCGAAGTTGTCATTTTAAAACTTGACCTAATTGGAGCATACCTCTGTGTGAATAAACCCATTATGCTGCTCTTACTTTCCAAGAGACATTCAGAATGAGATCTCTGCTAGAATATATTTGTATGTGTTTTGTATGTTTGACCCTGCTGAAGGCCTTTTGAACCAAAACATCATTCTGGTTTGTGTTGTCCTTTTGTTCGTGAAGCTTTAACCATACCGTTCTTTTTTTTTTTTTCAATGTCTATTTAAAAAAAAATTTCTCCTCAAAATTAGCTTCACTGCAACTTTGCAATTTTATGCATTTATGTTCATTGCTTTGTCTTGACCAAACTAGAATAGTCATGTCAGCTCAGGCATTCAATCGACTTACAAACATTTAGTGTTCAATTAGTCTCCATCACAGCACCAAGCTGGAATTTATCATTCAAATATATAGTCCATATTGTTATATGCAGCAGAAATGTTGAGAATGAACTATAAGATAGAAAACCCAACTTAGAGGATTTGAGGGTCACTGTCTTAAGCAGATTCTAAACAGCCATTAGGATCAACACATCACAAACAAAGAAGTTGGCAGAAGATCAGGTATTAACAGTATCAATCAAGAAATGAAAAGAAGACGTTGGGAATGGCTAAGCAATTTTCAACGAATGGAGCAATCCAGGAATCCACACCTATCATTAGCTTGGAAACCACTTATTAAAGGAAGGAAGGCAGACCGTTGGGGCCATGGTGATGAACCATACATGATGAAATGATAGAGGCTGGTAAGACCTGCCGAGAATTGTCCATGCTTGCTCCAGATTGGATTGGGTAGAGATCTCTTGTCAGTACCCCATGCTCCGACCAGAGTCCAGAGGATTAAGAAGGAGACTTTCCATAAATGAAAAGTTCAAAAATAAAGACCATAAAGAGATCAAAAGCATACACACGTTTTAAAACAGCTAACACTGAATGTTATATATTTTATATAAAAATATTTGAGGAGCTGTTGGAGCCTGTGACAGAGGCTTAAGGATAGAAAAGTGAGCAACAATGATATTGATGGAAGCGCATTATGTTTTGATAGATGAGCATTAATCTTTGAAAATGTTCTCCAAAAGAAGAAATACAAAAAGCTAGAGACCCAATTACTGACAATCAAATGATGCTGGAGATCCATTAAGCCATCACGAATATGCTGGAGACACATTACAGTGAATGTGAATTAGATGTTGAAGATTTATTATAACCAATAAAAAGATGTCAATGTCTCAATGCAACCAATCAGAATATGTTTGAGATCTGCTGCAGCCAATCAGATGGTGTATACATAAGAGCCAATAAAGATATGTTGAAGATCCATTACAACCAATCAGGAGATGCTGGAGGTACGTTAAAGTTAATCAGGAGATGCTGAAAATTCATTATAGCCAATCAGAAGCTGTCTGATATTCATTACAGGCAATCAGGATATGTTTAAAAAAACCCATTACAACCAATCAAAAGCTGCAACACCAGCTTCTGACTTAGCCTTGTGACTCCACAACTTTTCAGACAATCTACAAACTGTGGAGTTGAATTCATAAACAAATACAGACTGACCTTCATGTTCATTAACAATTGTTCCAGTATGAGATGTGGACAAGAGATGAGATGTGTGTACTCTCCTTGGATGCTGGCCGGAATGCGCATTAATGCCTGGCGAATAGCACAAAACATTACACTCAATACATACTCAAACATGTATAGGAAGAAATAAAAAAATAGAAAAGACATTATAAAACACAACAATGTATGGATGTACTAAAAACACATAGATAAACCATAAAACAATACATTCAGAACATATGAATATTATACCACACAACAATGCATGTATGTATTAAGAGTACATGGATACTCAATAAATATAATCCTACAGTATCCAAATTCTACCACGACCTTAATTCTACTTAACCTGAGGTTCTTCAAAATCTGAATGTACAACCCCATAGCACCCCAATCCTAACCTAGCTCTAATCTGTATAAGCCTGTGATTCTTCAAAACTTCACCCACCCCATGGCCACGCCCCAATCTTAACCTAGTCCCAATATTTCTTAGTTATTAACTTGTGATTCTCCAAATTGAATAGCCTTGCAACACCTTAAGCATATCTATCTTCCCAAACATACAGCCCCCACAACATTAAATCCTACCTTATCCTTAATCCTCAACTTAAGATTTTCCAAAACAAACAGCCCCATAACACCATAATCCTATTTTATCCTTAATCCTTCTCAACTTCAGATTTATCCAAACAGCCCAACACCCTAATCCTACCTTATCCTTAATTCTTCTCAACTTTAGATTTATTCAAACAGCCCAACACCCTAATCCTACCTTATCCTTAATTCTTCTCAACTTCAGATTTATCCAAACAGCCCAACACCCTAATCCTACCTTATCCTTAATTCTTCTCAACTTTAGATTTATTCAAACAGCCCAACACCCTAATCCTACCTTATCCTTAATTCTTCTCAACTTCAGATTTATCCAAACAGCCCAACACCCTAATCCTACCTTATCCTTAATTCTTCTCAACTTCAGATTTATCCAAACAGCCTAACACCCTAATCCTACCTTATTCTTAATTCTTCTCAACTTCAGATTTATCCAAACAGCCTAACACCCTAATCCTACCTTATCCTTAATTCTTCTCAACTTCAGATTTATCCAAACAGCCCAACACCCTAATCCTACCTTATCCTTAATTCTTCTCAACTTCAGATTTATCCAAACAGCCTAACACCCTAATCCTACCTTATCCTTAATTCTTCTCAACTTCAGATTTATCCAAACAGCCCAACACCCTAATCCTACCTTATTCTTAATTCTTCTCAACTTCAGATTTATCCAAACAGCCCAACACCCTAATCCTACCTTATCCTTAATTCTTCTCAACTTCAGATTTATCCAAACAGCCTAACACCCTAATCCTACCTTATCCTTAATTCTTCTCAACTTCAGATTTATCTAAACAGCCTAACACCCTAATCCTACCTTATCCTTAATACTTTTTAACTTCAGATTTATTCAAACAGCCCAACACCTAATTCTAACTCATCCCTGATCCTTCTCAACTTCAAATTTTCCCAAAACAAACAGTCCCACAACACCCTAATCCTACCTTGGCCCCAATCCTCCTCAGCCGAAGACTCTCCACATCCTCATGGTCCAGATGTTTGGAAAGAAATTGCAACACGTAGCTCACAACAAACTTGATATCTCTTGGCCTGGTCAATCGGGTAGCCAGAGACAAACACACAGAAAGGCATTCTGACTCGGACGACAATCTTAACTTGTCCAGCAGTTGAAAAGCAGCTACAGTATCTGGCTGGCCTTGTGTTAGAATATGGTACAAATGTTGCTCCTCAATGTCCTAGAGAGAACAAAGAATATCTACACTAAATTAATATGAACACGGAGAAAAAGGAGAAAATTAACTGGTGTATCAACAGGGGAAAAAGTTACATTTTGTTAACCAAAAAGGAAGTACCAAAAATAACTAATTAGAATGTTAATTATTAAATGGTATGATCAAATGGTTTAGAAGATATGGAGCCTGACAGCAATAGAATTGGAAACTGCCAGTGAAACATAGGTGATGTTTTGGGCCAGGATTGGTGGACCAGAACCATTTACATCACACTAAACCTCTTCTTGGTGTCTCTAGATTAACCAGTCTAGTCTGACCAAACATGAGTAGGGATTGAAAAGGGAAGGCACTCAAAAATGCAGTGATGAAGTCAGATGTGTTCGGACCAAAAGGCACAAATAATCACAATACATCTATGCCCACTGAACACCCTTTCAAGGACAGATGCTGGAGAGGACTGTCCATTCATTTAGTAGTCATAGGGAGAATGCCAGAAAGAGAAATGGTTTGAACATGCAACATGATCACTATCAGACAGCACCAAAAGCCTGAGACAACAGGAAACGATAAGCTGGAAGATGACCGATTAATCAAATTGCAGACATCATGATCAGCATAATTTATGAGACACATTAAGAAGTGTCAAACACTTCATTTTCCCTTGATGTTAGCTAGTGATGCACATGTTAGTTAATTAGCTGTTGGATCATCTACATTTCACATCGACAACTGCTCAAGAGTGCTCAGATCTCCCCAGTAAATTCTGCAACATGAAATGATAAACTGGTTCACAAGTCCTTCCCCTTTCTCCTTATGGTTTCTTGAATTTAGGCTACATCCCTCTTGACTAATATGAAGATCTGGGAGTTGCACCAGGGCAGCAGATTCACATCCAGAGGTACAATGTCTGTCCCAGGAAGGACTAGGGTTTAAAGTCCACAGCAGGCAGTGGCGAATTTAAAAAATATAAAATAAGAAAAATTAAAAATTTATCTGTGGTGTTATCGTCACATGATCTCTTGGACAGTGAGATATGATGTCTAGCCCTCTCAGATAACAAAAAAAAAAAAAAAAAAAAAAAAGTCCCATTAAAGAACCCAGACAGTTAAAATCAAAAATAGTATAGTAGGACATAGGCTGCTGTCAGGGCAAAATTGCTAGCTACATGGATCAGGGCTCTCTTCCTCTTCCAATTTTCCTGAGATTCTCAAAGGGGGATGTTGGAGCACCTATAGAATCATTTGCTGGGCATTGATGATGACAATAACAACAAGGCAACCCTCAAATGAAAAACAGCATGAAAAAGAATAATGTTGCTTTGAGAAGAACACTGACAAGACTCTAGGACTTCTGGTCAATATGGCGGATAGGCGTCAGGAACTGTTGAGGCACTGTCTGAAAAGTGTTCCTTGTTGCAGTTTCCTCATATTCCAAGTCCGGCTTGCTGCTGGAGCTACTGAGTTTAGTGCTCTGTGAACACCATGTGATGTGCTTTTCATCCAGATGGTGTTTCTATATTCCGATAGCTTATGATGAATGATATCGTATGACGAAGGTCAGTTTAGCTACGTTCACTTTTGGTGCTGTTTGCTCTTATGTCTTTTATCATGTGGTGTAGAGGCAATTATGGGAACTGCAGCTGCCTTTTATTGTTTGGATATTTGAGGAGATGTTAAGTCTGATGATTTCACTGGCACGGGTGGTTGAGCAATTATGGATTTTAATTCGTTTGCAGTGATACCGGGGCCTTCAAATAACTATAACTATAATTGACAAAACAGGAAAAAATAGCATGCTTTGTTATCATTTGACTTTAGAAGCTCGCCCAGAATTGTGGTTAGGTACATGATTGCTGGAACTTTGAGCTGAACTTGGAGTAAGTGAGGAAAAATTATGCTGTCAGTCAAAGTGAGAAAAAATTATGCTGTTGGTCAAAGTGAGAAAAAATTATGCTGTTGGTCAAAGTGAGAAAAAATTCTGCTGTTTGTCAAAGTAAGATAAAATTCTGCTGTTTGCTAAAGTAAGAAAAAATTCTGCTGTTTGTCAATCTCACTCACTTGTCCTGATCTATTGCGACCAGCAGCAAGGCAAAGCCAAGATAATTGGTGATATTTTAGTGTATGATGAAATGGAAGACCAAAGTAAACTAAAACAACAAATAATAAAATGTTATTCAACATTCCTGCATGGTGCAGAAACATGGATATTAAATAAGATAAGACAGCTGAAAGCCTTTGAAATGTGGATTTATAGAAAAAAAATATAGAAGACAAACAGCAAAGTTTTGAATCAGCTACAAATGAAAGAAAGAACTACTTAACACAATTAGAAAAAAAGACAATTGAAATTTTTGGGACATGTGAAGAGGCACAATAAGGAGCCAGTAGTGGGGTGTGATAAGTACTCCAAAATATGGTGACAGCTTTACACGGAAGGAACACAACACAATACTGACGTTTCAGCCTGTGGCCTTCTTTAGAATACAAGGACAACGACAACAAACGGTGAAGTACAATTAACTATAACTACATGTCTGATGATAAGGTATAGAAGGAGAGGAGAAGGCAAATGGTACGATAAGAAAAGAGATATATATATATGTGCTACATGAGACACAATACCCTTACTAAAAGAGAGAGATATATATATATATATGTGCTACATGAGACACAATACCCTTACTAAAAGAGAGAGAGATATATATATATATATGTGCTACATGAGACACACTACCCTTACTAAAAGAGAGAGATATTTATATGTGCTACATGAAACACAATACCCTTACTAAAAGAAATATATATATATATATATGTGCTACTAGAGACACAATATCCTTACTAAAAGAGAGAGAGATATATGTGCTACATGAGACACAATACCCTTACTAAAAGAGAGAGATATATGTGCTACATGAGACACAATACCCTTACTAAAAGAGAGAGAGATATATGTGCTACATGAGACACAATACCCTTACTAAAAGAGAGAGATATATGTGCTACATGAGACACAATACCCTTACTAAAAGAGAGAGATATATGTGCTACATGAGACACAATACCCTTACTAAAAGAGAGAGATATATGTGCTACATGAGACACAATACCCTTACTAAAAGAGAGAGATATATGTGCTACATGAGACACAATACCCTTACTAAAAGAGAGAGATATATGTGCTACATGAGACACAATACCCTTACTAAAAGAGAGAGAGATATATGTGCTACATGAGACACAATACCCTTACTAAAAGAGAGAGATATATGTGCTACATGAGACACAATACCCTTACTAAAAGAGAGAGATATATGTGCTACATGAGACACAATACCCTTACTAAAAGAGAGAGATATATGTGCTACATGAGACACAATACCCTTACTAAAAGAGAGAGATATATGTGCTACATGAGACACAATACCCTTACTAAAAGAGAGAGATATATGTGCTACATGAGACACAATACCCTTACTAAAAGAGAGAGAGATATATGTGCTACATGAGACACAATACCCTTACTAAAAGAGAGAGATATATGTGCTACATGAGACACAATACCCTTACTAAAAGAGAGAGATATATGTGCTACATGAGACACAATACCCTTACTAAAAGAGAGAGATATATGTGCTACATGAGACACAATACCCTTACTAAAAGAGAGAGATATATGTGCTACATGAGACACAATACCCTTACTAAAAGAGAGAGATATATGTGCTACATGAGACACAATACCCTTACTAAAAATCATCTTGGAAGGGAAGGTACAAAGTAGATAAGTCAGAGAAAGACCAAGACTAAAGGGGACTGATCAAATCAAAAGATGGACAAGTCAACCTATGAAAACATGCACTATAAATGCAAGAGACATAGTAAAATGGCACTCCATGGTAGCCAACCTTCGATGGGGAGATGGAGGGCACTCAATGAATTAATTAATTGGAAAACGCAATAGCTTGAAACAATTTTATTGATTTTTAAGTTCCAGAACCATTACTTCATATGTAAATATCAAAACAAGGCTTTTTTTTATCAAATGATTAAGCTTGGAGGACTAGGCAAGAGAGATCCCTTTGGTATCTTTAGAAAGACATGAAGCATATGAAAGGGTTGAGCATCCAGCATTTAGAGAAAACAAGAGTTGTAAACACTCAGGTCTAAGTATTGGTTGGCTAGTCACAGGGCCCTTGCCTCTTGGCTCAATGCCATATAACCCAATTATTTGTTGTTGATTACTACAAGAGCATCCTATGGGCCCTTGCCCCTTAGCTCAATAGCCCAAGTATTGATAAATAAACTGGATTGACATAAAAAATCAAACTCAAACATCCCATAACAACTGCACTGGGTATCTGTTCTTTATTCTCCATTTTCTATAGAAAATTCTAGAAACACTCCAGAAATGGGATAAAAATCACAACTTGCTTTCTTTCTTTATTTATATCTATCTATCTATCTATTGACCTTTCGAGCCGTAACCGGCCCATAGGGCGTAGACCAAGATACACCTTCTCCTATATGAATTTTTGTTCTAGCAGTTTTCTTTTAAAGATATTTTATCAAATCTCGCCATCTGTCTCTGTTCTGTGCAAGCAGTTCTATCTCATTGAGGGAGCCGATTCCTGCTGCTCTTGCCTCTCTCATCAATGTTCTTCTCAGTGTCTCCCTGGGTCTTCCTCTTTTTCTTTTACCTGTTGTTTCCCATATGAGGGCTTGCTTTGCTATTCGATTATTATCTCTTCTCATCACATGTCCAACGTATGACCATCGTCTTTTCTTTATTACTGAAGATATTAGTGGTTGATTGGCGATTTCTCTAATTTCCTCGTTTGTTTTGAATTCGTTCCATTCTATACCAAGTATTTTCCTTAGACATTTATTTTCGAATGCGTTCAACTTTGTTTCTATATCTCTTGTTGTTTTCCAGCTTTCACACGCATACGTAAGGGTTGATAGTACATTTGATTTGAATAGCCTAAGTTTTGTGTTTGTGCTAATGAGTTTTGATTTCCACAACTTTTCAAGGCTTCTGAAAGACATTGCTGCTTTAGCCAGTCTGATTCTAATTTCTTTGCTCGTATCCCCTTCTCGATCAATGTGACTTCCAAGATAGATAAAGTGATCGATCTCTTCTACTGGTTTGTTTTCCATGTATATTTTGTCACTTGTTGGAATTAAACTTTTCATGACTTTAGTCTTTTCATGATTGACCTCAAGCCCAATTTTGCTGGCTATTGATGATAATTCATTTGTGTTTTCCTGCATCGTTTTTATCTGACTGCTGATGAGAACTATGTCATCAGCAAAGTCGAGGTCCTCCAAATGGTCTCCTTGTATCCATTCGATGCCTTTATTACCAGTGCAGCATTTCTTCATTATGAAGTCCATAACAATTCCAAATAACAAGGGCGATAAAATACATCCTTGTTTAACCCCAGTTTCTATTGGGAAA
The DNA here is from genome assembly GCA_032433765.1 of Megaustenia siamemsis. NCBI lineage: Eukaryota > Metazoa > Mollusca > Gastropoda > Stylommatophora > Ariophantidae > Megaustenia > Megaustenia siamemsis. Next base: position 13,594,513 of record JAVIAB010000050.1, on the reverse strand, counting down.
CATTCGCTCAGTCCTTCCTCTGTTCGAACTGCACATGTGTAACCATCATACATGTCCTTGATAATATTTATGATTTTTGATGGTAAGCCATATTGCTTCAGAATTTTCCACAAAGAATCTCTATGAATACTATCAAATGCTTTTTTGAAGTCGATGAAGTTAAGTACAAAAGGTTTTTGCTTTTCAATGTGTTCCTCCAATATAAGTCGTAGAGTGAAAATGTGGTCAAGACAGCTTCTCCCTTTTCTAAACCCAGCCTGTTCTTCACGCATTACTGTATCTATTGAATCCTTTATTCTATTTAGGATGATTTTACAGAATAACTTTGAGGCAACTGACAAAAGTGTCACGCCTCTCCAGTTGTTACAATCTCTAAGATTGCCCTTTTTTGGGATCTTAACAATGATTCCTTTTTTCCATTTATGAGGCGTCTTCTCTGTTTTCCAAATGATGTTGAACATTTTTTGGAGATGTATTAAATTATGGCTATCAATTGCCTTGAGGATCTCAGCTGTTAACTTATCCTCTCCAGCAGCCTTGTTATTGGTCATTAGCTTTAAGGTTTATTTATATATATATATAAATTTACATTAATTGTCTGGGAAAAGTAGAAACACAAAGAAAATTGTTAACAAAATAAAATATTTTTACATCTATCTAATTTGATAAAATACCTTAAAGACGTCCTGCGATAACTTGTGTATCTCTGCCCAGGCCCGAGCTGTGGCAAAGTCTCCAGTCTTCTCCAGAACAAGCAACACATCATGAGGCTGTTCCTGACTTGTCTTGCGTAAAACCCCATGCTCTGTGAATTTCTCTAACAACTTGTGCAGATACTGTTCCTCAGTGCTCATTGACAGAACAGGAGTATCTTTCATGGACAATTTTAAACGTAGAGTCTTGACAGAGTCCATGATCTGTTCACAAAACATACAAAAAAAGACCAATAACAAACTTTATTCAAACTCAGAGCTACAACTGCCTTGGATATACTATAACTAATGATGGAAAGTGTAAAACTTAAATAAACAAAAGAATAGGAATGACAAAAAATAATTTTAGTGTCATGAAAAACATCATCATCATCATCGAGTGCCGTCTCCACAACGAAGGTTGGCTACCATGGATTGCCATAGACTGACTTGTCCATCTTTTGATGTTACTCGCCCATGTTAGTCTTGGTCTGCCTCTGCCTCTTTTACCTTGTATTTTCCCTTCCAATATTACTTTTAGTAGGCTGTTGTGTCTTTTAACGTGTCCCAAAAATACAAAATATACTAACATCAAAACAAAGAACACCAGAGCTAAAACTAAGAATAGCAAAATATTATATCTTCTCAACATTTCTGTATGATGCGGAAACATGGACATTAGAAAAGAAAACAACAGAAAATTGAAGCTTTTGAAATGTGGATATATGGTAGAATTGGATGGAAAGAAAATAAAAGAAACGAAGTCTTAAAATAACTAAAAATGAAAAGAAAACTACTACATACAATTCAAACAAGACATGAGATTTTTGGGGGATGTTAAAAGAGATAGCAGCCTACTAAAGGTAATCTTGGAAAAGAAAAAATACAAGGTACAAGAGGCAGACCAAGACTAACATGGATGAGTAACATCAAAAGATGGACAAGTCGGCCTATGACAACCTGCACCATCAAAGCAAGAGACAGAACGGAATGGTGCTCCATGGTAGCCAACCTTTGATCCTGAGACGGCACTCAATGATGATGATGATGATAATTCAAACTAGCTATTGTCAATATAGAAGGTGTTTCTTCTTCACTTTCTCATGTACCCATTCAGGTGTCAAGAGGGGAGATAAGAAGTACTGTTTCTTGATTCTCACTCTTCTAGCGGCTTCAGTTTTTGCCATTTGATGTTGCTGTAGCATTTCTTTGATGTCTGTTCATCTTACTCTGGGTCTGCCTCACGGCATTCTTTTTAGATAGGCAAACCAATTTATTTGTTATCTCTGTATGTCGCTAAGTGATTGCTTCAATGCCTATCTTTCTCTTATAATATAATTTATGATTATGTCTTTTCTGGTCACTTCCAATGCTTTTAACATACATCTCATTTCTGTGGTGACTCCTTTTTCTTTTATATCCAGTCATAATTGACCATGTTTGGCATTGATAACACAATGTAGGAATTAATATAAAAACTGTACATAGGAAAAAATATACATAATCTTCCCTGCCATCCTATATATATATATATATCCTGTGTCTTCAATGACTTCCTACGCTTTCTGCTGCTTTCACCTCATGACTACTTCTCTTCATCAACTGCTCTTACAAGGATGTTAAATGGGCGTAGATGAACATTATTTTTATTTACAGCATGTACGTGGTGTTTTTCCATGACATATATTGTAGACCTCATTAGGCCACAGCTTTTGGATGTGAGGATGGCCCGTGCTCTTCCTCAATGTCATTATCTTTCAAACTTATTAATGGCTAGCTGAGATATTTTGAGTTTTTAGGCCCAGCAAATCTGTCTTTTTCCTGTGTGTTACCGGGGCCTCATTATAAGGGAAGTAAAGAATAGTGACACTGTGACCTTCCAGGCATGTCGTAAGAGGTGACTAAGGAGGTTGATTGATGGCTTGACAAGCTGTCATTGTAAAAATAGTATTGTTATGGAAACAAAGCCATAGATTTTAGAAGCAGCAATCTCTGCAATATGTGCCATTTTGGCAAGCAAGGTTTCTGATTTTGAGATTGTGGTTCTGCCTTATGTGCCGTCTTCGGCTCGAAAGGACAACAGATAGATATCTGTCTTCAGCAAGATATCTTTACATATTGTGTTCCTTTCACTCCTCAATCTTTACACACTTGGCCAGACTAGATACCCATTTGTAGAATCATTGCAGTGAGATATGAGACAGAGCAGGATCTTGAGCAGCTGTTACCAATGATTCTAATGCAAGCTGTCAGCTATGAGTCGCTGACCACTTTCAGCTCAGGTTCTATCAGCCCTTTGATCTTTATATCGCTACCATAATTGCTGGATTTACACTGAAATAACTAGGGTCTTGAATCATTCCTGCTAATATAAAACCAATATGTATGCTTGTCTTTTGTTACATTTGTTATTACTGTTACTGAATTAACACTACTTTTTATTATTGTTGCTGAATTAACACTATTTTTTATTATTGTTGCTGAATTAACACTATTTTTTTAAAAATATTGCTGAATTAATGCTATTTTTTAAATTATTGTTGCTGAATTAACACTATTAAAAAAATATTGCTGAATTAACGCTATTTTAAAAATTATTGTTGCTGAATTAATGCTATTTCTTATTATTGTTGCTGAATTAACACTATTTCTTATTGTTGTTGCTAAATTAACACTATTTCTTATTATTGTTGCTGAATTAACACTATTTATTATTATTGCTGAATTAACACTATTTTTTATCATTATTGCTGAATTTAACACTATTTTTTTTATTATTGCTGAATTAAAAATATTTTTTATTATTGTTGCTGAATTAACACTATCTAAAAAAAAATTGCTGAATTAACGCTATTTTAAAAAATTATTGTTGCGGAATTAACACTATTTAAAAAAAATATTGCTGAATTAACGCTATTTTAAAAATTATTGTTGCTGAATTAATGCTATTTCTTATTATTGTTGTTGAATTAACACTATTTCTTATTATTGTTGCTGAATTAACACTATTTTTTATTATTATTGCTGAATTAACACTATTTTTTATTATTGTTGCTAAATTAACACTATTTCTTATTATTATTGCTGAATTAACACTATTTTTTATTATTGTTGATTTGACATTATTTGTAAGTAAAATACCTCATATTTTCCGGTCTTTGCCAGGCAGAACATTCGCAATAATCAAGATAATACTGAATTAAATTATGGATGAATAAACACATTAATATTATATGTAAACATAGTTTATTATTAAATTAAAAACCAGCAATCATCATTTCATCTCAAGCACTGACAATTAACCAAAAAGCAAATGCTTTAGGAAAATAATGTATACCATGAAATGAATTCAACTTTGTACACCATGAAATTAATTCAACTTTGTATACAATGAAATGAATTCAAGACAAGTGTAGAAATAAGAGAAATGACAAAGCTTCCAAAAATATCATCTACAATCAAGAAAAGAAGATAGTTATATGTTGACCACGTGATGAGAAGAGACATGAGAATCCAAAAGCAAGCCCTCAAATGAGAATCAGAGGGTAAAAGAAAAATAGGCCAACATAGAAAAACACTAAAAAGAGCACTGAGACATCAGCTCCCTTGTTGAGAGTGAACATCACACCCAGAACAGGGACATCTGGCAACATACAATGTAGATCCTGTGCAAGGTCTGATACTTGATAACACAGATAATCGAACAGTGAGAGTCTCGAGTTTCTGCCCAATGTGCAGTCTTTGGCTGGAAAGGACAAAAGACAGATCAACAATTAAATGCAACAATGGAGGAAAGAGAAACACCTCTCAAAGAGATGAGTTAATGAAATTGAATTATCCCATGGTAATGATTGAGACAAATGGTGAGAATTGATAAAATATCTTTAAAAGAATTGATAACTGCTAGAATAAAAAAAAAAAAAAAAAATTTAGACAAGAGAAGGAGTATCTTGGTCTACACCCTATGGGCCGGTTACGGCTCAAAAAGTCAATAGATAGACAGATAGAATGATTGCGTGTGAAGTAATTAATCTGTCAACATTACTCAATTTTTCTTGATTCCATAAGACAAAAGAGGCTTGAGAACAAAACAGAATAGCTTACACATATTGTTTCTTGCCCCTGATGAAATCGTTTGTCTGTATGCATAAATCTTATTCAAGCCATCTCATATGTGAAACATATATTTTTAAAAATGTATTTTGATTTTGTTAGTTAAAAAGACTGACCTTGCTGTATACAGAAGTTTCCCGGTATCTGACACTGACAGCCTTCCATAGACCTGAGTTTTGCTTTAAGGATGTCATACAAAGGTCAAGCAGATCAATACAGAGGTCAAGAGGCAGGGCATGGCAGACAGTGAGCACAGTCCTTGCTTGAACACTGACACTGTAAAACCTCCGCAGTCTGTCACCAACTTTTGGGGCAAATCCAGGCTAGAGGTAGCAGTGAAAATAAAAATAAAAAAAACAATGGGAATACATGCTTAGTAACCATTGTGTCTGCCATTAGCTGTCATAAAACCACATTGGTTTCCATCATAAAGTTAGTGGTTATCCTCAGGTTTCTCTCACTGTCATATAATTATTGTAAATGCTGTCACTACCATATTATCAATTGTGGAAAGCTATGACTTAATGGCCTATGTGCCGTCTTTAGCCTGTGAGGAGCTAACTATAGTTCATTCAGAAATTCGTGCCCACAGAATTTATTAATTTTCTCGTGTTTGATGAATTTCTGTAATTCTTTTTCAATAAATCTTATTTTTTTCACCGACCTTAAGTCTGATTTTTTGCCCTACTGTCATGCATTTAGGAAAGATCTTTGTTGCTTTGAGGTATATAAAAATATGATTTTCTTGGCTGTCCTAATTTTTAGAAGTTTACAATATCCACATTTTTTTGTAATCAACTCATCTTTTAAAAAAGGGAATCTCACGTGTTCTCCACACAATCCTAGCACAATTTCGAACTTATTGAACCGTAAATTGTAAGACGCGCCGTTCAGAAAGTAGTTTTGTTGTTTCCAATTTCTTTTGAGAAAAGATCATAGGCACATCTTAACAAAATATTTACTATTAATGTGTAATCCTTTGTATGTGATAATTTGTAAGTTATTGTGAAGTGGCAACTTGATTTTCAAAATCGACAGTTATTTATCATTTCTGTTGTTAACCTTCAGTCAAGCCATTGTCTTAAGCTGTCTGGTATCTTTTCTCTTTGCTTCCTTCTATCTCTTCTTCCTTCGATTTTCCCAGTTGTTACAATATATTCCAGCTGTTCCCTTCTCATTACATGGCCAAAAAAATGATGATTGTTTCTTCCTAATATTGGAAATTAGCTCTCTTTTTGCTTTGACCTCTTTCAGAACATTTTCATTACTCTTCTTAGCTGTTCTTGGTATTCTCAACATTCTTCTGTAAAACCACATTTCTACAGACTCCAGTGATTTTTCTTGTTTGTTGTCCTATTGTCCATGATTCGCATCCATATGTTAAGACTGGCTCTACATAACATTTAAGAACTCTTTTTCTTGTATCTCTTGTCAAAAATGATTGCATAGTATCTTCCTCATTTTAAGGAAAGCTGCTTTTGCCTGAGCCATTCTGCATCTCACCTCTTTTATACATCTTCCGTCTGAGGTTAATAAAGTTCCCAAATATTTAAATTCATTTACCTGTTTTAATATTGTTCCACTTGTCTTTTTTTGCACTGAGGTGATGTCTTTTTCTTTGTTGTTACCATTACTTCTGTCTTTTTGCTATTATGCTGAGTCCTTTATTTTTGCTTTCTTTCACTATAATGTCCAACATTTCTTGTAACTCATTTTCACAGTTAGTGATTAAGACTGTATCATCAGCATACTACAGATTATTTATACTATGACCTCTGATTGTTATTCCAGGCATGCCTCTAATGGATCTTAAAATAACCACACCACACCACACCACACCACACCACACCACATTACATTACATTACATTACATTACATTACATTACATTACATTACATTACATTATATTATATTATATATATTATATTATATTATATTATATTATATTATATTATATTATATTATATTATATTATATTATATTATATTATATTATGATGTCAAAAAACCAGAAAAAAAGAACACTGGCAGCTCTAAGTATAGATTGAAAGTCTTTCAATCGATGGATAGGACAGAACTTTGAATCTGCAGAGGTGACAGTCAAGCAAGGAAGATAAATTAAAGTTGATGATTTTGAGAATGACGTTATTAGACGGGAGATTTTGAAAATGTTTGAATCAAATCAACTTGTTACACTGTTTAATGCTTTGGTCGTTCCATGTATTTTTGTTGATGACATGCCTCTTGTCCCTAGTACACTAACCTATCAGTACTCCATACTAATCTCTACACTTGGTTGTAAAATAGAAAAGGTAAATAAAGTAAAACAAACTATTTGTGTTTGTGTTTTCTTTATCAACACTCTCACGTACACGCTAATCTACGACAGCACAAATGATTTAACACTAAGCAATACCATTCCAACTTGACTGATAGCCCAGCATGACAGGACAAAATCGTGAAGGTTTTGTAAATAAAGTTGTTCTGTAATCACTGATTCCGGCAAGCTCTTGAGAATATTTAGAATTTCCATCCATTTGTGTTCCTCCAGTAGACGATTGGCCATATCTTGGATGACACACTGGAACTGATTACTGTTTGGCAAACTAAACATGCACAATTTCACCTGTGGAAAAATTAAATTCGTGAGACGCCATATCACAATACATTTAACAAGAATATGTAAACAATAAGAATCATGTATTATTGCTGATATTAAGGTACTTGTTTCACGATCAAATATTATTAGACAAATTAACTGTTCAAGTTGTAAAGTAACAAGTAAAGATCTTCAAGGGTGACCAGGTAAGTGATTGTTTCTATAACAGAAATCTACACAATTAAAAGAGTCTTTGTGGGCACAATGAGCTCAACAACCATGGTTGGCATCCGTCATAGGAAAAATAAAACTAAGATTCAACCTGCCGAATATGATCTGTGTCAGCCACAGCACAGGCTGCAGGAAGAAAATCAGAACACATGCAAATATGAGGATAATCAAGAATGATAGAGACATTAAAGAAGGAGTCATACTGATACATAAAGAATCAGAAGCATGGCTCAAGTAGGACAAGTTGACTGAAAGAAAAGATCAGGAGTGGGAGAAATTGGTGAATTATAGGAAGCATGGCTCAAGTAGGACAAATTGACTGAAAGAAAAGATCAGGAGTGTGAGAAATTGGTGAATTATAGGAAGCATGGCTCAAGTAGGACAAATTGACTGAAAGAAAAGATCAGGAGTGTGAGAAATTGGTGAATTATAGGAAGCATGGCTCAAGTAGGACAAATTGACTGAAAGAAAAGATCAGGAGTGTGAGTAATTGGTGAATTATAGGAAGCATGGCTCAAGTAGGACAAATTGACTGAAAGAAAAGATCAGGAGTGTGAGAAATTGGTGAATTATAGGAAGCATGGCTCAAGTAGGACAAATTGACTAAGAAAAGATCAGGAGTGTGAGAAATTGGTGAATTATAGGAAGCATGGCTCAAGTAGGACAAATTGACTGAAAGAAAAGATCAGGAGTGTGAGTAATTGGTGAATTATAGGAAGCATGAAAAATTAGTAGGAGCCGCGATAGCTCAGTGGTTAGTGAACTGGACTACTACGGACAAGGGGTAGGGTTCGATCCCAACCGACGGCTCCGGGTTCACCCAGCCTTAAATGGGTACCGGATTTTTTCTGGGAAAGTAAAACAGCACGGGCGTAATACCGACCACATTACCCCAAAAATCATGTGCTGAAGGTCTGTAAAATATAGGGTCACTAACACCATATTTCCCTATACGCCACTTGGCGTGACGGGGGGTACTTTACTTTACTTACTATGGCTCAAGTAGGACAAATTGACTAAGAAAAGATCAGGAGTGTGAGTAATTGGTGAATTATAGGAAGCATGGCTCAAGTAGGACAAATTGACTAAGAAAAGATCAGGAGTGCGAGAAATTGGTGAATTATAGGAAGCATGGCTCAAGTAGGACAAATTGACTGAAAGAAAAGATCAGGAGTGTGAGTAATTGGTGAATTATAGGAAGCATGGCTCAAGTAGGCCAAATTGACTAAGAAAAGATCAGGAGTGTGAGTAATTGGTGAATTATAGGAAGCATGGCTCAAGTAGGACAAATTGACTGAAAGAAAAGATCAGGAGTGTGAGAAATTGGTGAATTATAGGAAGCATGGCTCAAGTAGGACAAATTGACTAAGAAAAGATCAGGAGTGTGAGTAATTGGTGAATTATAGGAAGCATGGCTCAAGTAGGGTGTCCGGTTAGCGCAATCGATAGGCGGTTGGCTTACCACGGCAACAGCCGGGGTTCGTACCCTGGCGAGGACACCTGGGTTTTACTAATTCCCTAAAAATTAGTGGGAGCCGCGATAGCTCAGTGGTTAGTGAACTGGACTACTACGGACAAGGGGTAGGGTTCGATCCCAACCGACGGCTCCGGGTTCACCCAGCCTTAAATGGGTACCAGATTTTTTTCTGGGAAAGTAAAAGCAGCACGGGCGTAATACTGACCACATTACCCCAAAAGTCATGTGCTGAAGGTCTGTAAAATATAGGGTCACTAACACCATATTTCCCTATACGCCACTTGGCGTGACGGGGGGTACTTTACTTACTATGGCTCAAGTAGGACAAATTGTATGAAAGAAAAGATCAGGAGTGTGAGTAATTGGTGAATTATAGGAAGCATGGCTCAAGTAGGCCAAATTGACTAAGAAAAGATCAGGAGTGTGAGTAATTGGTGAATTATAGGAAGCATGGCTCAAGTAGGACAAATTGACTGAAAGAAAAGATCAGGAGTGTGAGAAATTGGTGAATTATAGGAAGCATGGCTCAAGTAGGACAAATTGACTGAAAGAAAAGATCAGGAGTGTGAGAAATTGGTGAATTATAGGAAGCATGGCTCAAGTAGGACAAATTGACTGAAAGAAAAGATCAGGAGTGTGAGTAATTGGTGAATTATAGTAAGCATGGCTCAAGTAGGACAAATTGACTGAAAGAAAAGATCAGGAGTGTGAGTAATTGGTGAATTATAGGAAGCATGGCTCAAGTAGGACAAATTGACTGAAAGAAAAGATCAGGAGTGTGAGTAATTGGTGAATTATAGGAAGCATGGCTCAAGTAGGACAAATTGACTGAAAGAAAAGATCAGGAGTGTGAGTAATTGGTGAATTATAGGAAGCATGGCTCAAGTAGGACAAATTGACTGAAAGAAAAGATCAGGAGTGTGAGAAATTGGTGAATTATAGGAAGCATGGCTCAAGTAGGACAAATTGACTGAAAGAAAAGATCAGGAGTGTGAGTAATTGGTGAATTATAGGAAGCATGGCTCAAGTAGGACAAATTGACTGAAAGAAAAGATCAGGAGTGTGAGTAATTGGTGAATTATAGGAAGCATGGCTCAAGTAGGACAAATTGACTGAAAGAAAAGATCAGGAGTGTGAGTAATTGGTGAATTATAGGAAGCATGGCTCAAGTAGGACAAATTGACTGAAAGAAAAGATCAGAAATTGGTGAATTATAGGAAGCATGGCTCAAGTAGGACAAATTGACTGAAAGAAAAGATCAGGAGTGTGAGTAATTGGTGAATTATAGGAAGCATGGCTCAAGTAGGACAAATTGACTGAAAGAAAAGATCAGGAGTGTGAGTAATTGGTGAATTATAGGAAGCATGGCTCAAGTAGGACAAATTGACTAAGAAAAGATCAGGAGTGTGAGAAATTGGTGAATTATAGGAAGCATGGCTCAAGTAGGACAAATTGACTAAGAAAAGATCAGGAGTGTGAGTAATTGGTGAATTATAGGAAGCATGGCTCAAGTAGGACAAATTGACTGAAAGAAAAGATCAGGAGTGTGAGTAATTGGTGAATTATAGGAAGCATGGCTCAAGTAGGACAAATTGACTGAAAGAAAAGATCAGAAATTGGTGAATTATAGGAAGCATGGCTCAAGTAGGACAAATTGACTGAAAGAAAAGATCAGGAGTGTGAGTAATTGGTGAATTATAGGAAGCATGGCTCAAGTAGGACAAATTGACTGAAAGAAAAGATCAGGAGTGTGAGAAATTGGTGAATTATAGGAAGCATGGCTCAAGTAGGACAAATTGACTAAGAAAAGATCAGGAGTGTGAGAAATTGGTGAATTATAGGAAGCATGGCTCAAGTAGGACAAATTGACTAAGAAAAGATCAGGAGTGTGAGTAATTGGTGAATTATAGGAAGCATGGCTCAAGTAGGACAAATTGACTAAGAAAAGATCAGGAGTGTGAGAAATTGGTGAATTATAGGAAGCATGGCTCAAGTAGGACAAATTGACTGAAAGAAAAGATCAGGAGTGTGAGTAATTGGTGAATTATAGGAAGCATGGCTCAAGTAGGACAAATTGACTGAAAGAAAAGATCAGAAATTGGTGAATTATAGGAAGCATGGCTCAAGTAGGACAAATTGACTAAGAAAAGATCAGGAGTGTGAGTAATTGGTGAATTACAGGAAGCATGGCTCAAGTAGGACAAATTGACTGAAAGAAAAGATCAGGAGTGTGAGTAATTGGTGAATTATAGGAAGCATGGCTCAAGTAGGACAAATTGACTGAAAGAAAAGATCAGGAGTGTGAGAAATTGGTGAATTATAGGAAGCATGGCTCAAGTAGGACTAATTGACTAAGAAAAGATCAGGAGTGCGAGAAATTGGTGAATTATAGGAAGCATGGCTCAAGTAGGACAAATTGACTAAGAAAAGATCAGGAGTGTGAGTAATTGGTGAATTATAGGAAGCATGGCTCAAGTAGGACAAATTGACTAAGAAAAGATCAGGAGTGCGAGAAATTGGTGAATTATAGGAAGCATGGCTCAAGTAGGACAAATTGACTAAGAAAAGATCAGGAGTGCGAGTAATTGGTGAATTATAGGAAGCATGGCTCAAGTAGGACAAATTGACTAAGAAAAGATCAGGAGTGCGAGTAATTGGTGAATTATAGGAAGCATGGCTCAAGTAGGACAAATTGACTAAGAAAAGATCAGGAGTGCGAGAAATTGGTGAATTATAGGAAGCATGGCTCAAGTAGGACAAATTGACTAAGAAAAGATCAGGAGTGCGAGAAATTGGTGAATTATAGGAAGCATGGCTCAAGTAGGACAAATTGACTAAGAAAAGATCAGGAGTGTGAGTAATTGGTGAATTATAGGAAGCATCAGTATAGATGCTCTTTGTCCTGCTGGTTCTGACCTTACCCATGAGTTCCCACAATGCCATGAACTCATTCAGTTGCTAATTAGACATTGCTAGAACACATAAATTACCTGGTCATCAATGACATTGGTGACAAATTTGAGAATCGGCTCCATACTTGTTAGTAATTCTGGGTTATCTGCTCCTGCTAGAGGGAGAATATAGTGAAGCAGATGGCGCTGCAGTATAGGGTAGTCATCCGTCAAACGATGATAGCGATAACTTCGTATATCCACAAGGCTGATATCAGAATTTTGGGTCCTTATGAGGCCTGGGTACATTGTATTTAGACTGCTAGGGCCTGGAGCAGATGCAGAGTTATTGAAGTGATCAGCAGTGAAGTGTTGCTCTATGTGGTCCAGATCATCCGCACATACGAGGCTGACCATAGTAGCAACCAGTAGCGAGTTCTGCTTCACATAGTCCAAGGTCACAGGTGTAAGATTGTAACTGGGAAGCTCCAGGTTCCAGCCATGTCCGGATCTATCCAAGGAACTTGATAAACGATACACAAGAGCTCTTGCTTTCTGAGAATATGTAGCATCTTTCAGAGGGATAGTATGGCTGACTTTAACATGGCTGATATCAAAGGATACATAGAATCCATTATCAAACCTATCAATATCCACATGGAATGGCAGCTCAGTTTGTCCACTTGCATCTGAAATAAAAAGGAAACATGCATGCAATGAAATAGCATTTGAAAAAACATTTACCTAAAATATAATTATATATATTACACTGAAAGGAAAATGAAGGAGAGGCAGGCAGAAAAAGAGATGGGAAGATAACATCAAAGAATGAATATGCCTTGACTTTGTAGCGTCTCAAAGAATGACTGAGGATTGAGAGAAATAGAGAAATGAAGATGGTCATGCATGTTGTATGAAACAAAGATATTCTTGGTGCTTTCTTTTCTGTTGTTCTCAAGAATTCATAATCCACACAAAAGTATAATTTAAAAAAAACACTACTTTTACGGCAATATCCCCTGGGGTGTGCCGGGGGACTTATAAGACTAGAGAATAAAGGCAGCTTGTCCAGTGCAATCGTCATGGAGTATTCAGGTCTGAGTTTTTATTTTAAGCATTATTTTTGGAATTTAAAATAAACATTAAAAAAGTAGGAACAACAATCTGCAAGGAGGAATTAAACATATACACAACCGATGAAACCACTGGAACTAACAGTGTGCACACACCTTTTATTCATTCATTTTTCCTCTTGGCCCAAAGACTGCACATAGGGTAAAAGTCAAAAGTTCTCCATGGCTGACAATTTGCTGCTGATTCTTGTAGGTCTTGGTTGTTTATTAGTTCCAATGTTAAGCATTTCCTGGTAATTGTTCTGCGTAGCGATTCTTTGGTCTGCCACGTTTTATTTTACCAGATGGTTTCCACATGAATGCTTGACGAGGAGTCTTTCTTCGTTTATTCTCAACATATGACCAATGTATTACCAACACCTTCTTATAAAGCTTGACATATATTCTAGTTTAGACTTGTCTCTTATCTATTCATTTGAAAACACCTAAGCGAATTACTTTTATTCACTTATAACGAACAATTTTTGTAGGTTAATAAGGGAGACTACTATTATTGTTTAACAAAGAACCACTAATATTATCATCATCTGATAAAAGTGACTAAGCACCCCTGGGTGTGTTAGGAATGCCAGGACAGCTCTAACAACAATAAACAAAAGCAACAATAGCAGATTTTTTTTTTCAACAAAATATACAGCTCTCATATAATCTTAGTTTTGGTTTTTATGTGCAACAATGATTATGTTCATATAGTTATTTAACTAGCAGACATATTTGGACAATGATTTAACAAGCAGACATATCTAGACAATTATTTAACAAGCAGACATATTTAGACAATTATTTAACAAGCAGATATATTTAGACAATTATTTAACAAGCAGACGTATTTAGACAATTATTTAACAAGCAGACGTATTTAGACAATTATTTAGCAAGCAGACGTATTTAGACAATTATTTAACAAGCAGACGTATTTAGACAATTATTTAACAAGCAGACGTATTTAGACAATTATTTAACAAGCAGACAGACGTATTTAGACAATGATTTAACAAGCAGACGTATTTAGACAATTATTTAACAAGAAGACATATTTAGACAATTATTTAACAAGCAGACATATTTAGACAATGATTTAACAAGCAGGCGTATTTAGACAATTATTTAACAAGCAGACAGACGTATTTAGACAATGATTTAACAAGCAGACGTATTTAGACAATTATTTAACAAGCAGACAGACGTATTTAGACAATGATTTAACAAGCAGACGTATTTAGACAATTATTTAACAAGCAGACAAACGTATTTAGACAATGATTTAACAAGCAGACATATTTAGACAATTATTTAACAAGCAGACATACCAGTGTTCTCACTATCCAGGCCAAGTAACTGCTGTATCTGTTTCTTTTTCTCACCACTGACATGCTGTGCTGCCCACTTGACCAGGTTGGTGTGTCGACTATCCTTAGATGGCTCAGATTCTCCCACAAATCTTTTCTCATGCCAGATCAAAAGTTCAGGGAGAACAACCTTTCAGGAAAATAGATCTGGATCACTCTTAGCTTGAAATAAATCATGATAACTCTTAATTTGAAATAATTCTTAGCTCCAAATACATTATGATAATTCTTAGCACCAAATAAATCATGATAATTCTTAGCTCCAAATACATCATGATAATTCTTAGCTTGAAAAAAAAATCATGATAATTCTTAGCTCCAAATACATCATGATAATTTAGCATGAAAAAAAAAATCATGATAATTCTTAGCTCCAAATACATCATGATAATTCTTAGCTCGAAACAAATCATGATAATTCTTAGCTCCAAATACATCATGATAACTCTTAGTTCAAAACAAAGCATGATAATTCTTAGCTTGAAATAAATCATAACTCTAAAACTGAAACAAATAGTGACAATTCTTAGACTGAAATAAATCATGATAACCCTTGGCCTTGAATCAATCTCTGACATGATACAGAAAGGTTACAAAATATCAAGAAAACAAACAGAAATAAAATAAGCAACAAAATAAAAATAATAAATAAATTAAGTAACATTCCCATTATTAATCTGCATAAAAAAATTATTGAATGCTTCCCAGAGTTATTAACTTATATTATATTTGGACTTCTGTTTTTCAAGATGGTGGAATGAAGTTCACGTTCTCTCGATCGCTGCAGCAAATGCATTTGGGGACTGATTAATTTCAGCTCTCCACTGCAATTTTCTGCGTTAAAGTCAAAATGATGTTCTACTTAACAAAACTAAGCCGATGAAGCAGAGTCGTACACACGGCAATATTCCTTTTTGACAAGTCAAGTTTTGTGAATGCGACCTTCCACCGTCTAGAGTTGATCTGCGTTTTACGTCAACACATTGAGTGCTATTCAATGGCCATCATTGGAATTGTTTGACGCAAGTTATTTACATGTTACAACACATTAATGTGGACTGCTCCATCAAGTCAACTGAAGTTTTTTCTCTTTGGGGAATTTGCACCGTGTTCTGTTTGTTGTCGGCTGCATTCACCAGAGTAATCGGGAATCTATGGGCGCAGCCATTGTTGTGTGCTACATCATCATAATAGCTCATTGTATATCCCTAGATCGGCCACACGCTAATCTTACGGTCTGTTATTTGATGTGCAACGGGGATAATCCGATGACTAACTGTGTTTTATATGTTCGGATTTGGAGTAAAAAATGATGTCCTAACATCATCATGCGCTATACATTAAAAAAAATATGATGATCATCATTTTCAGGAGGACGTGAACTTCCAGTCTATATGGTGAATAGGCGGCAGGAACCATTGAAGGCTGTGTATGAAAAGTGTTCCTTGTTGCAGTTTCCTCATATTCAAAGTCCGGCTTGTTGCAGGAGCTACTGAGTCAAGTGCTCTGTGCACGCCGTGAGCTGTGTGTCTCATCCGCATTGATCATGTTTCAACATTCCAATTGTTTACGATGAATGATATCGTATGACAAGGAACAGTTGGCTGTGTTTACTTTCTGTGTGGTTTCACCTTATGTCTTTTGGCATGTGCTGGGACTGCTATGATGGGGACACAGTTACCTTTCTTTATTTGGGAGATGAGTTAGTAATTCGGATGATTCCACTGGCACAGGCGGTTGAGCAATTATGGATTTTAATTCGTTTGCAGTGTTACCAGGGCCTACCATAACCATAACCGTATTAACTTATTTATAAACACATGTTTAACTGATTCTTAAAGCTGTGCAGTTCAAAATTAGCAACACACACCCTTCTCTGATCTATGGAGACAACAACAGAGTGGTCCAAGTAGTTCTTCATAGACTTATCAAGCACAGCCATAACATTATCTGGGTGCAAAACCTGAAGAGAAACACAGTAATCATCATGACACTCTATATAATAACTTTAAAACAAAAACTGATATAATCAAAGATTGGAGTAATATGTGAGCGATATGTGTGACCAAGTATCATCATCATCATCAAGTACCTGCTGACATATGTGATTATGCCCTTCTACAAATATTTGTTCCTACAGTTGTTATTTTCAGTTTTGTTGTTGAATGCCTACCTAACACCATTCTCAAATGCAGCTCAGGCAAAATGTTCAGCTAAAAACCTGGCCACACCTTGAATCCCTGGCTGTGGAGTCTGTGCACATGGATTAGGGTTCTCCTTGAATTTTCTGGAGACTCTCAAGAGGGGATGCGGGTGCTCCTATTTGTTCATTCAGTGATGGTGGTCAATCATTTGTTGCCATGAGTCCCACCCATGTTGTTGGCCATGAGTCCCACCCATGGTATTGGCCATGAGTTCCACGCATGATGTTAGCCATGAGTCCCACCCATGATGTTGGCCATGAGTCCCGCCCATGATGTTGGCCATGAGTCCCACCCATGGTGTTGGCCATGAGTCCCACCCATGGTGTTGGCCATGAGTACCACCCAGGATTTTGGCCATGAGTTCCACCAATGGTTTTGGCCATGAGTCCCACCCATGGTGTTGGCCATGAGTCCCACCCATGATGTTGGCCATGAGTCCCACCCATGATGTTGACCATAATCCTCACCTATGGAGTTGACTATGAGGCCATGAGCTTGGTAATATAGAAGTGACATGACAATGTAAACAATGTATTAAGGTTAGATCACAGCTTGGTAATAAAGAAGTGACCTAACAAAGTTAATGGTATAACACAATGTTATGCTTTGATTACAGTTTACAAAAGTGGTGTGACAAAGTCAAAGGTAGCATAGTATGTTAATGTTATCACAAAACAAAATAATTATATGGCATTCTTTGCTCTATAAGCAAAAAAAAAACATGAGACTAACTAGGCATACAGACCTGTAAGGGAGGTGATGACATGCAACCTAAGTTCAGGAGGAAGATTAATCGTGGCTCGGGACTAGAACTGTACACTTTCCATGGATCCTCTGAACTCAAAACTGCAATGTCATTTAGTTATGAAAACAATCTACTCCAAAACAAGGTCAACAAAAAAAATTGAAACAAGTGAGAGACATAAATGTTGGAATACAGTACAGATGAAAGAATAAGAAATAGACAAGTTACAAAGTGACAGCATTATCAATAAAACTAATTTAACAATCATGAAATCACCAGTAGCTGAGTGACTTGTGTGCTCATTGTTGATCATACTGGGGCCTCGGTAATATAGTTGGGAAAGTCACTCGACTGGGCTACCGACATTGGGACAACCCGTTTTCGATTCCATTTGGAAGCAATGTGAATTGTACTCATGGTTGGAAAAAAAATACCTCCAGGGTTGACCCAGCCACTGGCAGAAATGGGTACCAGAGTAGTACTCTGGGGAGGTGAAGAATGCTGCCTTCCATCTGTGTTTCGATGCTTGAAGCGACACTATCCAAAAGTATCCAAACATTTTTGGACGGGTGGCAGAGCACATATGGGTGAAAACTCGCATGCTAAGATGCTGATTCAAGTCTTGTACATTACCTTTACTATTGACCAGAAAGTGTAGTGTTCAATAATTCTCAGAGGTGGACATTTTTTTTTTATCGACACAACTTCGAGGTTCACCCCAGCATATTGTTGTTGTTGTTGTTGCGCTCGCCAGCTTTCAACTCTGATGAAATCCCTAGAGTCTAGGAACTGAATTTTGCATGTTAACCCATATTTCCCTGGCAGCCGTGTGCACAGGGGTCCCTCGCCGCACAGGTAGATAACTCCGACTTCAGAGGTACTCATGTTTTTTCCGTCGATGGGTAACTGACGTTTCAAGCCGGGCCTCGCTGCTGACCCCAGCATATGAAGTGGACAGCAGAGATTTTCTTCTTGGAAAGAAGCGCAGCATGGAGTGATACTGACCACATCAGTCATAAAATGTTCCGCTGGTCAGTGAAAAATGTAAACACTAACACCATATTCCACATATGCCAGTTAAGGAGTAGAAGGAATCCTTGTGATCTCAGGTGAATTATCTCATTGGTCAACCATACCGCTACATGAGCTTCTGGCCAGATTTACTCTCCCTGCTTTCCATTTACTGGGGTGTGCCCCATGGGTGCACCCGTGGGTATGCCTTTTGGTGTCAGTTTTGGCAGTTGAGCCTCTTCTTCTGCAATCAGATCTCCTCATCAGGATAGGAATGACATCAAGTTGGTCACAAGGTCAAAATGCATGATTACATGTGTCCTTATTTGACTCTTTAGTCAGCAGTACTACTAACACACTGTCTTTGGTGGGCTGGATCTTGGTTTGAGGTAGGAGTTCTCTTCTTATAGGATAGATAACATGCCTGTGGTTTCTGTCTGGGTGTTCTCCCATAGCTTCTCCTCCTCCTGATAGTAACTGCTAGGCAAAAGTCATTTGTTTTCTGAGTTGTCTTCTCTACTGATAGTCTATCTTATCTATTGACCTTTCCAGCTGTGGCCGGCCCATAGGGCATAGACTCAGATACTCTTTCTCTTTTTCTAAATTTTCTTTCTAGCGGTCTCAATCCTTGCAAAGATCTTTTATCAAATCTCACCATTTGTCTCTGTTCTGTGCAAGCATCTCGATCTCATAAAGGGAGCCAATTTCTGCTGCCTTTGCCTCTCTGATCAATGTTTTTCTCAGTGTCTCTCTGGGTCAGCCTCTTTTCCTCCCACCTGTTGTTTCCCACATGATTGCTTGCTTTGTTATTCGGTTATTATTTCTTCTCATCACATGTCCAACATCTTTTCTGTCGCCTTTTCTTGATTACTGATGATATTAGTGGTTGATTAGCGATTTCTCTAGTGATAGTGCAGTACTAGAAATGACATGCCTTCATATGTGAGAAGTCATGTTTGATTATTCTTGCATTGTTTACTCTTTTCTGAATTTCTTATCATCAAAAAAGAGCAGTAGTAACATGACATACATGATATATTAAAGTGCTGTAATCACTTGTGTATGTGATATACTTAACAGAATTATCAGTGATGGAAAATGTACAACTGAAATAAACAAAAGAATAGGAATGGCAAAAAGTAATTTTAATGTCATGAAGAACATACTAACATCAAAACAAATAACACCAGGACTAAAACTAAGAATAGCAAAATGTTATGTCTTCTCAACATTCCTATATGGTGCAGAAACATGGACATTAGACAAGAAAACAGAACAGAAAATTGAAGCCTTTGAAATGTGGATATATAGAAGAATAGGTAGAATTGGATTGAAGGAAAAGAAAACAAATGATGAAGTCTTAAAACAACAAAAAATTAAAAGAGAACTACCAAACACAATTAAAAAAAGACGTGATTTTTGGGGCATGTTAAAAGACACAACAGCTTACTAAAAGTAATCATGGAGGGGAAAATACAAGGTAAAAGAGGCAGAGGTAGACCAAGACTAACATGGACTTGTAACATTAAAAGATGGATAAACCAGCCTATGACAACCTGCACCATCAAAGCAAGAGACAGAGCACAATGGCGCTCCTTGGTGGCCAACCTTCATTGCGGAGATGGCACTCGATGAGGATGAACAGAATTAGAAAAAGGCAAATTACATTTTTGGGATATGTGAAGAGATACAAAACCCTCCTGAAGGTCATCTTGGAAATGAAAATACAAGGATGATAAGGAAGAGGTAGACTCAGACTAAAGTGGGCTGATAACATTAAAAGGTGGACAGGTGAACCTAAGACAATGAGCCCCATTAAGGCAAGAGACAGAGTAAAATAATGTTCTATGGTAGTGTCAATTGTCAATCTTCAATGCAGAGATGGCACCGAATGAATGAATGGAGAGAGAGAGAGAGAGAGAGAGAGAGAGAGAGAGAGATGGTCTAGAGGTAAGATGACAGTCTCTGGACAAGAAGGTCCCAGGTTCTATTCTCACTACAGGAAGCAGAAGATTAAAAAAAAAAATCATGGTTTCTTCAAGGCTTTAACTTTTCCTGGTCTCTGTGGTGATAACCGATGTCATCACTCTCTGATAACAGCATCACACAGGAGATTCCGTACACATTCTGAGCACATGTTAAAAGAACCCTTGGCGATTGGAAATTAAAATGAGTAGGCCAAAAATGGCTTATGCCTGGGCAAAATTAATTAAACAATATTTAACCAAAACGTTAAAGTTCTTGAAGATAAAAATGAGAGCACCTCTGAAATCAGAAGATATCTACCTGAATGGTGAGGGACACCTGAGCAAATGGCTGCCAGTGTGAAAGTAGGAAAAAGTGATATTCCAGCAAAATTCAGTTCCTCTGGACTTCGCTAGAGATATAAAAAGTTGCCAAATGGAAACATATCATGAACAAATTTGATCCACAACATATGTTTCAGGCCACAAAATGAACACAACATTTAAATTAAAACAAAAACTAAATTACAGAAAAATAATTAACCAGTTTTTATGTCATAACTTAATTACCATATTTTCTGTGGTTGAGTATTTGACTCCATTGTGATGAAGGTGACAGTCTATTGCAGCACAGAGAGGTCAAGAGGTCAAAAACACTGCCAAATATATACATAATAGTATTTTATATCTATATAATATACATATACATTTTATATATACATATAATGTGAGAGCAATATAATACCTTTTTGGCATTACATAAAAAAAGCAAATATTTCTATTATTCTTTTTCATAATTATCATACAAAGTAAATACATTCCCTTTCTGTGTTCATGTGGCAGATTTGTGCCGAATCTGCTGGCATGTCAACAGGAAGTCTCATTTAACCTGCTTCAGGTTCCACCTTTGGCCCAGTAACATTTGTCTCATTGAGAGATTTAATTTCATTGATAAATGCTAGTTGTGCAGACTGGAATGACATGCTCTGAGATCAATTCTAGGTTTGCATTGACAATTATTTATGTGGGATGTTCTCAGTTGATCCAGCATTCTACAATGAATGTGTCCCCTAGTATCCCCATATATCTCGCTAACTATTGGCATTGGAAATGCATCGGTCATGAGGTGAGAAAGAATAAAGAAAGACTTCCCTATCAGGCATTCACATGGAAACCATCTGGTAAAAGAAAACAAAGGAGACCAAGAAAATCGCTGCACAAAACAATTAATAGGGAAGCTCAATCACTGGACTAAGAAACAATAAAGAACTACAGGCACTAGCAGCAGATCATCAATTTTGGAGAACTATGACTTCTACCCTATGTGCCACCTCTGGTCTTGGAGGAAAATTAAGAAAATTAATTGTGTGTGTGTGTATATATATATATATTTGAAATAGGGCTGTTTTTTCTATTCATAGACAAAACAAAGAAAGGTCAGAACTCAATTCCCAGCAAACGTGAAACATTTTTCCTTTCAGACCAACACAGTTTCGGGGTTTACCAAAATAGCTGCCAGAGATTTTTTTCTAGGAAAGTAGGGTAACCACATCAATGTGTCATTGGTCACTGAAAAATATGATTGAGCGACAGCATCATATTCAAGGAAAGGAACAAAATATAATGATGTACTGTTGTTGTCAAGTGATGTATTTGCTCAGAATTGTTGCTATATCCATTTTCTTCCATTCTGAGAAGCAAATCTTGTGGAGAATAACTGCTGTCTCTCAATTATTTGTGGATCACTGAACTTATTTATTTTCTTCTTCAACTTTGGAAAGGAAGTTTTATCTTCTTTTTTTTATGATACTTATCAGCGCCGCTTCAGCGGAAGAATTGATAAATAAAAGATGGGACAGGACACAGATTTTGAAAGCCAATTACATGATTTACTAGACAAGCAATCACCTGGAACCCACACGGAAAGATAAAATAGGGAAAACCTAGAAAAATAGTGAGACAAGAACATTCAGAGATCACATGGAGGAGACTAAAAGCAAGAGTAAAGAACAGAAAAGGACACAAAGGATTGGAAAGCTCTCAGAGATAGTTTGTTCTCAATGGAGGGTAAATGAGGCAAGATTATAGATGGAGGTTAAATGAGGCAAGATTATAAATGGAGGGTAAATGAGGCAAGATTATAAATGGAGGGTAAATAAGGCAAGATTATAGATGGAGGTTAAATGAGGCAAGATTATAGATGGAGAGTAAATGAGGCAAGATTATAGATGGAGGGTAAATGAGGCAAGATTATAAATGGAGGGTAAATGAGGCAAGATTATAGATGGAGGTTAAATGAGGCAAGATTATAGATGGAGGTTAAATGAGGCAAGATTATAAATGGAGGTTAAATGAGGCAAGATTATAGATGGAGGGTAAATGAGGCAAGATTATAAATGGAGGGTAAATAAGGCAAGATTATAGATGGAGGGTAAATGAGGCAAGATTATAGATGGAGGGTAAATGAGGCAAGATTATAAATGGAGGGTAAATAAGGCAAGATTATAGATGGAGGGTAAATGAGGCAAGATTATAAATGGAGGGTAAATGAGGCAAGATTATAGATGGAGGTTAAATGAGGCAAGATTATAAATGGAGGGTAAATGAGGCAAGATTATAAATGGAGGGTAAATTAGGCAAGATTATAAATGGTGGGTAAATGAGATAAGATTATAAAAGGAGGGTAAATGAGGCAAGATTTTAAATGAATAGTACAGTATCTTGAGGAATATTTGTCAAATATGAATAACTCATCATCATCAAGTACCGGGCCTAGTGGCGTAGGTGATCATGTCTCTCCACAACTTTCGATCTTGGCAGCTATTTATCATTTCTGTTGTTGACCTTCTGCCAAGCCATTCTCTTAAGCTGTCTGTTATTTTTTTCTCTTTGCTTCCCTCTATCTCTTCGTCCCTCAATTTTTCCAGTTGTTACAATATATTCAAGTTGTTCTCTTCTCATTATATGGCCAAAAAATGATTATCTCTTCCTAACATTGGAAATTAGCTCTCTTTTTGCTTTGACCTTTCTCAGAACCTCTTCATTACTCTTCTTAGCTGTCCATGGTATTCTCAACATTCTTTTGTAAAACCACATTTCTACAGACTCCAGTGATTTTCTTGTCTGTTGTCCTATTGTCCATGATTCACATCCGTATGTTAAGACTGGCTCTACGTAACATTTAAGAACTCTTTTTCTTGTTTCTATTGTCAAAAATGGATTGCGTAGTATTTTCCTCATTTTTTTGGAACGCTGCTTTTGCCTGAGCTATTCTACATCTCACCTCTTTTGTACATCTTCCGTCTGAGGTTAACAAAGTTCCCAAATATTTAAATTCATTTACCTGTTTTAATATGAATAACTACATTTAAGAAAAGATGTGACCTTGCGTTTAAAAAAATAAAAGCTCTAAACAAAAACTAACCTTACAACCTCGAGCTGTCCAACTTGATATGAGAAGCTGCTGAAGTAAGCTATAAAGTCAGCAGCCCCCATGGGACACAACTCTGCATCTTCATTGTTGTCACTAGTAGCAACTTTGGCATCAGCCTTGAGATGAATCTGAAAATAAGAATAGAAATTAGAATAGAACAAGGGGGACTTGGTGGTCTAGAGGTAAGACATTGGCCTCTAGACAGGAAAGTCCTAGCCTCCTGTCATAGGTGGTGGAATTTTTACTCTAATACAAACAAACCATACTTGCTGTCATTATCTGGCATTTTGGGATCATGCTTCAATTGTCAAAAGAACCTTTTGTCAGTTATAAATGCACAACCATACATTTTATATATTTTTTATATTCTTGTGTGTTACCAGGGCCTCATTATGAGTGAAGTAAAGAATAGTGACACTGTGACCTTCCAGGCATGTCGTAAGAGGCGACTAAGGAGGTTGATCGATGGCTTGACAAGCTGTCGTTGTAAAAAGTATTGTTATGGAAACAGCGCCATATATTTTAGAGCAGTGATCTCTGCAATATTTGCCACTTTGGCATGCAAGGTTTCTGTTTTTGAGATTATGGTTCTGCCCTATGTGCCGTCTTCGGCTCGAAAGGACAATAGATAGATAGATACATTTTATAAAGAAACACAATGATTAGACTTCATTTTAAATCACCAATGGCCTTTTTATGTGTGATGTGGTCAGTATCATGCCAAGTCATTCTAATTTCCCAGAAAAAAAATAATCTTTGGTACCAATTTTCATCAAAGCCATGTTGATCTGAAAAAAAAAAAAAACTGCACCTGGAATATGAACCCCTGGCTGCTATTGGCTTTTGTGCTGATTGCTAACATAACACAATAAAACAGTCAAATGAATCAGTCAACAGAGTACTGACCTGCAAACGTGTAAGAATGTGAGACATGTGACAGTGTAGAACCATCAG
Organism: Megaustenia siamemsis; assembly: GCA_032433765.1. Lineage (NCBI taxonomy): Eukaryota > Metazoa > Mollusca > Gastropoda > Stylommatophora > Ariophantidae > Megaustenia > Megaustenia siamemsis. The sequence goes on along the minus strand of JAVIAB010000050.1, from coordinate 13,569,717 downwards.
GTTGGTGAGGTTAACAAAGAAACAAATACGTTCTTCCTCTGATCCCAGCCTGCTCAAGTTAATATCCTTCAACTTGTCAATGTCCTGTATTGCCTGTTTGTACTCAGGCATCTGCACCAGCTTTTCAGCACTACTTAGGTCAAATAAATCTTTGGCATTTTGGCCGACTGACACATCTGAAATCAAACATAACATGTCTCCATTGATAATTAATAACACTTTTCAACTAGTCTAGGTCAGGAATGTCTTAAATATGGTGAGTTTGACTTAGTCGCTGATTTGATAACTCTAAAGAAAAATACATCTTTATGGATATTTTATTTCTGTAACTTGAAAAGTATATGAATACATTTTATGCCATTATTGGTACACGTAGGCGAATAAAAAAATTTGTATTGATGTTACATTCAGAAAACATGCACATATACCCCAACAACAGAGAACATAAAGCATTGACTTGTTACTTCTCTAGTCTTGAAGTTTCTATTTGTTTACCTTCCATAAGTTTGATGAGGCTACTTAGAATTGATCTGACTAAACTTTCAGGGTGGGCTGAGATTCTTTGCTGTATCTCATCACTTGTCTCCCCTGCGGTTTCCACCTGGTTTTTGTCTAAAAGATTCTTGATGTTGTATATCCGTGTAGCGGACATTCTCACAGATATATCTGTAAATAAAGGCTATAACTGTTCATAAAGAACTAATCAATAACATTTAATTAGCTGCACACACTCTTGCACACAAGAGATAGAAAATTTCAGCCTTACACATGTATGTTACCTCTGTGACTCAATGAGTATGTTCAAAAAGATCAAAACTGGCTGTGCTCGACTACAGTGGTTTGAGTCTCTGGGGAGGTCTATTCTAAAAAGTGCCTGCTTCAATTTCAAGCCAGGGCATGTGGGTTTAAGAGATCATGAACATGATGACAGACTTGCCAGTTTGGCTTATGTTGAGTGTGGAAGGACAATGGACCTCCCTGACATTCTGAATCCCCTCAGGGAAGCTGGATGAAAAAATAACTTAAAAAATGACCCTGAATCACCAGCCATGAACAGACTTCACGAATATCATGTCAAGGTAGGGGACGCCAGGGGACAACACTACGCAGGAATCCAAATGTAGACGTGGACCGGGACATTACTAAAGCCCAGGTCAGAGCAATCTATTTTAACATGGTTGCTGAGAGACCTAGCAGAATGGTTAAAAATAGATATGTCAAGGTCATGAGTGAGTGTATAAATTATTATAGATATAGGCCAGATGCTATGTCACTAGACAGACACTATGTCACCAGACACAACATCACCAACAAAAGCGTGGGAAAAGGAGATAGTTAAACCCATGACTGAGAGGAACACGACACTTAGTGCAGAAATCCAGAGAGAGCCAGGTCAGGTAACGCCATGAGGGCATTCACTCGCAGCCCAGAAGGACCAAGTGTCCAAGGAACCTCAGATGGAGCAAACAGCTCACACATCTGAAGGATATATCTGCCAAAAATGGCAAATCTAAGTCAACCAGAGACAAGAAATGATCTCTCGCAAAGAAGCAGAATGCTTTAAGACTGAGACTCTCAGTTAAGCTGAGAGAGAAATCTGCCAGAGTGACAAAAGGAAGTTAAGTCAACCAGAGATCAGAGCTTAGAGAAGCAATGGACACAAGATAAGTCGTGTAACAAGCCGAAATGGCGATAACTAAGTCGACCAGAAACAAAGAAACACTTGGAGAGAGAAAAGCTCTCTCAAGAACATGGAGAGAAAGACAGAATACACAAGCTAGAGTAAGAATACTCAAGCTAGAGTAAGAATACACAAGCTAGAGTAAGAATACACAAGCTAGAGTAAGAATACTCAAGCTAGAGTAAGAATACATAAGCTAGAGTAAGAATACTCAAGCTAGAGTAAGAATACTCAAGCTAGAGTAAGAATACTCAAGCTAGAGTAAGAATACACAAGCTAGAGTAAGAATACTCAAGCTAGAGTAAGAATACTCAAGCTAGAGTAAGAATACTCAAGCTAGGGTAAGAATACTCAAGCTAGAGTAAGAATACTCAAGCTAGAGTAAGAATACTCAAGCTAGAGTAAGAATACACAAGCTAGAGTAAGAATACACAAGCTAGAGTAAGAATACTCAAGCTAGAGTAAGAATACTCAAGCTAGAGTAAGAATACACAAGCTAGAGTAAGAATACACAAGCTAGAGTAAGAATACTCAAGCTAGAGTAAGAATACTCAAGCTAGAGTAAGAATACACAAGCTAGAGTAAGAATACTCAAGCTAGAGTAAGAATACTCAAGCTAGGGTAAGAATACTCAAGCTAGAGTAAGAATACTCAAGCTAGAGTAAGAATACTCAAGCTAGAGTAAGAATACACAAGCTAGAGTAAGAATACTCAAGCTAGAGTAAGAATACTCAAGCTAGAGTAAGAATACACAAGCTAGAGTAAGAATACTCAAGCTAGAATAAGAATACTCAAGCTAGGGTAAGAATACTCAAGCTAGAGTAAGAATACTCAAGCTAGAGTAAGAATACTCAAGCTAGAGTAAGAATACACAAGCTAGAGTAAGAATACTCAAGCTAGAATAAGAATACTCAAGCTAGGGTAAGAATACTCAAGCTAGAGTAAGAATACTCAAGCTAGAGTAAGAATACTCAAGCTAGAGTAAGAATACTCAAGCTAGAGTAAGAATACTCAAGCTAGAGTAAGAATACTCAAGCTAGGGTAAGAATACTCAAGCTAGAGTAAGAATACTCAAGCTAGAGTAAGAATACTCAAGCTAGAGTAAGAATACTCAAGCTAGAGTAAGAATACTCAAGCTAGAGTAAGAATACTCAAGCTAGAGTAAGAATACACAAGCTAGAGTAAGAATACTCAAGCTAGAGTAAGAATACTCAAGCTAGGGTAAGAATACTCAAGCTAGGGTAAGAATACTCAAGCTAGAGTAAGAATACTCAAGCTAGAGTAAGAATACTCAAGCTAGAGTAAGAATACACAAGCTAGAGTAAGAATACACAAGCTAGAGTAAGAATACTCAAGCTAGAGTAAGAATACTCAAGCTAGAATAATAATACTCAAGCTAGAGTAAGAATACACAAGCTAGAGTAAGAATACTCAAGCTAGAGTAAGAATACTCAAGCTAGAGTAAGAATACTCAAGCTAGAATAATAATACTCAAGCTAGAGTAAGAATACACAAGCTAGAGTAAGAATACACAAGCTAGAGTAAGAATACACAAGCTAGAGTAAGAATACACAAGCTAGAGTAAGAATACGCAAGCTAGAGTAAGAATACTCACGTGAACAGCCTCATTGATCACAGAACTACATTTTAGATTCTGAGATGTGAACTATTTGAGTTATTTACATAGTTTGAGTTTGTGTACTAGATACATTTGTAATTAGTGATGATGCAGCTGTTTAGACCACAAAGTGGTAGTGATTTGTGTATTTCAGTTGGACTTTTTAACAAACATAAGTTAGTGTGCTATTACATCTGTGGTTCTTTGGTTATGAAAGGCCCCGGTATCACTGCAAATGAATTAAAATCCATTCAAAAATCATTGCTGAAGATCTGTAAAAATTAGTCACTAACACCATATTCCCTATACGCCACTTGGCATGACTGGGCTCTATACTTTTTTTTTACTAACTATATTAACTAGACTTGAACAAAAACTCTATGTTAAACTCTTGGCTTCTTTTAAAAACGTCATGTTAAACTCATGGCCTTATACTAAAAGCTTCATGTTAAACTCATGGCCTTATACTAAAAACTTTATGTTAAACTCATGGCCTTATACTAAAAACTTCATGTTAATCTCATGGCCTTATACTAAAAACTTCATGCTAATCTCATGGCCTTATACTAAAAACTTCATGCTAAACTCATGGCCTTATACTAAAAACTTCATGTTAAACTCATGGCCTTATACTAAAAACTTCATGCTAAACTCATGGCCTTATACTAAAAACTTCATGCTAAACTCATGGCCTTATACTAAAAACTTCATGTTAATCTCATGGCCTTATACTAAAAACTTCATGTTAATCTCATGGCCTTATACTAAAAACTTCATGTTAAACTCATGGCATTCTACTTAAAGTACAATGTGATGATAGCCAAAAGCTACTCACCAGTCCCACACTCATAAACAGCAGGCGGATGCTTGCTAGGAATCTTGGGACAACAGCTGTGCACGATTGTGTGTGTCAAGTTGAGGCTAAGCTTTTCAGCAACAGACTCTAACCTGATCGTACAAGTTAAGAGCATAGAACAAAATGTATGATCAATTATAGTTTTATAGATCAGCATCATGTGCCATACTGTTTGGCATAGGTGATCATGTCCTTCCATAAATATACTATACACAGAGCATCGTAACAATTTTGTTGTTGACTGTTTTCTGTGCCATAACACCAAGCTATCCAGTATTTTCTCTTTTTGTCATCCACGATCTCTCTTTCCTTTTATTTGCCAGTTGTAACCAAGTATTCCAACTTTCCTCTTCTCATGATGTGCCCGAAAAATGTTGATTGTTTCTTTCTGATGTTTTTTAGGAGCTCCCTTTTTGTGTTGGCCTCTGAGAATTCCCTTGTTGGTCTTTTTAGCTGTCCAGGGAACTTTCAACTATCTTCTGAGAAATCCCATCTCTGTGGTCTCTAATTGTCTTTTCATTTCTCTGTCTCTTTTTCTCAATTCTATTGACATAGACATGTTGAACAAAACATTTTTCATTTTCTGAAATGCTATTTTGGCCTGAGCTATTCTGCTTTTTATTTCTGTGGTGCATCTTCCATCTGATGTTATTATTGTGCCCAAGTATTTGATGTGTTGCACTTGTTTCAGATTTATCCTGTTTATTTTATGTTGCATGGTGGTGATGATTGTTTCTTCTATATAACCATTACTTATGTTTTCTTACTGTTCAGACTGAGACCTTCCTAGGTGCTTTCTTTCACTATTACGTCTATCATTTCTTGTTACAGAACATAATATATTATAAATGGTACACACTTGGTTACAATATTGATTGGTACCAAAATGTAACACAAATGTGTTCCACAGGAATGAACCAATCAGACTGAAAGGGTGATTCTGAAACAACATAGAACATCCACACACTTTGCTCATAGCTTGTGTTTTTGATAGGTAATTTCTCTCTGTTGTGTTTACTTTTGTTAACAGGCAAAATAATTGCAGTAATGAGGTAAAGCTGATATCAAGGAGCCAGTGGTGGGGTGAACCATATACTCCTACAAAGAATGGTGAGTTTTAAAAAAAAAAATGAATGAAACAATAGCATGATGTTTCGGCCTTCTTTAGAAAATATGAACACAGAAATGGACAACGAAATGAAGATAAACTAAACTACACGTACCAAATAGAGTAATCAGAACTAGTGGATCTAAAATAGAAAATGAAGATAAACTAAACTACACATTGTAGATAGAGTAATCAGAACTAGTGGGGGATGAGTAAAAGGAAGAAAAAAAATAATTCTAACAGTCAAAACATTATAACTAACAAGTACCTGGCTGGAGGCATCTTCTTAACAAACATCAGACGTCCAAGGATGCTGATTGGTCCATCATTTAACACTTTGAAATAGTTACTAGCCACCTCTGCTTAGCAAGAGACAATATGTTCACAACATTAATTACTAGAGTAAAAGATTAACAATAAATAAAGTATGTAACACAGGAAATTAAGAACAGAATTATAGTGATCACATATAATTTAAATAGCAGGAAGACAATTATAATATCTAAATAAATAACAAACTAAATGATATTTATTGTATAATGATATGTTGATATTAAACAAGTATATTGAAGACAATAAATGTGAATACAGATGGAAAAAGAAGAAATGTTGAGGAAATAAAAGTGGGGGGTGGGGTGGTGTTTGCTTGTGATACCACCAAAAGATAAATGAAGCATTCATAACCTCTCAATGACCCGATACTGTGGTTACTGAGTGAAGGATCTCTGTGATCCTGATAGGCCTCAATTCGATACCACTGCACTTCTGCTTAAGACCACACATACACATGGTTCCCGTGTTATCGCAAAATTGGTCTTGGATGCGATCAAGTCCCCAGTAGTATAACTGGGCAGAGAGGAGGTGAGTCCTTATAGATGCAGGACTAGAGCCCACTGGGATGTACATGCCATGACTCTCATTCACTCACCCTCACTCTCTATTGAGGCAGTGTCTTTATCTTCTGTCTTAATACCATCCCTGAATGAAGAAACAATCATCATTTTGTGGCCATGTAATGAGAAGAGAACAACTGGAATATATTATAACAACTGGGAAAATTGAGGGACGAAGAGATAGAGGAAAGCAATGAGAAAAAATACCAGACAGCTTAAGAGAATGGCTTGGCAGAAGGTCAACAACAGGAATGATAAATAGCTGCCGAGATCGAAAATTGTGGAGAGACATGCCAGCAGGCCCGGTACTTGATGATGATAAATACCATCTCTATAGGAACCCCCTGTGGACGGGTGGTGTTTGCAATTCCTAAATTGCTTTGAGACCCCCTACTGGCACACACAGAAGACAGATGGCTTCGGTTTGATGAGAAGACCAGCATGCTCCACCTTCAACAGGTATGTGGTATATCACAGACACACTTATGAAAGTGTGGAGGAAGAGACTAGCATGCTTCACCTTCAACAGGCATGTGGTATATCACAGACACACTTATGAAAGTGTGGAGGAAGAGACCAGCATGCTCCACCTTCAACAGGCATGTGGTATATCACAGACACAAACTGCCCAGGATGTGATGATGCTTTGTCAATACAAATGGCCCACACATGACACTTATGAAAGCATGGAGCAGGTACCAGTAAAAGTAGGCGGTGGGGAATGGGTTAATGTGAATCCTGCCTGACTCCACGACCTGGAGAAATGAACAGATGGAGAGTCGACACGTCAGCAGAGGCAGATCCACAGTGTGCTATGGAGGGAAGTGTGGGATGATGAAGCAGGTGCAAATTCCATTCTTGGATGGGAAGATAGCTCACCTTTTATCACCAAATGCATTCAGAAGTGGCCAGTTGTTATGGATTCAAAAGCCTTTAAGTTGACACCCTTTGGTCCAATGCCATTCAGTGATATCTCAAGATATTTATGAGTTCCCTTGTAATTCTGTACAAGATGTTCTATTTATCAGGCCTTTGAGGAAGTAGAGTTGCTCTGATGTCAGTGAGCTTTGGACATTCAAAAAGGTGATGTTCTATTGTTTCATATGGGTGTTCACAGAGTGGACATGCTGGAGTTTGGTTTCATTGTATTCTATTGATGTCGTTCAGAGGTACATGACCAGTTCTCAGTCTGAAGATGGTGGTTTGGTCTCTTCTTTTGAGGTTGTTAATGTTGTCATGGGGGTTTGGTCTCTTCTTTTGAGGTTGTTAATGTTGTCATGGGGGTTTGGTCTCTTCTTTTGAGGTTGTTAATGTTGTCATGGGGGTTTGGTCTCATCATGTATTGAAAAGGTTCTCTCCCTGTTTTCCCATTCAGACAATCTTCTCTACTGTTGCAGTTTATGAATTATTTGTCTGTTTAAAGAGAAGTCGGTGTTAAATTGTGTCTGTCTGGATTCTTTTCATAGCTAATGTATCTGCCTTATCATTTCCTGGTGTGTTGGAGTGTCTAGCGATCCATTGCATCACTAGCCTTATGTCATGTATGTTAATGAGGTTATCCATGTCTAGTCGGTTAGTTAGAAGAGACTGTTTTGTGTTTTACTGGAGTTACTTTACAAGAACTTTATTCTCCATAAGAAGATGCTGCTGAACCTGGACTAGGCGATGAACTAACCTGGACTAGGCGATGAACTAACCTGGACTAGGCGATGAACTAACCTGGACTAGGCGATGAACTAACCTGGACTAGGCGATGAACTAACCTGGACTAGGCGATGAACTAACCTGGACTAGGCGATGAACTAACCTGGACTAGGCGATGAACTAACCTGGACTAGGCGATGAACTAACCTGGACTAGGCGATGAACTAACCTGGACTAGGCGATGAACTAACCTGGACTAGGCGATGAACTAACCTGGACTAGGCGATGAACTAACTTGGACTAGGCGATGAACTAACTTGGACTAGGCGATGAACTGACCTGGACTAGGCGATGAACTGACCTGGACTAGGCGATGAACTAACCTGGACTAGGCGATGAACTAACCTGGACTAGGCGATGAACTAACCTGGACTAGGCGATGAACTAACCTGGACTAGGCGATGAACTAACCTGGACTAGGCGATGAACTAACCTGGACTAGGCGATGAACTAACTTGGACTAGGCGATAAACTAACCTGGACTAGGCGATGAACTAACCTGGACTAGGCGATGAACTAACCTGGACTAGGCGATGAACTAACCTGGACTAGGCGATGAACTAACTTGGACTAGGCGATGAACTAACCTGGACTAAGCGATGAACTAACCTGGACTAGGAGTTGAACTAAGCTGGACTAGGAGTTAAACTAACCTATGCAAGATCCTCAACAACAGCTGGACTAGGAGTTGAACTAACCTGGACTAGGAGTTGAACTAACCTGGACTAGGAGTTGAACTAACCTGGACTAGGAGTTGAACTAACCTGGACTAGGAGTTAAACTAACCTATGCAAGATCCTCAACAACAGCTGGACTAGGAGTTGAACTAACCTGGACTAGGAGTTAAACTAACCTATGCAAGATCCTCAAAACAGCTGGACTAGGAGTTGAACTAACTTATGCAAGATCCTCAACAACAGCTGGACTAGGAGTTGAACTAACCTGGACTAGGAGTTGAACTAACCTATGCAAGATCCTCAACAACAGCTGGACTAGGAGTTGAACTAACCTGGACTAGGAGTTGAACTAACCTGGACTAGGAGTTGAACTAACCTGGACTAGGAGTTGAACTAACCTGGACTAGGAGTTAAACTAACCTATGCAAGATCCTCAACAACAGCTGGACTAGGAGTTGAACTAACCTGGACTAGGAGTTAAACTAACCTATGCAAGATCCTCAAAAACAGCTGGACTAGGAGTTGAACTAACCTATGCAAGATCCTCAACAACAGCTGGACTAGGAGTTGAACTAACCTGAACTAGGAGTTGAACTAACCTATGCAAGATCCTCAACAACAGCTGGACTAGGAGTTGAACTAACCTGGACTAGGAGTTGAACTAACCTGGACTAGGAGTTGAACTAACCTGGACTAGGAGTTGAACTAACCTGGACTAGGAGTTGAACTAACCTATGCAAGATCCTCAACAACAGCTGGACTAGGAGTTGAACTAAGCTGGACTAGGAGTTGAACTAACCTATGCAAGATCCTCAACAACAGCTGGACTAGGAGTTGAACTAAGCTGGACTAGGAGTTGAACTAACCTATGCAAGATCCTCAACAACAGCTGGACTAGGAGTTGAACTAACCTGGACTAGGAGTTGAACTAACCTGGACTAGGAGTTGAACTAACCTATGCCATATTCTCAACAATAGCTGGACTAGGAGTTGAACTAACCTATGCCATATTCTCAACAATAGCTGGACTAGGAGTAGAACTAACCTATGCCATATTCTCAACAATAGCTGGACTAGGAGTTGAATTAACCTGGACTAGGAGTTGAACTAACCTATGCCATATTCTCAACAATAGCTAGACTAGGAGTTGAACTAACCTGGACTAGGAGTTGAACTAACCTATGCCATATTCTCAACAATAGCTGGACTAGGAGTTGAACTAACCTGGACTAGGAGTTGAACTAACCTATGCCATATTCTCAACAATAGCTAGACTAGGAGTTGAACTAACCTGGACTAGGAGTTGAATTAACCTGGACTAGGAGTTGAACTAACCTGGACTAGGAGTTGAACTAACCTATGCAAGATCCTCAGCAACAGCTGGACTAGGAGTTGAACTAACCTAGACTAGGAGTTGAACTAACCTAGACTAGGAGTTGAACTAACCTAGACTAGGAGTTGAACTAACCTAGACTAGGAGTTGAACTAACCTAGACTAGGAGTTGAACTAACCTAGACTAGGAGTTGAACTAACCTAGACTAGGAGTTGAACTAACCTAGACTAGGAGTTGAACTAACCTATACAAGTACCTCAGCAAAAGCTGGATTATCTGGGTCATCATAGTCTTCCAATGGGGAAGTGAACCCTGGCAGTCAAAGGGCTTCAGCTGGAGTCAACAATGGGGATGGTGAACTATCTTTCAGTTCTTGAAATTTGCATGAATATTTGGCTTTCAAATGTTTCCATACTGCTGACGTAGTTTACAAAGTTTCATAGAACTAAAGTTTAGGAAGATTACATTAGATGGCATACAGAAATAGTGAGGTACTCAGATACAGTACCACTGACATCAACAATCATCATTTTTTGTGCTAGTGAATACTTCTATTTAACATCAATAAAGTTAAAAGTAATCTTTCCAATGTTTTAACTGTTTTTTTAGGTTAGGATTTAAAAAAAAAATGTTAATAACAAAAAGAGCATGAAGATTCACTTTCAGAATTTATTTCTTTTTCAAGATTCACAGGATTTGAGGGTTCATTTCCTAGTTAAAGTATGTCATACACACATATATGTTTATGTGATATCCTCACCTGTATTCTTTTCCTCACACTCTGCCACAAGATATGACATTTCCTTGACATGCTCATACAGACTGAGCAGATAATTCTTGATTGGAGCACTGCCTCCCTTGCTACCCTTCCTGTGCACGTGGTAGAGACAATATTAAACTCGACATACCTGCAGTCTGATTGTAATCAAACATGTTCATTGCTATGATATGAAGTATGAGAAGAAAGGAATGAGTAATAAAATGGCACCCTCTGCATATCTTAATCATGAGATGAAAAATGCCTAATTGCATAGAAAGATTTGACTCAGCAAAATTCAAAGAAGAGAACTTATGCTGGTTCAATAAGCATAATGGCTTCTACCAGCAAAGCACTGTGAAGCATAATAAGCATGACAATGTCCTGGTCATCCAATGATTTGAGTCCATCTTCAGATGTCTTGATTTGTATTGCCTATGTATTAAGACAGACTGAGAATTTTTGTAACATTTCCAGATTTTAATTCAACTTTTTTTCTGGCATTCTTCACTAAGCACTAAAATAATTGACAGCCATCTTTGTCATCAGAAACAATCAACATTTTTCAGGCACATCATGAGAAGAGGAAAGTTGGAATTCTTGGTTACAACTGGCAAAATACAAGGAAAGAGAGATCATGGATGGCAAAGAGAGAAAATATTGGATAGCTTGGTGTCATGGCATGAAAAACAGTCAACAACAGAACTGATACGATGCACTGTGGATAGAAGATTGTGGAGGGACATGATCGCCTACGCCAACCGGTATGGCACATGATGATGATCTTTGTCATCTGTCCTTAAAAGGACATTAAATGAACCTAGATGTGTTGTGTTGTGGTTTACTTTCATCTTTTGGCCCACAGCATCCAACTTCAGCACTACATTTTTGGACCACTGTTTTACCTTCTCTCTTCAATCCCTACTCACTTGGCCAGACTAAACAGGTTACTCTGTTTCGAGAGGCACTGCAAAGGAGTGGAGCAGGGTCTGAATGGTTCACTGACTGTTGTGCAAAGTATCAGCTATGAATCACTGACAGCTTCCAGCTGTGTTGATATCAGGCTCCTTGTCTCCATCAGCTATGAGTCACCAACAACTTCCAGCTCTGTTGCTTTCAGGCTCCTTTTCTCCATCAGCTATGAGTCACCAACATCTTCCAGCTCTGTTGCTGTCAGGCTCCATGTCTCCATCAGCTATGAGTCACCAACAGCTTCCAGCTCTGTTGCTGTCAGGCTCCGTGTCTCCATCAGCTATGAGTCACCAACAACTTCCAGCTCTGTTGCTGTCAGGCTCTGTGTCTCCACCAGCAAAGAGTCACCAACAGCTTCGCTGCTGTCAGGTTCCTTGTCTTCACCAGCTATGAGTCACTGACAGCTTCCAGCTTTGCTGCTGTCAGGCTCCTTGTCTTCACTCTAATTCAACTCACCATGTAATTCACTCTTTATCTAAACATTCTAGAACTATCACATAAGCATCATTAAAAAAAAAAAAAAGCTAATTCACTATCCCATAGCCTGCCTTAGGAAGCTGATGAAGATCAAATGGCAAAACAAGGCTCCAGATACAACTATTTTGGGCAGAGATGATATCCGCAGCGCTATTACAATTCCCATGCACACACAAACCCATTGGGTGAACCATATAGTCAACATGCCAGACGGCCAAAGATACACCCATTTAGTTGCGGAAAGGAAACACCTACAAGTTAGACAAATGAAATGCTTTAAAATATATTTTCAAGACCTCACACAAATTCTTCAATATTAATTTTAACACATAGTAAGATCTAGCTGGCGCACTCCTCTTTACCATGCTGTTACAGCTTGCAAGATAGCGAAAACTGAAGCATCTGAACAATGTAGACAGGCTGGAGGATTCATGAAATAAACCTCCCCACTGGCATCATTAACAAAGAGATCAGAGGCAGGATAACAAAGGCAGCAGCAAATTTTAAAAACCTGGACAAAATATGGAGAACAAATATACTAAGCAAGAAAACTGAACTTTGAATATCAACTAAAATGTATTATCAGCCCTTACCTACGCACATGAAAGCTGGAAAATAACAAAAGAGATAGAGAGAAAACTTCACACTTTTGAAGACAAATGCCTAAGATGAATACTCTGTGAACAGTGGAATGAATTTAAGACTAATAAAGAGATAAGAGAAATGGACATGCTACAAAAGATCTCATCTACCATTAGAAAGAGAATATGGACATATGTTGAACATATGTTGAACACGTGTTGAACATGTGTTGTGTTGACGAGAGACAACAAGAAAATTCCAAAACAGGCTCTTTTATGGGAAACATCAAGATAGAGAAAAAGAGGAAGACCTAGAGAGACACTAAAAAGAACACTTATAAGAAAAGCAAAGTTGGCAGGCATCAACTCATTAGATAAGGTCAATAATCTCAGCAAGAATAGAGACGAACAACACTACGAGCCTTATGTGGCATCGAGTGACGCTGTAAGGATGAAGATCCTTATTTAAATCTCTCAACAATTACAATATGTGTCCCTAATTTATTTGGTACATCATTAGCTGTTCTGTGCATCAACAATTACAATATGTGTTCCTAATTTATTTGGTACATCTTTTGCTGTTCTGTGCATCAACAATTACAATATGTGTCCCTAATTTATTTTGTACATCTTTAGCTGTTCTGTGCATCAACAATTACAATATGTGTCCCTAATTTATTTTGTACATCTTTAGCTGTTCTGTGCATCAACAATTACAATATGTGTCCCTAATTTATTTTGTACATCTTTAGCTGTTCTGTGCATCAACAATTACAATATGTGTCCCTAATTTATTTGGTACATCATTAGCTGTTCTGTGCATCAACAATTACAATATGTGTCCCTAATTTATTTGGTACATCATTAGCTGTTCTGTGCATCAACAATTACAATATGTGTCCCTAATTTATTTGGTACATCTTTAGCTGTTCTGTGCATCAACAATTACAATATGTGTCCCTAATTTATTTGGTACATCATTAGCTGTTCTGTGCATCAACAATTACAATATGTGTCCCTAATTTATTTGGTACATCATTAGCTGTTCTGTGCATCAACAATTACAATATGTGTCCCTAATTTATTTTGTACATCTTTAGCTGTTCTGTGCATCAACAATTACAATATGTGTCCCTAATTTATTTGGTACATCATTAGCTGTTCTGTGCATCAACAATTACAATATGTGTCCCTAATTTATTTGGTACATCATTAGCTGTTCTGTGCATCAACAATTACAATATGTGTCCCTAATTTATTTGGTACATCTTTAGCTGTTCCGTGCATCAACAATTACAATATGTGTCCCTAATTTATTTGGTACATCATTAGCTGTTCTGTGCATCAACAATTACAATATGTGTCCCTAATTTATTTGGTACATCATTAGCTGTTCTGTGCATCAACAATTACAATATGTGTCCCTAATTTATTTGGTACATCATTAGCTGTTCTGTGCATCAACAATTACAATATGTGTCCCTAATTTATTTGGTACATCATTAGCTGTTCTGTGCATCAACAATTACAATATGTGTCCCTAATTTATTTTGTACATCTTTAGCTGTTCTGTGCATCAACAATTACAATATGTGTTCCTAATTTATTTGGTACATCATTAGCTGTTCTGTGCATCAACAATTACAATATGTGTCCCTAATTTATTGTGTACATCTTTAGCTGTTCTGTGCATCAACAATTACAATATGTTTCCCTAATTTATTTGGTACATCATTAGCTGTTCTGTGCATCAACAATTACAATATGTGTCCCTAATTTATTTGGTACATCATTAGCTGTTCTGTGCATCAACAATTACAATATGTGTCCCTAATTTATTTGGTACATCATTAGCTGTTCTGTGCATCAACAATTACAATATGTGTCCCTAATTTATTTGGTACATCATTAGCTGTTCTGTGCATCAACAATTACAATATGTGTCCCTAATTTATTTGGTACATCATTAGCTGTTCTGTGCATCAACAATTACAATATGTGTCCCTAATTTATTTGGTACATCATTAGCTGTTCTGTGCATCAACAATTACAATATGTGTCCCTAATTTATTTGGTACATCATTAGCTGTTCTGTGCATCAACAATTACAACATGTGTCCCTAATTTATTTGGTACATCATTAGCTGTTCTGTGCATCAACAATTACAATATGTGTCCCTAATTTATTTGGTACATCATTAGCTGTTCTGTGCATCAACAATTACAATATGTGTCCTTAATTTATTTTGTACATCATTAGCTGTTCTGTGCATCAACAATTACAATATGTGTCCCTAATTTATTGTGTACATCATTAGCTGTTCTGTGCATCAACAATTACAATATGTGTCCTTAATTTATTTTGTACATCATTAGCTGTTCTGTGCATCAACAATTACAATATGTGTCCCTAATTTATTTTGTACATCTTTTGCTGTTCTGTGCATCAACAATTACAATATGTGTCCCTAATTTATTTGGTACATCATTAGCTGTTCTGTGCATCAACAATTACAATATGTGTCCCTAATTTATTTTGTACATCATTAGCTGTTCTGTGCATCAACAATTACAATATGTGTCCCTAATTTATTTGGTACATCATTAGCTGTTCTGTGCATCAACAATTACAATATGTGTCCTTAATTTATTTTGTACATCATTAGCTGTTCTGTGCATCAACAATTACAATATGTGTCCCTAATTTATTGTGTACATCATTAGCTGTTCTGTGCATCAACAATTACAATATGTGTCCCTAATTTATTTTGTACATCTTTTGATTTTCTGTGCATCAACAATTACAATATGTGTCCCTAATTTATTTTGTACATCATTAGCTGTTCTGTGCATCAACAATTACTTGTCTAAAACATCCTAGATTCTCCTGGACTGTCATGTTTACACACAAAGACTAAACTAACAACTAGATGAAATGAGTGGTCTTCACTGGTGGGTGAACAAAACAGGCAACCCATACATTTTTAAAAAAAAGGGGGGGGGGAAAGAAAAGGAACTTAAAAAAAAAGAAAAAAGGAATCTCATCACATTTTGCAAGTGTTGCGTAAAGAAATGTGATGTTAGTACCAATACTTTTCAACCATCAGCACGTTTTGCTAGGTCATGTGGTCAATACTAGCCAGTATCATTTTTCTTTCCAAGAAAAAATCTTCAGTATTTACTTCAAGATAAATGAACCTAGAAATTATCAATCAGGAATGAACATGATCTTCTGTCCTCAGCAGACAAGATAAAGGTAAAGGTACGAGACTTGAATCAGCATCTTAGCACGCAAGTTTTCACCTACATGTGCTCGGTCACCTATCCAGAAGTGTTCGGAGACTTCTGGATAGTGTCACATCAAGCATCAAAATTCACAATGCGAGATGCCTCACGTTTCCAGAGTACTACCCTGGTACCCATTTCTGCCAGTGGCTGGGTCACCCGTGGGAGTATTTTTTTCCAACTATGAGTACAATAATGGCTCAGGCAAAAGCAACTTTCCAAAAAATGAGGAAGATACTATGCAATCCATATTTGACAATAGAAACAAGAAAAAGAGTTCTTAAATGTTATGTAGAGCCAGTCTTAACATATGGATGTGAACCATGGACAATAGGACAACAGTCAAGAAAATTACTGGAGGCTGTAGAAATGTGGTTTTACAGAAGAATGTTGAGAATACCATGGACAGCTAAGAAAAGTAATGAAAACGTTCTGAAAGAGGCCAAAGCAAAAAGAGAGCTAATTTCTACAATTAGGAAGAAACAATCATCGTTTGGCCATGTAATGAGAAGAGAACAGCTGTAATATATTGCAACAACTGGGAAAATTGAGGGATGAAGAGATAGAGGGAAGCAAAGAGAAAAGATACCAGACAGCTTAAGAGAATGGCTTGGTAGGTCAACAACAGAAATGATAAATAACTGTCGCGATCGAAAGTTGTGGAGAGACATGATCACCTACGCCAGCAGGCTTGGTACTTGATGATGATAAGCTAATATTGTATGTTTACAGAATATATATATATATATATATATATATATATATATATATATATAAAATATATATATATATATATAAAATATATATATATATATAAAATATATATATATATATATATATGAACATGCATAAACACAAACATATACCTGTACATAAGTATAAGTTATAACTGACCCTAAGAAAATGTAGGTCAGCCCATCTCCAGGGACAAATCTCTCCATGGTATGCATTAGCTGCTTCACTGCAATATGAAGTGGGTTCTGGTTAACTTGTTGCTTCGCTCGGCTTTTTGTCCCAGCAGCTGTACTACTGCCCTGGCTGGTCCCACTGCCAGAAACTGAAATAGTGCATACAAGGGAAGCAATTCTCAGGGTGACCAAGCAAAAATAATATACAAATCAAAACACAGAAAGGACCGCTTATATAGAAGCAGAAGATGCCCCCCCCCCTTTCCACCAACATCTGGGCCAACTGAGGTCAGCGACCTATAACTAGCTTTAGGATTGGCAAACAAATGAGCTGATTCAGACTGTACTCCACCTCCCAGTGGTGTTCCTGGCAACAGACTAACCAGTTTAGACAAGTGAGTAGGGATCAAAAAGGTAAGGCCACTTTTCTTCCTTTCAGCTCCTTGTGCAGCATAAATCTTCAACAAACACTTTCAGCTCCCTGTGCAGCATAAGTCTTCAACAAACACTTTCAGCTCCCTGTGCAGCATAAGTCTTCAACAAACACTGTCAGCTCCCTGTGCAGCATAAGTCTTCAACAAACACTTTCAACTCCCTGTGCAGCATAAGTCTTCAACAAACACTTTCAGCTCCCTGTGCAGCATAAGTCTTCAACAAACACTTTCAGCTCCCTGTGCAGCATAAGTCTTTAACAAACACTTTCAGCTCCCTGTGCAGCATAAGTCTTCAACAAACACTTTCAGCTCCCTGTGCAGCATAAGTCTTCAACAAACACTTTCAGCTCCCTGTGCAGCATAAGTCTTCAACAAACACTTTCAGCTCCCTCTGCAGCATAAGTCTTCAACAAACACTTTCAACTCCCTGTTCAGCATAAGTCTTCAACAAACACTTTCAGCTTCCTCTGCAGCATACGTCTTCAACAAACACTTTCAACTCCCTGTTCAGCATAAGTCTTCAACAAACACTTTCAGCTCCCTCTGCAGCATAAGTCTTCAACAAACACTTTCAGCTCCCTGTGCAACATAAGTCTTCAACAACACTTTCAGTTCCCTGTGGAGCATAAGTCTTCAACAAACACTTTCAGCTCCCTGTGCAGCATAAGTCTTCAACAAACACTTTCAGCTCCCTCTGCAGCATAAGTCTTCAACAAACACTTTCAGCTCCCTGTGCAGCATAAGTCTTTAACAAACACTTTCAGCTCCCTGTGCAACATAAGTCTTCAACAAACACTTTCAGCTCCCTGTGCAACATAAGTCTTCAACAAACACTTTCAACTCCCTGTGCAGCATAAGTCTTCAACAAACACTTTCCAAGCAGTTTTGTTTTTTTGCCATTCTTTTAAGATCATTCCTGTTTTTCCCATCATCTTAATTTCTGCTTCCATCTGTCTTCTCCAAGAATATATTGGTCTTTCTCTTTCTCTTTTTCCTTGTGGATTCCAAAAAAGGGCCTGTCATGTACTTGTGTAATACTCTCAGTTGGCTTCTGCAGTGTGTGGCCTATCCAGCACCGTTATCTTAGCTGTATCTCACTATCTCCTGCTATTTGACTGGAAGCTTTCCATCATTCTATGTTTGTGATTTTCTCCTGCCTATCCTTTTATTCTGTGCGCAAGCATCCATTAATGAAGGTCTGTATCTTCATAATTGTCATTTTTGACATTCTCCACGTTTCACAGCCATATAACAGTACTGACTTAACACTGAAGAAGGCAACTCAGTAAACAAAAATGCCATGCTGAAGTTAGAAATGTTGGGCGTAAAAGCATGCAAACCACAACACAATGGCCACATAACATCCTTTTAATAGTGGACAATAAAAAGGGGTAGGTGTTAGATGAACACCAGAAAAGATAGAAACGACAATCAGAACTAATAGTGAAAATAAGAGTTCTAGAATATTTGTTTGAACTAGTCGTCTTTAAATTCTTTAATGTGATGTAGAGCCAGTCTTAACATATGGATGTGATTGGATAATGGGAAAACAGACAAGAAAATCACTGGAGTCTGTAGAACTGTAGTTTTACAGAAGAATGTTGAGAATATCATGGACAGCTAAGAAGAGTAATAAAAACATTCTGAAAGAGGCCAAAGCAAAAGAGAGTTAATTTATAATATTAAGAAGAAACAATCATTATTTTTTGGCCATGCAATGAGAAGGGAACAGCTGGAATATATTGTGACAACTGGGAACATTGAGAGACGAAGAGATAGAGGGAAGCAAAGAGAAAAGATAACAGACAGCTTAAGAGAATGGCTTGGCAGGTCAACAACAGAAATGATAAATAACTGTTGAGATTGAAAGTTGTGGAGAAACATGATCACCTATGCCAGTAGGCATGGTACTTGATGATGACGAGTCTTTAAATATGAGAGTTTTAAAATATTTGTTTAAACTAGTCTTAAAACAGTTGTTGTTTTTATAATGCCGCTGACACTGCCGTGTCTGTTGTTTCAGTTCATCTAAAAAATTTGCTAAAATAACAATTGCCGCTTTATAGTTCAGTGTTTATGACTTTTACTTTTATCCGCCATTGCGGGCATAAAAATATATTTAAACTTCTAATGCAAATTTAACAAAATTGGAGCAGTCACAAAAATTATGACTTTCACTTTTATTCACCAAAATTATTAAATTGTATTGTTGTAAAAACAACTGGTTTCCGGTTGTAACCAAGATGGAGGATTATTTTTCTCCGGCTTGGTATAGAACCGTTGATCAGAGGTTTAACAAGCCGCTATAGTAAAAACGATTTGTTAATGAAACATAGACCTGATACAGAATGTGCAAATTAGCTGTAGATAATAGTGATAGTTTTTTCGGCCCTAAAACAACAACAAAAATAGGACTCTGGAATGTACAAACAATGGCAGCGCCAACGAAACAAGCACAAGTCGCGAGCGAGATGGATAGATACGATCTAGATATTTTAGGATTAAGCGAAATGCGCTGGCTTGGAACAGGTAGGAAATCTGTTGATAATAAAATAGTAGTTTTTTCTGGATGGGAAGATGGAAAGCACCGTGAAGGAGTAGGCATAATGATGACAGACATAGCTGCAAGAAGTTTACTAGAATGGGAACCGGTAAATAGCCGTCTGATACGAACACGCTACAAAACAAAATATGGAAGACTTTCAATTGTTCAATGCTATGCACTTACAAATGAAGCTGATGATGAAGTTAAGGATGATTTTTATAACCAACTACAACAACGTATAAACAAAGTACCAAAACACGGTCTTTTAATTATAATGGAAGATTTCAACACCAAAGTGGGAAAAGACAACGCAGGAGTGGAACATGTTATGGGGAGAGAAGGCTCTGATACTACAAGTCAGAATGGAGAAATATTAATAGAATTATGTTTAATAGAAAATTTAGTTATATGTGGGACATTATTTCCACACAAAAATGTTCACAAAACAACATGGATATCTCCTGATGATAGAACCTCCAATCAAATTGACCACCTATGTATTAAACAACAATTCAGATCATCATTAATAGATGTAAGAGCTTACAGAGGTGCTGATGTTAATAGTGACCACAACCTGTGCATTGGGAAAATAAGATTAAAATTTAGAAACCAACAGAAGAGATCAACTACACATAAAATTGATAGTCATAAATTGAAAGATGAAGCCATAAAGGAAAAGTTTAACATAGAGCTAAGTAATTGTTATACAGCACTCGGTGAAATAGACTTAGATATCAATTAAATGTGGGACTCACAGAGCAAAATACTAATGACAGCAGCAGAAGCAAGTGCTGGACTGAAGAAAATGGAAAAACGAGCTTGGATCTCAGACACTACATGGAAATACATCAAAGAAAGAAGAGAAGCGAAGAGAGTCATAACTAATGTAAAGACAGATCTTGGAAAGGTTCTGGCAAAAGCAACATACAAAGAATTAGACAACAAAGTGAAAAGTTCAGCAAGAAGAGATACAAGAGCTTATATAGACAATTTGGCAGAGAAAGCAGACACAGCTACAACTACAGGAGACAGCAGAACTCTTTATACTGTACAAAAGATGCTGACAAACACCTATACATCCAGTGGAACACCAATTCTAGACAAATCTGGATTAATACTAACAACAAGCGCAGACATAAAAGCCCGTTGGGCAGAACACTTCAAAGAAATTCTTAACCGTCCACTACCTCACAGTTTAATAGATTTTGAAGCTGAAACACCAGCAGCAGAATTAGATGTAAATTTAGATGACTTCACCTTGAGTGAAATAGAAACCACCTTAAAGCGTATGACCAATAACAAGGCTGCTGGAGAGGATAAGTTAACAGCTGAGATCCTCAAGGCAATTGATAGCCATAATTTAATACATCTCCAGAAACTGTTCAACATCATTTGGAAAGCAGAGAAGATGCCTCATAAATGGAAAAAAGGAATCATTGTTAAGATTCAAAAAAGGGAAATCTTAGAGATTGTAACAACTTGAGAGGCGTGACACTTTTGTCAGTTGCCTCAAAATTATTCTGAAAAATCATCCTAAATAGAATAAAGGATTCAATAGATACAGTAATGTGTGAAGAACAGGCTGGGTTTAGAAAAGAGAGAAGCTGCCTTGACCACATTTTTACTCTACGACTTATATTGGAGGCATTGAAAAGCAAAAACCTTTTGTACTTAACTTCATCGACTTTAAAAATACATTTTACAGTATTCATCGAGATTCTTTGTGAAAATTCTGAAGCAATATGGCTTACCATCAAAAATCATAAATATTATCAAAGATATGTATGATGGTTACACATGTGCAGTTCAAACAGAGGAAGGACTGAGCGAATGTTTCCCAATAGAAACTGGGGTTAAACAAGGATGTATTTTATCGTCCTTGTTATTTGGAATTGTTATGGACTTCATAATGAAGAAATGCTGCACTGATAATAAAGGCATTGAATGGATACAAGGAGACCATTTGGAGGACCTCGACTTTGCTGATGACAGAGTTCTCATCAGCAATCAGATAAAAACGATGCAGGAAAACACAAATGAACCATCATCAATAGCCAGCAAAATTGGGCTTGAGATCAATCATGAAAAGACTAAAGTCATGAAAAGCTTAATTCCAACAGACGATAAAATATACATGGAATACAAGTCAGTGGAAGAGATCGATCACTTTATCTATCTTGGAAGTCACATTGATCGAGAAGGGGATACAAGCAAAGAAATTAGAATCAGAATAGCTAAAGCAGCAATGTCTTTCAGAAGCCTTGAAAAGTTGTGGAAATCAAAACTCATCAGCACAAACACAAAACTTAGAATATTCAAATCAAATGTACTATCAACCCTTACATTGGCGTGTGAAAGCTGAAAAACAACAAGAGATATAGAAACAAAGTTGAATGCATTCAAAAATAAATGCCTAAAGAAAATACTTGGTATAGCGTGGAACGAATTCAAAACAAATGAGGAAATTAGAGAAATCGCCAATCAACCACACATATCTTCAGTAGTAATAAAGAAAAGACAATGGTCATATGTTGGACATGTGATGAGAAGAGATAATAACTGAATAGCAAAGCAAGCCCTCATGTGGGAAACAACAGGTAAGAGGAAAAGAGGAAGACTCAGAGAGACACTGAGAAGAACATTGATGAGAGAGGCAAGAGCAGCAGGAATTGACTCCCTCAATGAGATAGAGCTGCTTGCACAGAACAGAGACAAATGACGAGATTTGATAAAATATCTTTAAAAGAAAACTGCTAGAACAAAAATTCAGATGAAGGAGTATCTTGGTCTACGCCGTATGGGCCGGCTACGGCTCGAAAGGTCAATAAATAGATAGATAGATAAACAAGTATTGATTCAAAATGTTAATATGAGAGATTAAATGTCATGAATTAAGTGGATCATAATATCAATTATATAATCCAGGTGTAATTTTTCAGAAGTGGTGGGCTAGTCAAATATTCTGGTCAGACTTCATGATAGGAAATTCTTGACGTCACGACTTGCATGAAACTAAGGTAGAGGTTTAAAAGAGCAAGCGTTCAGATGTGAGATGTAAGGACAGTGAATCGCAATAATAAAGAAAGAAAAGTATCAGTTATTGAATGGTGCCTACAAGATGCCATATGACATGATGCATTTATCTTATTTCTTGTCAGTGTAGATAGAGTCTGTAAGAGCTAAATAACAAAAGTTGCATGTAGTTGCTACATGGCCTACATGCCTGCTGTAACCCTACCTCCCCCAAAAGAAACAATTTTTCAACAACTTTTCAATCTCTCCATGAACCAGACCCGAATACAACTAGCACAATCAATTCAACAACCTATTCCCTAAATGTGACTAGTGATGTTATTTAAATAAAACTATCATAATTTATATAAAGGTCATAATCTTACAACTGCCTGAGAAGCTTCCCCGGGGAGATGGAGGCCATGAAGCAGTCGAATCATCTGCCACAATATCCATGTGATGCTCTGATGTGCTACTTCCTAGAACTTGTAGCACATAGTCTACTGTCCTTCTTAGTTCAGCCGTAGTTGTCTCCATGCTACGAAGGTTCTCTATTCGAAAGGATGAGTAGGCTGAATGAAAGTGGTGCTGTAGGCTCAACTTGCCAGTGGATGATGGATATGGATTGCGTGTACTGTGCAATGGGGTTCCACTATCCCCTGAATGGATGAGGTCGTAGAGGTACCACAAAAGTTCATTACAGCCGGTCACTCCTTGCAGGAAAGATTTGAGGTTCTTGGATTTAACGGATGTAACAGACGTGGATGGTGACCCCAGCGAAGGTGAATGGATGACTTCTACTAATTGCGACGAGTTCACGAGACTAATGTTGGATACGTTGTTGTGATCCACATATCTGGGGTCATTTTTGAGCAGCTTTGTTTTAGTTTTGATTATGTCCAACATATTGGAGCATGTATCCCATGTCCTACAACACGTGCATAACAGATCCAACAAAAGAGCAGATGATGGGTCAAGGTTAAACAAACTAGCTAAGTTTTCTCTTACAACTGGTGACCGAGGTCGTGGAATAGGTGGTACACAAGGGTTTGCCAACAAATCTTCAACAATGTTTGACAAAAATGCTGTTGCCACACCAACCGCCGCTGCCTTGTTAAGTGCTGTGATGCTTCGCTTGCCAACCTTGACCTGCTGTTGTCCGATCTCCTTGACCTCAGGTTCCAGGTCCCATATTTTGCCAGAACTGGCCTGGTATACTCTGGCAAAGCTCACTTCACAAGTTTCTGCTGTTTTCTCTGTGATTTTGAACAGCTGGAGGATCAGACAGAAAACAAAATAAAAATGTGCAAATAAAACAAAAGACACACACAAAAATCTACAAAGAGATGCTAAAATAGTGGAAAAATACAAGAACAAAGATAAAATCAGGAACATAGTCATAATGGTGTGCACAGCTTCAGTGAACCTTGCTGAAAAAAATATGGGTACATGATTTAACTCTTTCCGTACATTTTGACACACTGAGCGCCATGATGATTTCAGTCGCGTACGTTTCTCTCAATTTGATAAGTGTAAACGGTCATCAAACCATATTCTTTTTACATATCTTGTGTTATCTTGGTATTGGTGAAATCTAATACCTTGTTCAATTATCTAAACATTCATATACAATATGTTATATGTTAGATAAATATAAATATGCAGATTGTTTCTTAAAACTATGACAAATTTTGTCTCTTCCGTTGCATTGATAAAAAAAAATTCCCGTACAGAGTTAATGAGTTGGGGAAGGTAAATAACAGTGAGGAAAAGCACTGGCCCTCTCATCTCCAAATGCTGTAGCCTAGTATCAACATCATCATCATCTGGTTGCTTGTCCTTTTCAGAACATTGCACTCACCACAGCCCATTTGAAAGAATATCTGTCTCCAGTCAGATCTCTCACCTCTTCTGTTGTCATGTTTGAGATCTCCTTGATGTCTTGAAATCACCTTCTTGGCTTACTCTTGATACGCCTTCAAAGAACCATGCCTCCCTTTATTTATTTTGCCAGTCCGCTGTGTCTTGATATGGCCATAGTATTTTAATTTCCTCTATAAGATGTTTATAAGCCAGTTCTTTTCAATGATTAAGTCTTTTAATATGTCTTCATTGTTCTCAATTTTTCCATGTTTCAAGGTATCCTCAGGTCTTTTCTGTATTATTTTGTTTCAAATGAACCGATTTTCTTCACTGTTGTTTGTGAGATTATCCGTGATTCACATCTATATTTTGCTATTTGGAAGATACATGCCCTCATTAATTTTAATTTGACTGCCTTGCTGGTAAAGTAGAATCCACTTATAATGAGAACTTTGATATAACAATTTGTAAAATTCCTGAATTTTTTCTTCTTTATCCTAAATTTTAAACAAATTCTTTTATAACGCTGTTGTCCAGCCTGAACATCAGTTATAAAACATTTGTCAAAATCTGTTATCACCTAAGATAAATAGTATGTGTGTATACTTTTCTCAAGTACAAAAAAAAAAAAACGCAAGTTCATATCGCTTGAAATGAAAATAATGTTGACAGAGAAGTAGGACAATAAGTTCAAATAAAAATCAGAAATATGCAGGGAACACTATATTCCCTCAAGTATGCTACATACAATCCTGAAGTACAAAAACAACATTATGTCGGTATTTACAAGTTGTGGCTTTTGGACGAATTGAATTAAAACTTGAGAAGCCGATTATGAAGGCGAATGACTGTGCTTTGTATACCTGGTCCCAGCAACTAAAAGCAAAGAGACCCCGATTTCAGGACCCATCCTTAATGAAAAGGGAAAAGAGCTGGCTGAGAGTCTAGATCATACTAAGTTCAATCTAAGGTTGGCTGAACCAATTCAAAGTGCGATGTGGAATTGTAATGAAAGTAGTCTGTGGTGAGGCTGGGGCAGTATCAAAATAAACAACAGATAAGTCAAAGTAAAGTGTTCTACATGGACAAGAGGTTGGGTTCGATCCTGATCGATGGCCTCCAGGTTCACCCAACCTTAAATGGGTACCTGATTTTTTTTCTGGGAGAGTAAAGCGGCATGGGTGTAATACCGGCCACATTACCCCAAAAATCATGTGCGAAGGTCTGTAAAATTTATGGTCACTAACACCATATTCCCTATACGCCACTTGGCGTGACAGGGTTCTTTACTTTTTTTTATTTTTAAAGTGTACTACAGGAAATTCTCAAGCAATTTAAAGCAAAAAATATATACAATGCAGACAAGAAGGGTCTCTTTTTTAAGTGTCTCAAACCCTATAGTCGCTGAAAACAGAGTGGGGTGCAGTAGTTACAAGATTTCAAAAGACAGAATTTGTATTTGTTATCACTGCCTGCATGAATAGTGAGAAACTACTCCTGATATCAATAGAAAAAAAGCCATGTTGTTTTAAAGAACACTGACAAGAGGGTACACATTTAACCAAAAAAAATCATGTATGATAAGGTCAGTATTTGAACAATGGAAACTGGACAGGAATTTATTGTTGGAGGGAAGAAGTATTGCACTTATTGAGGACAATTGTTCAGCTCATGCACATTGGCGATGTTTTATTTTTTTGTTTACACAGTGCAATCCCCGATTCTTCTTTCCTTCCTTATTTGCCTTTCAGCTTCAAGATGAGATACAATTTGCAGTCTTTTGCTTTTCTGTTGGCTTTGCCTGCTGTTATATTTTCTAGTGTTTCTAATATTCCATCAATCCATCTTTTTCGTGATTGGCCGTCGAGTCTTCTTGCACAGTTTACTAAAGGCTTGTTCTGATTTATCTTTCCACCCTATCACGTGGTCAAAACATTTTATCTCTTGTTTCTTTATGTATTCAATGGCAGGAAAAATTCCTAGCCTTTTTTCAAAATTCTCCATTTCTCATCTTATCCCTCAGACTGTTTCCCTATTCTTTTCTTCTTCTTTTCTCTTTCTCACTGGTACCGAAAAGGTGTCGTGGTTATATCATTTGTCGTTCTTGAGCTGCTCGAACTGTCTGAATTAGTAGTGATTTTCCTTTGCTGTTACATGTCTCTGTCACTGCATCTATCCATCTTCTTCTGGGTCTTCCCCTAGGTCTTTTTCCATGCATTCTCTTATTTCCCTATTATTAAACATAAATTCTATCTATCTATCTATTGACCTTTCGAGCCATAGCTGGCCCATAGGGCGTAGACCAAGATACTCCTTCTCTTATCTAAATCTGTATTCTAGCAGTTTTCATTTCTTTTAAAGATATGTTATCAAATCTCGCCATTTGTCTCTGTTCTGTGCAAGCAGCTCTATCTCATTGAGGGAGCCGATTCCTGCTGCCCTTGCCTCTCTCATCAGTGTTCTTCTCAGTGTCTCTAAACATAAATTGGATATAATGAGATAGGGTTATACTGGTTAAACGACAAAATTTTGATGGTGCCCAAGATTTTGTTATAACCAGATTCTACTGTTTTTGTCTTTGTTCCCACACAAACGCCAGAGGTTGGAAACTTTTTATAACACCTCACAGGTGTTAATCCTGAACTTCCAGCAATAGTCTTACCTTCATAACCTCAGCTGCCTGGGTAGGGTTGTCTTTGATCAAGCTGTGGGTGAGCAGGCTCTCAGGGTTGGCCATCATCTTGGTCACGATGCTGGACTGTGAAAACGTTGTGTGAGATCTGGATATTTTCTGCTCTAAATTAACCTCCAGGACAACATCTGATGAGAAGGATGAAAATAATCTAGTCATGAGAAAGATGAAAGCAATCTGGTCATGAGAAAGATGAAAGCAATCTGGTCATGAGAAAGATAAAAGCAATCTGGTCATGAGAAAGATTAAAGTAATCTGGTCATGAGAAAGATGAAAGCAATCTGGTCATGAGAAAGATTAAAGCAATCTGGTCATGAGAAAGATGAAAGCAATCTGGTCATGAGAAAGATGAAAGCAATCTGGTCATGAGAAAGATGAAAGCAATCTGGTCATGAGAAAGATTAAAGCAATCTGGTCATGAGAAAGATGAAAGCAATCTGGTCATGAGAAAGATTAAAGTAATCTGGTCATGAGAAAGATGAAAGCAATCTGGTCATGAGAAAGATGAAAGCAATCTGGTCATGAGAAAGATTAAAGCAATCTGGTCATGAGAAAGATGAAAGCAATCTGGTCATGAGAAAGATAAAAGCAATCTGGTCATGAGAAAGATGAAAGCAATCTGGTCATGAGAAAGATTAAAGTAATCTGGTCATGAGAAAGATGAAAGCAATCTGGTCATGAGAAAGATGAAAGCAATCTGGTCATGAGAAAGATGAAAGCAATCTGGTCATGAGAAAGATTAAAGTAATCTGGTCATGAGAAAGATGAAAGCAATCTGGTCATGAGAAAGATGAAAGCAATCTGGTCATGAGAAAGATGAAAGCAATCTGGTCATGAGAAAGATGAAAGCAATCTGGTCATGAGAAAGATGAAAGCAATCTGGTCATGAGAAAGATGAAAGCAATCTGGTCATGAGAAAGATGAAAGCAATCTGGTCATGAGAAAGATTAAAGTAATCTGGTCATGAGAAAGATGAAAGCAATCTGGTCATGAGAAAGATGAAAGCAATCTGGTCATGAGAAAGATTAAAGCAATCTGGTCATGAGAAAGATGAAAGCAATCTGGTCATGAGAAAGATGAAAGCAATCTGGTCATGAGAAAGATGAAAGCAATCTGGTCATGAGAAAGATTAAAGTAATCTGGTCATGAGAAAGATGAAAGCAATCTGGTCATGAGAAAGATGAAAGCAATCTGGTCATGAGAAAGATGAAAGCAATCTGGTCATGAGAAAGATTAAAGTAATCTGGTCATGAGAAAGATGAAAGCAATCTGGTCATGAGAAAGATTAAAGTAATCTGGTCATGAGAAAGATGAAAGCAATCTGGTCATGAGAAAGATTAAAGTAATCTGGTCATGAGAAAAATTAAAGTAATCTGGTCATGAGAAAGATGAAAGTAATCTAGTCATGAGAAAAATTAAAGTAATCTGGTCATGAGAAAGATGAAAGCAATCTGGTCATGAGAAAGATTAAAGTAATCTGGTCATGAGAAAGATGAAAGTAATCTGGTCATGAGAAAGTTGAAAGTAATCTAGTCATGAGAAAAATGAGGGTTAAATGTTTGGAGAAAGATGAGGATCAAATGTTTATAGAAACATGAGGGTCATATATTATGATAAAGATAAAGGTCATATGATAAAGATGAGGGTCAAATGTTTGTAGAAACATGAGGGTCAAATGTTTGTAGAAAGATGAGGGTCAAATGTTTGTAGAAAGATGAGGGTCAAATGTTTGTAGAAAGATGAGGGTCAAATGTTTGTAGAAAGATGAGGGTCAAAAGTTTTGAGAAAGAATAAATCATCCTCTTGAATATCTCTATACCTGTCTCAATCTGATATTCCTTTTGAATGTCTCTATAACTGTCTCAATCTGATCTTCCTCTTGAAGATCTCTATAACTGTCTCAATCTGATCTTTCTCTTGAAGATCTCTATAACTGTCTCAATCTGATCTTCCTCTTGAAGATCTCTATACCTGTCTCAATCTAATCTTTCTCTTGAAGATCTCTATAACTGTCTCAATCTGATCTTTCTCTTGAAGATCTCTATAACTGTCTCAATCTGATCTTCCTCTTGAAGATCTCTATAACTGTCTCAATCTGATCTTTCTCTTGAAGATCTCTATAACTGTCTCAATCTGATCTTCCACTTGAAGATCTCTATAACTATCTCAATCTGATCTTCCTCTTGAAGATCTCTATAACTGTCTCAATCTGATCTTTCTCTTGAAGATCTCTATAACTGTCTCAATCTGATCTTTCTCTTGAAGATCTCTATAACTGTCTCAATCTGATCTTCCTCTTGAAGATTTCTATAACTGTCTCAATCTGATCTTTCTCTTGAAGATCTCTATAACCGTCTCAATCTGATCTTTCTCTTGAAGATCTCTATAACTGTCTCAATCTGATCTTTCTCTTGAAGATCTCTATAACTGTCTCAATCTGATCTTCCTCTTGAAGATCTCTATAACTGTCTCAATCTGATCTTTCTCTTGAAGATCTCTATAACTGTCTCAATCTGATCTTCCTCTTGAAGATCTCTATAACTGTCTCAATCTGATCTTTCTCTTGAAGATCTCTATAACTGTCTCAATCTGATCTTCCTCTTGAAGATCTCTATACCTGTCTCAATCTGATCTTTCTCTTGAAGATCTCTATACTTGTCTCAATCTGATCTTTCTCTTGAAGATCTCTATAACTGTCTCAATCTGATCTTTCTCTTGAAGATCTCTATAACTGTCTCAATCTTATCATCCTTTTGAAGATCTCTATAACTGTCTCAATCTGATCTTTCTCTTGAAGATCTCTATAACTGTCTCAATCTGATCTTTCTCTTGAAGATCTCTATAACTGTCTCAATCTGATCTTTCTCTTGAAGATCTCTATAACTGTCTCAATCTGATCTTTCTCTTGAAGATCTCTATACCTGTCTCAATCTAATCTTTCTCTTGAAGATCTCTATAACTGTCTCAATCTGATCTTTCTCTTGAAGATCTCTATAACTGTCTCAATCTGATCTTTCTCTTGAAGATCTCTATACCTGTCTCAATCTGATCTTCCTCTTGAAGATCTCTATAACTGTCTCAATCTGATCTTTCTCTTGAAGATCTCTATAACTGTCTCAATCTGATCTTTCTCTTGAAGATCTCTATAACTGTCTCAATCTGATCTTTCTCTTGAAGATCTCTATACCTGTCTCAATCTGATCTTCCTCTTGAAGATCTCTATAACTGTCTCAATCTGATCTTCCTCTTGAAGATCTCTATAACTGTCTCAATCTGATCTTCCTCTTGAAGATCTCTATAACTGTCTCAATCTGATCTTTCTCTTGAAGATCTCTATAACTGTCTCAATCTGATCTTCCTCTTGAAGATCTCTATAACTGTCTCAATCTGATCTTCCTCTTGAAGATCTCTATACTTGTCTCAATCTGATCTTTCTCTTGAAGATCTCTATACTTGTCTCAATCTGATCTTCCTCTTGAAGATCTCTATACTTGTCTCAATCTGATCTTCCTCTTGAAGATCTCTATAACTGTCTCAATCTGATCTTCCTCTTGAAGATCTCTATACTTGTCTCAATCTGATCTTCCTCTTGAAGATCTCTATAACTGTCTCAATCTGATCTTTCTCTTGAAGATCTCTATAACTGTCTCAATCTGATCTTTCTCTTGAAGATCTCTATACCTGTCTCAATCTGATCTTCCTCTTGAAGATCTCTATACTTGTCTCAATATGACCTTCCACTTGAAGATCTCTATACTTGTCTCAATATGACCTTCCACTTGAAGATCTCTATACCTGTCTCAATCTGATCTTCCTCTTGAAGATCTCTATAACTGTCTCAATCTGATCTTCCTCTTGAAGATCTCTATACTTGTCTCAATCTGATCTTCCTCTTGAAGATCTCTATACTTGTCTCAATCTGATCTTCCACTTGAAGATCTCTATACTTGTCTCAATCTGATCTTCCACTTGAAGATCTCTATACTTGTCTCAATCTGATCTTCCTCTTGAAGATCTCTATACTTGTCTCAATCTGATCTTCCTCTTGAAGATCTCTATAACTGTCTCAATCTGATCTTTCCCTTGAAGATCTCTATACTTGTCTCAATCTGATCTTCCACTTGAAGATCTCTATACTTGTCTCAATCTGATCTTCCTCTTGAAGATCTCTATACTTGTCTCAATCTGATCTTCCTCTTGAAGATCTCTATAACTGTCTCAATCTGATCTTTCCCTTGAAGATCTCTATACTTGTCTCAATCTGATCTTCCTCTTGAAGATCTCTATAACTGTCTCAATCTGATCTTCCTCTTGAAGATCTCTATAACTGTCTCAATCTGATCTTTCTCTTGAAGATCTCTATAACTGTCTCAATCTGATCTTCCTCTTGAAGATCTCTATAACTGTCTCAATCTGATCTTCCTCTTGAAGATCTCTATAACTGTCTCAATCTGATCTTCCACTTGAAGATCTCTATAACTGTCTCAATCTGATCTTCCTCTTGAAGATCTCTATAACTGTCTCAATCTGATCTTTCTCTTGAAGATCTCTATAACTGTCTCAATCTGATCTTCCACTTGAAGATCTCTATACCTGTCTCAATCTGATCTTCCTTTTGAAGATCTCTATAACTGTCTCAATCTGATCTTCCACTTGAAGATCTCTATAACTGTCTCAATCTGATCTTCCACTTGAAGATCTCTATAACTGTCTCAAAATTGATCTTCCACTTGAAGATCTCTATAACTGTCTCAATCTGATCTTCCTTTTGAAGATCTCTATACCTGTCTCAATCTGATATTCCTTTTGAAGATATCTATAACTGTCTCAATCTGATCTTCCTCTTGAAGATCTCTATACCTGTCTCAATCTGATATTCCTTTTGAAGATATCTATAACTGTCTCAATCTGATCTTCCACTTGAAGATCTCTATAACTGTCTCAATCTGATCTTCCACTTGAAGATCTCTATAACTGTCTCAATCTGATCTTCCTCTTGAAGATCTCTATAACTGTCTCAATCTGATCTTTCTCTTGAAGATCTGTATAACTGTCTCAATCTGATCTTTCTCTTGAAGATCTCTATAACTGTCTCAATCTGATCTTCCTCTTGAAGATCTCTATAACTGTCTCAATCTGATCTTCCTCTTGAAGATCTCTATAACTGTCTCAATCTGATCTTTCTCTTGAAGATCTCTATAACTGTCTCAATCTGATCTTTCTCTTGAAGATCTCTATAACTGTCTCAATCTGATCTTCCACTTGAAGATCTCTATAACTGTCTCAATCTGATCTTCCTCTTGAAGATCTCTATACTTGTCTCAATCTGATCTTCCTCTTGAAGATCTCTATAACTGTCTCAATCTGATCTTCCTCTTGAAGATCTCTATACTTGTCTCAATCTGATCTTCCTCTTGAAGATCTCTATAACTGTCTCAATCTGATCTTCCTCTTGAAGATCTCTATAACTGTCTCAATCTGATCTTTCTCTTGAAGATCTCTATAACTGTCTCAATCTGATCTTCCTCTTGAAGATCTCTATAACTGTCTCAATCTGATCTTCCTCTTGAAGATCTCTATAACTGTCTCAATCTGATCTTCCTCTTGAAGATCTCTATACTTGTCTCAATCTGATCTTCCTCTTAAAGATCTCTATAACTGTCTCAATCTGATCTTCCTCTTGAAGATCTCTATAACTGTCTCAATCTGATCTTCCTCTTGAAGATCTCTATAACTGTCTCAATCTGATCTTCCACTTGAAGATCTCTATACTTGTCTCAATCTGATCTTCCTCTTGAAGATCTCTATAACTGTCTCAATCTGATCTTCCACTTGAAGATCTCTATACTTGTCTCAATCTGATCTTCCTCTTGAAGATCTCTATAACTGTCTCAATCTGATCTTCCACTTGAAGATCTCTATACTTGTCTCAATCTGATCTTCCTCTTGAAGATCTCTATAACTGTCTCAATCTGATCTTCCTCTTGAAGATCTCTATAACTGTCTCAATCTGATCTTCCACTTGAAGATCTCTATACTTGTCTCAATCTGATCTTCCACTTGAAGATCTCTATACTTGTCTCAATCTGATCTTCCTCTTGAAGATCTCTATAACTGTCTCAATCTGATCTTCCACTTGAAGATCTCTATAACTGTCTCAATCTGATCTTCCTCTTGAAGATCTCTATACTTGTCTCAATCTGATCTTCCTCTTGAAGATCTCTATAACTGTCTCAATCTGATCTTTCTCTTGAAGATCTCTATACTTGTCTCAATCTGATCTTCCACTTGAAGATCTCTATAACTGTCTCAATCTGATCTTCCACTTGAAGATCTCTATACTTGTCTCAATCTGATCTTCCACTTGAAGATCTCTATAACTGTCTCAATCTGATCTTCCTCTTGAAGATCTCTATACTTGTCTCAATCTGATCTTCCTCTTGAAGATCTCTATAACTGTCTCAATCTGATCTTTCTCTTGAAGATCTCTATAACTGTCTCAATCTGATCTTCCTCTTGAAGATCTCTATACTTGTCTCAATCTGATCTTCCTCTTGAAGATCTCTATAACTGTCTCAATCTGATCTTCCTAACCAACTAACGCTATGTGCCAACATGTGGAGTCTAACCAACTACCATTATGTCCAAACAATTATTAATGACAATCTGGCTCCTAGCCATGGAAAACTGCACCTGCCCACAGCACAACATGGTATATATATATATATATATATATATATATATATATATATATATATATATGGATAGAACAAGGCAAGACATTGGCGGTATTCAAACAATACATTTTAACATGAAATTAAAAGATGTGATTAGCATAGAACCAAAATAATCCTTACCAGCATCCAGACTGAAAGACTTTCCATCACACACTGGAAGGAAGTTGAGCTCATTGTCTGTGACAAACACTTTTTCTGGAAGAATCTGGGAAGGCTGTCGCGGAAATGCTTCATGTGCTACGAGCTGAAACCTCCACCAAGCTTCGTGTACAGCCTGGGTCAGTTTGGTGATCCTCTTAGGCACAGCTTCCAGAGGAATACTGGTTGGTATGTGTGCCTGGAGAACAGCTTCCAGGTTTGGATCAATGCCTGGAGTGTTTGTTTTTAAAGCTTTGGAGGTATCTTTCTTAGCCATGTCTGTAGTTTTTCCGGTTATTGTAAATTTAGCCATATTGAGGTTAGAGATTGCATCTTTCAACATATGCAGGACATCTCTAATGATGTACTCATTACA
Source organism: Megaustenia siamemsis (assembly GCA_032433765.1). Classification (NCBI taxonomy): domain Eukaryota; kingdom Metazoa; phylum Mollusca; class Gastropoda; order Stylommatophora; family Ariophantidae; genus Megaustenia; species Megaustenia siamemsis. The sequence goes on along the minus strand of JAVIAB010000050.1, from coordinate 13,535,069 downwards.
CAGGAAACCAACGATTGTATTTGGCGAAGGTTCAGAGTCCTGCCGCCTTTTTTTCTTTCTGGACTTTCTTGGGAGCTGCACATCATCTTGCAGGCTTTCTTTCCCACTTTCTGTTACAATTTTTGGCTGTTTTGTAAATTTCTTTGCTTCTTTCTGAAGTTCAGGACTCAGTGTGAAGTATGATGATGGGGGTGACTCCGACACTGAAAAGGTATAGTTTTGTTTCTGGAAGGAATCATCAAAAGGAACATCATAGTCTAAATTACCAGATTTCGGAATCAAATTAATGATATTGACAGACGGTGCAGATGATGACCTCTCAAGTGGGCTTAACTCTGTCTTTGATGTTTGCAAAACAAGTTTATCGCTGACAGACTCCTCTTCAGACACAACAAAACTGTCCTGAGGAATGTTTTCAAGGCTGCTACGTTTGCTGCCATCAACATCTTCATCAGTTTCTAACTCAGCTGCTCCATTGGAATCGCTCAGATCCTCATGGGTGACAAAGAGAAGTGAAAATATATCCTCCAGCACTTCTAGTCTGTAGTTCAGAGGCTGAAGATGGGAGAGATGTTCTTGTGTTTCCTTGAGCTTCTTCGTCACCATTTGTTCATACAACTTCACAAACTGTTGAGAGTTGTCTTTCTCTTTGGCTCTGTCTGCCTCACTAGGATTTACATCCAACCCAGTGGAGGAGTCTTCCCCTTCGCTTGAGCTGATGGACTGATCTGTAAGGAAGTTTCTGTGCAGCTTCTTGGCTCTGAAAGTTTTCTTCACTTGAACCGGGTTCATCAATCCATGCTCAAAGTTGTCCACACTAAACATCACTGCATCCATCACATTTTTGATTGCACAGTAACTTCTGTAAATTGTGATGTCTTTCTGTTTCTCAATGTTGACTGGTTCTGGAGAGGTCCCTGATGTTTTTGAATCTCCTTGAAAGCTAACCACCTTTTTCTTCCCTCCTTTCCCTGTGGTGATTAGAAGAAAAATGTCAGAAAAACAATATTATTTATAAAATGATAATAAACATAATAAAACAGGCAGAATATTTAAATAATTGAAAGATAAATGCTGACAGTAAAGTGAAAAATGTAGACAGACGATAAAATGTTATAAGGATAGCAAAAAAGGCAAAAGAAATGTGGATAGTAAAGAAAGAAACATGAATAGTAAAGGGGCAAAGTAACATGAATGGTAAAGAAAGAAAGTAACATTGATTTTAAAAGGACAAAGTAATATGAATTATAAAGGGCAAAGTAATGGATGGTAAAGGGCAAAATAATGGATGGTAAAGAGCAAAGCAACAAGAATGATAAAGGGCAAAGTAACGGATGGTAAAGCGCAAAGTAACAAGGATGGTAAAGGGCAAAGTAATGGATGGTAAAGGGCAAAGTAACGGATGGTAAAGGGCAAAGTAACGAGGATGGTAAAGGGCAAAGTAATGGATGATAAAGAGCAAAGCAACAAGAATGATAAAGGGCAAAGTAATGGATAGTAAAGGACAAAGTAACAAGGATGGTAAAGGGCAAAGTAATGGACAGTAAAGAGCAAAAACAAGGATGGTAAAGGACAAAGTAACATGGATTGTAAAGGGACAAAGTTTCAAGAATTATAAAGGGCAAAGTAACATGGATAGTGAAGGGCAAAGTATGAATTATAAAGAGAAAAGTAACATGGATAGTGAAGGGCAAAGTATGAATTATAAAGGGAAAAGTAACATGGATAGTGAAGGGCAAAGTATGAATTATAAAGGGAAAAGTAACATGGATAGTTAAGGGCAAAGTATAAATTATAAAGAGAAAAGTAACATGGATACTGAAGGGCAAAGTATGAATTATAAAGGGAAAAGTAACATGGATAGTTAAGGGCAAAGTATGAATTATAAAGAGAAAAGTAACATGGATACTGAAGGGCAAAGTATGAATTATAAAGGGAAAAGTAACATGGATAGTTAAGGGCAAAGTATGAATTATAAAGAGAAAAGTAACATGGATACTGAAGGGCAAAGTATGAATTATAAAGGGAAAAGTAACATGGATAGTTAAGGGCAAAGTATGAATTATAAAGAGAAAAGTAACATGGATACTGAAGGGCAAAGTATGAATTATAAAGGGAAAAGTAACATGGATAGTTAAGGGCAAAGTATGAATTATAAAGGGAAAAGTAACATGGATGGTAAGAAAGAAGTACAGAGTGAGCACAAAAACACTCCTTCATTTACCTGGAAATGCTAATCAACTGGTTGATTCCAGAACTAGTGGATGAGGTTGGTTATTACCTTTTTTCATCAAGATGGGGCACCACCACACCAGCATCTCATGAACGGTGCATCTCACGATCAGTGCATCTCACAATCCACAAATTACTCAACGAGCACCTGCTGCCAAACAGATGGATTGGCTGCAATGAACAAAATGGCCAGGTGTTCTGCAAGTGGCCTCCAAGATTCCCAGACTTGACTATTTGTGACTTTTTCCTTTGGAGATACATGAAGGACAAGGCGGAGTATGTTGCTCCACTACCCACAATGCTGGATGACCTGTAGGAAAGCATCACTGATAAACTCGATCATGCAGGATATGTTGCAGAGTCAGGTCTGAGCTAGTTACTTCCATTGATGTTTGCTGAGTAACGGCAGGGGCGCACGTCAAGTGTGTGTGATACCAATTGTTACCACATGAAATTGTATGACTGGATGCAACTGTAGTGACAGCTATCAATGTACAGGAATACTCCAATAAAGTTACATTCAACATCTCTTGGAAATCACAGACTGTTTTTGTGCTTACTATGGAGAATTGTAAAGTCAAGTACCCCCGTCACGCAAAGTGGCTTATAGGGAAATATGGTGTTAGTGACCCTATATTTTACAAACCTTCAGCACATGATTTTTGGGGTAATGTGGTTGGTATTACGCCCGTGCTGCTTTACTTTCCCAGAAAAAAATCCGGTACCCATTTAAGGCTGGGTGAACCCGGAAGCCGTTGGTTGGGATAGAACCCTGCCCCTTGTCCTTTGTAGTCCAGTTCACTAACCACTGAGCTATCGCAGCTCCCTGGAGAATTGTAAAAACTATAAGATTATAAATAACACACAACATGGACTCAATAGCATCAGCAATATAATCACATTATAGAAGGCAATGACTGGCCAAAAAAAGAAATCAACTTACTATTACTGGCTGAAACATTAGTAAGAAGCTGCAAGACCTCAGAGTGGTCCAGCGAAGCCAGGCTGGTGGACTGATGTAGCATGTACAGAACTGAATGGGTCTCAAAACCTTGAAGCAGCTCAGTGGCTTGACAACTGGAACCAGACACTGAGCTCTCTAGAAGTGGCCTGAAGGTGTCGGAGAAAGGGGAACAGAGTCAAATATTAGAAAATGGGTTTCAATGAGTAAAACTGCACATCACAATAGTAATTTGGGAAAACTTAACTCTAGATTATGATCATCATCATCAGGTGCCATCTCCGCAACGAAGGTTGGCTACCATGGAGCGCCATTCTGCTCTGTCTCTTGCTTTGATGGTGCATGCTGTCATAGGCTGGTTTGTACATCTTTTGATGTTACTCATCCATGTTAGTCTTGGTTTGCCTCTGCCTCTCTTACCTTGTATTTTCCCCTCCAGGGTTACTTTTAGTAGGCTGTTGTGTCTTTTAACATGGCCCAAAAATCACATTTGTCTTGTTTGAATTGTGTTTAGTAGTTCTCTTTACATTTTTAGTTGTTTTAAGACTTCATCGTTTGTTTTCTTTTCCTTCCATCCAATTCTACCTATTTTTCTATACATCCACATTTCAAAGGCTTCAATTTATTCAGAGATTACGATACCACAGTAAAATTTACCACATCAAAACATAAATTCCTCAAAATTTGACATTTTTTCATATTCAAACATTACTCCCCCTCGGTGTACTTTCCTAATTACCACTTTTGGTGACCCCTGAGTGCTTAATTTGTTTCCATTGCTATTGGATTATTTTTTTAATTTTTATTTGTGAGATCTTGAGATACATCATTTAATGCGAAAAAAAAAAATCGCCAATTTTCAAGAAATTCAAAAACATCAGGGAGACCTTGGACATGACAACAGAAGAGGTGGAAGATCTGGCTAGAGACAGAGATTCTTTCTGATGATCTGTGATGAGTGCAACATTCTGTGGAAGATCTGGCTAGAGACAGAGATTCTTTCTGATGATCTGTGATGAGTGCAACATTCTGTGGAAGATCTGGCTAGAGACAGAGATTCTTTCTGATGATCTGTGATGAGCGCAACATTCTGTGGAAGATCTGGCTAGAGACAGAGATTCTTTCTGATGGTCTGTGAAAAGTGCAACATTCTGTGGAAGATCTGGCTAAAGACAGAGATTCTTTCTGATGATCTGTGATGAGTGCAACATTCTGTGGAAGATCTGGCTAGAGACAGAGATTCTTTCTGATGGGCTGTGATGAGTGCAACATTCTGTGGAAGACCTGGCTAGAGACAGAGATTCTTTCTTATGATCTGTGATGAGTGCAACATTCTGTGGAAGATCTGGCTAGAGACAGAGATTCTTTCTGATGATCTGTGATGAGTGCAACATTCTGCAAAGGATGCAAAAGTCAATGATGACAGTTAATAATAATGACAAATTTTAAAATATTTATTATCAGAGGGAAAATACTGACATGCACTTTGTAATGGTTAGGAGAATACTGACATGCACTTTGTAATGGTTGGGAGAATACTGACATGCATTTTCTAATTGTAGGGAAAATACTGGCTCACACTTTCTAATTGTAGGGAAAGTACTGGCTCACACTTTCTAATTGTAGGGAAAATACCGGCTCACACTTTCTAATTGTAGGGAAAATACTGGCTCACACTTTCTAATTGTAGAGAAAATACTGGCTCACACTTTCTAATTGTAGGGAAAATACTGGCTCACACTTTCTAATTGTAGGGAAAATACTGGCTCACACTTTCTAATTGTAGGGAAAATACCGGCTCACACTTTCTAATTGTAGGGAAAATACTGGCTCACACTTTCTAATTGTAGGGAAAATACTGGCTCACACTTTCTAATTGTAGGGAAAATACCGGCTCACACTTTCTAATTGTAGGAAAAATACTGGCTCACACTTTTTAATTGTAGGAAAAATACTGGCTCACACTTTCTAATTGTAGGGAAAATACTGGCCACACTTTCTAATTGTAGGGAAAATACTGGCTCACACTTTCTAATTGTAGGGAAAATACTGGCTCACACTTTTTAATTGTAGGAAAAATACTGGCTCACACTTTCTAATTGTAGGGAAAATACTGGCTCACACTTTTTAATTGTAGGAAAAATACTGGCTCACACTTTCTAATTGTAGGGAAAATACTGGCCACACTTTCTAATTGTAGGGAAAATACTGGCTCACACTTTTTAATTGTAGGGAAAATACTGGCCACACTTTCTAATTGTAGGGAAAATACTGGCTCACACTTTCTATTTGTAGGGAAAATATTGACATGCACTTTCTAATTGTAGGGACAATACAGGGCCATATTTTCTATATGTAGGGATAATACAGGGCCATACTTTCTATATGTTTGTCTTGTATTATTGCAATGACTGTAACTTGTCATTATCTCCCTTAAAATGACATTAAGTGGCTGTAGATGTTTTATACTGCGGTTTACTGCAGGCTGTAATATCAACACAGCCCATCTAACTTCAGCACAACATTAGTGGCTACTAAGTTGTCTTCACTCTTAAATCACTTCCTGTTTGATCAGTGAATGTTTGTCCAGACCCACTGTAGTGACACAGCTACTAGGATCTTGGTCAGTTTTTGTTCACCAATTCTGATTAAACCAGTCAGCTTTGGGTCCCTAATTGCACCCAATCCTGATACTGTACATCATCTTCAGCCATAATGTTGTTCTGTCTTTCCTCTCTCTCAGCTGTTCCTTAATTCACAATTTCTGCTGACTTTTGTATTGAACAGTCACCAGTTTTTATGTTCTTATCTTAGTCACAAACTCAGTTTTTAGTGTTTTCTCAGTTTAAAAGTTAACTCTTTCAGTACGGAAGCTTTTTATCAATGCAATGGAAGAGATTTCAGAGACAAAATTTTCATGGTTTTAAGAGAGAATCTACATATATATACTTATATAACATATAATATATGAATTTTTAGATAATTGAACAAGGTATTAGATTTCATCAATACCAAGATGATACAAGACATGTAAAAAGAATATGGTTTGATGACGTTCACATAAATCAAATTGAGAGTGGCGCACTATGCGGTGAAATGTGTGTTCCCGAAATCAGCATGGCGCACAGTGATGTGAAACGTACGGAAAGAGTTAAAATTAATGCGGGCATTATTTTTTTAAGTTTAACTTTTAGAGTTTTTCAATGTTTTCTTTGTTCACAATTATTGTTTCTGCCTTGACAGCAATATGTCCACTTAAGCATTGTCTTGCCCACTAATTTTTTTTTCTGACAGGCAAAATTCTGGGGTTCACTCAACCTTTAAAAATGAGTACCAGAGGTTTTCTGGCAGGTAAAGATGGTACTGAGTTCATTGGTGCTATATAGGGCCAATTCTGACCTATGGAAGCAAATCATGGACAGTAAACAAACAAATGAAAAGACAGTTAAAGGCCACAGAGATGTGATTTCTCAGAAGAATGTTGAAAGTTCCCTGGACAGCTAAAAAGACCAATGAGGAAATTCTCAAAGAGGCCAACACAAAAAGAGAGCTCCTAAGAAACATCAGAAAGACGCGATCAACATTTTTTGGGCACATCATGAGAAGAGGAAAGTTGGAATACTTGATTACAACTGGAAAAATACAGGGAAAGAGAGTTCGCTGATGACAAAGAGAGAATACTAGATAGCTTGGTGTCATGGCGTGGAAAACAGTCAACAAGAGAACTGATACAATGCATGGTAGATAGAAGATTGTGGAAGGACATTATTGCCTATGTCAAATGGTATGGTACATGAAAATAATGATGAAAGATGGTTTAGCATAATATCAACCATATTACCCAGAAATGTGCCATTGTCATGAAAAATTATGGCCACAAATACCATATACCCCATATACCTAATAAGGCTTGGCAGGAACTTAACATTACAGATAAGAACATCTACATCAGCAGAAGAGATCTATACAAGTCCATTGAGATTCTATCTATTGACCTTTCGAGCTGTAGCCGGCCCATAGGGCATAGACCATGATAATCTTTCTCTTATCTAAATTTTTATTCTAGTAGTTTTCAATTCTTTTAAAGATATTTTATCAAATCTCGCCATTTGTCTCTGTTCTGTGCAAGCAGCTCTATCTCATTGAGGGAGCCGATTCCTGCTGCTCTTGCCTCTCTCATCAATGTTCTTCTCAGTGTTGCTCTGGGTCTTCCTCTTTTCCTCTTACTTGTTGTTTCCCACATAAGGGCTTGCTTTGCTATTTGGTTATTATTTCCTCTCATCACATGTCCAACATATGACCATCATCTTTTCTTGATTACTGTAGATATTAGTGGTTGATTGGCGATTTCTCTAATTTCCTCGAAATTCCATCGAGATTAGAAGTTTAAATATACTGTATTAACTCATATCTAAGTCACCCTTTCTGATTAGAAGTTTAAATATACTGTATTAACTCATATCTAAGTTACCCATTCTGATTAGAAGTTTAAATATACTGTATTAACTCATATCTAAGTCACCCATTCTGATTAGAAGTTTAAATATACTGTATTAACTCATATCTAAGTCACCCATTCTGATTAGAAGTTTAAATATACTGTATTAACTCATATCTAAGTCACCCATTCTGATTAGAAGTTTAAATATACTGTATTAACTCATATCTAAGTCACCCACTCTGATTAGACGTTTAAATATACTGTATTAACTCATATCTAAGTCACCCACTCTGATTAGACGTTTAAATATACTGTATTAACTCATATCTAAGTCACCCACTCTGATTAGACGTTTAAATATACTGTATTAACTCATATCTAAGTCACCCACTCTGATTAGAAGTTTAAATATACTGTATTAACTCATATCTAAGTCACCCACTCTGATTAGAAGTTTAAATATACTGTATTAACTCATATCTAAGTCACCCACTCTGATTAGACGTTTAAATATACTGTATTAACTCATATCTAAGTCACCCACTCTGATTAGAAGTTTAAATATACTGTATTAACTCATATCTAAGTCACCCACTCTGATTAGAAGTTTAAATATACTGTATTAACTCATATCTAAGTCACCCACTCTGATTAGACGTTTAAATATACTGTATTAACTCATATCTAAGTCACCCACTCTGATTAGACGTTTAAATATACTGTATTAACTCATATCTAAGTCACCCACTCTGATTAGACGTTTAAATATACTGTATTAACTCATATCTAAGTCACCCACTCTGATTAGAAGTTTAAATATACTGTATTAACTCATATCTAAGTCACCCACTCTGATTAGAAGTTTAAATATACTGTATTAACTCATATCTAAGTCACCCTTTCTGATTAGAAGTTTAAATATACTGTATTAACTCATATCTAAGTCACCCATTCTGATTAGAAGTTTAAATATACTGTATTAACTCATATCTAAGTCACCCATTCTGATTAGAAGTTTAAATATACTGTATTAACTCATATCTAAGTCACCCATTCTGATTAGAAGTTTAAATATACTGTATTAACTCATATCTAAGTCACCCTTTCTGATTAGAAGTTTAAATATACTGTATTAACTCATATCTAAGTCACCCATTCTGATTAGAAGTTTAAATATACTGTATTAACTCATATCTAAGTCACCCACTCTGATTAGAAGTTTAAATATACTGTATTAACTCATATCTAAGTCACCCACTCTGATTAGAAGTTTAAATATACTGTATTAACTCATATCTAAGTCACCCACTCTGATTAGACGTTTAAATATACTGTATTAACTCATATCTAAGTCACCCACTCTGATTAGACGTTTAAATATACTGTATTAACTCATATCTAAGTCACCCACTCTGATTAGACGTTTAAATATACTGTATTAACTCATATCTAAGTCACCCACTCTGATTAGAAGTTTAAATATACTGTATTAACTCATATCTAAGTCACCCACTCTGATTAGAAGTTTAAATATACTGTATTAACTCATATCTAAGTCACCCTTTCTGATTAGAAGTTTAAATATACTGTATTAACTCATATCTAAGTCACCCATTCTGATTAGAAGTTTAAATATACTGTATTAACTCATATCTAAGTCACCCATTCTGATTAGAAGTTTAAATATACTGTATTAACTCATATCTAAGTCACCCATTCTGATTAGAAGTTTAAATATACTGTATTAACTCATATCTAAGTCACCCTTTCTGATTAGAAGTTTAAATATACTGTATTAACTCATATCTAAGTCACCCACTCTGATTAGACGTTTAAATATACTGTATTAACTCATATCTAAGTCACCCACTCTGATTAGAAGTTTAAATATACTGTATTAACTCATATCTAAGTCACCCACTCTGATTAGACGTTTAAATATACTGTATTAACTCATATCTAAGTCACCCACTCTGATTAGACGTTTAAATATACTGTATTAACTCATATCTAAGTCACCCACTCTGATTAGACGTTTAAATATACTGTATTAACTCATATCTAAGTCACCCACTCTGATTAGAAGTTTAAATAAACTGTATTAACTCATATCTAAGTCACCCACTCTGATTAGAAGTTTAAATATACTGTATTAACTCATATCTAAGTCACCCTTTCTGATTAGAAGTTTAAATATACTGTATTAACTCATATCTAAGTCACCCATTCTGATTAGAAGTTTAAATATACTGTATTAACTCATATCTAAGTCACCCATTCTGATTAGAAGTTTAAATATACTGTATTAACTCATATCTAAGTCACCCATTCTGATTAGAAGTTTAAATATACTGTATTAACTCATATCTAAGTCACCCTTTCTGATTAGAAGTTTAAATATACTGTATTAACTCATATCTAAGTTACCCATTCTGATTAGAAGTTTAAATATACTGTATTAACTCATATCTAAGTCACCCATTCTGATTAGACGTTTAAATATACTGTATAAACTCATATCTAAGTCACCCATTCTGATTAGACGTTTAAATATACTGTATTAACTCATATCTAAGTCACCCATTCTGATTAGACGTTTAAATATACTGTATTAACTCATATCTAAGTCACCCATTCTGATTAGAAGTCTAAATATACTGTATTAACTCATATCTAAGTCACCCATTCTGAATGTTTCAAAGCATGAATGGAAGTTGTCATGCATACAAAAGTTGCTGTTAATTAGCACAACACACGAAGAGGAACAATGAGGTCACTATGAACGTGAGAATAAGATATTACAGAAAATGTTAAAGAAAATTTGTGAAAGAACATATACATTTATGTTAAAAAAAGAAACTCACTTGGCTCTCTCCAGGCACCACTGAATGAGGTCAAGATGGTATGCAAGTCTGCGGCAACCGTTAGCAAGTCGAGGGTTGTAACACTCTGCCTGTCAATATATAACAAATATAAAGTAAAGTACCCCCGTCACACCAAGTGGCATATAGGGACTATGGTATTAGTGACTATAAATTTTACAGACCTGCGGCACATGATTTTTGGGGTAATGTGGTTGGTATTATGCCCGCGCCGCTTTACTTTCCCAGAAAAAAATCTGGTACCCATTAAAGGCTGGGTGAACCTGGAAGCCATCGGTTGGGATCGAACCCTACCTCTTGTCCTTTGTAGTCCAGTTCACTAACCCCTGAGCTATCACGGCTCCCATATATAACAAATATGTTACATGTAAAATCAAACAATATTTATGTAACTCATTAACAATATGCCATATAGATGATGATGACATTGTGGGACCAAAGGAAGCCCTTAGTTCTTAGACTCAAGGACTGATGAGGTGGGTTGTAATGTCTTTCTTGATTTCCTGGGTCTTGCTGGAGAAATTTGATCATGTCCATCCCTGAGGTTGAGCTTATGTCTTCTATGTCAACAGATCCCACCACACAGGGACTTAGGAGATCCTCACCTTGTTAACCAATCTATTGTTGCACTGATTGCTATAAGGAAGTCCAACATGGAGATAAAGTGAGATCTTGGTGAACTGTGAGTTACTGACCATCCTGCGATGACCACAGATCATTAAGCTCATGCTTCCCATCCATCTATCTATTGTCCTTTCGAACCGAAGATGGCACATAGGGCATAACCACAATCTCAAAAACAGAAACCTTGCGTGCCAAAGTGGCACATATTGCAGAGATCACAGCTCTAAAATATATGGCGCTGTTTCCATAACAACACTTTTTACAATGACAGCTTGTCAAGCCTTTGATAAACCTCCTTAGTCGCCTCTTATGACATGCCTGGAAGGTCAAAGTGTCACTATTCATACCATATAGAAAATATATACTTCCCATACCATATATAAAAAATCAATTAAGAGTGTATCCATGATTCATATAATCTATAAAGGGTTGCTGCAAATGAAACAGATGGTCCCAATATCCAACAAAAATAGAAACTAGTGAAAATATGAGCACCAACTTTGCACATCTCCATAATTAAACTCTCCAATTTTCTTCGTGTAATTCAACACATCTGATGCACTGCCTCAAAGACGATGGTCATATGTTGGTCATGTGATGAGGCGAGATAATAACCGAATAACAAAGCAAGCCCTCATGTCGGAAACAACAGGTAAGAGGAAAAGAGGACGACCCAGAGAGACACTGAGAAAAACATTGATGAGAGAGGCAAGAGCAGCAGGAATCGGCTCCCTCAATGAGATAGAGTTGCTTGCACATAACAGAGACAAATGGCAAGATTTGATAAAATATCTTTAAAAGAATTGAAAACTGTTAGAATAAAAATTTAGATAAGAGAAAGAATATTCGCATCTATGCCCAATGGGTCAACTACGGCTTGAAAGGTCAATAGATAGATAGATTTACTGCCTCAGTAATATAGCACTCATCAAAGCAGTAATTCTTCCCAAACAATTGAACAATTTTCTGTCATCAGTGCATTTTTGTACAAATTCTCCTCTTGAATGGTTACCCTGCTAGACACTAAGCTATCTACTATCTTCTTTCTATGTCATCCACGGTCTCTCTTTCCTTGTATTTTTTGTAAAATGTAACCAAGTATCCCAACTTTCTTCTTTTTATGATATGCCCCCAAAAAATTGTGTTTCTTTCTGGGGTATTTTTTAGGAGCTCTCTATTTGTTTTGACCTTGTTGAGAATTTTCTCTTTTCTTTTGGCTGCCTATGTGATAGTGTGACTCATCCATGTAGGATAATGGGAGGAGTAGTGTAGAGGAAGAAATGACGATCTTCGGAGGATGAATAAAAGAATGATGCGGCGACGATGTGATGTAGGATAGTTTTAGGCGGCGTAGAATTTAAGTAAGTCTTGAGGATTGGCAAGGAGACGTTAAGTCTACCGAACTTGAACGCTGTGTCGTAATCAACTTTAAGATTACAAGGGAAATGCGTACAGGTGTTCAGCCTGAGCATAGAAATGACCGACAAAGTTGCGTAACGCAACGACGCTTGACCCCCGTCGAACAGGTGTTGACATGAGATAGCTATAATACGACTAGCCAGGAAACATCCTTTGAAGGGCTGATCTTGTGTCGGCAGGCGTCTTTGAAGTACAGATAGACAGTCGGAGATGAAAGAATTCTGACAAACAAGTCGCCGCATGTAATCAAAGGGCCAATGAAAGTTTTAGTTGTTAGGGAACGATACTTAGGAAGATTGACAGGTTTCGACAGGACTCCTAAAGCAATAAGACCATGGACATAATTAAAAAAGGCGGAGCTAATGAAATAGTGACTGGAAACTGATGAAAGATAAGCCGTATCTAGACCAGATTCCCATGATGCTTTTGGCCAGGTGGGGGTGGCTAAATGAAAACAAAAAGGCCATGACTGGACTTAAAAGGAGGAAGAGGGAGAACAGATAGGACAGACAGAGAGAGAGATACATAGACATGCAGAGAAACTTTGATACACAGGGAAACTTAGATACTCACAGAAGATTAGACTTAAATGAGAACAAACTGGAACAGGAGACTTAGAAAACTACAAAAGTAAAGGGACTTAGACAAAACTTAAGAACACTAATACGATCACGGAGTTACTGACAAATAATTATCGCCTGTCGGCTATGTCAAGTAACAGTTTTTATAAGAGAATATATGAAACATGTTGAGTGAGTCAGAGACTTAGTCAACCCATTGTAAAACAGGTGGATATCATTAATAAAGACTTTGTTTATACTTGTTCGAAAATGATGATGAGTTATGTGTGTGTCACTAGCCATTGATATCAATAGAATTTATGAAAGAACAAATAATCTACAAGAGAAAAATAACGAAGCCTGTCAGATTCGCCAACAACAACAATAAGAAGTACTGCCATACCCCAAGGAACTCTCAACATTCTTCTGAAAAATCCCATCTCTGATAAAAAATAGGCTGGTAAAATGGTGACTATGGCATGAGTGTACTAAGGGTTAAAAAGCAGCACATAACAAGATCATGGGTGGATTAAACTACTACCAAGTTTAATTAGTTCAAGCAGCAATGTCTTTCAGAAGCCTTGAAAAGTTGTGGAAATCAAAACTCATCAGCACAAACACAAAACTTAGGCTATTCAAATCAAATGTACTATCAACACTTACGTATGCGCGTGAAAGCTGGAAGACAACTAGAGACATAGAAACAAAGTTGAATGCATTCAAAAAATAAATGTCTTAAGGAAAATATAGCGTGGAACGAATTCAAAACAAATGAGGAAATTAGAGAAATCGCCAATCAACCACTAATATCTTCAGTAATAAAGAAAAGACAATGGTCATATGTCGGACATGTGATGAGAAGAGATAATAACTGAATAGCAAAGCAAGCCCTCATGTGGGAAACAACAGGTAAGAGGAAAAGAGGAAGACTCAGAAAGACACTCAGAAGAACATTGATGAGAGAGGCAATAGCAGCAGGAATCGGCTTCCTCAATGATATAGAGCTGCTTGCATAGAACAGAGACAAATGTGGAGATTTGATAAAATATCTTTAAAAGAATTGAAAACTGCTAGAATAAATATTTAGATAAGAGAAGGAGTATCCTGGTCTACGCCCTATGGGCCGGCTATGGCTCGAAAGGTCAATAGATAGATAGATAGAAGTTTAATTACTAAAATTGTCCTTGCAGATTATAATCAGTAGTTCCAATGTATATAAACTTACAGAATCATCCCAAAGGGTATCCAGGAGTGTCCTTGCATGAGCTGATGTCAGACATTGTGACCAACCCATTAGCAGAACTGCAGGCCTCAGGGGCTGTAACTCTAAGTAACTCAAAAGATCTTGGAGCTGAATAAACTTCCCTGTTCTGATTAAAGTCAAGCTGAGTTCCTTAAAATAAATATGAAATTATTAATAATGACTGCAGTTATAGTTAGTATAATAAAGCATCTTGCAAACAAATTTATTTTCAAAAAGATACATGTATTTAAAACAACAGCACTTTATTTAACAGTCATTAAAGTATAGGTCTACGTTTCATTAACAAAATTGTCCTATTGTTTCTAATTGAAAACAGCTAGAACAAAAATTCAGATAAGAGAAGGAGTATCTTGGTCTACGCCCTATGGGCAGGCTACGGCTTGAAAGGTCAATAGATAGATAGAAAGTATAGGCATCACTTAGTGATGTTCCAAATGCTATTATTATTCATATGCAGACAACCATTCTTTGTCTTCACCAGCTTTTACCTCTGGCCAAGTCCATAGAGACTAGGAACTGAATTTTGCGTGTTAATCCATTTTTCTCTGGCAGCATGTGCACATGGGTCCCTCGCTGCACAGGCAGATAACTCAGTCTTTGGAAGCTCATATTTTTCCCATCGATAAGTAACTGATGTTTCAAGGCGGACCTCACTGCTGAGACCAGGGGTGATTGCCACAGAGGGAAATCACAAATAAAAATCCGAAATGGTGCAGCCAGGATTTGAACTCACAACATCTCTGTCTCAAGACCAGTGTCTTGCCTAGAGACCAACCAGTCCCAATGTTCTTGAAAGAACCAAAATGGAAGATATGGTTCCTGGAAAGTAAAGTAAAAAAAAGTAAAGCACCCCCGTCACACCAAGTGGCGTATAGGGAATATGGTGTTAGTGACCATAAATTTTACAGACTTTCAGCGCATGATTTTTGGAGTAATGTGGCCGGTATTACGCCCAGTTCACTAACCACTGAGCCATTGCGACTCCCTTCCTGGAAAGTGGGGAAGGAAAATGTGGATACAGATGTTAATGTGACCAACACATTAGAGAATGATTACAGATTACACTCACTGTGCTGAGCAACATAGCTAGATTATGTGAAATATTGAGATTGGCAGTCAAAAGAAACATCCTTCTGTGGACAAGCTACTTGGTAAATCTCTCTCTCTCTCTCTCTCTGCGTTCAGGACTCAATCAGAGTAAGGATTCCAGACTCTCATATGAAGTCAGCTGTCAGGCTAAGTGTGTTGATCGCCCCCACAGACAGAACATCACAATTAGAGTCTGTCAGATCCACTCTGACTGAACACCCGTTAATACGTTGCACTGTGTTCTGCGCCAGTGGCCCAGTGCATCCGATTTCAGCCAGCATTTTTTCAGGTTTGCTTTCCTTAGCCTTTGATTGTCCCCAATCTTCCTGCAAGGCAGCAGTTGATCTTTTCTGTCGGGGGATTCTGCCCTTAGATGGTCGGCCTTCCCAGGTTTACGAGCACCATCTGCCCGAGTCACTAGAGGTGACTAACACAGACATGCGACTTGTAATATGAGGAAACTGCAACAAGGAACACATTTCATGCATAGCCTTCATTTGTTCCCGCCGCCTATCCCCTTATACCGGTAAGTCACGTCCTCTTGAAAATGATGATCATCGTAGCACTTGATGATGTTAGGCCATCGTTGATGACTCCAATTCCGAACATAGAGACACACAGTCAGTCGTCAAATTATTCTTGTTGCACATCAAACAGCAGACCGTAAGATTTGCGCACGGCCGGTTTAGGGAACCAATACGATGACGTAGGACACAATGTCGCCAAACTCATAATCTCGATACCTTTAGACTTATGTCTGATTACTCAAGTGTAAACAGTCTACGACGAACAAAACACGAAGCAACTTCCCCAAAGAGACAAAACTGCGACTGACGAAGTAGTTTACATTAATGTGTAACATGGAAATAACTTGCGTCAAAGAATCCCAATAACGGTCTTGAACAGCACTAATGTGACGTAAAGCACAGATCTAGTCTAGACGGAGGAGGAATGTCTCACTCACAACACTTGTTTCGTCAAAAACGGACTGTTGTCGACCTACGACCTCGCTTTAGCGACACAGATGTATCAAGCATATCATCATTTTGACTTTTACGCAGAAAAGTGCAATGAAGATCCGAAATTAATCAGACCTTGGGTGCATTTTCTGCAGCGATCGAGAGGACGTGGACTAGATCCGCCATCTTGGAAACGGAAGTTTTTCTTGGTAAATGAGATCTCTCTCTAAACATGATTAAATGAGGGTCGCTCGAAAAGGAACTTTATATTGATCACATGAAAAAATCACACTATTGTCTTGTAGGCTGGCAGCAATGTTACCAATAATAAAAAGAACATCGAATCATTTCAGACGCCAGAACACCTTCAGTCATGCAACAACTTTACTGAACTTTGACATCAAACCTGGCACATTGACACAGACATACAACAACTTTGTTGAACTCTGACATCAAACCTGGCACATCGACACAGACATACAATAACTTTGTTGAACTTTAATATCAAACCTGGCACATCGAAACAGACATACAACAACTTTGTTGAACTTTGACATCAAACCTGGCACATCGACACAGACATACAACAACTTTGTTGAACTTTAATATCAAACCTGGCACATTAACACAGACATACAACAACTTTGTTGAACTTTAATATCAAACCTGGCCCATCAACATAAACATACAACAAATTTATTGAACTTTGACATCAAACCTGATCCATCAACATACACATACAACAACTTTGCTGTACTTCAACATCGACACAAACATACAACAACTCTGCTGAACTTTGACATCAAAACTGGCACATTAACACAACATACAACAACTTTGCTGAACTTTAACATCAAACCTGGCACATTGACACAGATATGCAATAACTTTGCTGAACTTTAATACTAAACCTGGCACATTGACACAGACATACAACAACTTTGCTGAACTTCGACACAGACATACAAAAAAAAATTGTGGGGACAATATGAAGACCTAGAGAGGACCGCAAAATTTGTCCTAGTGAAAGGGGACAAGACATAACTTGACCAGAAACTTCTCAAACACGGGGAGAGAGGGAGAGAGAGAGAGAGAGAGAGAGAGAGAGAGAGGGAGAGAGAGAACAATTCAGTAAACGTATAGGAAAATGATATATTGCTTAACCACCATTGTTATTTAAGGTTGTCATAGTAACCTGCATACAAAGGACAAGAGGTAGGGTTCGATCCCAACCGACTGCTTCCGGTTCACCCAGCCTTTAATGGGTACCGGATTTTTTTTCTGGGAAAGAAAAGCAGCACGGGCGTAATACCAACCACATTACCCCAAAAATCATGTGCCGAAGGTCTGTAAAATTTATGGTCACTAACACCGTATTGCCTATACACTACTTGGTGTGACGGGGGTACTTTACTTTTTTTATAGTAACCTGCATCAACTCTTCCATCATTACATTTGTCCTCATTATAAAAGTGCTACTACATGCTACTTTTAATTACATGACATCATTTGATTATTTCTATTTTACCAAAATTTCAGCAAGAAAATGAACTCCTCTCTTGTGACAGGAAGTGTAGAAGTCTCTCCAGCAAATGTTTCTGTCAACTTGGTTCATGATGTGCAGACAGTGCCTCTGGCTATCATTAAGTTGGTCACTCTGTTCATTCACAGATTTAGCAGCGGTCAGTTGAGAGACCTTGAAAATAAAATGAAACAATTTAGAATTGTCGAGCTCTTTTGTGCACATTAGAATAATGGAGTATAGGTAAGTTAAAAACAAACACTGTAAGCATTTTTGTACACATTAGAATAATGGAGTAAAGGTAAGTTAAAAACAAACACTGTAACCATTTTTGTACACATTAGAATAATGGAGTAAAGGTAAGTTAAAAACAAACACTGTAACCATTTTTGTACACATTAGAATAATGGAGTAAAGGTAAGTTAAAAACAAACACTGTAACCATTTTTGTACACATTAGAATAATGGAGTAAAGGTAAGTTAAAAACAAACATATTGTAACCATTTTTGTACACATTAGAATAATGGAGTAAAGGTAAGTTAAAAACAAACATATTGTAACCATTTTTGTACACATTAGAATAATGGAGTAAAGGTAAGTTAAAAACAAACATATTGTAACCATTTTTGTACACATTAGAATAATGGAGTAAAGGTAAGTTAAAAACAAACACTGTAAGCATTTTTGTACACATTAGAATAATGGAGTATAGGTAAGTTAAAAACAAACACTGTAAGCATTTTTGTACACATTAGAATAATGGAGTAAAGGTAAGTTAAAAACAAACACTGTAAGCATTTTTGTACACATTAGAATAATGGAGTAAAGGTAAGTTAAAAACAAACATATTGTAACCATTTTTGTACACATTAGAATAATGGAGTAAAGGTAAGTTAAAAACAAACATATTGTAACCATTTTTGTACACATTAGAATAATGGAGTAAAGGTAAGTTAAAAACAAACATATTGTAACCATTTTTGTACACATTAGAATAATGGAGTAAAGGTAAGTTAAAAACAAACATATTGTAACCATTTTTGTACACATTAGAATAATGGAGTAAAGGTAAGTTAAAAACAAACATATTGTAACCATTTTTGTACACATTAGAATAATGGAGTAAGGGTAAGTTAAAAACAAACACTGTAAGCATTTTTGTACACATTAGAATAATGGAGTAAAGGTAAGTTAAAAACAAACATATTGTAACCATTTTTGTACACATTAGAATAATGGAGTAAAGGTAAGTTAAAAACAAACATATTGTAACCATTTTTGTACACATTAGAATAATGCAGAACAACAAATAAATGGGATATAAACAAATAAAATGGTTCACCCACATAACAAGACAGAGTGATCAAAACACAACACAATGAACCCTCAATAAATGTTGCAAGAATACCAGACCCAAAGGTCGACCATGAAAAAGATGGATCGATGGAATATTAGAAGAACTAGGAAACATAACAGCAGCAGAAGCGAACAGAAGAGCAAAAGACCGCAAATTATATCTCCCCTTGACGCTGAAAGACAAATAAGGAAGAGAAAAAGAACAAATAAATGGACAATAGACCTTCATGCTGTAGCCAGAACAAACACAGACAGAAGTAATCATAATCAAATAGTGAAATCCAGCATAAGTTGACACACAATATGTAAATATTTATTTTTGCTAACCATCAGCATCAGGTGCCATGCTGGTTGGCATATCAACTGTTTCATTTCCTGTACACACTGGCACCCTCAGCACTCATCTGAGACAGTCCTCTGTGCCAGGAGGTATCTCTCACCATGCAGACAGATTTTGACTTCAGAGGTACAATTTAGAAGGTCATCATCAAGTGCCGGGCCTGCTGGTCTAGGTGATCATGTCTCTCCACAACTTTCTATCATGACAGTTATTTATCCTTTCTGTTGTTGACATTCTGCCAAGCCATTCTCTTAAGCTGTCTGGTATCTTTTCTCTTTGCTTCCCTTTATCTCTTTGTCCCTCAATTTTCCCAGTTGTTACAATATATTCCAGTTGTTCCCTTCTCATTACATGGCCAAAAAATGATGATTGTTTCTTCCCAATATTGGAAATTAGCTCTCTTCTTTCTTTGGCCTCTTTCAGTACGTTTTCATTACTCTTCTTAGCTGTCCATGGTATTCTCAACATTCTTCTGTAAAACTACATTTCTACAGACTCCAGTGATTTTCTTGTCTGTTGTCTGTCCATGATTCACATCCATATGTCAAGACTGGCTCTACATAACATTTAAGAACTCCTTTTCTTGTTTCAATTGTCAAAAATGGATTGCATAGTATCTTCCTCATTTTTTGGAAAGCTGCTTTTGCCTTTTGAATTGATTCTGCATCTCACCTCTTTTGTACATCTTCCATCTGAGGTTAATAAAGTTCCCAAATATTTAAATTCATTTACCTGTTTTAATATTGTTCCACTTGTCTTTATTTTGCACTGAGGTGATGTCTTTTTCTTTGTTGTTAGAAGGTAACTGGCTATATAAGGAAGACCTGGTCTTGGATGTCCTTGGTCAATGCTCATGTTTGCGTGTGTATGTTCTGATTCTCTACTAAGCCTGTGTTGGGGCAGTATTTCATTCAATGTGTACTAGGAAATCCTGTAGAGCTTTGCAAAGGGAGGAACCTATTATACAAGGGAGCTGAATGTAAGGGCAAACTGAAAGCTGGCTACTTAATGAGCTGGACTACTGTGACTTTTGTTTGCTGTGATGGAATGGTCGTGATCTTACCAGATAGAACATCACTTCTTAACTTCAGTTGTAACATCACAGACTGAACAACTGTTGGGAACATCACATCAATAACAACTTTGTTATGTTGTTTCTAGAGTCTGGCACAAAATTAGCCAGAACTTTAACAGGTAATGGTATAAGAAAAACATAATTCAACACTTGCACCTGCTATCATGATTCATAGCACACTCACACAGTCCAGAGTGGAAATATATAATCTATAACTGCTATACAGTTGCATCTAACTAGTTATCTCTACCAGAACTTTTATATCTTTTAAAACTGTCCAAGGTGGACCAATTCTTCTATGTCAATCTATATCTGGTTACACTTCATGTTTTAACTGTTTGGCTGATCCAAACATTTCATGTCTAGCCATCTATTTCTCACTAGATCTGGTGATTAGCCATTTCTCTCCAGATAGTATCTGTCTCACTGGTACACATTCCGAGTCGGCCTGTTTGCTGTACCAAAGAGAACTGATTCAATTTATGACTCTAGCCTACTTCAATGAGTTTGGTCATGTGATCATAAAATCATAGGATGACCTTCAAATTGACCAGTACTCCGCATGGATGAGTGACTTAATTGCCTGTCAATCAATTCCCTTTGTTAGGAGCCAGTAGTGGGGTGTGATAAAGACTCCAAGGTATGGTGACAGCTTTACAAGGAAGGAACACAACACAATACTGATGTTTTGGCCTTCTTCAGAATACAGGGACAACGACAACAAATGGCGAAGTACAATTATCTATAACTACATGTCGGATGATCAAGTATAGAGAGAGGTGGACAGAGAGAGGAGAAGTCAGATGGTAAGATAAGAAAAGAGAGAGAGGGAGATATGTGCTACATGAGGGGAGGTAGGATGGGTGTAGAGATATATAAAATCATAAGATTAGAAAATGAGGAGGAGCTCGAAACTAAAGAGTGAAACGTAAATAGAAAAAAGTAAATAATATATAATTGGTAAATAATAATATATAATTCCTCTTGTTAACTCTAATGACTCCCATGCTCCTAGTACGCTGTTTTAACCCTCTAAATTCCACAATCTGGTACACCTCAGTTGCTGAATGGTTAGTGAGCTCACTTCTTGATCAGAAAAGTTAAAATTAAATTCTCAGAAGTAGCTGATTCTTGTTTACTAGGTTCTGAGGTTCAACCAGTCTCTAAAATGTTATCAAAGATTTTTCAAGGAATTTAAGGTGGCCTGGCATTATACCAACCACATCACCCCAAAATATGATGCTGTCATGGACAAATATAGTCACTAATATCATATTCCTGATATGTCGAGCAAGATGTGGAGGGGAACTTTACTTTATGTTTTATTTTGTAAAGGGAGGCAATCTGATAATCAGAAGTGAGCATGTTGGCCACATTTTTTTGGTCCATTACTTTCTTGACACTCTTAGGTGGAGTCCCACTGGCATCAGAACTTCCAGGTGTCAACCTTCTGTTGTATTATAATTTTAAAAATTTGTGAAACACCTTGACAGACTCTGCTGTTGAGCATAAGAAACTGACTGTAGGACAGAATGAAAGATCTGATTCTGCTACTAGTCCATGCTTCTTGCAATCTGTCTGCCTTGCCCTGCCCTGCCCGCCCACCCAAAGCCCAAACTCACCCATCTATCTACCTATCTATTGACCTTTCAAGCCGTGGCCAGCCCATAGGGCATAGATTCAGATACTCTTTCTCTTCTTCTAAATTTTCTTTTCAGCAGTCTCAATCCTTGCAAAAAACGTATAAAATCCAGCCACCTGTCTCTGTTCTGTGCAAGCATTAAAATTTCATTGAGGGAGCCAATCCCTGCTGCCATTAGCCTCTCTCATCAATGTTCTTCTCAGTGTCTCTCTGGGTCTTCCTCTTTTTCTCTTATTAAAACATTAAGTGCTTTACTAAAATACTAGGTGGCATTACGAAAACATTAGGTGGCATTACCAAAACAATGAGTGCTTTACTAAAATACTAGGTGCTTTACCAAAACATTAGGTGGCATTACCAAAACAATGAGTAAAAAAAAAAAAAAGTAAAGTACCCCCGTCACGCCAAGTGGCGTATAGGGAAATATGGTGTTAGTGACCCTATATTTTACAGACCTTCAGCACATGATTTTTGGGGTAATGTGGTCAGTATTACGCCCGTGCTGCTTTACTTTCCCAGAAAAAAATCCGGTACCCATTTAAGGTTGGGTGAACCCGGAAGCCGTCGGTTGGGATCGAACCCTACCCCTTGTCCGTGGTAGTCCAGTTCACTAACCACTGAGCTATCGCGGCTCCCTAAAACAATGAGTGCTTTACTAAAATACACCTTAGACACCAATCTCTACAAACCTCTTGGTAAATTTTACAAAACTCATCCAACAAGTATGGCGTCTGTCGACCACAAACAGATGATACAATCCTCTCAGGTGTCAGAGAAGGGATGTTTCCGCTAAAAGCAAGAGTAAGGAGCCGAGTAAATAACTGCCGCAGTTGAAGATAGTTCCAATATGGCAGAGGGTTATAGAAGGCCAACACAAGAAGAGCATTGTCTAAATATTTGGCCAGGTCTTCAGTGCTCAGATTCTGCTTGTTCATCCCATTGTCCAGCATGTCAAGCCAACAGTTGATACAGTCAAGATATATTGCTGCAAAAGTTAACAAAATGGGACAGATAAAATTATATACAAATATCAACAAGGTGAAATAACATTAAAATTATACATCAGAATGAAGGCACAATTATTACAAACATTATATCTAATCATCTACACAAAAAATACTAGAATAATAACTTCTTTACACTTAACTTGCAAGGGCCCATTAAAAGCCAAAAAATTAAAGAAGGTACACAATTTTCTTGGCTTGCTGTAAATTATTAATTATCAAATCGAAGAACAGGAAGTGGCCAGTTTAGCCACTTTGTACTTGTTTTTAGCTTTAGTTAACAGTCATTATGTGCTTTAGTTAGTGTATTAGTTTGTTAACGTTCCACATGAGGTTAACAGGTAAAGAAATGTTAAAATTATCTCAGTTTACTATTTGTTTGAAATGGCTACAAGGTAAATATGCTAACATCATCTTATTATTAATCTGTTAGCGACCCACAAGGTAAGGAAATGGTAAAAGCATCTCAGTTTACTAATACTCTTTTAAAGACCAACATAAAACCTAAAAGATAAAGACATTAAAATTATCTCAGTTTACTTAAACATAATATGTAAATGACTGACATTAAAATAAATGTACATATAAAAATGTCAAATTTCTCTTAATTTGTAAGTGGTCCACATGAAACAAAACAATAAAGACATTTTAATATTATTCTACTGCTATCTCTTCATCTCTCTGTAGAGCACAGGTCTTCAACAAACATTTTCCAAGCCGTTATTTTTCTTGCCAATCTTTTAAGTTCATTACATGTCTTCCTCATCATCTTCATCCCAGCTTTCATCTGTCTTCTCCAAGAATATTTTGGTCTTCTTCTTTGTATTTTTCCTTGGCAATTCCAGAAAAGTGCATGTTGTGCAATATTCTCAGTTGGCTTCCGCAGTGTGTGTCCTATTCAGCGTC
Organism: Megaustenia siamemsis; assembly: GCA_032433765.1. Taxonomy (NCBI): domain Eukaryota; kingdom Metazoa; phylum Mollusca; class Gastropoda; order Stylommatophora; family Ariophantidae; genus Megaustenia; species Megaustenia siamemsis. The sequence goes on along the minus strand of JAVIAB010000050.1, from coordinate 13,510,792 downwards.
ATCATCTTCGCTGTATCTCTTTATCCACTGGTATTTGACTGGTACTTTCCCATCATTCTATGTTAGTGATTTTGTCCTGCCATTGCCATCCTTTTATTCTGCGCAAGCATCCATTAATGAAGGTCAGTATCTTCATGGCTGTCTTTTTAATACCAATCATCATCATCATCGAGTGCTGTCTCTACAACGAAGGTTGGTTACCATGGAGCGCCATTCTGCTCTGTCTCTTGCTTTGATTGTGCAGGTTGTCATAGGCTGAATTATCCATCTTTTGATGTTACTTGTCCATGTTAGTCTTGGTCTGCCTCTGCCTCTTTTACCTTGTATTTTCCCCTCCAGGATTACTTTTAGTAGGCTGTTGTGTCTTTTAATATGGCCCAAAAATCACATTTCTCTTGTTTGAATTGTGCTTAGTAGTTCTCTTTTCATTTTTAGTTGTTTTAAGACTTCATTGTTTGTTTTCTTTTCCTTCCATCCAATTCTACCTATTCTTCTATATATCCACATTTCAAAGGCTTCAATTCTCTGTTCTGTTTTCTTGTCTAATGTCCATGTTTCTGCACCATATAGGAATATTGAGAAGATGTAACATTCTGCTATTCTTAGTTTTAGCCCTGGTGTTATTTGTTTTGATGTTAGTATGGTCTTCATGACATTAAAATTACTTTTTTGCCATTCCTATTCTTTTGTAACATAAATAATTTGCGATATGCGGATGACACAGTATTAATAGCAGAGACAGAGAACGAACTACAAGAAATGATAGACATAATAGTAAAAGAAATCAAAAAGAAAGGTCTCAGTCTGAATAGTAAGAAAACAGAAGTAATGGTTATATCGAAGAAACAATCATCACCATCATGCAGCATAAAAATAAACGAGACAAATCTGAAACAAGTACAACGTTTGAAATACTTGGGCACAATAATTACATCAGATGGGAGATGCACCACAGAAATAAAAAGCAGAATAGCTCAGGCCAAAATAGCATTTCAGAAAATGAAAAATATCTTATGCAACAAATCTATGTCAATAAAAATGAGAAAGAGAGTTCATCGGTGCTATATAGAACTAATTCTGGCCTATGGAAGCGAATCATGAACAGTAGACAAACAAATGAAAAGACGATTAGAGGCCACAGAGATGGGATTTCTCAGAAGAATGTTGAAAGTTCCCTGGACAGATAAAAAGACCAATGAGGAAGTTCTCAAAGAGGCCAACACAAAAAGGGAGCTCTTAAAAAACATCAGAAAGAAGCAATCAACATTTTTCGGGCACATCATGAGAAGAGGAAAGTTGGAATACTTGGTTACAACTGGCAAAATAAAAGGAGAGAGAGATCGCAGACGACAAAGAGAGAAAATACTGGATAGCTTGGTGTCATGGCATGGAAAACAGTCAACAACAGAACTGATACGATGCACTGTAGATAGAAGATTGTGGAGGGACATGATCGCCTACGCCAGCCGGCATGGTACACGATGATGATGATTCTTTTGTTTATTTCAGTTGTACATTTTCCATCACTGGTTATAGTATGTCCAAGGTAGTTGTAGCTCTGAACTGTCTCCAAGTCTAATCCTTCAATTTTGATATCCACTTGTGAGTTTTGAGTATTTTCTATGTTTATGATCATAGTTTTAGTCTTTTTAATATTCATATCTAGTCCATATTTTTTGCTTGTCATGTTTATTTCATTAAGTAATTGTTGTAGATCTTTAGGATTTTCTGCTAGTAGTACAGTATCATCAGCATATCTTAGGTTATTGATTATCTTTCAATTAATTTGTAATTTTTAACGCCAATATTATCTTTAATTAAAAGACTCATTTAATGTCAAAGGGTAAAAAATGTTACATTAATCTTAATTTCATTCATCAAAGATCCATATGAAGCTAAATGGTAAACAAATATTAAATTATCATAATGTAATTTGTTAATGTCGTAAGAGGCGACTAAGGAGGTTGATCGATGGCTTGACATCTGTCATTGTAAAAAGTATTGTTATGAAAACAGCAGTGATCTCTGCAATATGTGCCACCTTGGCACGCAAGGTTTCTATTTTTGAGATTGTGGTTCTGCCCTATGTACCATCTTTGGCTCGAAAGGACAATAGATAGAATGTTCTACTTGATGCCAAACAGTAAGGAAATGTTAACATTATCTAATTTATCTATCCTAATTTAATTTGTAAATGAACTCACATGCAGTCAAAAGCAACGAAAATATAATAATCTAAGTTAACAATTAGCACATCAAGTAGGGGAGCCGCAATAGCTCAGTGGTTAGTGAACTGGACTACAAAGGACAAGGGGTAGGGTCCGATCCCAACCGAAGGCTTCCGGGTTCACCCAGCCTTAAATGGGTACCGGATTTTTTCTGGGAAAGTAAAGATGCATAGGCGTAATACCGACCACATTACCCCAAAAATCATGTGCTAAAGGTCTGTAAAATTTATGGTCACTAACACCATATTCCCTGCACGCCACCTGGCGTGACGGGGGCTCTTTACTTTTTTTTATATCAAGTAGGGAACATGCAAATAATTGCAGTAGAGCTGGTAGCAGGAGCAAGTAGTCATACAAGGTATGATAACAGCTTTACAAAAACAGGAACATGACAAAATGCTGATGTTTAGGCCTACATACGGCCTTCTTCAGAAAATGCAAACACAAACAAACCATGAAATAAAGATAAACTCTACTACATCTAGGATGATGACAGGTAAATCAAGAAGTAAAAAGAGTGAAAACAGATGAAATGAAAGATAGATTTACTACATATTGGATAATAAAAATAGATAATATGTGAAAATTAGTAAGCTAATATATATATATAAAATTAAAGTAAGACATAATTGAGGCAAGATCAAAAGCTCCCAGCGAGTAGACAGACATGAGTCAAATGGTAAAAGATGTGAGAAGGGAGGGAGAAAGAGGGGGATCGGCCACGTGATAGAGAAGTCGGACGTGATGAGAAGGTGGTAGAATGAAGTGTAAGAGTCACATCAGCCTCTTTATGGTGAAGCACAATGATAAGAAAGGGAGCCGCGATAGCTCAGTGGTTAATGAACTGGACTACAAAGGACAAGAGGTAGGGTTCGATCCCAACTGACGGCTTCCGGTTCACCCAGCCTCTAATGGGTACTGGATTTTTTTCAGGGAAAGTAAAGTGGCACGGACATAATACTGACAACATTACCCCAAAAATCATGTGCCGAAGGTCTGTAAAATTTATGGTCACTAACACCATATTCCCTATACGCCATTTGGCATTACGGGTGTACTTTACTTTTACTTTTTTTACAATGATAAGAAACTCTTTATACAGAGCTTCGCAGCAAAAGGCAATCTGATCATCAGAAGGGGTCCCCTGTCATCAAGACCCACATGAAGTCAAAAGATAAATATTAAAATTAAATTATGTCAGCTTACTAGTAATATGTTCAAGACCACATGAAGTCAAAAGATAAATATTAAAATATGTTAAAGACCCACATAAAGTCAATAAATAAATATAAAAATATGTTAAAGACCCACATGAAGTCAAAAGTAAATATTAAAATATGTTAAAGACCCATATAAAGTCAAAAGATAAATATTAAAATATGTTAAAGACCCATATCAAGTCAAAAGATAAATATTAAAATATGTTAAAGACCCATATCAAGTCAAAAGATAAATATAAAAATATGTTCAAGACCCACATAAAGTCAAAAGATAAATATAAAAATATGTTAAAGACCCATATAAAGTCAAAAGATAAATATAAAAATATGTTAAAGACCCATATAAAGTCAAAAGATAAATATAAAAATATGCTCAAGACCCATATAAAGTCAAAAGATAAATATAAAAATATGTTAAAGACCCACATAAAGTCAAAAGATAAATATAAAAATATGTTCAAGACCCACATGAAGTCAAAAGATAAATATTAAAATATGTTCAAGACCCACATGAAGTCAAAAGATAAATATTAAAGTCAAAATATAAAGAAATGATTATGATAACCATTGTTGTGGGGTTGTGCATCGCAACACAGGGTTGTTTGCTCCTGGACATCAGTCGATGTGGCAACCTTTCTGATATTCTGGTTGCTATTGGAGACGTTGGCGCCCGTCCATCTGTTATATTATGGAAGCACAACACTAGGTCTTCTATATCAGCAGCTCCGATCATGACAGCGACTATGGTGATCCTTGACTCATTTTCCAGTTAGCCATGACAGCATATTGTTTCTAGAGTATACTGCATTTAGCTGAAGTGGTCTTGGTCATCACTGTGTTGCTGACCCTGCCAGCCGACCATTAAGGTCGGCTGGCTTTACTTCCTTAAAGAAATTTTAAAATTATCTTAGCAAAGTCTTTATCCATTAACAACTAAATTGATAAAAAAACACTGATTAACTTAATCTGACAATTACAGCGATGTTCTTATAAGTATTTGGTACTTATGGCATGATAGCTTCTGTAGACTATAATAATTAATGAGTAAACTTAATGCTTTTAACAAATAAACATTTTTTTAAAAAGTCAATGAGTAAATGACTTTCGCTTATGCTGAAATTGGTTGGGCCCAAAGAAAGTCAAGATAAAGAAAGATTACAAGATCCTGATTTATTAACAATTTGGAATGGTTCAGAATATGCCAACAATTAAAGGAAGATTTTAGTTCTTTTGACTTACAATTTGTAAGTATAGACATTTCCTATTCTATTCTTGTCTTTCTATTGACTTACAATTTGTAAGTATAGATATTTATTCTATTCTTGTCTTTCTATTGACTTACAATTTGTAAGTATAGATATTTCCTATTCTATTCTTGTCTTTCAATTGACTTACAATTTGTAAGTATAGACATTTCCTATTCTATTCTTATCTTTCTATTGACTTACAATTTGTATGTATCTATTGACCTTTCAAGCCGTAGCTGGCCCATAGGTTGTAGACCCAGATATTCCTTCTCTTATCTAAATTTTTATTCTAGCAGTTTTCAATCCTTGTAAAGATCTTTTATCAAATCTCGCCATTTGTCTCTGTAAGCAGCTCTATCTCATTGAGGGAGCCGATTCCTGCTGCTCTTGCCTCTCTCATCAATGTTCTTCTCAGTGTCTCTCTGGGTCTTCCTTTTTTCTTCTTACCTGTTGTTTCCCACATGAGGGCTTGCTTTGCTATTCGGTTATTATCTCTTCTCATCACATGTCCAACATATGACCATCGTTGTTTCTTTATTACTGAAGATATTAGTGGTTGATTGGCGATTTCTTTAATTTCCTCGTTTGAAAATGTATTATCTTCTTGTCTTTCTATTGACTTACAATTTGTAAGTATAGATATTTCCTATTCTATTCTTGTCTTTCTATTGACTTACAATTTGTAAGTATTGACATTTCCTATTCTATTCTTATCTTTTTAAACCCTCTATTGAAGCAGAGGCCATCAATAAAATCTCTCTGATAATTTCACACTTTGCTGTCTCTTCTGGTATTCTCCAAGTGTAATCTATCACTGTGATCTCTGTCTCACTGTTTCATCTCTATGTGTGTCTTAGTACACTCTGTTTTCTCCTTCCCTGTGTGTTCCAGGTGAGAGCTTGTCTGAAAATGCTTGTAGTCAGTTTTTGAAGTGTGTGTCCTATCCTCTCCCCCATCTTTAACTTATTTCTTCCACTATCGATGATTTGTTCTTTCCTACAGTTCATCATCGCTACTTGTCCTTACAATCTGAAGTTTCTTCCTTCAGCAAGTGTTATTAAATGTCTGCAGTTTCTTAATTGTTTTGTTGATGTTGCCTATGTTTATGATCCATACAACAGGATTAATTTGACATTTTTATTAAATGAATTATATCTGGCTGTTAAAGCAATCTCTTTGCTTTCCATTTATCCATAATCTGAGCAAAAGCATTCAACTCATGCTGCAGTCTGTGCAAAGTTATTCTGGGGCTAGTCTGTGCAAAGCTTTTCAAGGGCTAGTCTGTGCAAAGTTTTTCAAGAGCTAGTCTGTACAATGTTTTTCAAGAGCTAGTCTGTACAAAGTTTTTCAAGAGCTGGTCTGTACAAGGTTTTTCAAGAGCTAGTCTGTACAAAATTTTTCAAGAGCTGGTCTGTACAAAGTTTTTCAAGAGCTGGTCTGTACAAAGTTTTTCAAGAGCTAGTCTGTACAAAGTTTTTCAAGAGCTGGTCTGTACACAGTTTTTCAAGAGCTAGTTTGTACAAAGTTTTTCAAAAGCTAGTCTGTACAAAGCTTTTCAAGGGCTAGTCTGTACAAAGTTTTTCAAGAGCTGGTTGGAAAAAGTTTTTCAATAGCTAGTTTGTACAAAGTTTTTAAAGAGCTAGTATGTACAAAGTTTTTCAAGAGCTAGTCTGTACACAGTTTTTTAAGAGCTGGTCTGTACAAAGTTTTTCAAGAGCTGATCTGTACCAAGTGTTTCAAGAGCTGGTATTTACAAAGTTTTTCAAGAGCTAGTCTGTACAAAGCTTTTCAAGAGCTGGTCTGTACAAAGCTTTTCAAGAGCTGGTCTGTACAAAGTTTTTCAAGAGCTAGTTTGTACAAAGTTTTTCAAGAGCTGGTCTGTACAAAGTTTTTCAAGAGCTAGTATGTACAAAGTTTTTCAAGAGCTAGTCTGTACACAGTTTTTTAAGAGCTGGTCTGTACAAAGTTTTTCAAGAGCTGATCTGTACAAAGTTTTTCAAGAGCTGGTATTTACAAAGTTTTTCAAGAGCTGGTCTGTACAAAGTTTTTCAAGAGCTGATCTGTACAAAGTTTTTCAAGAGCTGGTATTTACAAAGTTTTTCAAGAGCTGGTTTGTACAAAGTTTTTCAAGAGCTGGTCTGTACAAAGTTTTTCAAGAGCTAGTCTGTACAAAGTTTTCAAGAGCTGGTCTGTACAAAGTTTTTCAAGAGCTAGTATGTACAAAGTTTTTCAAGAGCTAGTCTGTACACAGTTTTTTAAGAGCTGGTCTGTACAAAGTTTTTCAAGAGCTGATCTGTACAAAGTTTTTCAAGAGCTGGTATTTACAAAGTTTTTCAAGAGCTGGTCTGTACAAACTTTTTCAAGAGCTGGTCTGTACAAAGTTTTTCAAGAGCTGGTATTTACAAAGTTTTTCAAGAGCTGGTCTGTACAAAGCTTTTCAAGAGCTAGTCTGTACAAAGTTTTTCAAGAGCTGATCTGTACAAAGCTTTTCAAGGGCTAGTCTGTACAAATGTTTTTCAAGAGCTGGTCTGTACAAAGTTTTTCAAGAGCTAGTCTGTACAAAGTTTTTCAAGAGCTAGTCTGTACAAAGTTTTTCAAGAGCTGATCTGTACAAAGCTTTTCAAGGGCTAGTCTGTACAAATGTTTTTCAAGAGCTGGTCTGTACAAAGTTTTTCAAGAGCTAGTCTGTACAAAGCTTTTCAAGAGCTAGTCTGTACAAAGTTTTTTCAAGAGCTGGTCTGTACAAAGCTTTTCAAGGGCTAGTCTGTACAACACAAAAATAAATAAATAAAAAAAACTATGACTTCATTTTTTAACATCTTAACAGTGCACCATATACAAGAAGCAAAAGGGGAAAGAAAATGTTAGTAACTCTTGAGTCAAAGATGGTACATAGGGAAAAAATAAAAAAAAAACTCTCGTCCGATGATTCATTGTGATAACCCTTCAAGTATAATCAGACTGCACAGAATCCCCACTTCTGGAAGAGATTCTCAATATCAGTATGGGAGTTTATGCCTGCTCCTATTGCTTCTCTTATCAATGTACTTCTTAGTTTTTCTTTCTTTCTGTCTGGCATTCACCTGATAACTACTAAAGGAATTGATAGCCCTTTTCATTATGCTGCCCTTATTAAATGGGCGTCAATGTGGTTTGTAGTAGAACTGTCACATCTGACTTCAACACTACATTTTTGAGTACCTGGTTGTTTTCCTGCTTCGATCCCTACTTGCTTTGTCAGACAAGACAAGTTTGTCTGTTTCTAGAGGCACCTTGAAGAGGCGGAGTAGAGTCTGGATGGTTCTGGTTCACTGATCCTGGCGCAAGTCATCAGATATGAGTCATTGTCAGTTTTCAGGTCTGTTGCTGCCTGGCGCCTTGTCTCATATTTTCTTTAGGAGCAGTTGGCAGCCTGGAGGTCTGCCTCTTTTTCTTGCTTCTGTTGTTTCCTGTTTGATTGTTTGCAATAACCATTTCTTTTTTAACTCAATTTTTCAGGCTGTTATTGACAACCTGAATGGTAATCAGTCCCATTCAAAAGATGAAAAAGATTTTGCATGTTTTTTTGTTCCAGCAGTTTGCTGATTAACACAGTTCTTGCTCATTGCATCATTTCTCCCCCTTGGGAGTGTTCAAATCCTAGTAGTTACAAGACAGTAGCTTCATTAACTGCTGCACACTCAACATTATGTGTCTTAACTAGCTAAACTACTTAGTGCATTCAGAATGCACCACATTGGTTTTCTCGTGAACCGCTAATTCAAAAAGTGTGACATTTTTACACAATATTTTTGGATATGTCATGTAAACATTGGTATCATTCAACAGAATCCCCATCCACTTGTACAGCTTTATGCAAATGCACAACAAATGGATGTATTCCTAGCCTCTACCAGTCTTGTCTTGATCATGTAGCCATTTCTTTGCTGCATGAATCACTCTATCATCTTCAAACCTTGTTTCACAGAGGGTATCTTTATGTGGACCAAAGAGAAGGAGATCAGAGGGTGCTAAATCAGAGCTGTATGGTGGAGTACAGTCCAACATAATCTGGTGATTGCTTTCCGTGTTGCTAGACTTATGTGAGGGTGTGCATTGTTGTGAAGGAGAAGCAGGTCTGCTGGATACTTGTGTGGCCAAACTCTGTGAAAACATTGAATGAGTTTTTTTAATGTAAACTTGTGAATTGATTGTCTCTCCTCTGGGCACAATATCCACAAGTTGTCTTTTATACTTTTAACTGTCAAGAGATGTTTTAACTTGTGAATGTGCACACTGGACCTCCTGTTTTTCGCCATTATCTGAAAGGGATAGACGTTGTATCTCACTACCCAGAGATCAGGGGAAGGTCAAGCCTCAAAGAAACCACAGATTTAAAGTGGAAAAGTCCTGCCCGTGGCAAGATTCAAATACAGGACCTTTCTGTTCAGAGGTTGATGTCTTACCAATAGACCATCTAGTCCCCCAAACTTTAGCTGATTAAGCGTTATAGGAGATAATGGAGCTGGATCAGTCATATACTTAGAGGAGATATAGAAATAAACAACAAAATCTGCCACATGGAGTTTTAAGGGAGGTAAAAAAGGGTCAGATTAACTCTTAATTATGATACCTATATGTGACTGATGTGTTTACAATACCATACTAAAAATTTACATCCCCACTGAAATATTACAATAGGTGCTCTAAAAATAATATTTTCTTTGAACTTTTGACACACAGACGTGTGTTTACACTAGATATAGGGGACACGGATTTTCTGACCCAAGTTTGACTGTATGGAACAGACATGTTACAATGTCTATCGGTATGGTCGCCTTAAGTCCATCAGTATGTTCTGCTACCTCATAGCATCATTTGCTACATTTCCCGAGTTACAAAGGGTTGTTTGATATCAGCCAAAGACCAAGGAAATTTCCTTGGCCATAGCAAAATATCTTTGAGTTTATCTTTGTATGAGAGTTTATATCTCACGAAATGGGAAAAAAAAAAGAAAGAAAAAAGGAATCCTATATCAATAGAAACAAATCCAACACTCCACTCAGGGTCACCAGAAGTAGTAATTGGGGGGGGGGGGGGGGTGCCCACGGCAAATTGTTAAATTTTTAAACAATTTGTGTTTTGATGCAGTAATTTTTATTATGGTATCGTAATCTAGACAACCTTATGATGGACAGTTGAAAAAGAATGGGCTCAACATGGGGCACCTTATGATGGACAGTTGAAAAAGAATGGGCTCAACATGGGGCACCTTATGATGGACAGTTGAAAAAGAATGGGCTCAACATGGGGCACCTTATGAAGGATGAACATGGGCCACACAAAGTGAAAGAACTATGTTAATGTCCAACATGAAGTATCATGATATCAGTCACTGGGCTGCTTTGGGGGCAAGGAAAGAAGATCAGTAAAACCACAGGATTACCAGAAGATATAAAACCTTCAACTGCTGAACCCACTCAAGTCTCAACATCCATTTTGGATCTTCTAAAGAATGGGCTGTGAATTCTCCATAATAACTGACTTGGTGCCATATTGGACAGCAACTTTAGGATTGCAATTACTGGTTGTGCTGGAAGCCAAATGTAGATGATCCAAATTATTTAAGCTTGTCTTCATTTTACATACCTTGCAACAGCTCATTGTTTCTGTTTTCTGCTGCGTCTTCATCTGTCATCAGAGACCTCAGGACATTGTCACAAAGACTGGCATTGCTCATCAAGGTTTGCTTCAAAAAGTCTTTGGTTCCTTTTGACAAGAACTCTCCTCCTCCAAAGTCAGTTTCAACAGTTGGTGTCTTAAGCTTAAGAACATTCTTCCGGAAAAATATGTACAGCTCCTACCAAGGGGAACAACATTAACATTACTTAATAAGCTACACTTGTGAATTACATGAACAGCAGCCATCAGAAACTTGTTATTTAATTTAAGAACTTAAATGTAACAGTCAATGTATAATAATTGTATCTGTACATTTTATATGGCAAATTTCATCAAGACAAACTTATACAAATGAACAAACTTTCACCTAAAAAAAAATATAAGTAAACAATTTTGGTTTTTAATAATACATTTTTAGTACAATTCTTGTATCAGGAAGGCAGCAGACACTGCATACTTCTTGTATCAGGAAGGCAGCAGACACTGCATACTTCTTGTATCAGGAAGGCAGCAGACACTGCATACTTCTTGTATCAGGAAGGCAGCAGACACTGCATACTTCTTGTATCAGGAAGGCAGCAGACACTGCATACTTCTTGTATCAGGAAGGCAGCATATGTTGTTTTTATGGTAAACCAAATCCATCACAAGAACATTATGATTAAAAAAAGATCATCCCTTTGTCTTGAACTTTTGGTCACATATCTAAATCATTGGAAGTTTCATAAAAGCAGCAGGCAATCTGTGATTGGTAAAGAACACGGTGAAGCTAATCTTGGTTACAGTATCTTTGAGAAGTCCAAAGGTGTGAAATTATGTTTCTCTGATTATGTGAACATCTTTTCGAGGCTACAAATGTGGATAGTTTGGAAATTAACAAAAATCAGCAACAAAATGCAGACACTGCTGACTGTAGCAGTAGTTTTTCCTGTCTGCTCCAAGAAACAAGATGGAGTGGCTGAATGAATGAACAAGAGGGGAAGAATGGGAAGAGTGGAAATTACCACCTCAAACCTAGAAGATGTGATCAATTCTTTACACTTTACACTGACAAGAACAAGTTATTATCTTCAAACTACAAATATGGCATGTCCGGTTGAACTCACATCTCATCATCATCATGTGCCATACCGGTTGGCGTAGGCGATCATGTCCTTCCACAATCTTCTATCCACAGTGCATCGTATCAGTTCTGTTGTTGACTGTTTTTCATGCCATGACACCAAGCTATCCAGTATTTTCTCTCTTTATCGTCTGTGATCTCTCTTTCCTTTTATTTTGCCAGTTGTAACCAAGTATTCCAACTTTCCTCTTCTCATGACGTACCTGAAAAATTTTGATTGTTTCTTTCTGATGTTTTTTAGGTGTTCCCTTTGTGTGTTGGCCTCTGAGAATTTCTTCATTGGTCTTTTTAACTGTCCAGGGAACTTTCAACATTCTTCTGAGAAATCCCATCTCTGTGACCTCTAATAGTCTTTTCATTTGTTTGTCTACTGTCCATGATTCGCTTCCATACATCAGAATTGGTTCTATATAGCACTGATGAACTCTCTTTCTCACTTCTATTGATATAGATTTGTTGCATAAGATAATTTTCATTTTCTGAAATGCTATTTTGGCCTGAGCTATTCTGCTTTTTATTTCTGTGGTGCATCTCCGATCTGATGTTATTATTGTGCCCAAGTATTTCAAACGTTGCACTTGTTTCAGATTTGTCCTGTTTATTTTTATGCTGCATGTGGTGAACTCACATCTACAAAGTATAAAACAAACATCACTCCCATGTAGTCCTTAGAGCAACCACCCATAGGAAACAGTCACAGATCATCTCTTTGAATGTTCATCCTTCGATAACTCAAGACAGCAATGTTTTCCTCCATCTCTAAACATCAAAAACACTCTTTATACTGAAATACCACAACTTAAACAAACATGCATGAATCTTTATCTTGTCATTTGGTCAAAGAGCTTAAACTCAAATGTCTGCAGGTATGGAAAAATAAGATAGTTTGTACTAGACCACCGCTCCAAATTCTATTTTGGCCTTGAAATGATATAGAGCTATTATAGTCTATATATGCGAACTACAAAATATTAAAGATTACAAAAAACATCATAAATAAAGATTTTAATGCTACCTTAATATGCGTTTCATTTTCACTTCGCAGATGCCACAATGTCAGCCGAAAGTCCACATCTTTTGTCAATCTAGCAATCAAAGATTTCTGAACAGTAGAAAAAAATAAAATTTTATTAATATTTAACATATTCTGTAATTTGTAATAATATTGGGAAAATAAAAGTAAAGAAACCCATCACGCCAAGTGGCATATAGTAAATATGGTGTTAGTGACCATCATTTCTAGAGATCTCCAGCACATGATTTTTGGGGTAATGTGGTAAGTATTATGCCTGTGCCGCTTTGTTTTCTCAGAAAAAATCCGGTACCCATTTAAAGCTGGGTGAATCTGAAAGCCATCAATCAGGATCAAACCCAACCTCTTGTCCTTTGTAGTCCAGTTCACTAACCACTAAGCTATGGCAGCTTCCTTATAATAATATATTCTATCTATCTATTGACCTTTCGAGCCGTAGCCGGCCCATAGGGCAAAGACCAAGATACTCCTCTTATCTGAATTTTGGTTCTAGCAGTTTTCAATTCTTTTAAAGATATTTTATCAAATCTCGCCATCTGTCTCTGTTCTGTGCAAGCAGCTCTATCTCATTGAGGGAGCCGAATCCTGCTGCTCTTGCCTCTCTCATCAATGTTCTTCTCAGTGTCTCTCTGGGTCTTCCTCTTTTTCTCTTACCTGTTGTTTCCCATATGAGGGCTTGCTTTGCTATTTGGTTATTATCTCTTCTCATCACATGTTCAACTTATGACCATCGTCTTTTCTTTATTACTGAAGATATTAGTGGTTGATTGGCGATTTCTCTAATTTCCTCGTTTGTTTTGAATTCGTTCCACGCTATACCAAGTATTTTCCTTAGACATTTATTTTTGAATGCGTTTAACTTTGTTTCTATATCTCTTGTTGTTTTCCAGCTTTCACACACATACGTAAGGGTTGATAGTACATTTGATTTGAATAGTCTAAGTTTGAATAATATATTACTGATATAAATTTGTCCATTTAAAAGTAAACAGCCCCCGTCACGCCAAGTGGCGTATAGGGAATATGGTGTTAGTGACCATAAATTTTACAGACCTTCAGCACATGATTTTTGGGGTAATGTGGTCAGTATTATGCCCGTGTCGCTTTACTTTCCCAGAAAAAAATCTGGTACCCATTTAAGGCTGAGTGAACCCGGAAGCCGTAGGTTGGGATCGAACCCTACCCTGCGTGTGTCCATTGTAGTCCAGTTCACTAACCACTGAGCTATCGAGGCTCCCTAATGTGTCCATTTATTACATATAAATAATAAACTGTGCCATAATTGATAACAGTACAAGAGGCTATCGGAAAGTTCCTAAAAAATGTCAAGGAAAAAATGACAAGTTTCCCTTATTTAAATATGGCTGCCATCACCTTCAAAATATTCCCCCTTGGAATGTGCACAGTGATCCCAGCACCTCATCTATGCCTCAAAGGCAACAAGAAAGTTTTGTTCTCCCAAGGCTGTCCAGAGTTGCCTGCAATCCCAATATGTCATCTGCTGTTTCCTGCAGGTACCCCTTGACCTTCAATTTTAGTTTAGGGAACAATGTGAAGTCACAGTGGGGCTAGATAAGGTGAATACAGAGGGTGTAGGACCACCAGCATGTTTTCTTTAAAAAATAAAAAACTACCTTATTATGAATGGCGTGTAAGTTGGCACATTGTCATGATGCAACAACCAATTGTATATTGTATCTGTACCCCAGATCCTGTATTTTTTATTGCATATCTCTTATCATCATCATCATCGAGTGCCGTCTCCGCAACGAAGGTTGGCTACCATGGAGTGCCATTCTGCTCTGTCTCTTGCTTTGATGGTGCAGGCTCTCATAAGCTGACTTGTCCATCTTTTGATGTTACTCATCCATGTTAGTCTTGGTGTGCCTCTGCCTCTGTTACCTTGTATTTTCCCCTCCAGGATTACTTTTAGTAGGCTGTTTTAGCTTTTAGTTGTCTTGTTTGAATTGTGCTTAGTAGTTCTCTTTTCATTTTTAGTTGTTTTAAGACTTCACCATTTATTTTCTTTTCCTTCCATCCAATTCTCTACCTATTCTTCTATATATCCACATTTCAAAGGCTTCAATTTTCTGTTGTTTTCTTGTCTAATGTCCATGTTTCTGCACCATATATGAATATTGAGAAGATGTAACATTTTGCTATTCTTAGTTTTATCTCTATCTATTATCCTTTTGAGCTGAAGACGGCACATAGGGCAGAACCACAATCTCAAAAACAGAAACCTTGTGTACCAAAATGGCACATATTGTGGAGATCACTGCTTCTAAAATCTATGGTTCTGTTGCCATAACAACACTTTTTACAATGACGGCTTGTCAAGCCATCGATCAACCTCCTTAGTCGCCTCTTACGACATGCCTGGAAGGTCACAGTGTTACTATTCTTTACTTCCCTCATAATGAAGCCCTGGTAACACACGGGAAATTCTTAGTTTTAGCCCTGGTTTTATTTGTTTTGATGTTAGTTTGTTCTTCATGACATAAAAAAAATTACTTTTTGCCGTTCCTATTCTTTTATTTATTTCAGTTGTACATTTTCCATCACTGGTTATAGTATGTCCAAGGTAGTTGTAGTTCTGAACTGTCTCCAAGTCTATTCTTTCAATTTTGATATCCACGCATATCTCTTGAGTCACTTTCTTGAACGTCCGCGTCATTTTTACAAGAATCAAGTTGTTTTCTCTGACGTTTTGCGACTGAACAGTTGGAGATGAAGAGTAACTGATGGCCTATCAGTGGTTAGTAAACTGGACTTCAAAGGACAAGAGGTAGGGTTCGATCCCAACCGACGGCTTCCGGGTTCACCCAGCCTTAAATGGGTACCTGATTTTTTTTTTCAGGGAAAGTGAAGTGGCACGGGCGTAATACCGACCACATTACCCCAAAAATCACGTGCCGAAGGCCCATAGATACAACACTACAGACAAAACTATATAGGCCACTGCAAGAGTTACAAAAGACAGTAAAATTTACACAGGAAACAACATTGTAGATATAGACAATACTTCAGGTGAACGAAAGATAGATAGATGTGCCGAAGGTCTGTAAAATATATGGTCACTAACACCATATTCCTTATACGCCACTTGGCGTGACGGGGGTACTTTACTTTTTTTTTTTTTTTAAGTACCATGCCTGCTGGCATAGGTGATCATGTCACTACAAAACTTTTGATCTCAACCGTTATTTATCATTTCTGTTGTTGATCTTCCTAAAAGCCATTCTCTTAACAGCTTGTGTCTGGTATTTTTTCTCTTTGCTTTCCTCTATCTCTCCGTTCCTCAATATTCCCAGTTGTTACAATATATTTCAGCTGCGCCCTTCTTATAACATCGCCAAAAAAATTATGATTGTTTCTTCCTAACATTGGATATTAGCAAAAAAATAATACAAACAAATATAATTTATCCTTTTCAATAATTAAACCATCTCTTTAAAATAAACATTTGTTTTTAAATCTTTGAATTTATTTTTGTTTAAATTTAATTACAAGACAAATGAAATTTTTGGGTCATGTTAAAAGACACAACAGCCTAATAAAAGTAATATTGAAAGGGAAAATATAAGGTAAAAGAGGCAGAGGCAGACTAAGACTAACATGGACGAGTAACATCAAAAGATGGACTAGTCAGCCTATGACAATCTGCACCATCAAAGCAAGAGACAGAGTGGAATGGAGCTCCATGGTAGCCAATCTTCGATGTGGAGACGGCACTCAATGATGATGATTAAAGGGGTACAAGAAATAAAAAAAAAATAATTTTGTTACAAATTTTTTAAACAAAATCACAGTCAAATTTTCCCACTAAAATTAAAATGCTGCCAAAATAGGTACAGAACTCAATACAAGCATTGTCTATGTCAACTCATATTTCTTTTTTCTTTTTAATGCAGTAAAATGTTTTTGCATCAGATTTTCTTTACAAGATATATTTATCCTAATTTTAGCAACCTGTTACTTTGTTTGCCAAAGATTTGGTTTGCATGTAATGGCTATTCTTCCTCACACCAAAACAAACAAACAGATAACAAAATGCAACAGCTCACTTCAAGTGAACTTCACTCAGATACTCATGATTATCACAAAAAACTCATAAAGAATTAAGGTGAAGGTGGTGACAGACACACAACTTTCTGAGCATAACAGACTAGACATTCATAGGATCCAGTGACATTATAAGATCTAGTGACTTTCTTTAGCAATTGTTTGTTTCATATACTGGTAAGTTAAATGATATATTACTCTATAAATCAGAGATCATCATTATACCTTTATTAAAGAGCTGACAGATGTTATCATTGTTTAATTTATTACTTAGTTTTAAAAGCTGGTCTCACCACACTTCCTATTATATTCTATTCAGTTCTACTCTATGCCATTCTATTCAGTTCTACCCTATGCCATTCTGTTCAGTTCTACTCTATGCCATTCTATTCAGTTCTACTCTATGCCATTCTATTCAGTTCTACTCTATGCCATTCTATTCAGTTCTACTCTATGCCATTCTATTCAGTTCTACTCTATGCCATTCTATTCAGTTCTACTCTATGCCATTCTATTCAGTTTTACTCTATGCCATTCTATTCAGTTCTACTCTATGCCATTCTATTCAGTTCTACTCTATGCCATTCTATTCAGTTCTACTCTATGCCATTCTATTCAGTTCTACTCTATGCCATTCTATTCAGTTCTACTCTATGCCATTCTGTTCCATTCCACTCTATTCTATCTCATTCCATTCATCCTTGCCCTTTAACGCTCAAATGGAGCATGTGCCATGAGTTCGAGCTCTCTAAGCATTTCTGTCTTCTAAATTCTTTAGACTGGGGGACTTGATCATGAGGCAAGATGCCATTCTCAAGACTGAGGTTGTGAGTTCAAATCCTGGCTGCACCAGTTGAGGTTTCTCTCTGTGGCAACCACCTCTGGTCTCAGCAGCCACACCCAGCTTCAAACGTTAATTACTCATCTGCAGAAAAAAAATGAGTATCCCCCAAAGACGGAGTTAACTGCCTGTATGGCGAGGGACCCCTGTGCACTTAGCTGCCAGGGTAAAAAATGATTTACGCGCAAAATATTCAGTTTCTAGTCTCTAGGGACTTCGCCAGAGGTGAAAGTTGGCAAACGCAGGGGAAAAAAAAAACATTTAAAAGTTTCTTTAGGTGTAAACTTCATGACCTCTACTTCAAGGTCGAAGGTCATGTCTCCCTGCTTCTCTTTCAGAATTCTAGGTGAAACCTTTCCTGGTAATGCTTGTTCTGAAGTAATTTCAGAAGTGTGTTCAATTCATCACTGTCTTTTATTTGACCTTTCTTCCATTTGGGTTGATTTATTATTTGTCGCAGTTCATTTCTTATGGTGCTTGGTCAATTCATCTGAATTTTCCTCTGTAGGCATTAATAATGTCTTTAGTTTTCGTGCATTCCTGGTTGATTTTTGATCCATTCGTTATGACCAGTTTTACATTTGTGTTGAGCAATCTAAATTTGATTATTAAGGACAGTCCATGAGCGTCCAGATACCTTTCGCATGTACAAAAATATATCTGGCCTTCCCAATTATTGTGGAACTTTCAGGTCTACACTTTCGACAGCCTCAAGGGTATTTAGCCAGTTTTTTAACAGGATTTGATGAAGTGTACATGCTGATGGTTCAGACTGCTTGCTGTTTACATGCGTATCTTAACCACTCTTTCATTAGATCCCATCTTCAGTAAAGTCCTAGTTTAAGCATAAAAATGAATTAAGTTCAGAAGAGTAACCCCTCTTTGAGTAACATTGCACTGTATTCAGTGGTTCTCTGATCTCTCATTAGAAAACCTTAATTGCAGAGACAAAGAAACAATGTGAGGGTAAAGTCCTAAACCTTATAAAGTCTCTAAAGCTTATTGCACCTGTTAATTCATTATATCCTAGTTGCTGTTGCGATTCATATTTCAGCAAATAAGTACCCATTTACAGCAGGTTCAACAAAGCCCTGCTTGTACCTTACAATGAACCCATCACATCTGGTTTGAGAAATAATTTAAACACCCAAAAGCAACATCAATACCCCAACGCCAGAAAAAATTTTGTTAAATTATATTTTTGTTAACAGAATGAATGAGCAGCTACCAAAGGCAGTATTGGATACTAAAATTACTGCGATATCAGCGTAAAAAACTCCAAGAAAAAAAAATTTGATAATTTATGCAAAGGGTGTTTTTCCCCCAACTTTCTAGTTATATCTGTCTCACTTTTATTTGTTCTTAATTTCTTTCTTTTTTTTTTCCCTTAGTCTATTCTTTGTAAATTCAGAAACAAGGCTCTTTCAGCATAGTTTCTAAATGTAGGTTCACCAGAAAAGTCTTCACTTAGAATTCATACCACGTGGCAGATAGGGAATGTGGCGCTTAGAGCCCATATTTTTCTATAGAGCCCTTTGATATGATTTTTTGGGGCAATGTGGCCAGTGTTATGCATGTGCCACTTTTCTTTCCCAGAAAAAAAATCAGGTACCCATTTAAGGCTGAGTGAACCTGGAAGCCATCAGTCAGGATCAAACCTAATCTCTTGTCTTTAGTAGTTCAGTTCTCAAACCACTGAGCTGTCATGGCTCCCACGCAATCAATGAGTCTGTCATTAGTCTCATCTATGTGTTTTTTTTTTTAAATTAATAAAAATAAATGAATCACCTTAGCTGAATCTAGGCTTGGCAATAGTTGTGTCAGTTCTTGCAAACACAGCCATGACAGATGATGTGGTGAAGGGACAGTGATTGATCCTAGGCTGTCAATTAAAATTTAAAAAACCATTAATTTCAAATATTGAATTTTAAAAATGCAAAGATTTGACCAATAAATATGTACGTTCTCTGACAAAAATTTACTTAGGAAAGATTAATATAAATGCATACAATAATTCTTATAGCAAATAAATTACTGTAAAATTATTAGTAGTAATCTTGTTTCTACCTAAGCTACGAAGTGATGGAGGTGAACTAGTTTATCATTTTGCAAATTCACAGTGCAGGTTTTGTTGGGGAAGCGATCTGAGCACTTATGGACTGTTGTTTGTTGATGATAATCCTGTGGCTGTGGGTTTTGTTGGGGAAGAGATCTGAGCACTTATGGACTGTTGTTTGTTGATGATAATCCTGTGACTGCGGGTTTTGTTGGGGAAGAGATCTGAGCACTTATGGACTGTTGTTTGTTGATGATAATCCTGTGACTGCGGGTTTTGTTGGGGAAGAGATCTGAGCACTTATGGACTGTTGTTTGTTGATGATAATCCTGTGACTGCGGGTTTTGTTGGGGAAGAGATCTGAGCACTTATGGACTGTTGTTTGCTGAGGATAATCCTGTGACTAACTTGTTACTACCTAAATTTGTAATCTGGTATTTAAAACATACTCCCAAGATTTGAAGCAGGGAGGTAGCAGTGATTAAAGAGTGTACAATAAGAGGGGAGTGAGGTAGTAGAAATCGAGGGGAGATAAGAAGGGCTGAGTAAAATAAAATCATGGGGTCCACGGGACAGTAGGGTTAAGAAGTAAAGAGGATGAACACATCGTGACTCATGGGAATTGTGAGACACAAGGTAGGAACGAGGCAAAAATGTAAAACCTGGTATTGATTGGTTGAAAGGAGAAAAGGTTAGACAAAGGATAGGTGCCAGCACGCTGGTCTGCAGAAAACCAACAGTCGTAACACGAAACAGTGCGGAGTACCAAGGTAGGCGATCATCCGGCCAAGGGTGCCACACAAGGGCAGAGTTCCAACGAGGCGACAGTCCCAAGCAGTAACCATCGAGCACAGGCCGAGGTCGACTCGACTTATCAGCATGGATCATCCAGACGCAAGTTGTCACAACACATTGGCCGTGATACAGTGAAGGGATGTTCCCGTCAACTCTCATCAAGGCAGTTAGGGGAGTTCAGACACCATCAAGTGCCAGTTGAGGTCAGCTGGTCGATAAGTGTTGTGAAAACGGCTGCTATAGATTGTTATATCAGAACCGACATGATGTAAGAGAACATTAGTTTGACCTGCTGTCACTGAAAACAGTGTAGGAACTTTGTACTCTTCAAGTATGCCATCTTCATTCTGTTGTGTTTAATAAGGGCTTGATAAAGTGAACATTTGTCAATACAAAAATTTTAACCTCAACGACAAAATCATCCCACTGTATTCATGTCCATCATTTATGAATCGCTCTTAAGTAGATCACTCTTAAGTCTCTGGCTTCTGTTCTTTACTAGGATATTTCTTGCTTTGCCTCTCTTTGGTTTAACATTCAAAGTCTGATATATGACAGTTCTTTTGATAGTTTCTTGATCTCGCTACCTATTCAGTTTCATCATTTGCCTGTTATCACTATGTGCCTTTCCTCTTAACTGTATCTATTAAGCATTTTTATATTTAGTTTGGCTCAAAATATGTTGAGAATGTTTCCTTGTGCAGGTTGAATGAATGTCCAGTTGGCTTACAGGGGCTTTAACTATGGTCAGAGGAGAAAAGAATAAAGCCGCTGTCATCTGATGACATATGTCAGACATCACTGTGACCATGCATGTCATATTAGGGAACTAAAGAAGCTGTAAAACAGCTTTCAACCTGTCACCTGTTTGAAAAACTTCAAGTTACAAAAACATAAATAAGGAAATAAACTAACCCATTCTTGGAAAAAGGAGGGAAATCAGAAACAGAGTATGAAGCCATGCAGCCAAAGTCAAAAGGATACCACCACAGGACCGACATTTCAATTGAGTCAAACCCAGCAAAACATGGAGACTATTTTCTTGTCTAATGTCCATGTTTCAGCACCATATAATGTATATTATATATCATATAAAATATAATTAATATCATTATGATAATCATATAAGAATGTTGAGAAGATATAACATTTTGCTATTCTTAGTTTTAACCCTGATGTTATTTGTTTTGATGTTAGTATATTTTTCATGGCATTTTAAAATTACTTTTTGCCATTCCTATTCTTTTGTTTACTTCGGTTTTACATTTCAGTGTGTGAGTGTTCCCATTTTTATTTTAAAAATGAAATGCAGAAATTGCAGTTGAGTGTGAGTGATGAGCATTGAGTGTAGTGTCACAACATTAAAACCATCTATTAATCAAAATCTGTTTATATTTTGTGTTGTGCGATACCTTTGAGAAAATGGATATTCCGAAACGTTGATAAGTACGTGAACAAAATCAATATCGGGGTTGCTTTTGTTCAACTCTTTGATCAAAGTTGGTACAGCCGTCTTGGCTAGTTCCCACTGTCCAAGGAAAACATTGTTGCAAAAAAACTTGAACAACTCCCAATTTTATTCCGCCATTCAGAATTAATGTACTGATCCAAAACTTTAGAAACTGTGCTGTTTTTATCCATGTTCGTCCAGAGTATTGAATAAAAAGAATATAATTTAAAAAAAGACAGCAAAAATAACTTAAATAGTCAGTTGTTTAACATTGTTGATAATCTTCATGGAAGTCGCCATTTTGTTTGTATCATGTGCCCTACCACCTTCTCATTTATCCAATGAATTTTCTCCTAACAAATAAGTGTACGGCCTTCATCTGTACATTCACGATGACCAATAAAAACGGTCTACACAAACAGCGCGAATTTTAAAGATGGCGATAATTGTGTTAGAACTTGATTCACTTTTAATTGCGATGACAAGATAATCTTCATATCTATAATAAAACCAAAGAAAATCATTGGTTTCATTTAAATGTCTTTTGAAAATCGGCGCTGTAAAATGTAAGAATTGATAGCAGCTCTTGTAATTTGTATATAACACAGCAACCACTGGTGACTGAGCAAGTCATAACACGTTCGTCGTCAGTGTCAGTAGAGTAGCGTGTCTGTCAGAACTCTGAACTGTAGTGGTACTTCGACCCCTTTTTTTACTTCAACTTTTGATTGACATTGTAGTAAATAAAATTAAATAATACTAACTAAATATTAAATAATAATTAATTAAATAGTGTATGACGTCGCAGTATATTATATATTTTATTAACCATATTTTGACGCTGACGAATTGTCTTATCTTAATCAAATCATTATAAATATAATGTTATACTATACTGTTATAATAATCATAAACATAAACAATTAAACATTATCTATCATAATGTGTAATTTTTAATTTGAACTCTGTGCTCTAATTAATAGTTACTAATGGGCTAAATCTGTGACTCTAAGTTAGTAGTAGTGTAAGTGTAACTGTAAGTGTTACTAGTTGAAAGTTCGTGTAATATTTAAATTGTGTACAGAGCTGACATGATTTTATAATATAATCATTCACATGCCATGGCGTTATACGGATTATTCGATGTCTATTCAATAATTTAAAACATGGAAGACTTTCAATTATTCAATGTTATGCGCCTACTAACGAAGCTGATGATGAAGTTAAGGATGTTTTTTATAACCAACTGCAACAACTTATAAACAAAATACCAAAACACGATCTTTTAATTGTAATGGGAGACTTCAACGCCAAAGTAGGACAAGATAACGCAGGAGTGGAACATGTGATGGGGAGAGAAGGCTGTAATACAACAAGTCAGAATGGAGAAAGATTAATAGAATTATGTTTAATAGAAAATTTAGTTATAGGTGGGACATTATTTCCACATAAAAATATCCACAAAACAACATGGATATCTCCTGATGATAGAACATCAAATCAAATTGACCACCTATGTATTAAACAACAATTCAGATCATCATTAATAGATGTAAGAGCATACAGAGGTGCTGATGTTAATAGTGACCACAACCTGTGCATTGGGAAAATAAGATTAAAATTTAGAAACCAACAGAAGAGGTCAATTACACATAAAATTGATAGTCATAAACTGAAAGATGAAGCAATAAAGGAAAAGTTTAAC
The DNA here is from genome assembly GCA_032433765.1 of Megaustenia siamemsis. Lineage (NCBI taxonomy): Eukaryota > Metazoa > Mollusca > Gastropoda > Stylommatophora > Ariophantidae > Megaustenia > Megaustenia siamemsis. The sequence goes on along the minus strand of JAVIAB010000050.1, from coordinate 13,487,368 downwards.
ATAGAGCTAAGTAATTGTTATTCAGCACTTGGTGAAATAGACTTAGATATCAATGAAATGTGGGACTCACAGAGCAAAATACTAATGACAGCAGCAGAAGCAAGTGCTGGACTGAAGAAAATGGAAAAACGAGCTTGGATCTCAGACACCACATGGAAATACATCAAAGAAAGAAGAGAAGCGAAGAGAGCCATGACTAATGTAAAGACAGATCTTGGAAAGGTTCTGGCAAAAGCAACATACAAAGAATTAGACAACAAAGTGAAAAGTTCGGCAAGAAGAGATACAAGAGCTTATATAGACAACTTGGCAGAGAAAGCAGAGACAGCTGCAATTACAGGAGACAGCAGAACTCTTTATACTGTACAAAAGATGCTGACAAACACCTATACATCCAGTGGAACACCAATTCTAGACAAATCTGGATTAATGCTAACAACAAGCGCAGACATAAAAGCCCGTTGGGCGGAACACTTCAAAGAAATTCTTAACCGTCCACTACCTCACAGTTTAATAGATTTTGAAGCTGAAACACCAGCAGCAGAATTAGATGTAAATTTAGATGACTTCACCTTGAGTGAAATAGAAACCACCTTAAAGCTAATGACCAATAACAAGGCTGCTGGAGAGGATAAGTTAACAGCTGAGATCCTCAAGGCAATTGATAGCCATAATTTAATACATCTCCAAAAAATGTTCAACATCATTTGGAAAACAGAGAAGACGCCTCATAAATGGAAAAAAGGAATCATTGTTAAGATCCCAAAAAAGGGCAATCTTAGAGATTGTAACAATTGGAGAGGCGTGACACTTTTGTCAGTTGCCTCAAAATTATTCTGTAAAATCATCCTAAATAGAATAAAGGATTCAATAGATACAGTAATGCGTGAAGAACAGGCTGGGTTTAGAAAAGGGAGAAGCTGTCTTGACCACATTTTCACTCTACGACTTATATTGGAGGAACACATTGAAAAGCAAAAACCTTTTGTACTTAACTTCATCGACTTCAAAAAAGCATTTGATAGTATTCATAGAGATTCTTTGTGGAAAATTCTGAAGCAATATGGCTTACCATCAAAAATCATAAATATTATCAAAGACATGTATGATGGTTACACATGTGCAGTTCGAACAGAGGAAGGACTGAGCGAATGTTTCCCAATAGAAACTGGGGTTAAACAAGGATGTATTTTATCGCCCTTGTTATTTGGAATTGTTATGGACTTCATAATGAAGAAATGCTGCACTGGTAATAAAGGCATCGAATGGATACAAGGAGACCATTTGGAGGACCTGGACTTTGCTGATGACATAGTTCTCATCAGCAATCAGATAAAAACGATGCAGGAAAACACAAATGAACTATCATCAATAGCCAGCAAAATTGGGCTTGAGGTCAATCATGAAAAGACTAAAGTCATGAAAAGTTTAATTCCAACAAGTGACAAAATATACATGGAAAACAAACCAGTAGAAGAGATTGATCACTTCATCTATCTTGGAAGTCACATTGATCGAGAAGGGGATACGAGCAAAGAAATTAGAATCAGACTGGCTAAAGCAGCAATGTCTTTCAGAAGCCTTGAAAAGTTGTGGAAATCAAAACTCATTAGCACAAACACAAAACTTAGGCTATTCAAATCAAATGTACTATCAACCCTTACGTATGCGTGTGAAAGCTGGAAAACAACAAGAGATATAGAAACAAAGTTGAACGCATTCGAAAATAAATGTCTAAGGAAAATACTTGGTATAGAATGGAACGAATTCAAAACAAACGAGGAAATTAGAGAAATCGCCAATCAACCACTAATATCTTCAGTAATAAAGAAAAGACGATGGTCATACGTTGGACATGTGATGAGAAGAGATAATAATCGAATAGCAAAGCAAGCCCTCATATGGGAAACAACAGGTAAAAGAAAAAGAGGAAGACCCAGGGAGACACTGAGAAGAACATTGATGAGAGAGGCAAGAGCAGCAGGAATCGGCTCCCTCAATGAGATAGAACTGCTTGCACAGAACAGAGACAGATGGCGAGATTTGATAAAATATCTTTAAAAGAAAACTGCTAGAACAAAAATTCATATAGGAGAAGGTGTATCTTGGTCTACGCCCTATGGGCCGGTTACGGCTCGAAAGGTCAATAGATAGATAGATAGATTCAATAATTTAAGTCAGTGTAAGTAGTATAGTTATTTTATTATATAATATTATTTTATTTTATAATTTATATTTTATTATATTGTTTGTTTTTATTTTATTTACTATAGTCACATAGTGCTTTTCACTTTCAATGACTTTACTCAACTTTACTGTGACTTACTTAAAGTTACTACTTTAGACTTTTAAACTTTAGTTTTACAACTTTTTTAGTATGTATTTTGATATTTTGTGTAAGTCTCAAATACCCAAGAATATAATTTTCTTTTTGCAGTTCAGTTCATGTATATTAATTGAATATTTAATTTCCAATCTGCTCACTCAACTACTGTTTATATTTATTTAAACTTTTAAACTTTAAATTTAAATGAATTTTGGTACTCACTTGACAGTCAGTGGCTTGAGTGCATTTTAAAACTTCACAATCAATCATAGTCTTTAGTCTAGTTTGACACCTGGACCTTTGCCGATTGCCATTTTTATCCTGTATTGTATTGTATTATATAATTAGAATATTTAATTTAATAATATAACATTAAAAAATATATTCAAACATTTTTTGATTTATCATTAATAATTTAGTATTACATTTTATGATTTTTGTCTATATTTTTTCTGTAAAATTTCTCCATTTTGGATGACACAGCACTAAAACTAGCTCAACTGAACTGAGTTACTGTAAAGTTAATAAATTAATACTAATTTTCATTTGTAACAATTTGTTAATCATTGAGATTTACAGTTTAATTTATTTTATCTTAACAATAATAATTTCACCTTGTCAGTTGCAGCCTTCAGCGAGATTCATTTTATTAAATGTGTTAGTGAATTCACTCCAGTTGTTATATTTATTTTATTAATTTATTATTACAATATAAAACTTATGGACTTTTATCAAAGATTTCCTTAAAATGTAACGTGTGATAGGTAGCCTTTACAATTACAAATTCAAATATACCTTTATTATGTCTGTGGGACAATTAGAAGCAAAGCTATTAATTTTGCCGTAAGTGATTGAGGGACATAGAGAAAAATATCACAGGGCCTATTTAAAAATTTGTCTGCATTTGAAATATTTAGTCGGCTGCCAAAAATGGTACAGTGATTTTTAAAGGTGATCATCATCATCATCGAGTGCCTTCTCTGCAACGAAGGTTGGCTACCATGGAGCGCCATTCTGCTCTGTCTCTTGCTTTGATGGTGCAGGTTGTCATAGGCTGATTTGTCCATCTTTTGATGTTACTCGTCCATGTTAGTCTTGATCTGCCTCTGCCTCTTTTACCTTGTATTTTCCCCTCCAGGATTAATTTTAGTAGGCTGTTGTAGTGTTGTGTCTTTTAACATGGCCCAAAAATGGCATTGTCTTGTTTGAATTGTGCTTAGTAGATCTCTTTTCATTTTTAGTTATTTTAAGACTTCATCGTTTGTTTTCTTTTCCTTCCATCCAATTCTACCTATTCTTCTATATATCCACATTTTAAAGGCTTCAATTCTCTGTTCTGTTTTCTTGTCTAATGTCCATGTTTCTGCACCATATAGGAATATTGAGAAGATGTAACATTTTGATTTGCTATTCTTAGTTTTAGCCCTGGTGTTATTTGTTTTGATGTTAGTATGTTCTTCATGACATTACAATTTTTTGCCATTCCTATTCTTTTGGTTGTACATTTTCCATCACTGGTATGTCCAAGATAGTTGTAGTTCTGAACTGTCTCAAGGTCTATTCCTTCTATTTTGATATCCACTTGTGGGTTTTGAGTATCTTCTTTGTTTGTGATCATAGTTTGTCTTTTTGATATTCATATCGTCCATATTTTTTGCTTGTCATGTTTATTTCATTAAGTAATTGTTGTAGATCTTTAGGATTTTCTGCTAGTAGTACAGTATCGTTAGCATATCTTAGGTTATTGATTATCTTTCCATTAATTTGTAGGCCTGGCATCTCTATGATGTTTTTAAAAATTTGCTCAGTGTATAGATTGAACAAGCTTGGTGATAGGATGCATCCTTGTCTTACTCCTCTTTTTATATCAATGGGTGAAGAGAACTCTTTGTTATATTTTATTATTGCTGTTTGCTCCCAGTATAGATTACATATTAGTCGTATGTCCATGTCATTTAGATGTATCTCTTTTAGGCATTCTATAAGTTGTTTGTGGAGTACTCTATCAAAAGCTTTGGTGTAGTCTATGAAGCAGGCATATATTGGTTTGTTTACTTCTGTGTATTTTTCAATTAATGTTCTCATGCAGAATATGGCTTCTTTTATCCCGTTATTTTTCTTAAATCCAATTGCTGCTCATCTAATTCAGTATTGATTTTATTCTGAGTGAATCTTTCCTTGTATAACTTTTAGCAAGATCTCCATTTTAAAAAAAACTATTTTGAGATGTGGGATTTGTCTAACAAATATGGTGTTTTGCATGATTCCTACTCACTGGAATATGCTCTCTTTAAATTATTATTTGGATGCAAACTAATAGGCAGATTGCATTCAAATGTGTGCACACTTATGTGGTTGCTGAATTTAAAAATCTGCGTTTTGTCAAGTTTAACCAGCAAATTAACTATTTTAATATTGAAAAATCATTAAAAAATGCAAAATTAATTAATTCAATTATGAATATCTTGAAAACGGCCACAAGAGTTCCAATAAGTCTTTCGCCTGTCAGTAGAGTATTTCCTGACCTTTCACCTGATGTTTATACATATATATATTAACACTGGTCATGTGATATCTCCAGGTAAATGCGTTACTGTGTGAAGTGTGAGTCCCTTAGCTGATTTCGGTCAGTTCCAAAAAATGGAGGAACTAGAGGGGGAAAACAAATTTACCCGGAAATTACCAGTTTACAAATGATTAAAATCCTTATAATAAACATTGCATTTATCCTAAAACATTACTTGATTACCTTCAAATAATAATTCAGAGTAATAGTAATGTATATTTCTATTAATTAGGGCAACATAATAAATATTTTTGGTTTTCAGCAGATTATATATAGCTATAGCATAGTACAATCTCCATCCCGTTGTGCTACCAATGCCAGACCTGGACCCTAGATGCAAGAACAATAAGAAAAATAACCTCTACAGAGATGAAATGTGTTAGACGGATGACAGGAAACAATCTGAGAGATAAGATCAGAAATGAAGAACTGAGAAAAAACAGGAATAGCCCCCGCCATAGAATATATAAGGAAACAACAGATAAATGGTTTGGCCACGTGACAAGGCAGAAAGAACAAAACACAACACAACGAGCCTTCAACAAATGTTGTGAGAACACCAGACCCAAGTGTCGACCACGAAAAAGATGGATCGATGGAATATTACAAACACTAGGAAACATAACAGCAGCAGAGGCGAACAGAAGAGAAAAAGACCGCAAATTATATCTCCCCTCGACGCTGAAAGGCAGATGAGGAAGGAAAGAAGAAGAGAAGATATATAGCTATAGCAAAGACAAGTTATTATACGTTCGTAAGACTATCTACTCAAAGTACACCCATTGTAACTTTGAGAGATATTTTCATTGAACTTTTGCTACAAATCTTTGCAGTTACCTACACAGATTATTATTGACAGAGCCATGGGAATTGGGTGCTGTCATCTTTTTCCTGCTTATCTTCGATATCTATCGTAATCTAGGGTTAATATATTATATACACCTTGGCTATTTTCAGTGAGTTATTCATTATAGCAGTTATGTGTACTAGACTATTTAAATTTAACAGTGCAAGGAATGAAGCAATCTGAAATTTAATAAACATCAGATGTAAGTAGTTGTGCCAGAGAACATCTTGTGCTATTCAGAGATGGAGAAACTAGCTAATTCACCTCATGAAACAATTAATACAAACATTGTACCAAAGTCAAGCTCCACAGAGGCTGCTTGTAACTATGAGTATGTTTTACATGATCAGTTTCGTAACAATCGTCCATCACAGCCTCCAGTCACTCCAACATACGTGACAGATCAAATTAACAGACCTGAAAACAGTGATTATAACCCTGCACATTTTGTTAAAACGTAAGTTTTATTTTTTTAAATCTATTTAACAATGGTTTATTAGTTGAATAAAATAATCTTGTTTTTAATTTTTCTTTATACATTTCGACACAGTAGAAATAGAAGCATATTTAAAATGAGTGTTGGCACTCTCCGTCAATATTTTATTGTGCAAGCTTTCAATATACCAATTGAAAAAAAGGCTTATTATTATAAGATTCAAATAACAGAGTAACTGTTTATTAAAACATATTTGCTGTTATGGGATCTTTAACCATCTATAATTTGACAGCTTGAGTATTTGACCAGTTCAGGAGATGTAGACAGACAGAATCACTAGACTTAGAACAGGGCACCGAGCCTTTATGTTTACAAAATAGGCAAGGTCAGTGACTGCCATCCACAGAATACTGAGGTTCCCAAACTTATCCTACAAGACTAGAGCACTCTAAACTGCCAAGAAAAGAAAATATAACTCACATATGTAATTCAGTGTGTCAAATACTTCGGCACAATAACATCAGATGGAAGATGCACCACAGAAATAAAGAGCAGAACAGCTCAGGCCAAAATAGCATTTCAGAAAATTAAAAACGTCTTCTGCAACAAATATATGTCAATAGAAGTGAGAATAGAGCCAATTCTAATCTATGGAAGCAAATCATGGACAGTAGATAAACAAATGAAAAGACGATTGGAGGCCACAAAGAGAATTTTGACAGTTCCCTGGGCAGCTAGATGAAAAATGATGTTTTTTAGGAGCTCTCTTTTTGTGTTGGCCTCTTTGAGAATGTCCTCAGTCTGACATTCTCAAAGAGGCCAACACAAAAAGAGAGCTCCTAAAAAAAACATTTTTCGGGCACATCATGAGAAGAAAGTTGGAATACTTGGTTTCAACTGGCAAAATACAGGGAAAAAGATTGCGGACGACTAAAGAGAAAAAACACTAGATAGCTGGGTGTCATGGCATGGAAAACAGTCAACAACAGAATTGATACAATGCCCTGTGGTTAGAGAATTATGGAAGCCTTGCTTGCGCCAACCAGTATGGCACTTGATGATGATGACTTGATTGTAGAATTATAACAATTTCAAATGTTATATCCCATTTCATACTGTTATTTCTTTCTGAACATAACATTCTTAATACCATTAAGATGGATGCTTTGTTATTGCTTAGTCCAAAGATGGTGTCAACACTTGATGATTATGAAGTTATCTCCACAATTGGCACTGGGTCTTATGGAACATGTAAAAAGATCCGAAGGAAGAAAGATGGCAAAGTATGTTATTTCTTCTTATAAATTAATTGTTTTTCTTTAACCTGAAACTCATCAAATGCTTCTTTTTTTAAAATGTATTTCTTGCTGAATTAATTTTTCACAATTCTTTCATGTTGTGCTATTTAAAATAATGCTCGTTTGCTTAGTTGTAAGTTATTTTATTACATGACTTGCCAGTGTGGGGGCGAAAGGACATCTGCTCTATCTCATTGAGGAAGCCGATTCCTGCTGCTCTTGCCTCTCTCATCAATGCTCTTCTCAGTGTCTCCCTGGGTCTTCCTCTTTTTCTCTTACCTGTTGTTTCCCATATGAGGGCTTGCATTGCTATTCGGTTATTATCTCTTCTCATCACATGTCCAACATATGACCATCGTCTTTTCTTTATTACTGAAGATGTTAGTGGTTGATTGGCGATTTCTCTAATTTCCTCGTTTGTTTTGAATTCGTTCCGCGCTGTACCAAGTATTTTCCTTAGACATTTATTTTCGAATGCGTTCAACTTTGTTTCTATATCTCTTGTTGTTTTCCAACTTTCACACGCATACGTAAGGGTTGATAGTACATTTGATTTGAATAGTCACAGTTTTGTGTTTGTGCTGATGAGTTTTGATTTCCACAACTTTTCAAGGCTTCTGAAAGACATTGCTGCTTTAGCTATTCTGATTCTAATTTCTTTGCTTGTATCCCCTTCTCGATCAATGTGACTTGCAAGATAGATAAAGTGATCGATCTCTTCTATTGGTTTGTTTTCCATGTATATTTTGTCACCTGTTGGAATTAAACTTTTCATGACTTTAGTCTTTTCATGATTGATCTCAAGCCCAATTTTTCTGGCTATTGATGATAGTTCATTTGTATTTTCCTGCATCGTTTTTGTCTGACTGCTGATGAAAACTATGTCATCAGCAAAGTCGAGGTCCTCCAAATTGTCTCCTTGTATCCATTCGATGCCTTTATTACCAGTGCAGCATTTCTTCATTATGAAGTTCATAGCAATTCCAAATAACAAGGGCGATAAAATACATCCTTGTTTAACCCCAGTTTCTATTGGGAAACATTCGCTCAGTCCTTCCTCTGTTCGAACTGCACATGTGTAACCATCATACATGTCTTTGATAATATTTATTATCTGACATATAACATATTATACATGAATTTTTAGATAATTGAACAAGGTATTAGATTTCACCAATATCAAGTTGATACAAGACACGTAAAAAGAATATGGTTTGTTGACAGTTCACACTAATCAAATTGAGCGTGGTGCACTATGTAGCGAAACATACACTGCTGAAATTGGCGCGGCGAAACATACGGAAAGAGTTCATTAGAACTACCTTAAGTTTTTGGTGGGAAACTACAGGTAAGAGAAAAAAAAAGCCGACCCAGAGAGACACCGAGAAGAGCATTGATCAGAGAGGCAAGAGCAGCATGAATCAGCTCCCTCAGTGAGATAGTTGCTTGCACAAAACAGAGACAAATGGCAAAATTTGATAAAATATCTTTAGATGGATTGAAAAAAAACTAGAATAAAAATTTAGAAAAGAAAAAGAGTATCTGGGTCTATGTGTACTATGGGCCGGCTACGGCTTGAAAGGTCAGTAGATAGATAGATAGAAAGTTTTGAGTTTTAATTGAGATGATTTGTCCTGGATTGAAGCTAGGAAATGTTCATGATAACCTCCCTTGATGTGATTGACGCACAGATTATTATATATACTGATGTATACTAGTCATTTCTTAAGAAAGAAATTGTCATTCCCTTCTTTCTTCTCCTTGCACAGATCATGGTGTGGAAAGAGATGCAGTACGGGACAATGACAGACTCAGAGAAACAGATGCTGGTGTCAGAAGTGAATCTGTTGCGGGAGCTACGGCATCCACATATTGTTAGCTACAATGACCGCATAATCGACCGTAACAGGGCTGTTATTTACATTATAATGGAGTACTGCCAGGGTGGTGATTTGGCCACTATGATTGCTCAGAACAGAAGAGAGGGGTAAGTTCATTGTTTCTAAAACTGAAGATTGATAATCCAGCTGTGATTGGCTGAATTTAAAATAGGGATACTTAATTTTTAGAGAAATCGCCAATCGACTAGAAGTATCATTAATAATCAAGAAAAGATGGACATTTGTTTGACATGTGATGAGAAAAAATAATAACCGAATAGCAAAGCAAGCCCTTATGTGGAAAACAACAGGTAGGAGGAATAGAGGCCGACCAAGAGAGACACTTAGAAGAACATTGACCAGAGGCGCACAGACAGAATAAATCGGCTCCCTCAATGAGATCGATTTGCTTGCTCAAATTAGAGACAAATGGTGAGATTTGATAAATGTTTTTTGCAAGGATTGAAACTGCTAGAAAGAAAATTTAGAAAAAAGAGTGTGTCTGGGTCTGTGCCCTATGTGTGCTGGCCATGGCTCAAAAGGTCAATAGATACTTAATTTTTAGGAAGCCAAGAACTAGTTTGAAAATTTGATAAATTTCAAAGACATAGATATTTATCATTGTTGATAGATAATTTTAGTTGATTTGTCACTTTATTATGTCACACAATGTGTGCTCATATATACATTTTCTATGTGAAAGTTATATTCAAATTTGTAACATTTGTGGTCAGAAAGGGAATGTTTTACATTAAAAAGTTTCTAATTTTGTCAATCTGATCAGAATGTTCATCTCATAATCAACTCATCATTGAGTACCATCTCCGCATCAAAGGTTGGCTACCATAAGGCACCATTCCGCTCTGTCTCTTGCTTTGATGGTGCAGGTTGTAATATGCTGACTTATCCATCTTTTGATGTTACTCGTTCACTTTAGTCTTGGTCTGCCTGTGCCTGTTTTACCTTTACCTTGTATTTTTTTCCGCTCCATGGCTTTCTCTGGAATAGCACATGATGAGGCTCCAATCTCTCTCATTGTAGTCAGCCACACTCATCTTTCATGTCCTGAACATGTCTCTCATGTGCCACACTTTGCTGTTTTCATTTTCTGGACATTGATTATTGCTGACTCTTCCGCCCCATCCACCGTTACAGACTTTTTAATCAACTAAAGTAGCATAACACAAACATTATTTACACAAAAAGTGTTTGTTTTTAGTGTCACAAGTTGAGCCATTCTCCTGAAACCTCCATTTTAAGAATAAACGGAAGTTGTAAAACTTGTGCTATTTTTACTCATATTTGTGTATAGTAGTTACTGACAAATTTTACAAATTCAGACAAATGCCATGAAAGAATTTGACATTTTGGGCTGAAAAGATCAGATATAACAGTTTGCTGTAAAATGCAACATATTTGTGCTCACTTTAACATCTTTTTAAGGGTGAACAAGGAAGCAAAGTCTGCAAAAACCCAAGTTTCCCCGCAAACCTCAAAAATGGAATAATGCCATTATTTGTCATTCTTGTTTTCTGTTTTTTTTCCCCCCAAAGCTTCATACACTATGTTTTTAAGTTATCAAAATATTGCTTTTTGTTATTACAGGACACAAGTCTCCGAAGAATTTGCATGGAAAATACTTATTCAGACAACACTAGCTCTCAAGGAATGTCACCAAAGAAAAAATGGCAAGCCCGTCCTTCACCGAGACCTCAAGCCAGCAAATGTCTTCCTTGATGGAGAATCGAATGTTAAGCTTGGAGATTTTGGTCTGGCCAGGGAACTTCGTCACGAGACCAGCTTTGCCAAGACCTATGTTGGAACACCATATTATATGTCTCCAGTATGTGATTTTTATGTTAGAAAACACTTCTTTTCTTAATTCTTGCTTAACAAAAAAATGTATTTTTTTGGGTCAAATTTTCTTCACTTGATTTTAATTTTTCATTCATTCATTGAGTGCCATCTCCGCATCGAAGATTGGCTACCATGGAGTGCCATTCCACTCTGTCTCTTGCTCTGATGGCACAGATTGTCATAGGCTGACTTGTCCATCTTTTGTTGTTACTCGTCCATGTTAGTATTTTTTTTTTACCACGAGAGTACAGTCAGGTGGCTTTCCCAACTAGGCTACTGAGGCCCCCAACTTTCTATTTATGTATTAACATAGCGTGTGACCTGTTAATGTAGGATAAGCAAGTTTACTGTGGGAGAATGTATAAAACAATTTTTCTTTCGCTATAAGATTTTCCTAAGTAAATTTTTATAATAAAAGAAAAGCAGCCATTTGCTGATTTTGTCACCACAGGGTGTAGGGGTATCTTTTTTTTTCATTTCTCAGAACACCATATATTTTTGTTGGGCAAAATTATATTGATCCCACCACCACCTTTTTTTTTTTAAATTACTTCTGATTGAGACATTGTTTTTTACTGTTTTGAAACAATGTGTAGCTAGACAAACATGACCTTAGTATAATTCTACAATGGTTCGTTAAAAACGATCGTAAGAAGCACTTTAACTTAGATTTTTGCAATATTTGTGGTTTAAATTATGATTTTTCTACACTAGTATGGGCCACATTTCTAAAGTTTTGAAATATTTATCCTCATAAACATTAAGGAGCTAAAATATCACTAGCATACAAATTAACGAAAGTAGAATATTAATAATTTTGTTCAGTGTCACAAATTTGAACCACTCCAATATAATATCAATGTCAAGAATGAGTGTAATGTTTGTTTCCTCAGGACACCTTCATTGATACATGTAGCAACATTTTAATATTTATAACTAAAATGTAACTGAGTTTAAAGTAATCAGCCATGTGTAGTTTGACTTGTTTTGTTAAGTATTTTATTTTTATATGAGCTTTGACAATAGAATCAAGAAAAAGAGTTCTTAAATGTTATGTAGAGTCAGTCTTAACATATGGATGTGAATCATGGACAATAGGACAACAGACAAGAAAATCACTGGAGGCTGTAGAAATGTGGTTTTACAGAGGAATGTTGAGAATACCATGAACAGCTAAGAAGAGTAATGAAAACGTTCTGAAAGGGGCCAAAAGCTAGGAGGGAGCTAATTGCCTTAGGAAGAAACAATCATCATTTTTGGCCATGTAATGATATGGAACAGCTGGAATATATTGTAACAACTGGGAAAATTGAGGGACAAAGAGATAGAGGACAGCAAAGAGAAAAGATACCAGGCAGCTTAAGAGAATGGATTGGCAGGAGGTCAACAACAGAAATGATAAATATCTGTTGAGATCGAAAGTTGTGGAGAAACATGATCACCTATGCCAGAAGTCATGGTACATGATGATGTACTTGAAACTGTATGCAAAATTAATGCTGTATGTTATGTATTGTCAACAATGGCATGCCAACCTGCATAACAATTACATGGGAGCACATATATTTTTACATTTATGTTCTAAATCTGTTATTTCTGCAGGAGCTTGTTAATAACCAGTCATACAATGAGAAATCAGATATTTGGTCACTAGGCTGTATGATGTATGAGCTCTGTGCCTTGGTACCACCTTTCACAGCCTGTAACCAAACTGAGCTTAACAGGAAGATTCGAATTGGTGACTATTCCAGACTTCCCAGCCAGTATTCTTTAGAATTAGATATGATCATTCGGAAAATGATTCAGGTGGAGGTAAGCTATTGCCTCGTCAAGTTAACATGACATTTTTTTTTTTTAGTTATTTGTCTAATTGTGTTTAAATGTGAAGTATTGTAATCTCATGTACTCTTTGTCAATAAAATGATTATTTCTTGTATTTTTAACTATCATGATAGCTTAAATAAAAAATGTGAAGAAAACTCTGTAGAATAAAACCATTGATGATTTTGATTAGTTCCTTGAAATTAGATGAAAGAAGATGATGATGATGGATTTTGTAATGAGGTAACACATAACTATGCATAGTTAATGGAACCATGTCCAGTCTTATAAGTGAATTCTACACCTTTTTATTGTGAAGCTTATGAGCTAAATGTTACATTATTCTCCAACTAAATATAAATTGTATGTATGCTTTTCATGCAGTTAGGGGCAGATAAACAAAAGTAGCAATGCTTGTGTTCACCTGATGACTCAAGGAATAGTTAGACCTCTTTGTTATCTGCCCTTAAGAGGATGTTATGTTGGTGCGAATACCTTATGGTTGTGATTTGCTGCAGAACTGTGAATTTGTGCCTTTTGGCCCAACACGTCCAACTTCAGCACAGCATTTTTAAGTACCAGGTTGGCTTATCTCTCCGTCCCCACTCACTTGGCCAGATTAGAATGTTTCTAGGAGCACCACAAGGTGGTGGAGTAGGATCAGAATAGTTATGGTTTACCAATCCCCACACAAGCCATCAGCTATGATTCATTGACAGCTTTCGACTCTGTCACTATCAGACACCTTTGCCCCCAAAGTGACACCCTAAAGAGCACAGTTGTAAATCTCAGGTTTTGTTGTACTTCATCTGTCCTCACCTGACAACTGCCCCTCTTCATTGTCCACCCTTTAAAGGATGCTAAGTGGGGTGAAGGTGTGTTGTGTCTGACATGTCTTTGACATTATGCTGCATTATATGAGTGATATCAGAAAAAAAAATGGGAGACTTATTAAGAAAATATCAATTACTGTTAATGAAGGTAAACAGATGGCAGGCAGGATTTGTTTGCTGCAATTTAGAAAGTAATGGCTAGATAAGTGACTGATGTTAAGAAAAGTACCCCTGTCACGTCAAGTGGCGTATAGGGAATATGGGTTTAGTGACCATAAATTTTACAGACCTTCGGCACATGATTTTTAGGGTAATGTGGTTGGTATTACGCCCGTGCTGCTTTACTTTCCCAGAAAAAAAATCCGGTACCCATTAAAGGCTGCGTGAGTCGGAAGCCATCTGTTGGGATCGAACCATACGTCTTGTCCTTTGTAGTCCAGTTCACTAACCAGTGAGCTATTGCAGCTCCCAAAATTGACGGATGTACTTGATATACAAAGGACATATTAACATTGAGATTAATTTTAATAACATCAGATTATTTTGTATATGACACTTAGATATTTAATAACCTCTACAGAGATTAAATGTGTCAGACGAATGACAGGAAACAGCCTGAGAGATAACATCAGAAATGAAGAACTGAGAAAAAAGCTAGGAATATCCCCCGCCATAGAATATATAAGGAAACAACAGATAAAATGGTTTGGCCACGTGACAAGGCAGAAAGATCAAAACACAATAAAACGAGCCTTCAACAAACGTGAGAACACCAGACCCAAGGGTCGACCACGAAAAAGATGGATCGATGGAATGTTAGAAGCACTAGGAAACATAAGAGCAGCAGAAGTGAACAGAAGAGCAAAAGACCGGAAATTATATCTCCCCTAGACGCTGAAAGGCAGATGAGGAAGGAAATAAGAAAATTATTTTATATAAGACACTTAGATATTTGTATATTTTTGCTTTAACGTAAACTGTTGACATTTCAAGTAGATTTGTGTGTATTTACCACTAAATAAATAAATAGTTGACATATCAAGTTGATATCATGTGCTGAAGTCGGATGTGTTGGGCCGAAAGGCGCAAATAAAAGTTATACTGCAAACCACAACACAACGCAGACACGTCCACTTAACGTCCTTTTAAGGGCGGTTGACAAAGAGAAATTCTAGTCTACGAATACTCTAGAATACTTTAGTCATCGGGCGAACGTAAGCAAGTAGATATCAGTGTACATTTAATTGAATTATTTAAAAATGGACATTTGTTACATATTTGTGTACATTTTATTGAATGCATAAATGATTGACATAAATGTTCATTTCTCTGGCTAGGTCTCAAGGAGACCAAGCATTGACTGCATCTTGACTGATCCGTTGGTTCAGCGTAGAAGAGACTGCTGCTACAAGAACGTTAACAAATATAAAAGGCGTGAATCAACTCCAGGGAACAGGATAAATGGGACTGGGGACCAGGCTAACATCAGATATGAAGACATTTTGGCCAAGATGAGGCAACTGGAGTTAAAAGAAAAAGAACTTGATAGTGAGTAATTGATAGCACTATATGCAGCTGCTTATTTTATTCTCATAGTGGCATTTTAGTTCTAAACCTGGAAATATTAGTAGCTTTATGGGTGAATGTGACATGAATTTACTACATTCCTGTCATTCTTAAAAATATTTTATGGAAATGGTTTACTTTGTGACATCACATTAAAAAAAAGAAGTAAAAGGCCCCGTCACGCCATGTGGCGTATAGGGCATTTTAGTTCTAAACCTGGAAATATTAGTAGCTTTATGGGTGAATGTGACATGAATTTACTACATTCCTGTCATTCTTAAAATATTTTATGGAAATGGTTTACTTTGTGACATCACATTAAAAAAAAGAAGTAAAAGGCCCCGTCACGCCATGTGGCGTATAGGGATTATGGTGTTAGTGACCATAAATTTTACAGACCTTCAACAAATGATTTGTGGGGAAATGTGGTCGGTATTGCGCCCGTGGCGCTTTACTTTCCCATAAAAAAATCCTGTACCCATTTACGGCTGGGTGAACCCGGAAGCCATCAGTTGGGATTGAACCCTACTGTGACATCACATACACAAAGATAATTTTTTTCTTTAACTAAACTAAATACCTGCGTATGAATGATAATTTAGTTGAACAATGCTCATAACAAAAATATCAAAAATTTGTAAATCTGTTTTGGGAGATGCAATATTTAATTTTTAACCACAAAAGCTTCAATTTTAAGATATAGTATCGTCTTATCACTTTGAACTTATAATACAGGAAGCATGTCTATTTGACCTTCCTGTAAAGACAAATAAATAAAGCTTAAGTATCAGTGACAAACAACTGTGTCCAGGTTATCTTTCCTAAATGTGTGTAAAACAGTTGTTACACACGATAATTTTAGTTAACATTTCTTCTCTTCACTTTTAATGCACTGTTTTTACCTAACCTTTTGTAAAAGCATTTTCAGTGGTTTCCAGACATTCTAATTCTATTGACCTTTTAAGCTGTAGCTGGCCCATAGGGCATAGACCCAGATACTTTTTCTCTTATCTAAATTTTTAACATTTTTTATTCTAGCAGTTTTCAATCCTTGTAAAGATTGTTTATAAAATCTGGCCATTTGTCTGTTGTGTGCAAGCAACTCTATCACATTACCAAAAGTTTATTTCTGGACACCAGAAAATTGCTCTTGGAAGTTGCTGAATACTTGTGTGTGATCATCATCATTGAGTGCCGTTCCGTTTCCCCCCCCCCCCCCCCCCCCCCCCCCCTTCGAAGGTTGGCTACCATGGAGCGCCATTCTGCTCTGTCTCTTGCTGTGATGGTGCAGGTTGTCATACGCTGACTTGTCCATCTTTTGATGTTACTTATCAACGTTAGCCTTGGTCTGCCTCTTTTACCTTGTATTTATTATATTATATTATATCTGTGTGGTAGTTGACATTTAATGGGGGTTTTTTTTTTTTTCAAAAAGATATGTGGTTATGTTACCGTATATACATCAGATGAAAGGCCAGGAAAACCTCAATAAAATGGTGCAAATATTTTGTAAAACCATAAAGTTAGTTCTTGTGATTGAATTAATTATTTTGCTCCTAAAAAGCCATAATTTTTCAAAATTGATATACAGACATGAATGAGGATTATTATTGAATTGATAGTTTCAAGTGTGGTTTAACTATTATGATTAAATTTTTTTAATGTGCTATTTAGATTATTATACAAATACCTATACTTTTTATTGCTCTCTCTCTCTCTTTCCATTAAGTAAATAACTATGTGTTTTTAAAATACACATTTCAAAGTGCTTATGTTTGTTGTGGCCAGAACACAACATATAATTGTTCATATTTATGCGTGTTTATTCATAAAAGTGTATTACGCCAGTTAAGAATTGATTGGCAAGTCAAATGTAGTAGCATATGGACAAAGCAAAAGCAGACTGTGATGGTAGCTGACACATTCATTGTATGTGTACCAAATTAAATTTGCAGATATTACAGCCCTGATGGAGATTGTAATTTATTTACTTACACTTATCTGTGTGTGTTGTTTGTTCCTGCTGAAGACCTATTGAGCCGAAATGTTGTTCAAATGTCGTTTGACCATGGCTTGCTGTCAAATTTTGAAGAAATTGTATTTTGATGCAGAAATTTTAACCACTGTATCGTAATTTAGGGTTAACGATGTTCAGTGTAAAGTATATACCTTTGGTTGCATGGCAGATATTAGTACAGTAGTTAGTTTTTTATTTTGTTCCTGTTATTTTCACTAAGTCTCTAAAATTCTTCTTCTTTCCTTCCTCATCTGCCTTTCAGCGTCGAGGGGAGATATAATTTGCGGTCTTTTGCTCTTCTGTTCGCCTCTGCTACTGTTATGTTTCCTAGTGCTTCTAATATTCCATCGACCCATCTTTTTCTTGGTCTACCCTTGGGTCTGGTGTTCTCACAACGTTTGTTGAAGGCTCATTGTGTTTTGTTCTTTCTGCCTTGTCACGTGGCCAAACCATTTTATCTGTTGTTTCCTTATATATTCTATGGCCGGGGGCTATTCCTAGCTTTTTTCTCAGTTCTTCATTTCTGATCTTATCTCTCAGACTATTTCCTGTCATTCGTCTAACACATTTCATCTCTGTAGAGGTTATTTTTCTTATTGTTCTTGCATCTAGGGTCCAAGTCTGGCATTGGTAGCACAACGTTGGGATGAAGATTGTATTGTATAGTGCTCATTTTGCCTCCAGAATTATTTCCTTGTTGGACAATAGTGACGATAACTGTCCGATGATTTGACAAGCTTTGTTGCATCTTGATTCTATCTCTGCTGTTTGAGAATTATCGTTTGTCATTAGACTTCCTAGGTATTTGAATTCCTCTACTTGTTTTAGTTGTCTGCCTTCTATAGTTATGTTGATGTTCTGTTTATTTTTGTGACATTCATGACTTCTGTTTTGTTTTATGTTAATTTTCATGTTGTATTTTGTGCTACTATATTTTTGTACTGTATTTTGTGCTACTATATGTAAATCTAAAATTTGGTACCATTAATTTTTCTGGAAAGTAAAGGGGGTGCAAAATCACCCAAAAATGTGCTGTGGTTATGAAAAATAGGGTCACTAACTCCATATTCTCATCTGCATAGCAAGACAGGGGAGGGTACTTTTACTTATTGTTATTTCCTTGCTGACATAATTGTAAGAATGGTGGATCTTCCAGAAGTTTCTGTACATAAACTTTCTAATTGGATATGTATATCTTTGACAGCTTAGTTCTACATAATATTTAGACTATCTATAGCAAGCTCATATATCTATTGTGCAGTATGATTGTATCATTTTCACAGGTCGTGAAAGGAGTATTTCATTAAGAGAGAAGTTAGCCGAAGAGAAGTATAAAAGGTGAGCTATTCTCACTATATCTTGACAACTGTTTTCATGGTTTTTCATAGTCTTTAACCATCCTGATAATGACTTTCATTCCTTCACACATCTTAATGTTGACTTTCATTCCTTTACACATCTTGATGTTGACTTCCATTCCTTTAAACATCTTAATGTTTACTTTCATTCCTTTAAACATCTTAATGTTGACTTTCATTCCTTTACAGATCTTAATGTTGACTTTCATTTCTTTACACATCTTGATGTTAACTTTCATTCCTTTACACATCTTGACATCGACTTTCATTCCTTTACACATCTTGACATAGACTTTCATTCCTTTACACATCTTGACATCGACTTTCATTCCTTTACAGATCTTAACTTTGACATTCATTCCTTTACACATCTTGACAGTATGTGTGGGTTGAGGAAGGAGATTAGAATGAGAGAACAGATAAGATATCTCTTATTTATCAGATAACCAGGGGAGATCATTGGGACACGACTGACAGACTTCAACTTGTAGGTCGTTGGGACACCACTGACAGACTTCAACTTGTAGGTCGTTGGGGCACCACTGACAGACTTCAACTTGGAGGTCGTTGGGGCACCACTGACTGACTTCATCAATCTTTCTCATTTTCTATCCAGCTTTAGTCATTCTTTGGAACTCTGCAAAGTTGAAGCCTGTCCATTCTTTGATGTTATCTTCCCATCTCTTTCTCTGCCTATCTCTTCTCGCTCCTTTCAGTTATTTGCAAAAGGGTCTTTGCTGGATGAGAAGGCCGAAACATGTGGCCAAACTA
Organism: Megaustenia siamemsis; assembly: GCA_032433765.1. Taxonomy (NCBI): domain Eukaryota; kingdom Metazoa; phylum Mollusca; class Gastropoda; order Stylommatophora; family Ariophantidae; genus Megaustenia; species Megaustenia siamemsis. The sequence continues at coordinate 13,467,792 of JAVIAB010000050.1, read as the reverse complement.
TTTCATTTTTGGCTTCACCACAGTCGTCAAAGTTTCATCATTTACACTGACTGCTTGTTGTATCCTTTTGCAAACTTTTTCATTGGTGATGCCTTCTAAATAAGAGATTCCCATAATCTTACGATAACATTGCATCTCCTTAGCTTGTATTTTCTTCTGTAAGATTCCCTGTTTCACAAACCTACAGAAAAACTGACATAGCAGGGTCCGCATGAGCTTGATTTTAGAGCCGAGAGTGATGTTTTTATCTTTCTAAATAGGTTTTGTGTGTATCAGCTTGATTTTAGAGCCGAGAGTGATGTTTTTATCTTTCTAAATAGGTTTTGTGTGTATCAGCTTGATTTTAGAGCCAAGAGTGATGTTTTTATCTTTCTAAATAGGTTTTGTGTGTATCAGCTTGATTTTAGAGCCGAGAGTGATGTTTTTATCTTTCTAAATAGGTTTTGTGTGTATCAGCTTGATTTTAGAGCCAAGAGTGATGTTCTCTTTCCAAAAAAAAATGTTTACAAGGGCTGCTGTAATTTGCACTATTCAGCCGATATTTCAGGTTTTGGGCCTTCATTGCTGACAATAGATCATGAGTATTTAAATTTGTCAAATCTTTATAGTTCTTGTCCATTTGTTTTGAATTTTGCAACAATGATTCCAGGGTTATGTAATAAGAGAGTCTGTGACTTTTGTTAGTGGGCACTAAAATAATCTGGAGAGACTCAATTCTCCCCAGGTCGGCAGTGACTAGACCATTTGGGGATCCCAGTCCTTGTCTCTACATTTGAGATGCTTTGCTTGCCATCATTATGTGGTGACCATAACTGGCACTACTTGTTGGCTGCTCACTTAAGACCATGCACCACCTGCTCTCATGACTTCATGTAACCCAGGTCAGGGGCTAAATGGGTACTCCACCTTGGCCAAGAATATCCGTAGACTGGTGAAGGAAAGGAGACGCAATATTTTCCTTTTGGTAGGGGATACATACCACTATACAGCCAGCTACGTCTTTTTATCACCTTAAAATATATTTTAAATTGCAGATCCAGAGAAACATTTTGTATGACATATTTATTGTTTTAATAATACTAGTTTTTTTTTTAATCCTATTTTGTTTATTTATTGTACTGTAATTGCCCCTTATTCTTTATTTTTTAGCTTATAAATGACACTTTTATGATAATAAATTAATAAGCTTATAATAATTGGAGAATTGTATTAAAATTTGTTGCAGGGCTTTGGATTTTGTGGAAAAGTTTTGTCCTGAAGAAGAGACTATATGTTACTTGACACCTCAAGCAAGATCTCATTCTCCTTGTGCAGGTAGGCACCAAGTGACTCCTTCAGCTATTTGTGTTATCCCAACCCCAAGATCTAATGACCGAGCATGTCCAGAATGCCAAGTTTGTTTCACACCCTCGCCTCGATATGTTCCCAAACTCAGGACTGAGACATATTACAGAACATAAAATAATAACCCATTCTTCTCACTCCAAAACCCAAGTGAAAATTGTTTGATCAGCTTTTCCCATTAATTCTTATTTGTCACAATTCTGTTTTTTAATTTATTCTAAATATATAGTTTAGTTGCTACATATAAACTAGCAATCAAGGGAAAACTTGTTCTTAAAACAAATTCCAAACTTGTTGACAGTGTAACCTATTTCATATTGATCGCTTGGTGTTGTTAGCATTTAACTTATAATCATGTAATTTGGCAAAAGTTGTGGAGAGACATGATCACCTACCCCAGCAGGCCTGGTACTTGATGATGTAATTTAATATGCAAGTATATTGTATTTGATATGAGAATCTAAAAGTATGTGCCTTCTCATGTGTGATATTTGTATTTGTGCTGCATTTTCATTGGTTGAGTTAATAGTTACATTTAATTCATTGTAGATATCATATATACGTAATGTAAGAGTAGTCCTCTGCTTACAATATTTATATCCAAATACGTCTTTCATTTTTATTTTATATTGAAACTTGTGCTTGTAATATCATTTAATGTATCTACTACTGGGTGTGCATAAGCAACGGTAACTTTTTCATTATATGTTATTAGTAAATTACATTTCTAGTTACCTCCTTATAGAGGGTACTGAAAGTAGAGATTTTAGGAAATATGTAATTGGCTTTCTTTTAAAGTGAGTCGTGTTTTTTTTTTTTTGGGGGGGGGGGGGCGCAGAATTCGTGTATGGTGCAAACTTCTCTCTCATAAGCTTGTGGGTTTGTTTCTGCACGTCCCCCTAAAAGGGTGGCAGTTAACACTTCTTTGTGCATTGAAATCTGCTCTCAGAGTTGTTCAGATCATGAGTGTAATTTCTATCATAGACAATATGAGACTGTTCAGATATTGAGTATAATTTCTATCATAGACAACATGAAACTGTTCAGATATTGAGTATAATTTCTGTCATAGACAACATAAAACTGTTCAGATCATGAGTATAATTTCTGTCATAGACAACATGAAACTGTTCAGACCTTGAGTATAATTTCTATCATAGACAACATGAGACTGTTCAGACCTTGAGTATAATTTCTATCATAGACAACATAAAACTGTTCAGATCTTGAGTATAATTTCTATCATAGACAACATAAAACTGTTCAGACCTTGAGTATAATTTCTATCATAGACAACATAAAACTGTTCAGACCTTGAGTATAATTTCTATCATAGACAACATTAAACTGTTCAGATCTTAAGTATAATTTCTATCATAGACAACATTAAACTGTTCAGATCTTGAGTATAATTTCTATCATAGACAACATAAAACTGTTCAGACCTTGAGTATAATTTCTATCATAGACAACATAAAACTGTTCAGATCTTAAGTATAATTTCTATCATAGACAACATTAAACTGTTCAGATCTTGAGTATAATTTCTATCATAGACAACATTAAACTGTTCAGACCTTGAGTATAATTTCTATCATAGACAACATGAGACTGTTCAGATCTTGAGTTTAATTTCTATCATAGACAACATAAAACTGTTCAGATCTTAAGTATAATTTCTATCATAGACAACATGAAACTGTTCAGACCTTGAGTATAATTTCTATCATAGACAACATGAGACTGTTCAGATCTTGAGTTTAATTTCTATCATAGACAACATAAAACTGTTCAGATCTTAAGTATAATTTCTATCATAGACAACATGAAACTGTTCAGATCTTGAGTATAATTTCTATCATAGACAACATGAAACTGTTCAGATCTTGAGTATAATTTCTATCATAGACAACATGAAACTGTTCAGATCTTGAGTATAATTTCTATCATAGACTTAAAGTTGTCTTGTCCATGATAAAGAGCTTGAGACTAAACTTCATTGCCTAGATAGAGTTAAAAAGTCAAATTCTTGTCACCATTGAAATAATGTTAAACTGTGTAAATCATCTCAAGAATTATATCATGTATATTATAACTATAGGATGAAAATAATGTTAAACTCCTTTCTGCAATTACCTCAAGGATCATCTGTTTAAAATTTGTTCAGCTGTTTCTAGTTTCACACCTTTATTGTTGCAGAACTTTTGAATTGTCTGTGTATTGCCCATGTTACACATTCATAAAGTAATATTGGTTATTGCACTGCTGTATAACATTGCTTGTCTCACTTCATATGTGGGCACTGATTTGTTAGTATTTTGCTAATTTGTATGAAGCATTGCTTTTAGTTCAATTATGCTGAATTCTCCCAACCTTGTAACCATTTGAAATCTATTTTATCTTCTCATTATGCTGAATTCTCTCTATTTTTTTCTTATACTGAATTGTCCTTATCTTCTTATTATATACTGAATTGTCCTTATCTTCTCATTATATACTGAATTGTCTCTTTTTCCATATACTGATTTGTCCCTATCTTCTCATTTTATACTGAATTATCCCTACCTTTTCCTTATGCTGAATTGTCCCTACCTTTTTTTTTATGCTGAATTGCCCCTATCTTCTCATGCTGAATTCTCCCTACTTCTTCAGCCAAAATCTCCCAATTTTGTAATTTTTCTGACTTGTCCCCACCTCATCATATGCAGCTTGTATGATCAGGATACTAAATATGTCATTTTCCCCAGTCATATTGTAAGGCTAACTTTACATTTGTTTTTATATGTTTAAAAAAAAAAAAAAATCTTGTTAATAGTGTGCATCGAACCCTTACCTGAATATTACAATTATGCTTAGGGGACATAAGTGCATTATTGCTATTGGCTAATTAGCTTCAGTTTAGTTCCCCTTATTACTTGTGATAAATAACAGCAATTACTTCATGTATTATCGTTCATTAAACAACTTACAAATCAGTTAATCATATTTGCAGTATGTCCATTTTTCATTTAGATTGCAGTCAGGGTCAAACAATGTGGAAATTATCATTTGTTTCTGTGCATCCCTTATTATGTTACATTACAATGTAGCCAAGGGGCAATGTTTTACTTGTTTGTAACATATTGTACATTTTATTTAATTGATTCCAAGCTTTTTAACTGTTAGAATAAAAAAAGAATAAACTTTGCAGCTATCCAATATTTCTTTTTGCTTTGCTTCACTTTATCTGCATTTTATCTAGTCTTTGTAGCTTGTTTTGATTGCTTCATTTATAACAACTCCTTCTCCTCCCCTACCATTATTAACCAATTGAGTTATTTGCGAGTCATCATTGCACTCCGAACATGTCCATAAGTGCTCAGATCCCATCCTCAGCATGTCCCGCAATTATTACATCCAGCTAACACACACCTCCCCACCTCTCTCTATAACTGCTGAGTTTGAACTATAAGATTCATGCATGTCATTTCCATAAAATTATTTACTTGTAGCCGTTCTCTCTCTCTCTCTCTATCGTTGTTGATATTGCGATTTGTTGTTGACGATGTGGAGATTGGTGCCATGAATCGTCACGTGGCCACTGCTTGACCTCACGTTTGGAACAGCCTTTAATCTTGAGTTTTAGCACGCCCTTGCCACCATGGCACACCTTTATGCACACACAAGTACGTGCACGCTCTGGCATCGTTGAACGTGCTGCTTCTGTCCACTAGGGTTCAGCTCCCATGCCAACTGGGACTACACTTGCTACCTGGGACACGGCATTCTGTAGTCAGGTTAACGGCCGTCTACTTGACTGACGAAGGCTGTAACTCTGAACTGGCTAGGACACTTTCTCCGCGTCTCTCGTGATCGTGTAACAAAATACCCCGCACTGTTCTGGCTACTGTCTCCTCCGATGTCAGAGGGTCTTATCTGGGAGGGACACCCCCCCAACAGGTATCGTTATCGCTAATCCACAAACATACAAGTACTCACGAGGTTCAACTAATCAATTGAACTCCAAGGTTAAAACAATAACGCTGTTTATTCATGAATCGTCGCTCATGAGCATTAAGTTGTACATCAGTTCATACTTTTGTTCTCAGCTGCTCAGCATAATACACAACGAATGTCATACACGAGGCTCCCGCATGCCCCAATTTCTCCTGTTCTGTCAACTTGAACACATTACTGTAACGTGGCTGGATCAACTCCTAACACCACTTATTTTATTTGTCTTAAGCTTAATCTAGAATCATCTGCTCTCATCTCGAGTAGTACCTAAGTCACAAGTTACCAGCATCAACTACAAGTTTCATAACTCACTGGGACTTTACACTACACTGCGGAGGTTAGCAACGATGTCCTCCCGAATGAATTACAGTTCATTTCTAGTCGAGTCTACTCTAGCCCTACACTTTGACTAACACTGCTAATCTTGCGAGCTGTGTCTCGCTCACTGAAAGAAAGTCACTATCTCGCGTACCTAACATGCTTACTCAACGGTACCGGCCCAACTAACTAGCCGTCCGCCTCGAGTGATTGTCGTCTCTAGACTGCCTTCTAATTTTTGGTTTGTCCCCCAACCTTTTCCTCTAGCCAATCAATACCTGTCTTATATTCTGATTGCTTTCTCTCTTCTCATTGCTTTTCATGTGAACTTAATGTTTTCTACTTGAGTGATATCTTATCACTTTTTCCCGTGACTTCTGCCCTAGCAACTCCCCTTTTGTCCTCCACCTTTAATCACTGCTTCATACTATTATAGTGTACTTCATACTATTATTGTGTGCTTCGTACTATTATAGTGTGCTTCATACTATTATAGTGTGCTTCATACTATTATAGTGTGCTTCATACTATTATAGTGTGCTTCATACTATTATAGTGTGCTTCATACTATTATAGTGTGCTTCATACTATTATAGTGTGCTTCATACTATTATAGTGTGCTTCATACTATTATAGTGTGCTTCATACTATTATAGTGTGCTTCATACTATTACAGTGAAATTGACTGTCCAATGCTCCTCAATATCAGAGCAACTCTACTTCCTCAGAACACCTTGTACGCAACTACAAGGGAACTAATAAATACCTATACGTATCATTCCATGGCATTGAGCAGAAGGGGCATCAGCTTACAGGCGTCTGGATCCATAACAACAAAAATAATTTTATAAAATCCTCACCAAAAACATAGAATCAAACACATATCAGCGAAAACTTAGAAGAAAGAAACTATCTGGTACGTGCATGTCACAAGTTTTGAACGTCTGACAAAAATCATCTACCAATGGAAAATAAAAGCATAGAGCTAAACAAGAGAGAAGATGGACTGATGAGCCTTGGAGACTGAGCAAGGAAAATATGTTGTTAAAACAGAATGTGGGTTTACAAGATGAAGCATAGAGATAGGCGAGAGAGAAGATGGATGGCCTTGGAGACTGAGCAAGGAAAATATGTTGTTAAAACAGAATGTGGGTTTACAAGATGAAGCATAGAGATAGGCGAGAGAGAAGATGGATGGCATTGAAAACTGAATGGGGTAAATGTGTGATAAAAACACAAAACGGGTTTACAAAAGGTAGGAAAGTGGAGGCAGTGAAGAAATCATGTTCGCATACAAAAGGAAAAATAAAAGTTCCGTCTTGCCCTGTGACATACAGAGAATATGGTGTCAGAGCCCCCATTTATTTTACTTTTGTACATACTTTTTTGTGTTATATGATCAGCATTAGTCCAGTGCTGCATTTCTCAGAAAAAATGTACCTGTTGAAGGTTAAATGAGATGCTTTTGAAAATAAATGTCTGAGAAGAATCTCAAACATAAGTTGGGGAGAATACATTTTAAATGATAAGGGATGAAACTAAACAGGAATATGTGTCAAGCTTTGTAAAAAGACAGCATTGGAAATACATCAGCCAGATGCTGTGAATGAATACATAGACTTCCCCATCAGATATTTATGTGGAAACCATTCTGTAGAACACAAGAAAACTAAGAGAAACACTAGGCAGGACAATTACCAAGGAAGGCTCAGACTAAGATGCAACCAAGATCTACAAGAACTAGCAGTGAATTGGGTAGAGCTATGACTTCTACTCTTTGTGCTGTCTTCAATCATAGAGGTTTAATGTAGATGAACCTAGAATTATAAATACTGGCTACAATCACTAGAATAGTCATTGATGTCTCAATTACCAAACACTACTGGTGCCCTACTACTTGTGTTGTGCAGTGTTGAATGAGAGGAGATATGTGTAGTTTGAGTTGTCAGCTTGAATTTATTGACTGCTTCTCTGGTTCACGTATCCACCATTTCAGAGTCATATTCATTTATTATTATTTGTCTCCAGTCTAGAGCACTGGAAACTACTATTCGCGCTGTTTTGTCCTATAACTCTTTGTCTGCAACACAAGTATTCAGCTCTACCCTATCCGGGAGATACTTGTCTGAATAGGAAAATACAGATACACAATTTATTCCTGAGTTGTGATCATAACCCTATGCTATGTCATGAGTACACCTGCGTTAAAGACATCGCCAATAATAGCTATTTTTTTTTAAGATAACTGAGTTCGCCGTGTGCTCAAGCCTTTGGTTTTCTCGTGACAAGGCACTGTGCCAAGAAGTTCGTGTTTGATTCTGCTTCGGACCGTATATTGTTCTTTGTTTTTTATTCTGTTAATTATTTGTGATTTTTTTTCTGAGTGCTGTAAACATACCTCCTCCTGGAATGGTTTCATTCTATTCACCCAACCAGAGTAAACTCTGACCTTGTTTATTTATGATCCTTCATGTCTTTAAAGTTTGAAGTCTAGTACTATTTTGTATTCTTGGTATTCACACATTAAGTGGACATAGATGCATTTCATCACTAGTTTAATGGTAAAGCTGCAATGTTTGCACTTCATACATCCATCTTCAGCATGAACAGATCTGCTTAGCAATTTCTTGCCAGGTATCTGCCGTTTTTTTTTCCCCTACTTTTTTCAACTTTTAACTACCAAATATTCTTACATGTCTAGTGCACATAGGAGCTCCTGTTTTTTGCCTTTGTTCTCCGAAAGGACTAGACATCGGATCTCACTACCTAGAGAGGGCTAGACATCGGATCTCACTACTTAGAGAGGGCTAGACATCGGATCTCAATACCTAGAGAGGGCTAGACATCGGATTGAACTACCTATTGAGGGCTAGACATCGAATTTCACTACCTAGAGAGGGCTAGACATTGGATCTCACTACCTAGAGAGGGCTAGACATTGGATCTCACTACCTAGAGAGGGCTAGACATTGGATCTCACTACCTAGAGAGGGCTAGACATTGGATCTCACTACCTAGAGAGGGCTAGACATCGATTCAACTACCTAGAGAGGGCTAGACATCGGATTCAACTACCTAGAGAGGGCTAGACATCGGATCTACCTAGAGACCAGGGAAGGGTAGAGCCATGAAGAAACAACAGATTCAAAGTGAAAAGTTGCCACTACCTATGGTTGAATTTGAACCCAAGATTTTCTTGTCCAGAGGCTGAATTCTTACCTCTGAACTGCCCAGTCCCTTTAGTACTATGTGATTGGTTTAGTTGACAGATCATCTTTGCTGCACCAACACCATAATGCTCAGATCCCCTCCTCAGCATGTTATATGCCCAATATGCACACCTATAATTACTAATGAAAGCACCAAATATGGCTTCAGCCCAGTTTGCACAAACTCCATAGCATCAACAAAGATTTGACCACAATTATTTGTTGTTAGGGTCATCATCACTGCACACTAGACAAATCCATAGGTGCTCTGATATCCCACTCTCGAGAAAATCAGAGGAGAATCCTGACCCACATGCTTCATCTCCATAGCATGGCCTGGGATCCATGGTGTGGGTAGGTTTTTGCCCCGGCAACAACCATATTTATGGCCTCCTACTCTTTTATATTTTAACTGCCAAGATATCTTTAACGTGTGCAAGTGCACAACGTACTTTCTGTTTATCGCCGTTATCTGAGAGGGCTAGACATTGGATCTCACTACCCAAGAGATCAAGGGAGAGTAGCAGCATAAAGAAATCGCTGATTAATTTTTCCTGTTTTTGAAAAATCACCACTGCCTCTGGTGGGCTTAGAACCTGGATCCTTCTTGCCCTGAGGCTGATGTCGTAGCTCTAGAGAGACACACACACCCCAAGAAAGAATGTTCATAATTGCCTCTCATGACATGCATGGCAGGTGACAACGGCTCATTGCTTTTCTTCTCTTTGTTCAGGATCCTGATAGCAACACCGGCGATTTCTTTGGTTATTTTTTTTTTTTTAATAAAGATTTATTTTTTCTGCAAAAATTACGTTGTGACCTCATTTTTCTTTCTGCGATAAAAACTATACAGAATGGTTTGTAAAACATTATACACCAAAATGTTGACCTTATAGAAGTAGATGTCTGATGATCAGATTATCTTTAATGTAAGTATAATTTCCCTGCTTCATCACAAAGTTCTGTTATTTGATGTGCTACAGTTTTTTCATCAACAATTGCTTGCATGTCTTCAATTACAGTTATATTTAACTCTTTTATTATGTTGTTCATTCCTTGAGGTGCAGTTACCATTAAATTCACTATCTTGAATTTAAAGTCCTAGTTCTATTTAACAAAAATACAACATGAATTTCTAGTAGAATTCAGAGGTTTTATTTAATGAAAGATGTGAAGTAAAATACAAGGCTTGGATTGTTGTTTTAGCACACAAGTTTTCACCTATATGTGCTCGGCCGCCTATTCAGAAGTGTTCTGAGACATCTGGATAGTATCACTTCAAGCATTGAAACTCATGATGCTAGGCGGCATTTCTCACCTTCTCAGAATACTACTCTGGTACCTATTTCTGCCAGCGGCTGGGTCGACCACGGGGATATTTTTTCCCAACCACAAGTACAACTCACACTGCTTCCAGCGGGAATTGAACACATGTTGTCCGAACGTCATAGCCATAGTAGGGTGGTTTTTCTAACTAGGCTACTGAGCCCCGCCTCAGTTACAGTTTTGTTGTATCTAATGAAATAAAAAAAAAAAACTGTCTCCCAATGAGGTTTAACATATAAATGTTCTTGATTGTGCCATAATTTATATGTAATGTATGTAGTTTTTTTCTCATTAAAAACTTAACACAGTTTTGCTTTTAAATGAATATTAAAACTGACATATTTAGCACAGTATTTTAATTTCATCATTTGAAATAACCAGAACTAACACTTGATGAAAAGATGTCTAACATTTTGTTCTTTTAATATTGAAGTTTGACGAGCTTATTTTGCTTCTAGAATTGAAGATCACCTAACCTACTTTCCTTCTAAAGTTGAAAATATTTTAACCTATTTTACTTTTGTATATGGAAACCATTTAATATATTTTGCTTCTAAAATTGGTCCTGAATGTTTAACCTATAATACTTTTAAAATTGGTTCTAAATGTTTAACCTATTTTACTTTTCAAGTTGGTCCTAAATGTTTTACCTATTTTGCTTCTAAAATTTGTCCTAAATTAACTTATTTTACTTTTTAAATTGGTCCTAAATGTTTAACCTATTTTACTTTTTAAATTGGTCCTAAATGTTTAACCTATTTTACTTTTTAAATTGGGTCTTAACTTTGGTTATCATCCTATAGTGTTATAACCACCAGACAGAATTAACACACAAACTTCAGATAATATTTGAATTATCATAATGTTGTATCTAACATTGACCTATAATTGATAACTTTTATCTTCAAGCTCTAAATTTATCATCAGAAACTATCAGTATTTAAGGAAATTAAAAACAGTTTGAATAATTTTGTCTGTAAAGTTCATCTATTTCCTACCAAACTGAAAACATCAAGAAGCAAACACAAGAAAATGAAACAAAAGCACATTTTTATTTGGCAGCTTTAGCCATTCACAAGACTAACATTCTTTTGTGAAACTATTTTTGTAGCTTCCAGTTCTTCTATTGTTTGCTTACTAATTATCCATGATATACATCCATATATTAAAAATGCTGCACATTGCTACCTTGACAAATTAATTTTATGCACAGTTTGCAGTTTATTTTATACAGTGGTGATTTAGCTTAATATATTTTTTTATTATTTTATATATAATATATATTATTAGTCACAAGACTACACCCACGCCTGCATACTAAGTGATTTGATGAGCAAGATAAGAAAAGTTGAGGCGGGCCCTGTATGTGATGGATAGTCATTGTCAAAAATACATAGTCACCTTTGTCTGCATCCCTTGACATGCGGGAGTACGGGGAAATGAATGAGCAAACTGGTTGGCTAGCTGTGCTGTCATTGAAGACTGTCAACCAATGGGTCGGACAGACATTATCATTGCCTGCCGAGATGTTGGAAGGGCACATGACTTTTGACAACTGTGAGTCCATGTCACTCCTTCGTATGAAAGAGATGGCATTTAAGAAAAAGCACTTAAACATTAGTTCTAAATAATGTACTGAACTGTTATCAGTCTGGCATGGCGAGAGCAAATACATGAGATATGTAGTCTCTGGGGATAAGAAAATGGACCTTTATCCTCTGATTACCCCATAGCTTTACATTCTGCTCCTGCTGTAGATAGAGCAAGTTTCTATGTCTTCACTTTCTCTATCCCTTCAAGTAGTTGGGAAAAGATACCTGCTTATAACTGATGTTGTCCTGATGATTTCAACCAGTTTTATTCTATGTACCCAATACGACATGAACATCGCAAAAGAGAAACAGAACATCAACATAATGGTAGATGACAGACAATTACACCAAGTGGAGCAATTTAAATACCTAGGAAGTCTAGTGACAAATAACAATTCACAAACAGCAGAAGTAGACTCAATATGCTACACAGCTTGTGAAATCTTCAGACAACTATTGCCACAGCTGTCCAACAAGGAAATAACTCTAGAAGCAAAAAGGGCACTATACAACACAATCTTGATCCCAACATTTTGCTGTCAATGCCAAACCTGGACTCAAGAACAATAAGAAAATAACAATCGAGATTAAATTTGTTAGACAAATGTAGACAAATGATAGGAAACAGCCTGAGATAAGGTCAGAAATGAAGAGCGGAGAAAAAAGTTAGAAATAAATCACGCCATAGACTACCTAAAGAAACGACAGATAAAATGGTTTGACCACGTGATAAACCAAAATCAAAATGTGACACATTAGGCCTTCAATAAACATAGCAAGAACACCAGACTCAAAGGCCCAACCACAAAAAAGATGGATCGATGGAGTATTAAAAACATGGGTAGCACAACAGCAGAGCAAACAAGCGCAAATTATATCTCTCCTTGAAGCTGAAAGGTAAATGAGGAAGGAAAGAAGTTATTTAATGCTGCTTTAGAAATTCATTGATGCTGTTGTAGATGTTACTGATTTTGTATTACTGTAAGTCTGCCTCTCATCTTTGTGTCTCTCTCCACTTTTTAATATAAGCCCTTTTGGTGCCATATCCATTTATATCTTGTTCGACTTTTTGTGGCGATAAACATTTTCAGCTTGCTAGGCCTGTTGTAACTTACCATAGTCCTGTTGTAACTTACCATAATCCTGTTAGCCAGGACAATTCAGAGTCACCTGACTAGCCATCATAGTACCCATTAGGGCTCAAACCTATGTCATAATGTTAAACTGCCAAACATTTTTTCATTTTTTTTTCAGAGGAAGACCTCCCCAGCAGTCCCCAGCCTCTTCTTTCAAATGGAAATGGCCCCAAAGACCAAGATTCTCCAAAGAAACATGTGACCTTCCATGACTACCTCAACGGTAAAGAAAATCTCCGCAAGCAAAGAGACAACAAGGGACTCATTTTCGACACATACACAGGTGTATACAACTTGGAGAGTGCCCAAGGTATGGGGCAGGCTAGACATGAAGATGTCAAGAACAGACTCTTTAAGGCCCGGGGTATCAGAGACATCACCATGGACGCCAAATTTGCTTCCAGAAATTTACTGTATTTTAGATAGCTTTATTATAATTATATACTAATTTGTATACTAGTTCAAAATGTGTTATAGGTTATTTTTCCTGATGGTGTTTACTAGTTCAATGTATTATATTATAGATTATTTTACAGATGGCATGTACTTGTAAAAAGATTATATCATTTTTATATTAGTTTACAAATATATTCATTTTTAAACCTTGCTGGGTTTAAATAGAAACCAAAAATCTGTGTATTTCATTATACAGCACCCCGAGACATGTAGCCTTTATTCTCAGCCTTTCAGTCACTTACATAAAAATGCATATTTGTCCACAATCCATGTGTGTTCTAATCAACTTGCCGAATTTGTGTATGGAATAATTTATTAAATTTACAATTTCTTTTTCTTTTTGTTGTTTTTTATAATTTTATTTTAATAAGCCTCTTATTCTTCATGATGAAGCCAAATCCATCCTCAAAGGTCAGTTCCATGGAGACGAAAACACCCAAAGTAGAACAAGAGTGACAGATACCACCAATTATCAAGGTGGGATCAAGTCATCATACTTCGCCTACGCACTGGCTACAATAGAATGAGAAATCACATGTTCACCAAATTCAAAATAGGTACAACCAGCCTATGCCACTGTACACTGGACAATATGACTACAAAACATGTTCTACAGGATTGTCCCTAGTACACAGACCTGAGAAGAGCAATGTGGTCCAACCCAACCTCCCTGGAAGAGAAACTATATGGGACAATCAAATCACTTAAACAGACAGCTGACTTCATGAGAGAGTCTGGAATCCTACTCTGATCGCAGAGAGAGAGAGATTCTTCTTTATTACTCCTTTGATATCTTTCAACATCAAAGAGAGATATAGCTTCCCACCTATAATGTTTCTGTTGGTCTCTCCTGCTGTTATGGTTCTGTGTCTCTAATATTTTGTCAATCCATCTTTCAAATCATGAATCTTGTAAATAGACAATATGTTTCCATGTTTTTGACTGAAAAACATAAATAAGTTAACACAGTTAAAATAGAGAATGAAATAATTGATATGACTAATAAAAATATCAACCAGTATTTGTATGTGAGTTCCTGGCATCAGGATTAGCTAACTTGTCAGCTGTGAAGGTTGGAGGAGAATCCACAACATGACCCTCAAAATTGTAGTCTTACAGTAATTTCTGTTATGGGTGTTAAGGATGACAGAGTTTGAGGGATAATTGTGATAATAGTCAACATTAATAACACTTTTGTTTTATTAATTCTTATTAACTTATTAGTAAACATTTTTGTTAGTTATTTTCTGAGCTCAAAATTGATATTTTTCCACTCATAACTACAAGCCAGCAAGTGAAATGCATATACCATTGCTGCTACAGCATATTGTGCCAAAGAAATGTGAGCACTTTGGCTTCATGGCTTTGAGTTGCAATTGTTCTTTCTTGCTGTTATCGCCAGAAACATTGACATTACATAAGAAAATTAGCAGAAAATTGAAGCCTTTGAAATGTGGATGTTTGGGTGGAAAGAAAAGAAGATGATGAACAAGGAAGTTCTAAATCAGCTGAAAATGGAAAAAAAAAACAAAAAAACTACTTAATACAGTTAGAAAAAAAAATAAAATCTTTGGGGCATAGACACAATACCCCTTCTAAAAGTAATCTTGGAAGGGAAGGTACAAGGCAGACCAAAACTAGAGTTGACTGATAACATCAAAAGATGGACGGGTGAACCTATGACAACATGAACATCAAAAGATGGACGGGTGAACATATGACGACTGCATCATCAAGACAAGAGATAAAGTAAAATGGCACTCCATGTAGACAACCTTTGATGTGGAGACTGCACCCAATTAAGGAATGTTATCACCTCAGCACATTGTACAAAAGTGATAGCCGTAAAGTATTTTGGCTTCATAGCAATAAGTTACAATTCCTGGAGACAAAGTGACAAACACTCTTTCTTGCTGTTATCTTCTCCGATTTTACAAACCACGTAGAATTTCTCTGCATATGTTAAAGAACCCATATCAGTTAACATTCAAAAGGATTGGACCAAAATGGCTACTACTCTGGCAAAATTGTTTAACCAATGTAAAATCTACACATGCCAAAGACAAATGTGTAGGACTGAAAGGTGCAGATATCAGTTTTGCCAGGAAAAATCTACACAAACCAACAGGAGAGTACCTATCAGATAAACCAACAATATTGATCCCAGGGTGTTACCACAACACTCACGCTTTCAGTCTTGGTGTGAAAGTAATATTTAGTGGTTTCTATCTTTCTTTGAGGCGTATGACAAATATTTTGTTGGTGTTCATATGTTTCTGCAATTATTGGCATAATTGTTGAAGATGTGGACAGCAACATACATCAGGATATATGACAAATATTGTTAGTGCCCATATATTTCTATAATCATTGGCATAATTATCGAAGATGTGGACAGCAACATACATCAGGATATATGACAAATATTGTTAGTGCCCATATATTTCTGTAATTATTGAAGATGTGGACAGCAACATACATCAGGATATATGACAAATATTGTTAGTGCCCATATATTTCTATCATTGGCATAATTATCGAAGATGTGGACAGCAACATACATCAGGATATATGACAAATATTTTGTTGGTGTTCATATGTTTCTGTAATTATTGGCATAATTATTGAAGATGTGGACAGCAACATACATCAGGATGTATGACAAATATGTTGTGTCCATATGTTTCTGTAATTATTGGCATAATTATTGAAGATGTGGACAGCAACATACATCAGGATGTATGACAAATATGTTGTGTCCATATGTTTCTGTAATTATTGGCATAATTATTGAAGATGTGGACAGCAACATACATCAGGATATATGACAAATATTGTTAGTGCCCATATATTTCTGTAATCATTGGCATATTTATTGAAGATGTGGACAGCAACATACATCAGGATATATGACAAATATTGTTAGTATCCATATATTTCCATATTTATTGAAGATGTGGACAGCAACATACATCAGGATATATGACAAATATTGTCAGTGCCCATATATTTCCGTAATCATTGATATAATTATTGAAGATGTGGACAGTATCATGCCAGACCACTCTTCTTTCCCAGAGACAGTCTTTTTTTTAGGAGAAAATGTTTGTACGGCTGGGTGAACCCAGCAGCGATGTTGGTTGCGAACAAAAAAAATGTTCTCTTCTGAGAGTTGAACCTCCAACCAACTTATTAGTAGGTAAGTGCACTAATTACTTTACTGCCAGCTTTTATACTCATAGCATGGCTCATATTGATAATATATCATGAAGATACAGACCTTAGTTAATGAATGCTTACGCAGAATAAAAGGATGGGAATGGCAGGACAAATTCACTAACATAGAATTGTGGAAAAGTACCAGTCAATACACGTGGATAAAGAGATACAGCAAAGACGATATCGCTGGATGGGACACATACTGTGGAAGCCAACTGAGAATATTACACAATAGGCCCATTTTTGAAATCTTTGAGGAAAATGACAAAGAGGAAGACCAAAATATTCTTTGAGAAGACAGATGGAAGCAGAGATAAAGATGATGGGGAAGAAAGAATGACAAGAAATAGAACAGTTTGGAAAGTGTTTGTTGAAGACCAATGCTCCACAGGGAGCTGAAAGGTAGATGAAGAAGAAGAATAATGGCTCATATATTGTCTTGTTTGAAAATTACTTTTTTTTTTTTTTTTTTTTTTTATCTTGTTAATTTATCTATGTTTGTTTGTATATTCTACAGCCTGGTTTTTTTTTTTTTTTTTTTTTTTTGGCTTTAGTCCCATTGTTTATACTATAACTCTTTATAGTTTTGTGATATATAGAAGATACATGAGTAGAATTATCCTTTTTTTTTATGTTTTTATAAATAGATTTCTTTATTTACTAATTTATTCCTTTTATTTATTTACTTTAACAAATCAAGCAGATTTTTTTTATCTTTATAATTTTATCCAAGACACCCTTAAGGATGAGTAAGCCATTGGCTGTTTTAACTTCTAATATTGAGGATAAAAGGGATATTTTATCTGTGCATGAAATGACTAGACATATTTTATGTCAGAAAACTTGTATAAATATTTTCAAGCAAATGTAGTTTTATCTGTAAATTTGTAATTATTTTTTAATTATCTAGATTTTATTGTGTGACAAATTATTAGTTTATCATCATCATGTGATCAATCCTTCCCACAATTCTCTGTAATTCAGATATTTTCTCTCTTTGTCCTCTTTAGCTTTTCTTGCTGCCAATCTTTCCGTTATCATATAGTTATCCAGGACCGGCAGTTGGGCTGCAGTAGAATAGGATATTTATGGTGAATATGGTGTTAGTGACCATCAACATATTTATGGTGAATGTGGTGTTAGTGACCATCAACATATTTATGGTTTAATATGGTGTTAGTGGCCATCAACATATTTATGGTTTAATATGGTGTTAGTGGCCATCAACATATTTATGGTTTAATATGGTGTTAGTGGCCATCAACATATTTATGGTTTAATATGGTGTTAGTGGCCATCAACATATTTATGGTTTAATATGGTGTTAGAGGCCATCAACATATGTATGGTTTAATATGGTGTTAGTGGCCATCAACATATGTATGGTTTAATATGGTGTTAGTGGCCATCAACATATTTATGGTTTAATATGGTGTTAGTGGCCATCAACATATTTATGGTTTAATATGGTGTTAGTGGCCATATGGGTGTTGTGGTCAGTATGAGAGCCAGCTTTGAGGAACCAAATTAAAAGTAGGGAGCTATGTAGGAACGCCGAGCTATGTAGGAACGCCGACTGTGCTAGAATATATGTAAAAACAACATGGAATTGTTTGGCCATATCTTTCTAGCTATCTCTTGAGCTGAAGATGGCACATAGGGCAGTATTTCTAAACAATATAACCTACATACACAAACAACAGTAGCATATTTCAAATATTAGACACCTGTATGAACATGTATGTAATGAAACATAATCTATCATATTCTTGCTTTTTCTTACCTTCCATTTGGTAACAGATCATCAACAAGAGTTATCTCCTCTAATCGTTTCCAGTTGTAATCTTTACGATCTCTTGTTTCAAGGTTTTGTCCTAATGCATTCCCAATTCTTCCCTGTGGATTCCTGGTGACACCTGTCTGGTAATGCTTGTAGTTGGCTTTCAAAGTATATCCTATCCACCACAATTGTCATTTGTGGAAGACTTGGAGAAATACTGAAAACAACACTGAAATGAGCAGCAAAGTTGGCAGGCATAGATGCATTTGATAAGTTCGAAAATTTTTCCCAGAATAGAGATGGATGGCGAAAAACACAACATGCCCTATATGATGTATAGATGTGCTAGAAGGATCAAGATCATAGTTGCTGTCTATGTTGTACCATTTATTATGAGAAGTGGCAAATGTCTATTGTGATATTGTTCTTTTAAATCTTGCTTCAGACATACAGGCACTCTGTATGTTCAACATGTCTTGTTATATTTTCATGTTTAGTAGAATCTGTCTCTCTATTATGACTTATGTATGTTCAACATGTCTTGTTATGAGTCATAATAAATATGAACATTTTAATTACAAGTTTGTTTTATTTATACTTTATCCTTCTTTATCAAGTTATTTCTTTGTTTGCCAGTTTCTCTGTAGCTTTATAGTTCATAAACAGACCTGATTCTATCATTGTCTTATTTATATTTTCTTTGATTTTGTTGCAACTTTGCATAATTAGTGTTCATTAATTTTCAAAATATGATTTCTCTTTTAAAGGTGGCTAGTAAATAGTCGTATAACAATATGTCAGTTATTCTTGTTTTAATTTGTTAATATGTGAACACCATATGTCAATGAAAGTCAAACTTAGGTAAATATGTATGTGTTCACTGTTTGATTGACTGGTGAATATAAAAATAGGCTGTGCTTATTACATAAGACTATGAGTTCATTCTATAAGATGATGGGTTAGTTCTTTAAGACTATGAGTTCATTCTATAAGATGATGAGCTAGTTCTTTAAGACCATCATTTAATTCTATAGGATGATGAATTAGATCTTTAAGACTATGAGTTCATTCTATATGATGATGAGTTAGTTCTTTAAGACAATGAGTTCATTCTATAAGATGATGAGTTAGTTCTTTAAGACCATGAGTTCATTCTATAAGATGATGAGTTAGTTCTTTAAGACCATGAGTTCATTCTATAAGATGATGAGTTAGTTCTTTAAGACCATGAGTTCATTCTATAAGATGATGAGTTAGTTCTTTAAGACCATGAGTTCATTCTATAAGATGATGAGTTAGTTCTTTAAGACCCGGAGTTCATTCTATAGGATGATGAGTTAGTTCTTTAAGACCATGAGTTCATTCTATAAGATGATTAATTAGTTCTTTAAGACCATGAGTTCATTCTATAAGATGATGAGTTAGTTCTTTAAGACCATGAGTTCATTCTATAAGATAATGAGTTAGTTCTTTAATACCCGGAGTTCGTTCTTTAAGACCATGAGTTTATTCTATAAGGTGATGAATTAGTTCTTTAAGACCATGAGTTCATTCTATAAGATGATGAATTAGTTCTTTAAGACCATGAGTTCATTCTATAAGATGATGAATTAGTTCTTTAAGACCATGAGTTCATTCTATAAGATGATGAATTAGTTCTTTAAGGCCATGAGTTCATTCTATAAGATGATGAGTTAGTTCTTTAAGACCATGAGTTCATTCTATAAGATGATGAGTTAGTTCTTTAAGGCCATGAGTTCATTCTATAAGATGCTGAATTAGTTCTTTAAGACCATGAGTTCATTCTATAAGATGCTGAATTAGTTCTTTAAGACCATGAGTTCATTCTGTAAGATGCTGAATTAGTTCTTTAAGACCTTGAGTTCATTCTGTAAGATGACGAATTAGTTCTTTAAGACCATGAGTTCATTCTATAAGATGACGAATTAGTTCTTTAAGACCATGAGTTCATTCTATAAGATGACGAATTAGTTCTTTAAGACCATGCGTTCATTCTGTAAGACCATGAATTAGTTCGTTAAGACAGTAAGTTAATTCTATAAGACCATGAGTTAGTTTTATATAAGGTGATGAATTCATTCTATAAAACTCAATTATATATTTACAAAATAAGAGGAAATAATTAATCCCATTACATATAACTCCGGGCATCACAACCATCTATATCTTTAATAAAGACCGCGAGGGCTGAAAGAAATCACCCAATGTTGTGTCGTATTCAGCATTGTGAACAGGCGCGGTTCAATAAAAAGATACCAGCATGCATAGATGATGTCACAAACTTTGGTTGGTTCTGAGATTTCCTTCTTAGTTTATATGCCTTAGTAAAACAATAGATGGCTATGCTCTGCATATATAGAATGTGGCATTAATGCCCATATTTTTTTATTGCCAACATTATGTCAGAGCCATCTTTCCTTGGAATAAATCCTTTCATTAAAGGCTGGGTGAACCAAGAATCCGTCGATTGAAAAGGGATCTGACCCTTTCTAGAAAGCAACAAATTCAAGTGAAGTCCTCACACAAATGCATCGGTTTTTTTTTTAACTGACAATGTTGCAGAAGTTCTTATTGTTTGTCTATTTATCTTGTTGATTATCTTGCGTGTCTATCTTCTGTGGCTTGTTGACTATCTTGTTATTTGTTCTTTCATATCTTGCTACTTTCACATTTCATATATATCTATAGAGACACACATAACTCGTCATCATAGTTTTGAACAAGTATAAACAGTCTTTATTAGTGATATCCACATGTTTTACAATGATTTGACAGTGTCTCTAATGCAATCAACAACTTATAAACTCGCTTATAATTCTGTATAATTACTATAGCGTTACTTGATGGAGCCTATCGGCGATGATTATCATAAGTAACTTCTCGTGATCGTATTAGTGTTCTTTGTCAATATATGTATATCTCCATTGTAATGATCCTGAGGAACTTACTGATATCCCCACTCTAACTCTAGTTACTACAGTTCCACTTCTTTAACACTATTATTATTTCTAAGTCCAAAGCGTATCACAAAATCCTCTAGAATCTCCTTTGCTGTGGTCTACTATTTCTGTCTTGTCTCTGCCCTCCTGTGGCTTCGTGGGCAAAAAAGGTTTCAGTTCCTCTAAGTGCTAAGTCTAGAGTCTCTCCTCTAGCTAAGTTTTCCTGCAGCTAAGTTGCCTTCTAGCTAAGTTCTCTGCAGCTAAGTTCTCTCCCCTAAATCTGTCTCCCGGGGTCTTTTTGTGTCCATCTTAGCCACTCCCCCTTGGCTAAGGAGCATGGGAATCTAATGTATAGACTCCTTATCCTTCCTTCGTCCGCCTCCAATCAATATTTCCTTAACTCCGCCCTTCTAATTATGTCCATAGTCTTATTGCTTTAGGAGTCCTGTCGACACCTGTCAATCTCCCTAAACTTCATTCCCTCACAACTAAAGCTTACATTGACTTTTGACTACGTACGGCGGGTTCTCTGTCAGAGTATCTTTCATCTAAGACCGTCTATCTGGACTTCAAGGCGCCTGTCGACACAGGTAGGAATTGCCGACATAAGAATTCCCACTAATTTCGCTCGGCTCGGCTCTTCAAATGATGTTTCAGGGCTAGCCCTAGCTATCTCGTGTCAATACCTGTTCGACGAGGTTCCATCGTCGTTGCGTTATGTAACTTCATCGGCCAGTGTAGACCTCTGTCTGGATTTCCACGTTCAGGCTGAACACCTGTTCGTACTTTCTTGCAGTCTTATAGTTGGTTACGCCACAGCGTCTGGGTTCGGTGGACTAACGTCTCCTTGCTAATCCTTAAGTCTTCATTTTCATTCTACGCCGCCTACAGCTATTGTACCTCTTATCATCGTCGTATCATTCTATTCTTCCTCTGTCGATCGTCATTTTCTTCTACTCTTCCCATTATCCATCATGGCTGAGTCACACTGTAACAAGATGTCAAAGAAAACAGCAACGCGTTTTCAAAACCCCTCACGTGTGCACTAATTGTAGTCTATGAAGACTGATAAGGTGGAAACAAAAACAGCAACGACTTCAAATAAAACCCTCACAAATACATCATTACATTTTGGAACTGACAAGATATCAAAGAAATCAACAAATCCAATCACAATTTTCGCATGTGCACTAACTGCAGTCTATGAAGACTGATAAGATGTAAACAAAATCAGTAACATTTAAAAAGAACAAACGCGGTAATTCAATCGGCTATTGGGCTGGCTGGATATCAAAGAAATCAGCAGAAACTGCAATCAAAGCCCCACACGTAAACAAACTTCGTTGTCTCCTATCACCGACAGGAAGCCAAGAAAATGAGTTCATAAAAATATGTAATTTCTGAGCTTTCAGAATTAGCTGGTTATCCACGTGGATACCATTACAAGGCGCCAAACCAGGAACTGGGCATGGCCGTTTGTTACTGACATTTTAGTTATTTTACTCACGTCTTCAAAAATATAAAATGCCTATGCTTCTTGTTTGGTACATTCATGTTGATTAATGTACATTTTAAATTGTAGAATAATGTGTGGTTAAACATTTCGATAATTTATTTAATATATTAGTACCTGATGAAGGGGGAGCCGCGATAGCTCAGTGGTTAGTGAACTGGACTACGAAGGACAAGAGGTAGGGTTCACCCAGCCTTTAATGGGTACCGGATTTTTTTTTTCTGCCAAAGTAAAGCGGCACGGGCGTAATACAGACCACATTACCCCAGAAATCATGTACTGAAGATCTATAAAATATATGGTCACTAACACCATATTCCCTAAATCATGTACCGAATATCTATAAAATATATATCACTAACATCATATTCCCTATACGCCATTGGGCGTGACGGTGGCTCTTTACTCTTTACTTTTTACCTGATAAAGGCTTTTGTAGAAACGTGTTTGTCTCATCTCTCTATAGGCGTAGCTGCTTGATATCATGTAATGTTTATTTTGAATGTTGCCTACCAGAAAGTCTGAAGATGTATCCATCTTTGAAATCGTTTACTGTTTGGGCGTTATTGTCAACTAAATTATCACCTTGTCTAAAGTCAGCTTAGAAGGTAAGGTACAAGGCAGACCAACACTAAAGTGGTCTGATAACATCTAAAGGTGGACAGGTGAACCTTCGATATCATGCACCATGAAGGCAAGAGATACGTCAAATAATGTCTCATGGTAGCAACCTTCGATATGGAGACGGCACCCAATGAATAAATGCAACTATCATACGCACACATGCGGGATTGGGTGGTCTAGAGACGGCACCCAATGAATGAATGCAACTATCATACACACACATGCGGGGTTGGGTGGTCTAGAGGCGGCACCC
Organism: Megaustenia siamemsis; assembly: GCA_032433765.1. Lineage (NCBI taxonomy): Eukaryota > Metazoa > Mollusca > Gastropoda > Stylommatophora > Ariophantidae > Megaustenia > Megaustenia siamemsis. The sequence goes on along the minus strand of JAVIAB010000050.1, from coordinate 13,444,066 downwards.
AATGAATGAATGCAACTATCATACACACACATGCGGGTTTGGGTGATCTAGAGGTAAGACGTTGGCTCTGGGCAGAAACGTCATGGGTTCGATTCCCATGACGGTGGCCATTTTAAAAAAATCAAACCCGTGGTTTCTTCGTGGCTTTACCCTTCTTCCCCCAGTCCTTGGTTAGGGAGATTCGATGTTTAGCCATCTTGAAAAAACAGAAGGTGCCCGTGTGCACTCATCCACGTTAAAGAACCCTAGGTAGTTTAAAGTCGAAAAAAAGTAGGCCAACAAAAGTCGCCGGCCGCTCTCTCGGCAAAAGATTGTTAAGTTTAAGCAAATCTACCCATCGATACAGAAGACGGATGTATCGGTCCGACAGGCGTAGTTATCGCGGCTATGACGTAAACTAGTGACACAACGCATCCACGCCCACATTACGGGTAAACGATCAGAAAAAAAAAACCATATATTCATAAATTGCTAATGCTAAAACTTATTCACGTTTTTTGTATTGTCAGTCACAAAGTAGACAGAAAGACTAAAACACAACACGAGAAGCCTCAAAGACAACACCAAACTCTAGGGCCGATCGTGAAAAAGATGGAATATTAGAAACATAAAAGAGGGAAAAGCCAAGAGAAGAACAAAAAACCGCAAACTGTCGTCTTGCGACGCTGAAAGGAAAAGTAGGAAGGACAAGAAGAGTTACACATTGATACCACCTCCTTCATCGTCTGCCTTTCAGCGTCGAGGGGAGATATAACTTGCGGTCTTTTGCTCTTCTGTTCGCTTCTGCTGCTGTTATGTTTCCTTGTGTTTCTAATATTCCGTCAATCCATCTTTTTCGTGGTCGACCCTTGGGTCTGGTGTTTTCGCAACGTTTATTGAAGGCTCGCTGTGTTGTGTTTTGATCTTTCTGTCTTATGAGGTAGGCACACCATTTTATCTGTTGTTTCTTTATATATTGTATGGTGGGGATTATTCCTAGCTTTTTTCTCAGCTCTTCATGTCTGATCTTACCTCCCATGCTGTTTCCTATCATTCTTCTAACTCATTTCGTCTCGGTAGTGGTTATTGTTCTTGATCTAGTGTTCCAGGACTGGCATTGGTAGCACAACGTTGGAATAAAGATTGTATTATAGACTGCCCGTTTTGCCTCATTATTTCCTTGTTGGATAATATTGGTGACAGCTGTCAGATGATCTGACAAGAGTTGTCGTATCTTGACTCTATTTCTGCTGTTGCTGAATTGTCGTTTGTCACTAGACTTCTTAGGTATTTAAATTCATCTACTTGTTTTAATTGTCTGCCGTCTAAAATTATGTTTATATTCTGATTCTCTTTGTCGATATTTATTACTTCTGTTTTGTTGATTTTCATGTTGTATTTTGTGCCTGTGTTGTTGAGTCTATGTTCTTGTAGGTCTTCTATTTTTTCATATATTAGCACCTGATCGTCTGCAAACAGAAGCTCTACTTCCATAAAGAAAACAATGTTGAAAATGAATGGAATGAATACACCATGGAGATCTTTATCTTGAACATGATTTAAATGTGTAACTAAAATGCCTCATTGAAATGAAAGCAAGCAGTTGTGTGGGATGCTCCCGTTCACTTGTTGTGATCACGCCCACAAAATGGAGTCTGATGACTAAATTTAGAACCAGCGAAAGTGCAAGTCGTCATCAGGTGGGAGTGAAATGTGTTGAAATATTTACTCGGTTTTTCCCACCAACCATGAGTCTACATAGTCATCTTTGTTGGGTGGCAACTTGTACACAGGTAGTCTTGTCTTCAGTTAAACAGTGGTTTCTATGCGTGTGCTCATCTATCGATAGTACTACAGTCGATTATCTAATTGTCTAAAGTTACAGCGGTTATATACTTGTGCTCATCTATCGATAGTACTACAGTCGATTATCTAATTGTCTAAAGTTACAGCAGTTATATACTTGTGCTCATCTATCGATAGTACTACAGTCGATTATCTAATTGTCTACAGTTACAGCGGTTCTATACTTGTGCTCATATATAGTACTACAGTCGGTTATCTAATTGTCTACAGTTACAGCGGTTATATACTTGTGCTCATATATAGTACTACAGTCGGTTATCTAATTGTCTACAGTTACAGCGGTTCTATACTTGTGCTCATATATAGTACTACAGTCGATTATCTAATTGTCTACAGTTACAACGGTTCTATACTTGTGCTCATATATAGTACTACAGTCGGTTAGATTATCTAATTGTCTACAGTTACAGCGGTTCTATACTTGTGCTCATATATAGTACTACAGTCGGTTATCTAATTGTCTAGTTACAGTGGTTCTATACTTGTACTTTTCTATGGTACAACAATCGGTTAGTTTGTCTAAATTTACAGCGGTTCTATACTTGTGCTCATATATACTACTACAGTCAGTTATCTAATTGTCTACAGTTACAGCGGTTCTATACTTGTACTCTTCTATGGTACAACAATCGGTTAATCTGTCTAAGTAACTACAGTTTCAGCAGTTCTATACTTGTGCTTATCTATGGTACAACAATCGGTTAGTTTGTCTAATTCTTAGTTTAGTGGACAGATCATCTTTGTTGTTCAATGAATCACACCATAGTTCTCAGGTTCCCTCTTAATCACCCCCCCCCCCCGGCCCCCCGGCGAAAGAACAGAAGATGGTTTTTCATCAATTGCACGAACTCCAACAAATATCCTGAAAATGGAAAGGATAATTGGATATATCTCCTAACAATTTTTTTTGGCCAGACTTCGTCCATATTTGACCATATAAACCTACTCTTTTTTTATTTGTAACTGCCTTGGATTGTTTTTAACGTGCGCAGAGTACACACGAGATACACTCATCTGCAAGGATGTTTTTGAAGCCGTTCTCCGAGATGGCTAGATACCATATCTCATTACCCAGAGACCAGGGGAGGGTAGAGTCAAGGATTCGAACGTGAAAATCTTGACAGGTTTTGCTGCGGATCAAACCCGGGCCTTTTCCAGAGGCCGATGTCTTACCACTAGACCATCCAGGCAGCCTCAATCGTTAACAATGTGGAGTATACGTATGGTCTATAGAGTAGGCAATCATGGACAGTAGATAAACAAATGAAAAGACGATTAGAGCCCACAGAGATGGGATTTCTCAGAAGAATGTTGAAAGTTCCCTGGACAGCTAAAAATACCAACGTGGACATTTTCAAAGAGGCCAGCGCTAAAAGGGAGCTACTAAAAAAACATCAGAAAGAAACAATCAACATTTTTTGGGCACATCATGAGAAGAGGAAAATTTGAATACTTAGATATAACTGGCAAGGTAGAAGGCAAGAGAGATCGCGGACGACAAAGAGAGAAAATACTGGATAGCTTGGTGTCATGGCATGGAAAAAGGTTAACAACATAATTGATACGATGCAATGTAGATAGAAGATTGTGGCAGGGCATGATCGCCTACGCCAACCAGTATGGCACATGATGATGATAGAGTAGGTAATAAATATTCGCAGTATCTAATGTCCTACACGAGTGAAGTGTTAACGCACTAACCCACATCATTTAGAAGTGAGAGTGTTCAGCGCCTATCCTCGCTGTCTTTACCTTACACAGCTCAGTGAGTTAGATACTCTTTCTCTGACTAGGTCGACTCTAGACCAGTGATGACCAACTTACGGTTGACCGAGGGCCGGATTATAAGCCAAGGTCAGGACCAGACGACCAAACATATGCAAAGAGTGTTTTTTTTTTTTTTTTTTTTTGGGGGGGGGGGGGTTGCGTTAGCCCGCTTTAACCTCAGCTGAAGTCCCTAGAGACTAGGAACTGAATTTGCTTGTCAATGCGGATTTTCCCTGGTAGCCGTGTGCACAGGGGTTCCTCGCTGCACAGGCAGATAACTCCAGTCTTCAGGGGTACTTATATATTTTTGTCCGTCGATTAGTAATTGACGTTTATAAATAATATTTGCACTTTGACGACATGTTTTATCATTTGTAAACAGACAATTAATTATTTATTTCAAAGATACCTTTATATTATTTTTTAACTGTCTGGAACTTTGGTATTTATTTATAGATATGTATTATAGTAGTTTCTGTGGACGCTTCAGTGGTCTAGAAAAATACTGGTGGACCGAATCTGACCCGCGGGTGACCACTTGGCCACCACTGCTCTAGAGACTGGAATCTAACCATTGGAGACAAATAATAATAAATGAATATTATTATAGAGGGAAACTTCCGAGGCGATAATATAGTGATATTATATATAGGATATTATAAAGGGAAACTTCCGAGGCGATAATATAGTGATATTATATATAGGATATTATAAAGGGAAACTTCCGAGGCGATAATCAGCGAATCAATTCAGAGGAAGAGGTATGTTTACAGCACTCGGGGAAAAAAAGACAAATAATCAACACGGTTCGATCCTGCTTCGGTCTATATATTGTTTTTTTGTTTGTTTGTTTTTTTTCTGTTATTGATTATTTGTCATTTTTTCCGAGTGCTGTAAACACACCTCTTCTCCTGAATTGAATCTAACTATTGCCAGACCAGGACGTTACCCTATAGATTAGACGTTTGTTCAATCATCACATGGCGTTTGATCTAATTAAAAGTTGATTGGTGTTTAGTTAAGAATAGCAAAATGTTATGTCTTCTCAACGTTCCTGTAATGTGCAAAAACATGGACATTATACAAGAAAACAGAACAGAAAATAGAAGCCTTTGAAATGCGGATTTATAGAAGAATGGGAAGAATTGGATGGAAAGAAAAGAAAACAAAAGATGAAGTTTTAAAACAACTAAAAATGAAGAGAACTACACAATTCAAACAAGACAGATTTTTTGGGTCGTGTTAAAGACACAGCAGCATACTAAAAGAATTCTTGGAAAGGAAAATACAAGGTAAAAGAGGCAGACCAAGACTAACATCAACGTGTAACATCAAAAGATGGACAAGTCAGAATATGACAAACTGCACGACCAACGCAAGATACAGAACGGAATGGCGCTCCATGGTAGCCAACCTTCGATGCTGTAACATCACTCAGTATTGATGGTGTTCATTTGGGCAACATTTCCTGCATTCTGTATTTGTATTATTGTTTAGGTCTTGTAGGATGTCGCTGCAGCTCAGTGGTTAGTGAACTGGACAACTAAGGAAAAGAGGTTGGGTTCGATCCTGATCGATGGATTCCAGGTTCACCCAGCCTTTGGTGGGAATAGAAAGACGACATTGTTATAAGTTCTGGTTGGTCATTGATTTACAGAATTGCAGCGCCCTCTTGTTAGTAATGTTGTTATTATTGTTATTATTGTTGTTATTATTATCGTTGTTATTATTATCGTTGTTATTATCGTTGTTATTATCGTTGTTATTATTATCGTTGTTATTATCGTTGTTATTATTATTGTTATTATTGTTGTAATTATTATCGTTGTTATTATTATCGTTGTTATTATCGTTGTTAGTATCGTTGTTATTATTATTGTTATTATTGTTGTTATTATTATCGTTGTTATTATTATCGTTGTTATTATTATCGTTGTTATTATCGTTGTTATTATTATCGTTGTTATTATCGTTGTTATTATCGTTGTTATTATTATTGTTATTATCGTTGTTATTATTGTTGTTGTTATTGTTATTATTTTTGTTATTATTATTATTATTATTTTTATTATTGTTGTTATTATTAATGTTATTGTTATTAATATAACCGCCGCCGCTGTTGTTGTTGTTGTTGTTGTAACATTATTATTATTAGTGGGTGTCATCTCCATCTGTCTCTTGTCTTGACAGTGAATGTTGTCATAGGTTAACCTACAGCCAACTAATGTAAATGAGCTGACAGGAATCACCAAAAGTTTGTGACACATTTACTGCGAGCAGGGGCACTTTTGGATAAAATGACGTCAGCCGACTACAGCTTGCAGAGCTGAAGACGTCACAAGCTTTGGGTGATTTCGGGAAAACTCTCAACCCGCGGGTAAAACTGGTAGTCGTTCACCTGTCCACCTTTAGAAGTTATCACTCCACCTTAGCCTTTGTCTACCTGTCCCGTCTTGTACCTTCCCTTCAGAGATAACCTTCAGTAAGTTATTGTGTCTTTTCACCAACAATTTCAGTTGTCTTTCGTTGAATTGTTTTAAGTAGTTCTTTTTTTTTTTTATTCTCAGTTGGTTCAGAACTTTCCTTGTTTGTCTTCTTTTCATTTCACTTGATTCTCCCCATTTGTCTGCAGATCATTTCAAAGGTTTCGATTTTCAGCTCTTTAGCGCCCTCTGCTGGCAGTTTTTGTGTCAGCTCGTCTGAAGGCGCGCCTCCCAGCACCAGAGCTGGAAGTTGTCAGCGATCCACAGCTGACCGCTTGCGCCAGGATCGGTGAACCAGAACCATCCAGACCCTGCTCCACCTCTCCGTGGTGCCTCTAGTAACAGACTAACCTGTCTAGTCTGGCCAAGCGAGTAGGGATCGAAAAGGGAAGACAACCCGGTACTCAAAAATGTCATGCTGAAGTCGGATGTGTTGGGCCGAAAGGCGCAAATATCACAGTTTTACTGTAAACCACAACACAACGTAAACACGCCTACTTAACGTCCTTTTAAGGGCGGATGATGACGAGGTACACTCCTTAAGTCATCAGGCGAACGCAAGCAAGCAAGCATATGTTCCAACACGCCAGTGGAAAGTCTGCAGTTTGGCAATTGTTGATCTTCTTGTTGAAAGAGATCTGGCAATTTCTATCTTATTTGTTTTTAAAGATCTGATAATATCTGGTCTTGTGCAAGAAGTGATTTATACTCTGTTAAGTTTTTTTTTTTTAAAGAAACACACACAACCAGGTTTTCAAATGGAATGCGTGCTGTTTTCTTTCAAAATATTTCAAAATAGGATTTCTTGAAATGTGTGTGTATTGTGTTTCTCTTGTTTTTGGTTTTGTTTGGAAAGGGGGGATGTTTGTTTATGTTTCACGTGCAATTGAAAATACATAAACTGCTGGAGCCTTTTTACGGTCTTCAGTTGCCAGGTTGTATTTGCAGGCTAAATGAGAGGATTGTGTGTGTGTTTTTTAAAGCGTAAAATTCAGCTAAAAGCGCATGTTCTGATCTCTATCTGGTGGTTCTTGGAAGGATTATGTCAGGGGTTAAGGCAAAGAAACGCAAATGAATGCATACAAATGCGAAGCTGCAGTAAAGCTGAAAGATTATGTCAGGGGTTAAGGCAAAGAAACGCAAATGAATGCATACAAATGCGAAGCTGCAGTAAAGCTGAAAGATTATGTCAGGGGTTAAGGCAAAGAAACGCAAATGAATGCATACAAATGCAAAGCTGCAGTAAAGCTGAAAGATTATGTCAGGGGTTAAGGCAAGGAAACGCAAATGAATGCATACAAATGCGAAGCTGCAGTAAAGCTGAAAGATTATGTCAATCACTTTAATTCGTTCATTAACCGTTTAGGATCGCCGCTGTGCTACATATGCAACCAACAGTCTCTCTCTCTCTCTCTCTCTCTCTCTCTCTCTCTCTCTCTCTCTCTCTCTTTGTATGTGTATGTTTTTTTCGCAGCTATCTGAACCTTTGGTTATGGTTATGGGCGGCCACGGTATCACTGCAAACGAATTAAAATCTACAATTGCTCAACCGTCCGTGCCAGTGGAATCATCCGAATTAGTATCTCATCTCCCAAACAAAGAAAGATTGCTGCAGTCTCCATCATAGCAGTCTCAGCACACGCCAAAAGACTCTATTCTTTAAAGAAGGCTTTATTCTCATCTCTTTTACGTGTCTTCTTACTCTCCGTGCAGTCTTGTTGTAACTAGCCCAGAGCTTTGACAAGCCGCTGTGCTGTACAATCGTGCCCAATATTATGTCGCGCAAAGGTTCCCAAACTGTTGACACCCGCGGCTCCCTATCCTTGTTGATCATATACAGGCGGTGCCCTCGTGGCTGTTACTATCGTATACGTTTGGTAAGCTCTGATTCCCTGATAGGATGTATAAGATGATATATTACGACAGAACTAACACTATCCTGTAGGTTTATATAAACTCGTTACGATATAAATATATTCTATACGGATGCTGGCATTTTATTATTTCTAACAACTGAGAAATCATCATCAAGTACCGGGCCTAGTGTCTTAGGTGATCATGTCTCTCCACAACTTTCGATCTTGGCAGCTATTTATCATTTCCGTTGTTGACCTTCTGCCAAGCCATTCTCTTAAGCTGTCTGTTATTTTTTTCTCTTTGCTTCCCTCTATCTCTTCGTCCCTCAATTTTTCCAGTTGTTACAATATATTCAAGTTGTTCTCTTCTCATTACATGGCCAAAAAAATGATGATTGTCTCTTCCTAACATTGGAAATTAGCTCTCTTTTTGCTTTGACCTCTCTCAGAACATCTTCATTTATCTTCTTAGCTGTCCATGGTACTCTCAATATTCTTCTGTAAAACCACATATCTACAGACTCCAGTGATTTTCTTGTCTGTTGTCCTATTGTCCATGACTCGCATCCGTATGTTAAGACTGGCTCTACGTAGCATTTAAGAACTCTTTTTCTTATTTCTATTGTGAAAAATGGATTGCATAGTATTTTCCTCATTTTTTGGAAAGCTGCTTTTGCCTGAGCCATTCTGCATCTCACCTCTTTTGGATATCTTCCGTCTGAGGTTAACAAAGTTCCCAAATATGATAATAACTGAGAAATAGGCACGCGATAAAACATCATTAGCAACCTTGCAGTGTTTGGCACTGCCCCTGGGAATCTCTCAACGCACATTTGGGGACCACTGATGTAACGTGTGACGTTCAGGGAATGTGTTTTTTTACTTTCGTTTTTCATTAATTAGAATTGTGTTTTCGGTATTGTGACAGCGCAACGCAAGTCCCGTCCTTCTTTAAAAGAAAAGAACTCCAGTACAAATTTCAGGCCTTGATCTGTGTTCGGGATAGCAAGGATCTGGTTAGTCAAAAGGTATGATATCGGCTTCTGGGCGAAAAGGTCCCGGGTTCGGCTCACAGCACAGGAGATGTGATTTTCTCACCTCGAGTCCATGGCTTCGTCATGGCTTTACCCTATCCTGTTTTCTGGCTAGTGAGATTCAATGTCTAGATCTCTCTATGGCTAGTGAGATTCAATGTCTAGATCTCTCTATGGCTAGTGAGATTAAATGTCTAGATCTCTCTATGGCTAGTGAGATTCAATGTCTAGATATCACTATGACTAGTGAGATTAAATGTCTAGATCTCTCTATGGCTAGTGAGATGAAATATCTAGATCTCTCTATGGCTAGTGAGATTCAATGTCTAGATCTCTCTCTGGCTAGTGAGATTTAATGTATAGATCTCTCTATGGCTAGTGAGATTAAATATCTAGATCTCTCTATGGCTAGTGAGATTCAATGTCTAGATCTCTCTATGGCTAGTGAGATTCAATGTCTAGATCTCTCTCTGGCTAGTGAGATTCAATGTCTATACCTCACTGGGTAGTAAGATTCAATGTCTAGAAATCTATGGCTAGTGAGATTCGATGTCTAGATCTCTCTTGGTAGTGAGATTCAATGTCTAGATATCTCTCTGGCTAGTGAGATTCAATGTCTAGATCTCTCTCTGGCTAGTGAAATTCAATGTCTATACCTCACTGGGTAGTAAGATTCAAGGTCTAGATCTCTCTCTGGCTAGTGAAATTCAATGTCTATACCTCACTGGGTAGTAAGATTCAATGTCTAGATCTCTCTCTTGCTAGTGAAATTCAATGTCTATACCTCACTGGGTAGTAAGACTCAATGTCTAGATATCTCTCTAGGTAGTGAGATTCAATGTCTAGATCTCTCACAGACTAGTGAGATTTAATGTCTATATCTCTCTCTGGCTAGTGAGATTCAATGTCTAGATCTCTCTATGGCTAGTGAGATTAAATGTCTAGATATCTCTATGGCTAGTGAGATTCAATGTCTAGATCTCTCTATGGCTAGTGAGATTAAATGTCTAGATCTCTCTCTGGTTAGTGAAATTCAATGTCTATACCTCACTGGGTAGTAAGATTCAATGTCTAGATTTCTCTCTGGCTAGTGAGATTCAATGTCTATACCTCACTGGGTAGTAAGATTGGATGTCTAGATCTCTCTGGGTAGTGAGATTCAATGTCTATACCTCACTGGGTAGTAAGATTCAATGTCTAGATCTCTCTGGCTAGTGAGATTCGATGTCTAGATATCTCTCTGGGTAGTGAGATTCAATGTCTAGATCTCTCTCTGGCTAGTGAGATTCAATGTCTATACCTCACTGGGTAGTAAGATTCAATATCTAGATCTCTCTGGGTAGTGAGATTCAATGTCTAGATCTCTCACTGGCTAGTGAGATTTAATGTCTATATCTCTCTGGGTAGTGAGATTCAATGTCTAGATCTCTCTGGGTAGTGAGATTCAATGTCTAGACCTCTCTAGGTAGTAAGATTCAATGTCTAAATCTCTCTGGATAGTAAGATTCAATGTCTAGATATATCTGGGTAGTGAGATTCAATGTCTAGATTTCTCTGGGTAGTGAGATTCATTGTCTAGATCTCTCTGGGTAGTTAGATTCAATGTCTAGATCTCCCTGGCTAGTGGGATTCAATGTCTAGATCTCTCTCTCTGGGTAGTGAGATTCAATATCTATATCTCTCTCTGGGTAGTGAGATTCGGTGTCTAGATCTCTCTCTGGGTAGTGAGATTCAATATCTATATCTCTCTCTGTGTAGTGAGATTCAATATCTATATCTGTCTCTGGGTAATGAGATTCGATGTCTAGATATCTCTCTGGGTAGTCAGATTCAATGTCTAGATCTCTCTCTGGCTAGTGAAATTCAATGTCTATACCTCACTGGGTAGTAAGATTCAATATCTAGATCTCTCTGGGTAGTGAGATTCAATGTCTAGATCTCTCACTGGCTAGTGAGATTTAATGTCTATATCTCTCTGGGTAGTGAGATTCAATGTGTAGATCTCTCTGGGTAGTGAGATTCAATGTCTAGACCTCTCTGGGTAGTAAGATTCAATGTCTAGATCTCTCTGGATAGTAAGATTCAATGTCTAGATATATCTGGGTAGTGAGATTCAATGTCTAGATTTCTCTGGGTAGTGAGATTCATTGTCTAGATCTCTCTGGGTAGTTAGATTCAATGTCTAGATCTCTTTGGGTAGTGAGATTCAATGTCTAGATCTTTCTCTGGGTAGTGTGATTCGATGTCTAGATCTCTCTCTGGGTAGTGAGATTCAATATCTAGATATCTCTCTGGGTAGTGAGATTCGATGTCTAGATATCTCTCTGGGTAGTGAGATTCAATATCTAGATATCTCTCTGGGTAGTGAGATTCAATATCTAGATATCTCTCTGGGTAGTGAGATTCAATATCTAGATATCTCTCTGGGTAGTGAGATTCGATGTCTAGATATCTCTCTGGGTAGTGAGATTCAATATCTAGATATCTCTCTGGGTAGTGAGATTCAATATCTAGATATCTCTCTGGGTAGTGAGATTCAATATCTAGATATCTCTCTGGATAGTGAGATTCGATGTCTAGATCTCTCTCTGGGTAGTGAGATTCAATATCTAGATATCTCTCTGGGTAGTGAGATTCGATGTCTAGATCTCTCTCTGTATAGTGAGATGCAATATCTATATCTCTCTCTGGGTAGTGAGATTCGGTGTCTAGATCTCTCTCTGGGTAGTGAGATTCAATATCTATATCTCTCTCTGTGTAGTGAGATTCAATATCTATATCTGTCTCTGGGTAGTGAGATTCAATATCTATATCTCTCTCTGGGTAGTGAGATTCGGTGCCTAGATCTCTCTCTGAGTAGTGAGATTCAATGTCTAGATCTCTGTCTGGGTAGTGAGAATCAATGTCTAGATCTCTCTCTGGGTAGTGAGATTAGGTGTCTAGATCTCTCTCTGGGTAGTGAGATTCAATGTCTAGATCTCTGTCTGGGTAGTGAGATTCAATATCTAGATCTCTCTCTCTGGGTAGTGAGATTCGGTGTCTAGTTCTCTCTCTGTGTAGTGAGATTCAATGTCTAGATCTCTGTCCGGGTAGTGAGATTCAATGTCTATATATCTCTCAGGGTAGTGAGATTCAATGTCTAGATCTTTCTCTGGGTAGTGAGATTCGATGTCTAGATCTCTCTGGGTAGTGAGATTCAATGTCTAGATCTCACTGGGTAGTGATATTTCATGTCTAGATCTCTCTGGGTAATGAGATTCAATGTCTAGAACTCTCTGGGTAATGAGATTCAATGTCTAGATCTCTCTTTTGCGCCCCTAGAACAGATTAACTAGTCCAGTCTGACCAAGTGAGTGGGGATCGCTATAGAAGACAATCCCGGTACTGAAAAGTATCGTGCTGGAGTCGGATGTGTTGGGGCGATAGGAGGAAAAATATCACCTTATTGTAAACAAGAACACAAAGCATCTGCGTCCATTTAATTTCCTTTTGGAGATTGGGTGATGATGATGGTTTCAATAATCGATGTTTGCACATAATGAAAGGATGGTTGGGGATGTTTTCATTAATGGATGCTTGCACATAATGAAAGGATGGTTGGGGATGTTTTCATTAATGGATGTTTGCACATAATGAAAGGATGATTGGGGATGTTTTCATTAATAGATGCTTGCACTTAATAAAATGATGGATTGGGGATGTTTTCAGTAATGGATGTTTGCGCATAATGAAAGGATGGTTGGGGATGTTTTCATTAATAGATGCTTGCACATAATGAAAGGATGGTTGGGGATGTTTTCATTAATGGATGCTTGCACATAATGAAAGGATGGTTGGGGATGTTTTCATTAATGGATGCTTGCACATAATGAAAGGATGGTTGGGGATGTTTTCATTAATGGATGCTTGCACATAATGAAAGGATGGTTGGGGATGTTTTCATTAATGGATGCTTGCACATAATGAAAGGATGGTTGGGAATGTTTTCATTAATGGATGCTTGCACATAATGAAAGGATGGTTGGGGATGTTTTCATTAATGGATGCTTGCACATAATGAAAGGATGGTTGGGGATGTTTTCATTAATGGATGCTTGCACATAATGAAAGGATGGTTGGGGATGTTTTCATTAATGGATGCTTGCACATAATGAAAGGATGGTTGGGGATGTTTTCATTAATGGATGCTTGCACATAATGAAAGGATGATTGGGGATGTTTTCATTAATGGATGCTTGCACATAATGAAAGGATGATTGGGGATGTTTTCATTAATGGATGCTTGCACATAATGAAAGGATGATTGGGGATGTTTTCATTAATGGATGCTTGCACATAATGAAAGGATGATTGGGGATGTTTTCATTAATGGATGCTTGCACATAATGAAAGGATGATTGGGGATGTTTTCATTAATGGATGCTTGCACATAATAGAAGGATGGATGAAGATAGAGGGAGATAATTACTGGTTTAGAACTGTGGAAAAGTGCCAGGGAGATACCAGCGGGCTAAGCGATAAGATAAAGACGATGGCGCTGAATAGGACACACACCGCGGAAATTAACTGAGAGTATTACACGACTGGTCCATTTTTGGAATTCCCAGGGAAGGAAACAAAGGGAAGTCCAAAATATTCGCGGAGAAAAAGGTGGAAGCAGAGATGAAGAGAATTAGGAAGATATGGAATGATCTTAAAAGAACGACAATAAAAAGAACGGTCTGGAAAGTGTTTGTTGAAGACCTGTGCTCCCCAGGGAGTTGAAAGAAGAAGTAATTAAGAGGGTCTTTGTCTTTCATCATCAGGTTAATTGAAGAGCCGTTTCAACGTTGTGCTAACAATGTCAGCCCTGAACCCTACAATACAATCTTCATCCCAACGTTGTGCTACCAATGTCAGCCCTGAACCCTACAATACAATCTTCATCCCAACGTTGTGCTACCAATGCCAGTCCTGGACCCTAGATGCAGCAACAATAAGAAAAATAGCCTCTACTAAGATGAAATGTGTTGGACGAATGACAGGAAACAGTTTGAGAGATAAGATCAGAAACGAACTGAGAAAAAAAGCTAGGAATAGCCCCCCCGCCATAGAATATATCAAGAAACAACAGATAAATTAGTTTGACCACATGACAAGGCAGAGTGATCACAACACAACGAGCCTAGAATTAACGTTGCGAGAAAACCCGACCAAAGGGCCGACCACCATAAAATATAGATTTACGAATTATTATAAACACTAGAAACATAACAGCAGTAAAGGCGAAAAGAAGAGCGAAAAGCTGCAAAATATATCTCCCCTCGAACGCTGAATAGCAAATGAGGAAGGAAAGAAGAAGACTTCGCATTGCAATTCTACTCTACCTTCGTGTGATGGCTGTGTACACAGACTAACCAGTGTGGACAAACGAGTCAGTATCTTTAAGGGAAGACAATCGGTACCAAAACATGTCACGGAGTAAACATGTGGGGCTGAAAAGACGCTGGCCATACAACTTGGTATAAACCATAACGCAACAACGTCGACTGATCGCCCTTTTGTGAACTGACAAGGAAGAGGAGCGAACGTGGGCCGCACGTAAACAACTAGCACACGTTAAACCTGCGATGGCAAATTATGATCGTCAGGCCTAGAATGTGTCATAACAAATTGATTAAACACGCGCACAAGCTTCTGCTGTAGGTACACTGCTGTGCTCGTGGCTGCAATTATAAAGCCACATACAGCGCATATACTACAGGATTATCTCATATTTGACACTTTTTAGAATGGTACAGGTGTTTGACCAGATATTTGACCCGTTCTATAATAGTACAGGACTACCCAATATTTGACCCGTTCTATAATAGTACAGGACTACCCAATATTTGACCCATTCTATAATAGTACAGGACTACCCAATATCTGACCCGTTCTATAATAGTACAGGACTACCCAATATTTGACCCTTTCTGAAATGGTACTGAATTGCCCTATATTTGACATGTTATAGAATGGTACTGAATTACCCAATGTTTGATATGTTCTAGAATGGAATGGTACCCGGATACCCTAAATTTGACCCGTTCTATAATGGTACCTGATTATCCAATTTTTGACCCATTCTAGAATGGTTGTTCTAATTCACAATTTGTTGTCGTTGACCTTGTATTCTGAAGAAGACCATATGCCGAAACGTCAATATTGTGTTGTGTTCCTTCCGTGTGAAGCTGTCACCATACCCGGGAGTGTTTATCACACCCCACCACTGGCTCCTTGCTACCAGCTTTACCGCAGCATTACAATTATCTACCTGTTCCCTACAAAAAAGTTGATGATTTAGTCGACAGCTCATCGTCGTTGTATATAAAATATGTCCATTAGTGGTCAGATTTCCTCGAAAGTTAATCCCTCAACGTATAGCGACCAACGACACTGGTGTTATGTTGGTAAAGTCTTCTTTATATTATCGCGTAACGCACTCGTCTGGCATCTCCCATCTTGACATTATATTCCAGAAATATGTTTATGGTTGCGGACTCAGGGTTATTTATTGAGTGGTTTTTTTTTTTTCGTCCAGCACTCACGCTGGCATTCAAAATGTCAAGCAGTACATTGCCTTTTCGCACTCAAAATCCGCCAAACCGGCAAGTCTATCTGTTCACAAACAATTCATTACTGAACGGCAGTTGCTATGGGAATCACTTTCACCTAGTTACAAAGTCCAGTCCCTTAATAATTTACATTTGTCTGCTCCTTCTATCATTGTCTACTAACTCGTCTTCAATGTTTACATTATAATTTTCTTTATGTTGTGACGTAGAAGGATTAGTTTCAGAAAATACCCGCTCTGCCTTGTGACGTGTCGGTAACACAGTGGCCATATGTGTGGTTACCATGACGACGGGCCGCCTTACATTTCTAGAGAAAAGTTTTGGTACCAATTTTCAAATGCTGGATGAAGGCGAAGACGCGCCTCACTGCAGCAGTGCTGGAAGTTGTCGGCGACCCACAGCAGATGGCTTACGCCAGGATCGGTGAACCAGAATCATGCAGACCCTGCCCCACCTCTCCGTGGTGCCTTTAGTTACAGACTAAACTGTCTTGTCTGACCAAGCGAGTAGGGATCAAAGAGGGAAGACAACCCGGTATCCAAAAAATGTGCTGAAGTCGGATGTGTTGGGCCGAAAGGTGCAAATATCACAGTTATACTGCAAACGACAACACAACGCAGACACGCCCACGTAACGTCCTTTTAAGGGCGGATGACGAAGAGGTGTACACCTTTAGTCATCGCTCGAACGCTAGCAAGCAGACAAGCAGCTGACGGATGAAGCTCAAAGCCTTCCCTGTTGAGAAGAAAAACTTGTCATACTTTTGGAAGTTGATCCCACACCACTTTAACCGTAGACTTAGCGCACTAACCACTTCGCTTTGTCGACTTATAAACAGAATCTGGCGATACAAATTAATGTGTGCCTCCGATATGAAAAAGTTGGGAACCCCCGTATGATTATTATCCGTTTATCAACCTTGACATTTATATGGCTGCTCTTTATCTTTTATCTTATTTTTGTCTCGCATTTTTTTTGTCTTTCTTAACGAACACGCTTTATCAATCCATCAAATCAAAGCCCTTTAGATCCCATTTTTTGAGCATAAGCCACGGACAAGATCTCTCCATCCAATTCTATTCTTGGACTTAAAAAAATATACACATTATTTACATGAGATCGTGATTTTCACTTTCAGTTATGGATGTCAATTCCGGTCTAATATAATCTAGAAGAGATTATCGCGGGTTGAAATGAGCGTGTCTCGTCAAGAAGTAGGCAACAACACCAAGGTAACAACAATTATTGGAGCATTTTCTCTCATTTCTATCAAGTCTAGACCAATGTTCGTGACGGTTTCCACGACTTCTTTTCTCCGTGTATTTCTTATCCTTCCCTGCTCTCTCTTTCTCGGTGGGTTCCATTACAGTAACTGTCCTGCTATAGCATGATTCATATGTGCCAGTCACGCTGTGAAATCAGTACCACTGACCCCTACTCTTCTTCGATTCCAGTTCTACGACGTCAACCACACTTATTACTTACAACTCTACCACTTCAACTCTTGCGTCACATGACTCAAAAATCTGTGACTCGCCTTAGTTATGTGTCTTCGAAGCTACCGTGGCTGAGTGGTCAGAGCGTTCGCTAAGGAACCACACGGTCCATGTTCAATTCTTTGATCTAACGGATTTTTTGTTTTGTTTATTGACACGGTTTCCAAGACGACCACACAAAACATGCACGCTGGTGGTTACTGTAGATCGCTGGTTACACACACACACACGCAGGGACATGTTTAAGGTGGGAGAAAATGTCAACACGAAGTAAGGACATGTGTAAGGTGGGAGAAAGTGTCAACAAAGAAGCGAGGACGTGTTTAATGTGGGAGAAAGTGTCAACAAAGAAGCGAGGACGTGTTTAATGTGGGAGAAAGTGTCAACAAAGAAGCGAGGACGTGTTTAATGTGGGAGAAAGTGTCAACAAAGAAGCGAGGACCAGTTTAATGTGGGAGAAAGTGTCAAAAAAGAAGCGAGAACGTGTTTAATGTGGGAGAAAGTGTCAACAAAGAAGCGAGGACCAGTTTAATGTTGGAGAAAGTGTCAACAAAAAAGCGAGGACGTGTTTAAGGTGGGAGAAAGTGTCAACAAAAAAGCAAGAACGTGTTTAATGTGGGAGAAAGTGTCACGATTGAAATGAGGACATGTTTAAGGTGGGAGAAAGTGTCAACAAAGAAGCGAGGGCGTGTTTAAAGTGGGAGAAAGTGTCACGATTGAAATGAGGACATGTTTAAGGTGGGAGAAAGTGTCAAAACGAAGTATGGAATGCTTAAGATGGGAGAAAATGCCAAATTGAAGTGAGGACATGTTGAAGGTGGGAGAAAGTAGAAAAAAATAAAAAAAAGAAGAAGCGAGGGGGTGTTTAGGGTGGAAAAAGTTCCAATTTATGAAGTAATTAATGTAGGGGGAGGGAAGTGTTTAAATTTGGAGGAAGTATTTAAAAAAGAAGGAAGTGTCAAAGAAGAAGGGAGAATGTGTTAAAAGTTGGAGGAAGTATTTAATGAAAAGTGTGTTGTGTTCCTTCCTTGTAAAGCTGTCATCATACTTTGGAGTGTTTAGCACACCATACCACTGGTTCTCTCTATTTAATGAAAAAGGAAGTGAAGAGGGGGAAGAAAGGTGTTTAAGCCGGAAACGGGTGTTTAGTAAGGGACGAGGGGTAAAAACAAAATAGAGTAGAAGTGTTTCTTCTTCTTCTGCGATCATGGCTAATTCAGAGTAGGATTCCGGACTCTCTTATGAAGGCTGCTGTCTGTTTAAGCGATTCGATTGCCCCATATAGTTTCTCTTCCAGGGAGGTGGGTGTGGACCACATTGTCCTTCTCAGGTGTGTGTACTGGGGGCAATCCTGTAGAACATGTTTTGTTGTCATGTTGTCCAGTGTACAGTTTAAAGCAAAAAAAAAAAAAAAAGTGGGGAGTTAGGGGGTGGGGGAGATTGAAGAACGAAGTGTACATAAGAGATGGTGTGAAGTGTTTTAATAAAGAGAAGTGAAGTATTTAAAAGATAAGAGAGTCGCAAAGCAGCAGAGAAGACTGCAACATTGTAGAAACGTCCATGAAGAATAAAAGAGGGAGTTGGAAAATGTAAGGGAGAAATAGTAAAAAAAAAAAGTAAAGTACCCCTGTCACGCCAAGTGGCGTATGGGGAATATGGTGTTAGTGACCATACATTTTACAGACCTTCGGCACATGATTTTTTGGGGTAAAGTGGTCGGTATTACGCCCGTGCCGCTTCACTTTCCCAGAAAAAAAATCCGGTACCCACAAAGGCTGGGTGAACCCGGAAGCCGTCGGTTGGGATCGAACCCTACCCCTTGTCCTTTGTAGTCCAGTTCACTAACCACTGAGCTATCACGGCTCCCATAAGGGAGAAATAAAGAGATATAAATGGCAGGAAATAAAAGTGAGCATATCAACAGTTTGCTTGTTTGTTGTCAGAAATATCATCACTGCACACCGGACGGGCCCGTGGGTGCTTGGATAAAATAAAAGTCCTCGATAAAATACAATAAGAATCCTGGCCCACGTGCACGTACTCCGTAGCAAGGCTTGGGATCCACGGTGCTGGTAGGTTTCTGCTGACAACTTTGCCCGGGCAGCGACCATATTTATGACCTACTCTTTTCGATTTTAACTGCCACGGGTTTTTTAACGTGCGCGAGTACACACGGGACCTTTTGTTTATTGCCGTTATCGGAGAGGGGTAGACATCGGACCTGACTACCCAAGAGATATAGGAAGAGTCACGGCATAAAGATATCACTGATTAATGTTTCCTATTTCTGAGAAATCACCACTTCTGGTGGGCTTTTAAACCAGTTACTTCCGGTCCGGATACCGACGTCGTGCTTCTAGACTATCCAGCCACCGCCCCCTTCCAATCAACAGTAAAGGCGGGAATTGTCGTTAAGGAAGACGGAGATAATGGTTCAGATGAGTTCACACAAGAATGTCGCCGAGTTCCCTTATTCTGAAGTGAAAGTGACCAGAACATAAACATGTCCGGTTACAATTTTTGTTTAACTAATCACCCCCTCCTTTACTCTCAGGGAAAACACTCTACCTAATTGAGTTACAGAGTTATTAGCGGGTCATCATCATTACACTCCAAATATGCCCATAGGTGCTCAGATCCCCTCCTCAGCAAGTCTCGCAGTGTCCAGCGACAGGCGACTCCAGTTCTGTGTTGGTTGATAAGTCTTCTTACATGCCCACTAAGTTTCTCATTTCTGGCTGTGCCCATCTTAACTCTCATCTCTTTCATTCCAAGGAGTGACGTGGACTCGAAGCCTGTGCCCTTCCCACATCTCGGAGGGCATTGATGATGTCCGCCCGATCCATTGGTTGACCGTCCTCAACGGTAGCGCAGCTATTCAGCCTGTCCGCTCTTTCATTTCCCCGTACTCCCAAATGTCCAGGGACATACTCCCGAATGTCCAGGACAAAGGTGACCGTACGTATTTTTGACTTCTGCAATGACTCTACCCATTACATGCGTACAGAGCCCGCCTCCACATTTTCTTATCATGCTCATCGAATCACTCAGTATACAGGTGTGGGTGTAGTCTTGTGACTCTAAGCAGACGCTTTACCTACTTTCTGTCATTCACCCGGTGACTCCTAAAGGAACGAATGACTCACTTCGTCATCCGCTCTTCAAAGGACGTTAAGTGGGTGTAGATGTGTTGGGTTTATTTGAGCCTTTCGGCCAGAGAATCCCACTTCAGTGCGACATTTTTGAGTACGTGATTGCCGTCCTTTTTAGGAC
This sequence comes from Megaustenia siamemsis, assembly GCA_032433765.1. NCBI lineage: Eukaryota > Metazoa > Mollusca > Gastropoda > Stylommatophora > Ariophantidae > Megaustenia > Megaustenia siamemsis. Next base: position 13,423,716 of record JAVIAB010000050.1, on the reverse strand, counting down.
CCTACTCGCTTGGCCAGACTAGACTGGTTAGAGGCACAGCAAAGGGGTAGAGTAGGATTTTGATAGTTCTGGTTCACCAATTCTTGCGCAAGCCATCAGCCTTGAGTCACTGACAACTATCAGCTCTGTTGCTCCCCGACGCTTTGCCTTCAAATATTATATATAGCGGTCACTTCTGGCGAACAAAACAGAATGAGAAACCACAAGTTCGCCAAACTCAAAATAAGAACTACCAGCCTATGCCACTGTACCCTGGATAACATGACAACAAAACATGTTCTACAGGATTGTCACCAGTACACAGACCTGAGAAGGACAATGTGGTCTACACCCACCTCCCTGGAAGAGAAACTATATGGGCAATTGAATCACTTAAACAGACAGCTGTCTTCATAAGAAAGTCCGGAATCCTAGTCTGAATGACGCCATGATCGCAGCAGAAGAAGAAGACATCTGGCGAAGTCCTTAGAGACTAGGAACTGAATTTTACACGTTAATTAATTTTTCCTCGGTAGCCGTGTGCACTAGGGTCCCTAGCCGCACACGCAGATAATTCCGCCTTCGGCGGTACTTATATTTTTTCGGTCAATGAGTAACTGACGTTTCTTTCAAGCCGGGCCTGAGACCAGTGGTGGTTGCCGTAGAGAGAAATCACAAAATAACAATCCCAACTGGTACAGCCGGGATTTGAACTCGCAACCTCTCCCTCTCGAGACCGGCGTTTTGTCCCGAGACCAACAACCCCCCCCCCCCACCCCACCCCCCTCCCCATATTTTGTATTCTGGTAAATCAATTCACCAAATAAAGGGCAACATCAGGTTTTGCCGCATGTGCCACCCTCCTGTTGGGAAATCCGCCTCTGATTGAATCTCAATATTTCTATTATAAAAAGAGGGGAGGGGTGTGGGGTGGGAAGGAATGACAAGAGAATAGCAGGAGACTAACGTTGTGTGCTAGATGTCCTTTGACAGAGTTGTCTATGTTTATAGAAAAATAAAAAGTGGGCCAACAGGCTGTTCTAGCATTTTAGCTCTGGCTTAAACATATACAATAATAATTATGGCCGCTTTTTTTGTGTGAATATTGTCTGGAACATTCTTCAAGTTAATGTTTTTTGGAAGTGCTTTCAAGTTTTGACAGCAAAAGAAATTCTTAGCGTTTGATGGGTACAGAGCGCCACCTGTGCTGACACAACGTCGGCTCCAGGCCGCATTTTTATGTTAACCACTTGCAGAGTGACTCCAGAGGTGTTTAGAGAGTAGTAGTTGATGTAGGTGTAGCCGTTGTAATAGTTGTGGTTGTTGTAGTTGTAATAGTTGTAGTTGTAGTAGTAATAGTTGTAGTAGTAATAGTTGTAGTTGTAGTAGTAATAGTTGTAGTAGACTAGTTGTAGTTGTAGTTGTAGTAGTAATAGTTGTAGTTGTAGTAGTAATAGTTGTAGTAGTAATAATTGTTGTTGTTGTAATAGTTGTAGTAGTGTTAGTTGTAATAGTTGTTGTTGTAATAGTAATAGTTGTAGTTATAGTAGTAATGGGTGTAGTTATATTAGTAATAGTAGTAGTTGTAGTTGTAGTAGTTATAGTAATAATAGTTGTAGCTGTAGTAGTTATAGTTGTAATAGTAGCTTTTGTAATAGTAGTAATAGCAGTAGTTGTAATGTAGTAGTAGTTATTGTAGTAATAGTAGTAGTTGTAGTAGTAATAGTAATAGTTGTTGTAATAGTAGTAATAGTTGTAGTAGTAATAGTTGTAGTAGTAATAACTGTTGTTGTTGTAATAGTTGTAGTAGTAATAGCTGTAGTTGTAATGGTTGTTGTTGTAATAGTTATAGTTGTAGTTATAGTAGGTAATGGGTGTAGCTGTAGTAGTTATAGTTGTAGTAGTAGCTGTTGTAATAGTAGTAATAGTAGTAGTTGTAGTAGTAATAGTTTTAGTTGTAGTAGTTGTTGTAGTAGTAGTAGTAGCTGTTGTAATAGTAGTAGTAGTGATAGTTGTAGTTGTAGCTGTTGTAATAATAGTAATTGTAGTAGTAGTAGTAGTAGTAATAGTTGTAGTTGTAGTAGTAACAGCGGTAGTAGCAATAGTTGTTGTAGTAATCGTAGTAGTTGTTGTAGTTGTAGTAGTAATAGTTGTTATAGTAGCTGTTGTAATAGTAGTAGTTGTAGTAGTAGTAATAGTTGCAATAGTTGTAGTAGTAATAGTAGTTATTGTTGTTGTAGTAATAGTAGTAGGTGAAGTGGTAGTTGTAGTTGTTGTAGTAGTAGCTGTTGTAATAGTTGTAGTAGTAATAGTAGTGGCTGTAGTAGTAATAGTAGTAGTTGTAGTAATGTGGTAGCAATAGTTGTAGTAGTTGTAGTAGCAATAGTTTTAGTAGTGGTTGTTGTAGTAGTAGTTGTTGTTGCAGTAGCCGTTGTAATAGTAGTAGTAATAGTTGTAATTGTAGTAGTAATAGTTGGAGTAGTAATAGTAGTAGTTGTAGTATTAATAGTTGTAGTAGTAATAGTGGTAGTTGTAATAGTTGTAGTTGTAGTAGTAATAGTTGTAGTAGTAATTGTAGTAGTTGTATTAGTAAATGTTGTAGTTGTAGTAGTTGTCGTACCAGCTGTTGTTATAGTAGTAGTTGCAGTATTAATAGTGTTAGTTGTAGTAGTAGCAATTGTAATAGTAGTAAGAGGAATTACTATGCCGTGAGGCATGAAAGGGAGCCGCGATAGCTCAGTGGTTAGTGAACTGGACTACAAAGGACAAGAGGTAGGGTTCGATCCTGATCGACGGTCTCCAGCTTCACCTAACCTTAAATGGATACCCTCTCATACAATGACCTAGACTCTCATACAACGACCTAGACTCTCATACAACGACCTAGACTCTCATACAACGACCTAGACTCTCATACAACGACCTAGTCTCTCATACAATGACATAGACTCTCATACAACGACCTAGTCTCTCATGCAAAGACCTAGACTCTCATACAACGACCTAGTCTCTCATACAACGACCTAGACTCTCATACAACAACCTAGACTCTCATACAACGGCCTAGACTCTCATACAACGACCTAGTCTCTCATACAACGACCTAGACTCTCATACAACGACCTAGACTCTCATACAACGACCTAGTCTCTCATGCAAAGACCTAGACTCTCATACAACGACCTAGTCTCTCATGCAACGACCTAGTCTCTCATACAATGACCTAGACTCTCATACAACGACCTAGTCTCTCATGCAAAGACCTAGACGCTCATACAATGACCTAGACTCTCATACAACGACCTAGTCTCTCATGCAAAAACCTAGACTCTCATACAATGACCTAGATTCTCATACAATGACCTAGACTCTCATACAATGACCTAGACTCTCATACAATGACCTAGACTCTCATACAACGACCTAGTCTCTCATACAAATACCTAGACTCTCATACAACGGCCTAGACTCTCATACAACGACCTAGTCTCTCATACAAATACCTAGACTCTCATACAACGACCTAGTCTCTCATACAACGACCTAGACTCTCATACAACGGCCTAGTCTCTCATACAAATACCTAGACTCTCATACAACGGCCTAGACTCTCATACAACGACCTAGTCTCTCATACAACGACCTAGACTCTCATACAACGACATAGACTCTCATACAACGGCCTGGACTCTCATACAACAACCTAGACTCTCACACAACGACATAGACTCTCATACAACGACCTAGACTCTCATACAACGACCTAAACTCTTATACAACGGCCTGGACTCTCATACAACAACCTAGACTCTCACACAACGACCTAGACTCTCACACAATGACCTAGACTCTCATACAACGACCTAGACTCTCATACAACGACCTAAACTCTTATACAACGACCTAAACTCTTATACAACGACCTAAACTCTTATACAACGACCTAAACTCTCATACAACGACCTAAACTCTTATACAACGACCTAAACTCTCATACAACGACCTAAACTCTCATACAACGACCTAAACTCTCATACAACGACCTAGTCTCTCATACAACGACCTAGACTCTCATACAACGACATAGACTCTCATACAACGACCTAGTCTCTCATACAACGACCTAGACTCTCATACAACGACATAGACTCTCATACAACGGCCTGGACTCTCATACAACAACCTAGACTCTCACACAACGACATAGACTCTCATACAACGACCTAGACTCTCATACAACGACCTAAACTCTTATACAACGGCCTGGACTCTCATACAACAACCTAGACTCTCACACAACGACCTAGACTCTCACACAACGACCTAGACTCTCATACAACGACCTAGACTCTCATACAACGACCTAAACTCTTATACAACGACCTAAACTCTCATACAACGACCTAGACTCTCACACAACGACCTAGACTCTCATACAACGACCTAAACTCTTATACAACGACCTAAACTCTCACACAACGACCTAGACTCTCACACAACGACCTAGACTCTCATACAACGACCTAAACTCTCATACAACGACCTAAACTCTCATACAACGGCCTGGACTCTCATACAACAACCTAGACTCTCACACAACGACCTAGACTCTCATACAACGACCTAGACTCTCATACAACGACCTAAACTCTTATACAACGACCAAGACTCTCTTACAACGACCTAGTCTCTCATACAACGAACTAGTCCCTCATACAACGACCTAGGCCCTCAAACAAAGACCTAGATTCTCACACTACGACCTAGACCTCGAACAAAGACCTAGACTCTCACACAACGACCTAGAGCCTCATAAAACGACCTAGACCATTACACAACGACCTAGACCATCACACAACGACCTAGACTCTCATACAACTACCTAGACTCTCATACAATGACCTAGACTCTCATACAACGACCTAGACTCTCATACAACGACCAAGACCCTCACACAACGATCTAGACCCTCAAACAACGACCTAGACCATCACACAACGACCTAGACCCTCAAACAACGACCTAGACTCTCATACAACGACCAAGACCCTCACACAACGACCTAGACCCTCAAACAACGACCTAGACCATCACACAACGACCTAGACCCTCAAACAACGAACTAGACCATCACACAACGACCTAGACCCTCATACAACGACCTAGACCCTCACACAACGATCTAGACACACAACGACCTAGACCCTTACACAACGACCAAGACCCTCAAACAACGACCTAGACCCTCAAACAACGACCTAGACCCTCACACAACGACCTAGACCCTCATACAACAACCTAGACCCTCATACAACGACCTAGACCCTCATACAACGACCTAGACCCTCACACAACGATCTAGACACACAACGACCTAGACCCTTACACAACGACCAAGACCCTCAAACAACGACCTAGACCCTCAAACAACTACCTAGACCCTCACACAACGACCTAGACCCTCATACAACAACCTAGACCCTCATACAACGACCTAGACCCTCATACAACGATCTAGACCCTCACACAACGATCTAGACCCTCACACAACGATCTAGACCCTCACACAACGATCTAGACCCTCACACAACGACCTAGACATTCAAACAACAACATAGACCCTGAAACAACGACCTAGACCATCACACAACGACCTAGACCATCACACAGCGACATAGACCATCACACAACGACCTAGACCCTCATACTACGACATAGACCATCACATAACGACATAGACCCTCACACAACGACCTAGACCCTCACACAACGACCTAGACCCTCACACAACGACCTAGACCCTCATTCAACGACCTAGACCATCAAACAAAGACCTAGACCCTCACACAACGACCTAGACCCTCACACAACGACCTAGACCCTCACACAACGACATAGACCCTCACACAACGACCTAGACCCTCACACAACGATCTAGACTTTGATGTGACAAACTTTTCAATCAAATTATTGATCCAATCAAAATACACTTTGTACACACCTAACGGTTGAGCAGCTCGATAACGCAATGTGTGGGTGGTTGCTTCAATGATTAAATACTGACATTCACAGTTTAAAGTACTCATTAAAGGGTTATTTATATCCCATGGTGTTTTATTGATATGGATCGTGGACATCAGTCAAACAATCAGACAATTCAAAGTCATGATTTGAGATGGTGGTTTATGGTAGGATTACAGCAAAATACCAATGATGAATCTCTCTCTCTCTCTCTCTCTCTCTCTCTCTCTCTGCAATCAAGACTCAGAGTAGGATTCCAGACTCTCTTATGAAGCTTGCTGTCTGTTTAAGCGATTCGATTGCCCCATATAGTTTCTCTTCCAGGGAGGTGGGTGTGGACCACATTGCTCTTCTCAGGTCTGTGTACTGGGGGCAATCCTGTAGAACATGTTTTGTAGTCATATTGTTCAGTGTACAGTGGCATAGGCTGATAGTTCCTATTTTGAGTTTGGTGAGCGTGTGGTTTCTCATTCTGTTGTGTTCTCCTTTCCATTTTTCATGGAACTGACCCTTGAGGATGGATTTGGTTTCATCATAACTGAGTGGATGGTTCTCTTATGGTAATCTCCCTCCCTCTTTAGCTAATTTGTCTGCGCGTTCGTTTCCCGTGTATATTACAGTGTGATGGTATCCACTGAATGACTACTCTCTGGAAGTTATTGCATAGTTGGTCCAGGGTTGTTCTCAAGTCATCTAGTTCATTGTTCTTGGGGCTTTTTAGATCTGTTAGTACTGACAGTGCATCAGTCAGAATCACCAATTTATTGTGCATGTTATTTTTGTGTTGAGTAGCCAGTGTTGCAGCATCTCTGATGGCCTCAGTTTCTGCTTTAAAATTCTTTGAGCATTTCCCAGTAGCTATTGACTTGGTGATCTCGTCCTGGTTATTCAGCGTCAAGAACACACCTCCAGTGATGAATCGAAATACATGAACTAGAGAACAGTAGACATCATGGAAAAGCTTATTAAAACATCAAAAGAGAATAATATTAACTGAACATCATGAACAGCTTATTAAAACTTCAAAAGAGAACAGTATTTTGCAGACATCACGGACAGTTTATTAAAAGTGGAAGAAAGGAAGACCCTAAAAGATGAATAAACGAAAGAACAAACACCATGCATGCATGTAACAATATCCGTGGATCCCGGCGCTTACGTCATTCGGGGGCACATTCTTGTGCATCGTCAAACCTGACAGGAAATGCAGGAAGCAGAATCCAGTCGTGGTCTCGTGGTCAATGCGGAGGTCAACGGTCTCATTTTTGGCAACACCGATGAGGTATAAGTCATTTATGTAGACGGATCTGTAATACGACACTAAAGGAACGTATGGGCATTTACAGCACGCTCGGCAGGCAGAACAGTCAAAGAAGACAGTGGTGTATACGTTATGACCACGAGTAGCATGACGGTGGGGGTGATGGCAGTGACCAAGGCATTTATCTGGTTAGAGTCACAAGCTTGCACTCAAGCCTGTATAGTGAGTGATTTCTTTAGTATGATAAGAATAGCGGAAGCGGAATCTGTACGCAGGCAGTGGGTAGAGTCATTCCTGAAGTCCACATTACGAAGACTCACCTTTGTCTATGTCCCTGGACATGCTGGAGTAGGGGAAAATGAAAGAGCGGACAGGTTAGATAGCTGTGCTATCGTCAAAGACGGTTAACCAATGGATCATGCAGGTGATCTCTGAGGTGCGGGAAGGGCACAGGACTTTGGCAACCATGAGTCTGCTTCTCTCCTTCGGATGAAAGAGACGAGAATAAGGATGGGTACAGCCAGAAGCGAGAGGTTAAGTGGGTGCATAGGGTTATCAGCCAACACAGAACCGGAGTCGTCTGTCGCTGGTCGCTGCGGGACACGCTGAGGAGGGGATCTGAGCACCTATGGACATGTTCGGAGTGAAATTATTATAACCCATAAATAACTTAATCACTAACCACGAAACTGTGTCAAGAATATTCAGTTTCTGTAGTCGATGTACTGTAGTATAGGAGCATAATACGCAGCAAATCATGGGCAACTTATACACAGTAGGCTAGACCTAGAAGGCTAAACCCATTCCATATGCCGGTCTGTTTCTTGGTATCACCTGGGATGACGAAGTGAGAAACATGGAGGTCCTCACTCACCCAGGTCTCCAGGACATCTACATGCTACTATAACAACGTAGGTTACCTTGATTAGGCCACTTGCACCATATGAAAGATGGTTGCATATTGAAAGATATACTTTAGGGACAACTAGCAGATGGCAAAAGAGGTACCCACAACTTTGATTTATAGATGTATGTAAACGTGACATGAAGACTGAAAATAAACCTTGCAGCCTGGGAAGAAATAGCTGCAGACCGCAATCTTTGGAAACACACTCTAAAGCTCAAACTCAAGCAAGAATGACAGATTCATAGAAAAAGATAATACTTGGCGAAAGAAAGGACAAATAAGATATTTCTAGGGCTGCAAAATCCATAGTCAACCGAGACTGACGGAGGCTACTACTTGTATAACAGATAAAGAATAGAACAGACTACAACAAATTCCAAGAAAGTTTTTACCTCAAAGGAAATATTTGTACTTTTAAAAAAGTTGAATTCTAAGAAAAATGAGAACAAAATTGGAATGAGGCCAAAGTTTAGCGCACGTAATAAATAGGTTAGCACTTTCCATGTGGAAGTATTTATACATGGCAGTAGAGGAACTACTGTGTTACCGGGGATTCATTATGAGGGAAGTAAAGAATAGTGACACTGTGACCTTTCAGGCATGTCGTAAGAGGCGACTAAGGAGGTTGATCGATGGCTTGACAAGCTGTCATTGCAAAAAGTGTTGTTATGGAAACAGAGTCATAGATTTTAGAAGCAGTGATCTCTGCAATATGTGCCATTTTGGCACACAAGGTTTCTGTTTTTGAGATTGTGGTTCTGCCCTATGTGCCGTCTTCGGCTCGAAAGGACAATAGATAGATAGTAGAGGAATATATATATATTTAATGAATGTCAAGAAACAGAGCGGATTTGAAAGTGTTTGTTGAAGACCTATGGTCCAGGCGGGGTTGAAAGGAAGAAGAAGTAGCGGAGGAGCATGAGGGAAGTGATGAAGTGTTTCACGTTCTGAGAAAGTGGCTATACACAAATGACGTCATTGATAAGTGCGACTTTTTTCGGGCCTTTTTAAAGTAGATAATCATCATTAGCATGTACCGGGCCTGCTGGCGTAGGTGATCATGTCTCTCCACAACTTTCGATCTCGACAGTTATTTATCATTTCTATTGTTGACCTTCTGCCAAGCCATTCTTTTAAACTGTCTGGCATATTTTCTCTTTGCTTACCTCAATCGCTTCGAACCTACATTTTCCCAGTTGTTACAATATACTCCATGATGTTCCCTTCTCATTACATGGCTAAAAGATGATAATTGTTTCTTCCTAATATTGGAAATTAGCTCTCTTTTTGCTTTGACCTCTTTCAGAACGTTTTCATTACTCTTCATAGCTGTCCATGGTATTCTCAACATTCCTCTGTAAAACCACATTTCTACAGACTCCAACGATAATAAGTAAATAATACATTTTGTTTACAAATTAAAGCCATTACAAAATTAATACATTCAATTTCTTAACTCTTTCATCATTAGCTGCTTGCTTGCGTTCGCCCAATGATTAAAGGACTACACCTCTTCATCATCCGCCCTTAAAATGGCGTTAAGTGGGCGTGTCTGTGTTGTGTTATGGTTTGCAGTATAACTGTGGTATGTGTGTCTTTCGGCCCAACACATCCGACTTCAGGATGACATTTTTTATTACCGGGATTTCTTTCCTCTTCGATCCCTACTTGCTTAGCCAGATTAGACAAGTTAGTCTGTTACTAGAGGCACCACGGAGAGGGGGAGCAGGGTCTGCATGGTTCTGGTTCACCGATCCTGGCGCAAGTCATCAGCTGTAGGTCGCTGACAACTTCCAGCTCTGCTTCTGTGAGGCGCGCCATCGCCTCCCCTTCATCATTTGACTTCTAGCGTCGAGACGAGATATAGTTGCTTGCACTAGACATACCACTGCTGGAAAATGTACAACTGAAATAAACAAAAGAATAGGAATGGCAAAAAAGTAATTTTAATGCCATGAAAAATATACTAACATCAAAACAAATAACACCAGGGCTAAAACTAAGAATAGCAAAATGGTATATCTTCTCAACACTCCTGTATGGTGCTGAAACATGTACATTAGACTAGAAAACAGAACAGAGAATTGAAGCCTTTGAAATGTTGATATATAGAAGAATAGGTAGAATTGGATGGAAGGAAAAGAAAACAAAAGATGAAGTCTAAAAATAACTAAAAATGAAAAGAGAACTACAGAACACAATTCAAACAAGACAAATGAAATTTGTGGGCATTGTAAAAGACACAACAGCCTACTAAAAGTAATCCTGGAGAGGAAAATACAAGGTAAAAGAGGCAGAGGCAAACCAAGACTAACATGGACGAATAATATCAAAAGATGGACAAATCAGCCTATGACAACCTGCACCATCAAAGCAAGAGACAAGGCAGAATGGCGCTCCATGGTAGCCAACCTTCGTTGCGGAGATGGCACTCGATGATGATGATGATGATGATTATTGCTTATATATAGGTCTATTCTGTCTGTCAATCTCTTTTCGAAAACGCCCTCTCGTATTTTGTATACATAGTGTTTGTCAAAACTTGTATGGATCGATTGCTTCTTTTATAATCGTCGCCTGTGTAGTAGATTAGGGAATGCACGGAGGTCACCCTTGTTAACATCATTTTCCAACGGTGCCACATGAATTAGAGAGCGGATATGAGGAATTCCTGGCTACAATAAAAGTGATCTCACGGCGATGGGTGAGATGAGAAAGATTCCGGTGCTGTTCGTGAATCTGCAGCCCTAGTACGACTTCCAGATCTTAGTCCAGAGGGATGTTGTCTAGATCCAGGAGAGCTGCGAGCAGAACGGGGGAGGACTTGAGAGCCAGTTTATTGTTTCATACAGCGGGATTTGATGGGGAGGAGATCTGAGCACAGACGGACTGTTGTTTGGTGTGAGATTAAGATAATCCGACAACTAATTAACTAACTAATTAACCAACCAACCTACCTACTAAACTAAACTAAACTGAACTGAACTAGGCTTAAGCTAAGCTAAGCAAAGCTAGACTAGACTAGACTAGACTAGACTAGACTAGACTAGACTAGACTAGACTAGACTAGACTAGACTAGACTAGACTAGACTAGACTAGACTATACTAGACTAGACTAGACTAAACTAACTTATCCCATTGATAGGATAGAATAAACTGTTTCTGCCTTATCACGCGGTTAAACAATTACACTTTTTGTTTCAATATATCACTTTTGGGGAAAGAAACACGACAAATGCAGAAGAAGAAGCCATTCTCAAGAAAGGATTCGTTTGTTCCGATGTAAAATACATGAGATTAATTGTTCTACAACACCAGCGGAGGTGCAGGCACCTTAGTAATTGAAATAAAAGGCATCCAAAGAGCTGTTTAAAACAAAAACAAAAAACTAGGAATATAAAAATGTGGAATTCTGTGAGCGATCAAGCAGGTACCCATGGCACACGAAAGCTAATTAGGCGCGAGAATTATGATTGTTCTCTTGTTCGTTGTTAGCGCGAAATATTTCAGCCAGGAATGTCGTTAGGAGCGACGAAATTGAATTGGGTAGAGCTCTTTACAAGAATGTCTTTACAAGCGTCGACATGGAATTGGGTAGAGATATTTACAAGAATGTCTTTACAAGCGTCGACGTGGAATTGGGTAGAGATATTTACAAGAATGTCTTTACAAGCGTCGACATGGAATTGGGTAGTGATATTTACAAGAATGTCTTTACAAGCGTCGACACTGAATTGGGTAGAGCTCTTTACAAGAATGTCTTTACAAGCGTCGACATGGAATTGGGTAGAGATATTTACAAGAATGTCTTTACAAGCGTCGCCATGGAATTGGGTAGAGATATTTACAATAATGTCTTTACTAGTGTCGACACTGAATTGGGTAGCTCTTACAAGAATGTCTTTACAAGCGTCGACATGGAATTGGGTAGAGATATTTATAAGAATGTCTTTACATGCGTCGGCATCGAATTGGGTAGAGCTCTTTGCAAGAATGACTTTACAAGTGTCGACATTGAATTGGGTAGAGATATTTACAAGAATGTCTTTACATGCGTCGGCATCGAATTGGGTAGAGCTCTTTGCAAGAATGACTTTACAAGCGTCGACATTGAATTGGGTAGAGATATTTACAAGAATGTCTTTACAAGCGTCGACATGGAATTGGGTAGATATATTTACAAGAATGTCTTTACAAGCGTCGACATGGAATTGGGTAGAGATATTTACAAGAATGTCTTTACAAGCGTCGACATGGAATTGGGTAGAGATATTTATAAGAATGTCTTTACATGCGTCGGCATCGAATTGGGTAGAGCTCTTTGCAAGAATGACTTTACAAGTGTCGACATTGAATTGGGTATAGCTCTTTGCAAGAATGACTTTACAAGTGTCGACATTGAATTGGGTATAGCTCTTTGCAAGAATGTCTTTACAAGCGTCGACATTGAATTGGGTAAAGCTCGTTGCAATAATGTCTTTACAAACGTCGACATTGAATTGGGTAAAGCTCGTTGCAATAATGTCTTTACAAACGTCGACATTGAATTGGGTAAAGCTCGTTGCAATAATGTCTTTACAAACGTCGACACTGAATTGGGTAGAGCTCTTTACAAGAATGTCTTTACAAATGTCGACACTGAATTGGGTAAAGCTCGTTGCAATAATGTCTTTACAAACGTCGACATTGAATTGGGTAGAGGTCTTTACAAGTAAGAATGTGAATATAATTAAGTTTTAGTTTCAGTTCGTTTGTTTGTTGATTGTTTAGTTGGTTACGCTAGAGTTTCTAGAAATCATTTTCTAACAAATCAAATCCTGCCTACCTTCTTGGTTCATTGCAATTTTTCATAACCAATCATTTCTCTTGTTTGAATAGACCTTTCTTAACATTGTGGGCACGTGATCAAAAGATCGTGTTGTAAGTTAATGGGTCGTATCATAATGTTACCTGAAAGCAAAATCATTACAATTAGTTATTATATGAACATACTTACCTACGTGTGTGTACACCAGTGGCGTATACTGGTTTTGGTATCTGGGCTACCGCTGACATAATAAACAAAGACATACATTATATTCAGAAGGCTAACATGAAATAATATTTGCTAATAACATCACTACATTTTAAATTACTTACTTATTTATATGTAAACTCTATCCATCTTGTTTGGGACGAAAATGTCTCAATGACTTTGTCATTGAAAGACTGTTGGGTTGGTTTCTAAGTTTCTGAGGAAATGATTTCTCAATGGACATTAATGCCAAACCAAATAAGCGCTCTTGTGTCTGAATTGATTGACAATAAGAGTTGATTCTCTTGAGAGCAGAAAAAGTTCTTTCTACAGAAGCTGATGCGCATAACGTAGTTATAAATAGGTTAGGAAGTTCCGGTAATCATACATAGTTTCACTTTCACTTTTAAACGCTTCTAATTGGCTAGAGCTAAAAATAAACCATGAAACCCCATTCCTGTAGAGGTAGCTACCGCTGTATTATTTTGACTCCCTTTTTTGAATGTCAAAGTCATGAATTTACTAGATCCGATCAATGAGAAATGTACCTCTAGTTACTAGCAGTTTCAGTCTACAATCTTAGTTATTTGAGTAGGAGATCCGCAGATCTAGCTCTACAATATGGACAAGACATTTCTTAATTATTGGAGTAGGAGATCCACAGATCTAGCTCTACAATATGGACAAGACATTTCTTAATTATTAGAGTAGGAGATCCACAGATCTAGCTCTACAATATGGACAAGACATTTCTTAATTATTTGAGTAGGAGATCCACAGATCTAGCTCTACAATATGGACAAGACATTTCTTAATTATTAGAGTAGGAGATCCGCAGATCTAGCTCTACAATATGGACAAGACATTTCTTAATTATTAGTGTAGGAGATCCGCAGATCTAGCTCTACAATATGGACAAGACTTTTCTTATTTATTGGAGTAGGAGATCCGCAGATCTAGCTCTACAATATGGACAGGACATTTCTTAATTATTAGAGTACCAGATCCGCAGATCTATCTCTACAATATGGACAAGACATTTCTTAATTATTAGAGTAGGAGATCCGCAGATCTAGCTCTACAATATGGACAGGACATTTCTTAATTATTGGAGTAGAAGATCCGCAGATCTAGCTCTACAATATGGACAGGACATTTCTTAATTATTGGAGTAGAAGATCCGCAGACCTAGCTCTACAATATGGACAGGACATTTCTTAATTATTAGAGTACCAGATCCGCAGATCTATCTCTACAATATGGACAGGACATTTCTTAATTATTAGAGTACCAGATCCGCAGATCTAGCTCTACAATATGGACAGGACATTTCTTAATTATTAGAGTAGGAGATCCACAGATCTAGCTCTACAATATGGACAGGACATTTCTTAATTATTGGAGTAGAAGATCCGCAGATCTAGCTCTACAATATGGACAGGACATTTCTTAATTATTAGAGTACCAGATCCGCAGATCTATCTCTACAATATGGACAGGACATTTCTTAATTATTAGAGTACCAGATCCGCAGATCTAGCTCTACAATATGGATAGGACATTTCTTAATTATTAGAGTAGGAGATCCACAGATCTAGCTCTACAATATGGACAGGACATTTCTTAATTATTAGAGTAGGAGATCCACAGATCTAGCTCTACAATATGTACAGGACATTTCTTAATTATTAGAGTAGGAGATCCGCAGATCTAGCTCTACAATATGGACAGGACATTTCTTAATTATTAGAGTAGGAGATCCACAGATCTAGCTCTACAATATGGACAGGACATTTCTTAATTATTGGAGTAGAAGATCCGCAGATCTAGCTCTACAATATGGACAGGACATTTCTTAATTATTAGAGTAGGAGATCCGCAGATCTAGCTCTACAATATGGACAGGACATTTCTTAATTATTAGAGTACCAGATCCGCAGATCTAGCTCTACAATATGGACAGGACATTTCTTAATTATTAGAGTAGGAGATCCACAGATCTAGCTCTACAATATGGACAAGACATTTCTTAATTATTGGAGTAGAAGATCCGCAGATCTAGCTCTACAATATGGACAGGACATTTCTTAATTATTAGAGTACCAGATCCGCAGATCTATCTCTACAATATGGACAGGACATTTCTTAATTATTAGAGTACCAGATCCGCAGATCTAGCTCTACAATATGGACAGGACATTTCTTAATTATTAGAGTAGGAGATCCACAGATCTAGCTCTACAATATGGACAAGACATTTCTTAATTATTAGAGTAGGAGATCCACAGATCTAGCTCTACAATATGGACAGGACATTTCTTAATTATTAGAGTAGGAGATCCACAGATCTAGCTCTACAATATGTACAGGACATTTCTTAATTATTAGAGTAGGAGATCCGCAGATCTAGCTCTACAATATGGACAGGACATATCTTAATTATTAGAGTAGGAGATCCACAGATCTAGCTCTACAATATGTACAGGACATTTCTTAATTATTTGAGTAGGAGATCCGCAGATCTAGCTCTACAATATGGACACGACATTTCTTAATTATTAGAGTAGGAGATCCACAGATCTAGCTCTACAATATGAACAAGACATTTCTTAATTATTGGAGTAGGAGATCCGCAGATCTAGCTCTACAATATGGATAAGACATTTCTTAATTATTAGAGTAGGAGATCCGCAGATCTAGCTCTACAATATGGACAAGACATTTCTTAATTATTAGAGTAGGAGATCCGCAGATCTAGCTCTACAATATGGACAAGACATTTCTTAATTATTGGAGTAGGAGATCCACAGATCTAGCTCTACAATATGGACAAGACATTTCTTAATTATTAGAGTAGGAGATCCGCAGATCTAGCTCTACAATATGGACATGACATTTATATGTCCCTTTGGTCTATTCTATTCTATATATTTTTTGCCAGCGTCATTTAAAATTTAACTTTGACTTTATTTAATTTTGAAATGTAATCAGGAGACAAGGCGCATGCCAGCAACAGGGCTGGAATCTGGCAGCGACTCATATCTGATGGTTTGTAACAGGATCGGTGAACCAGAACCATCCAGACCCTAGGCTACATCTTCGTGGTGCCTATAGAAAATAGACAACCAGTCTAATCTGGCCAAGCGATCGAAGTTGGAAGGCAATCCGATACTCAAAAATGCCGTGCTGAATTCGGAGGTGTTGGACCGAAAGGCGCAAATATCACACTTCAGCAAGTTTGCTTCAGGACAAGAATCTCCGCCCACATAACGTCTTTTTAAGGACGAATAACAAAAGAAAGCGATTCCTTTAGTTGTCATCGAATGAAACGTCTATTGGCCAATGGGGTTTATAGTCCGTATATAAATAATATCAATATAATGCATACAAAAGAAGACAAAAATGTATTATAAAGAATGTCAACACAAAAGAAAGATGTATTTTAACCTTTAGACGCTCTCTACGGGTTGATGTCTCCAAAATGTGTTGCTGGCATTTAGTCATTGACAATAAGAACGATATCTAAGAGTTAAGGAGAACATATTATTTTTAAATTACTGCTAGAACAACACTGCAGGTTAACCCTTTCTGTACGCTCAGCCGTACAGTGCGTCACTCTCAATTTGATTAGTGTAAACTGTCATTAAACCATATTCTTATTATATGTCTTGTATCATCTTGGTATTGGTGAAATCTAATTCCTTGTTCAATTATCTAAAAATTCATATGTTATATGTTAAGTGTTCGATAAATATAAACATGCAGATTAATTTTTAAAACCTGAAAAATTTAGTCTCTGAAATCTCTGCCGCTAACTTGATAATAACCTTCCGTATTGAAAGAGTTAATAACATTATTTACTACACATCATTACTTGTCACAGTACCGTCTGTTTTTGCTGCTTCATAACATCTGCTGTATACATGTACTGGAGTAAAGCACTGCTGTTTGTCACTGTTACTTTAGTTGATTTGTTCATTTGTATCTTTCTTTGAAAAGAAAAAAAAACAGTAAAGTACCCCTGTCACACCAAGTAACGTATAGGGAATATGGTGTTCGTGACCATAAATTTTACAAACCTTCAGCACATGATTTTTGGGGTAATGTGGTCGGTATTACGCCCGTGCCGCTTTACTTTCCCAGAAAAAAATCCGGTACCCATTAAAGACTGGGTGAATCGGCAGCCGCCAGTTGGGATCGAACCCTACCTCTTGTCCTTTGTAGTCCAGTTCACTAACCACTGAGTTATCTCGGCTCCCCTTTGAAAAAGAAAGCTCGCGTGTTATTTCTTATTATGTATTTGAAACGGTAATAAAAAACGGTATCTTAAAATATTTTTTTGTAAAAACTATTTAAAAAAAAAACTCGTAGTTAAAAATAGAATATTGCAGCCTGGAGATTCTCAAATTTGACAATCTTTCATCTTTATATTGAGAGCATTGACTGCTCAATTAGTATTCGTACATAAATATTTATTTTAGTTAGAAGTTTTGTGGGGTGTCACAAATTGAAAACGCCTCCATATGGTATCACCTTTTAAGATTGAGAGGGATGTAGGGAACTCAGGATTTCTTCATCCATTGAAGCTGCCAAATTGTTGAGGATAGACCTAAGATGTCACTTTGAGATTAGAATAAAACAGCTGGGATACACGCCATCGTATGTGTGTGTGTGTGTGTGTGTGCGCGCGCGCGCGTGTGTGTGTGTGTGGATGCGTATGTGTGTGTGTGTGTGTATGTGTGTTATGCCCCCCAGCAGAAGGTCATTTGTAGACCGCAACGTTGGAGTTTGTTCGTCTTTTTTGTCACAAAAACCGAACCATTTCGTCACTTGTCACATCAACCTGTAAACCAACCATTTCGTCAATTGTCACAGCAACCTATACAAACCATTTCGTTACTGGACACTTCAAACTGTAACCCAATCATTTCTTCACTTGTCACATCAACCTGTAACCCAACCATTTCGTGACTTGACACGTCAGTCTGTAACCCAACCATTTCGTCACTTCTCACAGCAACCTGCAACCCAACTATTTCCTCATGTGTCACGTCAACCTGTAATCCAACCAGTTAGTCACTTGTCACATCAGCCTGTAACCCAACTATTTCGTCACATGTTACATCAACCTGTAACCCAACCATTTTGTCACTTATCACATCAACCTGTAACCCAACCACTTCGTCACATGTCACATCAACCTGTAACCCAACCATTTTGTCACTTATCACATCAACCTGTAACCCAACCACTTCGTCACATGTCACATCAACCTGTAACCCAACCATTTCGTCACTTGAGACATCGACCTGTAATCCAACCATTTCGTCACATGTCACAACATCCTGTAACCCAGCCATTTCGTCATTTATAACATCAGCCAGTAACCCCACCATTTCGTCACTTGTCACATCAACCTGCAACCCCACCATTTCGACACTTGTCACAACCTGCAACCCCACCATTTCGTCACTTGTCACATCAACCTGTAACCCAACAATTTGGTCACATGTCACAACAACCTGTAACCCAACCATTTCGTCACATGTCACATCAACCTGTGACCCAACCACTTCGTCACATGTCACATCAACTTGTAACCTAACCATTTCGTCATTTATCACATCAGCCTCTAAAATCCCACCATTTCGTCACATGTCACATCAACCTGCAACCCCACCATTTCGTCACTTGTCACATCAACCTGTAACCCAACCATTTGGTCATTTGTCACATTAACCTGTAACCTCACCACGTCGTCACTTATCACATCAACCTGTAACCCAACCATTTCGTCACATGTCCAACATCCTGTAACCTAACCATTTCGTCATTTATCACATCAGCCTCTAAAACCCCACCATTTCGTCACTTGTCACATCAACCTGCAACCCCACCATTTCGTCACTTGTCACAACAACCTGCAACCCCACCATTTCGCCACTTGTCACATCAACCCGTAACCCAACCATTTCGTCACCTGTAACCCAACCATTTCGTCACTTGTCACAACAATAAATTGCAACACAACCATTTCGTGTACGCTTTTCTTTCTTCTCTCCCCATTTACCAGACATCAACATTGGCTATGGTGTGTTCTCAAAGACATCATCTCCACATCAGAAACGTCCCCAAGATGTCGCTGTAAACAATCAACAATGAGAACATTACTTCAAAGTTGAAGAGCTCTTTCTTATTTACAGCTGCATACAAGATCGTGCCATCGTTTACTAGAAGATGAGACTGGCACTGTCTTGTACTAGAGTGTGTATAATTAAGAGCGCACATATCTTTTACAAAACAACCGTTTCCCGTGTGCACAAGAAACGATAAAACACCTCCAGGATAAAAATATAAACACAAAATATAGGAAAACAATTTCAAAATAGCGCTCACTCCGCACTTTCACTCACTCAAGAATTCACTCTGGGCGCAGAGACAGGTGAAGCAGGACGAGAGTGGTATTGAGCGCGGGAGTGGCGTTTCTTATTTCTCCGTTCACATCTGCAATACGAACGTCAATCGGACTGTTGAGTCTAAACTTTGGTGATCTCGTTGCGAATGCAAACAGCACAGAGAGGATTGACGTGAATTCGATATATTCTGTGCTCGACGTGTTGCGGTTTTAGTGATTTATTTTACGTGTGCATCGAGTTTGTAGTGGCGGTTATGACATTCGTGGAGAGGAGACGTGTGGATTGTTTTGTGAGAGATCGGATTGTTAGTTCAGCTGTGCCAAGGACGAGTTGAA
Source organism: Megaustenia siamemsis (assembly GCA_032433765.1). Taxonomy (NCBI): domain Eukaryota; kingdom Metazoa; phylum Mollusca; class Gastropoda; order Stylommatophora; family Ariophantidae; genus Megaustenia; species Megaustenia siamemsis. The sequence goes on along the minus strand of JAVIAB010000050.1, from coordinate 13,403,782 downwards.
TTCTGGGATTGGAAAGGTATTGTAGCCAGTGTACTATCACGTTATCGTTTGTGCGGGATTAGGTTTTTTTTAAATTTTTTTTTTTTTTTAATATTTTTTTTGGGGGGGGGGGATGGCCTACTTGTGTGTTGATTGCTTTAGCTTGTGGGAAATGTTTGTGTGTGTGTTAAGGTTTTTGGGAACCGTCAGTACGTTTAGTTTAGTTTAGTTTACTTTGGTGTAGTTTAGTTTAGTTTTTTAGTTTGGTTTGATTTGATTTAGTCTAGTTTAGTTTAGTTTAGTTTAGTTTTTTAGTTTGGTTTGATTTTATTTAGTTTAGTTTAGTTTAGTTTAGTTTAGTTTTTGGCTTGGCTTGGCTTAGTTTAGTTTAGTTTAGTTTAGTTTAGTTTAGTTTAGTTTAGTTTAGTTTAGTTTAGTTTAGTTTAGTTTAGTTTAGTTTAGTTTAGTTTGGTTTGGTTTGGTTTGGTTTGGGTTTAGCTTAGCTTAGCTTAGGTTATGTTAGTTTAATTTAGTTTGGTTTGGTTCGGTTCGGTTCGATTCGGTTCGGTTCGGCTGGGCTGGGCAGGGCAAGGCTTAGCTTAGCTTAGCTTAGCTTAGCTTACGTTAGCGTAGCTTAGCTTAGATTAGTTTAGTCCACAGATCATTTTCATTGTTCCAAGAACAACTCTAAAGTGCTCAGGTCCCCATCCCAGTACCTTGCCTTCTCCGGCGTGCACTGCCGTCTCAACACGCTAGCGAAAGTACTGATGATGGTTTAGCTCAAACACACGAACGAACTCGCAATGACAAAACCCTTGAAAATAGAGAAAGTGATTCGGTGGATTTGGTTTTCTCTTTACCATTTTTTCTTTGTTCTCGCTGCAGTCCTTTTCTTTTCGATGTTTCCCTTAGCTATTTAACGTGCGCAGGGTTCATATACTGTTACACTGGGAAACATATGGAAGTCCAAAGATATTAGGTTAAATAAATGTTCAACTCCAATGTTAAGTCAGTCCTATTATACGGCTGTGAAACATGGAGAACAATAAAATTGGCAATCATGAAGATACAGACTTTCATTAATGGATGCTTATGCAGAATAAAAGGATGGAAATGGCAGGACAAAATCACTAACATAGAATTATGGAAATGTACCAGTCAAATACCAGTGGATAAAGAGATACAGCGTAGAATATGGCACTGGATAGGACACATACTGCGGAAGCCAACTGAGAGTATTACACAACAGACACTTTTTTGGAATCCTCAGGGGAAATGACAAAGTGGAAGACCAATGAATTCTTGGAGAAGACAGATAGAAGCAGAGATAGAGATGATGGGCAAGACATGGAATGATCGTAACAGAATGGTAAGAAACAGAACGACTTGGAAAGTGTTTGTTGAAGACCTATGGGTCCACTGGGAGCTAAAAAGGTAGAAGTTGAAGGGTTCATTTACGACTCTCTTTCTTTCGCAGTTATCAGTGAGAGTTAAAGATCGGATCTCTACCTAGAGACCATAGGGGGTAAAGTTAAGAAAATTCCAGGAATTCAAACATAAATTTCCTAGAACCTGTTGCGGGAATTGAATCTGAACCTTCCCATCCAGACTTCGAGACCCTAGACCACCCAGCCACCGCTGGTGTGTGATTGATGACTGAATGTGTGGAATGAATGACTGAGCGGGAATATGACTGATGCTAAGTATTCTTTTCTTTTCCATCTTTCTATCTGCATTAGTTTACTTTTCTTCATCGTCCACCCTTAAAAGAGCGCTAGATTAGCGTAAACGCGCTGTGTTGTAGCCTACACTACAACAGATGTTTGCTGCACCTTTAGGCCAAATATATCCAAACTTTTAAGAAAGTTATGGAGACAGTCTCGATCAAATACGTGCTGTAAATGAATGTACGAAACTGTATGGTGTAAAACACATCGCAATGCAATAAACTACTCAGCGATTTAATATTTTAAAAACAGTCAACATGTGTTTTTTGTTGTTATTTTTACGTTAACATATAAATAAAGCCATAATTGTGTGACAACAAAATATAAATAAAACCATAATTGTGTGACAACAAATTATAAATAAAACCATAATTGTGTGACAACAAAATATAAATAAAGCCATAATTGTGTGACAACAAAATATAAATAAAACCATAATTGTGTGACAACAAAATATAAATAAAGCCATAATTGTGTGACAACAAAAAATAAATAAAACCATAATTTTTTGACAAATAAAAAATAAATAAAACCTTAATTTTATGACAAATCAAAATATAAATAAAACCATAATTTTATGACAAATCAAAATATAAATAAAACTATAATTGTGTGACAAATCAAAATATAAATAAAACTATAATTGTGTGACAAATAAAAATATAAATAAAACTATAATTGTGTGACAAATCAAAATATAAATAAAACTATAATTGTGTGACAAATCAAAATATAAATAAAACTATAATTGTGTGACAAATCAAACTTAAAATAATAAAATTGCAGTGACGCAGTTAATAGGAAAGAGATGAATGGGATCTATAAAGGGATAAATAAAATGACAAAATAACAGGCAGAGCTAACATGTTTATGAATACAAATAATAATAACAATAATAACTATCGTTATAAATATTTATTCTTGCATTCCAAACAACTTACTTCAGCAACCTCATAACACCCCCCCCCCCCAACCACACCCATGGTGAACTTAAATAAAAAGTAAAGTCAAGTACCCCCGTCACGCCAAGTGGCGTATAGGGAATATGGTGTTAGTGACCATAATTTTTACAGACCTTCGGCACATGATTTTTGGGGTAATGTGGTCGGTATTACGCCCGTGCCGCTTTATTTTCCCAGTAAAAAAATCCGGTACCCATTTAAGGCTGAGTGAACCGGGAAGCCGTCGGTTGGGATCGAACCCTACCTCTTGTCCTTTGTAGTCCAGTTCACTAACCACTGAGCTATCGCGACTCCCTTCGTGAACTCAAATGGAACATGATAATTACAGACTTGTATGGTACAATTGAAGGTCATAGTATAAATAATCTAAGGTATGTTGATGATACAGTATTAATCGCTAAGAGTGAAAATGAGCTACAAGAAATGTTGGACATTGTAGTGAAAGAAAACAAAAATAAAGGACTCAGCCTTAATAGCAAAAAGACAGAAGTAATGGTAACAACAAAGAAAAAGACATCACCTCAGTGCAAAATAAAGACAAGTGGAACAATATTAAAACAGGTAAATGAATTTAAATATTTGGGAACTTTGTTAGCCTCAGACGGAAGATGTACAAAAGAGGTGAGATGTAGAATGACTCAGGCAAAAGCAGCTTTCCAAAAAATGAGGAAGATACTATGCAATCCATTTTTAACAATAGAAACAAGAAAAAGAGTTCTTAAATTTTATGTAGAGCCAGTCTTAACATATGGATGTGAATCATGGACAATAGGACAACAGACAAGAAAATCACTGAAGTCTGTAGAAATGTGGTTTTACAGAAGAATGTTGAGAATACCATGGACAGCTAACAAGAGTAATGAAAACGTTCTGAAAGAGGTCAAAGCAAAAAGATAGTTAATTTCCAATATTAGGAAGAAACAATCATCATTTTTTGACCATGTAATGAGAAGAGAACAACTGGAATATATTGTAACAACTGTAAAATTGAGGGAAGCAAAGAGAGAAAATACCAGACAGGTTAAGAGAATGGCTTGGCAGAAGGTCAACAACAAAAATGATAAGTGGAGAGACATGATCACCTACGCCAGTAGGCATGGTACTTGATGATGAAGATGGTAAAATACTGGCAAAATAAAAGGAAAGAGAGATCGCAGACGACAAAGAGAGAAAATACTAGATAGCTTGGTGTCATGGCATGGAAAACAGTCAACAACAGAACTGATACTATGCACTGTAGATAGAAGATTGTGTAAAGACATGATCGCTTATGCCAACCGGTATGCACATGATGGTGATGATAGTAAAATACGCAAACGTTTTCCCCGTCAAAATAAAACACAGCGGACGAGTTTGAAAATGAGTTTTCTTGCTTTTTTTATGTGTGTTTTTTATTTATGAGGGGAATTCTATCTAATGACACTGGACGGCATCAATCGATAGAAGGAGAAGATGATCACTTGTCTTCTATTGTGGAGACGTGTCAAGAAAGTAGGAAATTGGTTTTCTTTTGTTAGGTTCTTCGTTGTCTGGTGTCTTTGTTCGTTGGGGTAAATAGAATGCGCGCTTGACACGTCTTTGTTTTGTTTGACTTTGTACAGATTTGATTTGATTTAACTCATTCTAGATGTGTTTTGATTCACTCGGTCAAGATGTATTTTGATTAAATCAGTTAAGATGTGTTTTCATTAATACATTCTAGATGTGTTTTGATTAAATCAGTTAAGATGTGTTTTCATTAATACATTCTAGATGTGTTTTGATTAAATCAGTTAAGATGTGTTTTCATTAATACATTCTAGATGTGTTTTGATTAAATCAGTTAAGATGTGTTTTGATTAATACATTCTAGATGTGTTTTGATTAAATCATTCAAGGTATGCTTTGATTAACACGTTCTAGATGTGTTTCAGTCAAAATACGCTTGAAGATATTTCATAATCAATGTGGTTATATAGTTTAGTGTGTTCACCTACATATTTGTGTGTGCGTGTGTGTGCTGTTGTTGTTATTGCTGTAGGTGTTACTGGTTGTTATTGCTACTGCTGATGTTGTTACTGCTGTTATTACTGCTGCTGCTGTTGTTGTGGCTATTGCTGCTGTTGTTGCGCTTGTTGTTACTGTTGTTGTTGGCCTTCTTGTTGATTTTGCTATTGCTATTGCTGGTGTTGTTATTTTTGTAGTTATTGATTTTGTTGTTGCTATTGTTATTGTTGGGTGTCCGGTTAGCGCAATCGATAGGCGGTTGGCTTACCACGGCAACAGCCGGGGTTCGTACCCTGGCGAGGACACCTGGGTTTTACTAATTCCCTAAAAATTAGTGGGAGCCGCGATAGCTCAGTGGTTAGTGAACTGGACTACTACGGACAAGAGGTAGGGTTCGATCCCAACCGACGGCTCCGGGTTCACCCAGCCTTAAATGGGTACCGGATTTTTTCTGGGAAAGTAAAGCAGCACGGGCGTAATACCGACCACATTACCCCAAAAATCATGTGCTGAAGGTCTGTAAAATATAGGGTCACTAACACCATATTTCCCTATACGCCGCCACTTGGCGTGACGGGGGGTACTTTACTTTTTTTTACTATTGTTATTGTTGTTGCTATTGCTGTTGTTGTTGTTGCTGTTGTTATTGCTTTCGTTGTTGTTGTTATTGTTGGTGCTGTTATTGATTTTGTTGTTGTTATTGTTATTGCTATTGCTGCTGTTGTTGTTGTTGCTCTTGTTATTGCTTTTTTTGTTGCTATTGTTTTTGCTGGTGCTGTTGTTATTGTTGTTGGTGTTATTATTGTGTTGTTGCTATTGTTATTGCTCTTATTGTTGTCGTTACTATTGCTATTGTTGTTGTTATTGTTTCTGGTGTTATTGTTGGTGTTGTTATTGCTTTTGTTGTTGCTCTAGTTATAGCTGTTGTTGTTGGTGTTTTATTGCTTTTGTTATTACTATTGCTGTTGTTGTTATTGCTTTTGCTATTGCTTTTGCTGTTATTGTTGTTGCTATTGCTGTTGTTATTGTTGCTCAATATATTGCTTTTGTTGTTGCTCTAGTTATTGTTATTACTGCTGCTGTTGTTGGTGTTGTTATTGCTTTTGTTATTGCTGTCGCTAATGTTGTTGTTATTTAGTATTGCTCTTATTACTGTTTTTGTAGTTATTGTTGCTGCTGTTGTTGTTCCTTTTGTCATTGGTGGTGTTGTTATTGTTATTGTTGTTGCTTTTGTCGTCGTCGTTGTTGTTATTGTTGGTGTTGTTATTGTTTTTGTTGTTGCTGTTGTTATTGTTGTTTGTTTTTCTAGTTGTTGTTGCTGCTGCTGTTTTCCTACCGAAGTTCTACTGAACTATGACATCGTTATGGTTTTGTGTTGTCCCTTACTCACTTAAAGCTGTAAGTCTTGACAACCCAGGAACCACCCCCTACCCCCCACCAATGTTACCCAACTCAACCTGTCCGTAGCAGGTTCAAAGTTTAACCAGACAGGCCAAGTGAGTAGTGCCCGAAGATGGAAAGATAACTCTGCAGGTAAAAAAATGCGCTAAAATTCGGATGTTTATAACCGAAAGTAGTAGAGATCACAGATCGCTGTAAAACATGACACATCTAGAACTTAAAATCATTTGGTAAACGTCATCAACATAAAATGTAATAATCATTTGGTAAACGTCATCAACATAAAATGTAATAATCATTTGGTAAATGTCATCAACATAAAATGTAATAATCATTTGGTAAATGTCATCAACATAAAATGTAATAATCATTTGGTAAACGTCATCAACATAAAATGTAATAATCATTTGGTAAATGTAATCAACATAAAATGTAACAATCATTTGGTAAACGTCATCAACATAAAATGTAACAATCATTTGGTAAACGTCATCAACATAAAATGTAACAATCATTTGGTAAACGTCATCAACATAAAATGTAATAATCATTTGGTAAACGTCATCAACATAAAATGTAACAATCATTTGGTAAACGTCATCAACATAAAATGTAACAATCATTTGGTAAACGTCATCAACATAAAATGTAATAATCATTTGGTAAACGTCATCAACATCAAATGTAATAATCATTTGGTAAACGTCATCAACATAAAATGTAACAATCATTTGGTAAACGTCATCAACATAAAATGTAATAATCATTTGGTAAATGTCATCAACATAAAATGTAACAATCATTTGGTAAACGTCATCAACATAAAATGTAAATAAATAATAATCACATTGCTTGATGCTGATGTAATATCATGAGGTCGGCACGAACCGGTAGCCCCTTGGCCCCCTGAATATTTTTTGTTTGTTCGTTTGTTTTACCTCTGCGACGCCTCTGCAACCGTTAGTAGGCGTGGCGGAACCCCGCATTTGAACGGCTCCCGTTTTTGAGAGTTATTCTGTACTTAAACGTACGCATTTATTGATTATTATTCTTCTTTTCGTTCAGTTTGGTCATGTACATTAATATAAATGGCTGCTCTTTTTTTTTTTACTTACAATAGTATCATATGTTTGTATCAGAAAAAGCACATACAAAACAGGCTTTGAAATGACTCATCATCATCATGTACCATGCCGGTTGGCGTAGGCGATCATGTCCCTCCACAATGTTCTATCTACAGTGCATCGTATCAGTTCCGTTGTTGACTGTTTTCCATGCCATGACACCAAGCTATCCAGTATTTTCTCTCTTTATCGTCCGCGATCTCTCTTTCCTTTTATTTTGCCAGTTGTAACCAAGTATTCCAACTTTCCTTTTCTCGGGATGTGCCCGAAAAATGTTGATTGCTTCTTTCTGATGTTTTTTAAGAGCTCCCTTTTTGTGTTGGCCTCTTTGAGAACTTCCTCATTGGTCTTTTTAGCTGTCCAACATTCTTCTGAGAAATCCCATCTCTGTGGCCTCTAATTGTCTTTTCATTTGTTTGTCTACTGTCCATGATTCCCTTCCATAGGTCAGAATTGGTTCTATATAGCACCGATGAACTCTCTTTCTCATTTTTATTGACATAGATTTGTTGCATAAGATATTTTTCATTTTCTGAAATGCTATTTTGGCCTGAGCTATTCTGCTTTTTATTTCTGTGGTGCATCTCCCATCTGATGTTATTATTGTGCCCAAGTATTTGAAACGTACTTGTTTCAGATTTTTCTCGTTTATTTTTATGCTGCATGATAGTGATGATTGTTTCTTCGATAAAAACCATTACTTCTGTTTTCTTACTATTCAGACTGAGACCTTTCTTGTTGCTTTCTTCTACTATTTTTAAATGACTACACATACAAAAAAAGAAGCACAAAAATTGAAATAAAAATTGTGTATGTGAAACTATAAGCCTGTGGACTTTTCTTTTTCTGAAACCGAATTTTTTAGAGAATACCTGTTTTGTTCCCACTAGTTCACACTGGCAATGTAAGCGGGTGTACCTCGCCATACAGACAGATATTCTCCGTTTTCAGGGGTGCTCGTAATTTTATCATTCAGAATATAACGTTTTGGGCAGATTGGTCTAAAAATTTTGCCCGGGCGGCAGACGTTTTAGCCTACTCTTTTCGATTATTAACTGCCATGGGTATTTTGCCCTCCTGCGTTTTCGTCGTTATTCGAGAAAGCTGGACATGGAATCTCATTACCCAGAGACAACGAGAGGGTTAAGTCCCGATGAAGCCACAGGTTCAGAGAGTGAAGTTCCGGGATTTGATCCCGGGACCTTTTTGTCCAGAGGCCGACGTCTTACCTGTAGACAAGCTAGACCCACATACTCAGGATGTTAATATGACGATTGAAGTGGCTTTAGTTATCTCCTGCGTTCTGCTGGAAATGTTAAAACGTATCATTGGTACTCCGATAATACGCATTCGATATCAGCATAGGCCTCTTCTATGGGAGCTACTGTGATCCTCTTCTCCTTAGCCAGCCTGTTGTTGATCATATTTTTATCAGATGTCGGGCCAAAAGGCGTAGACACTGCGGCTTTGTTGTAAATTAACGACACATCACACCCGAGACTACTTAACGGGTGAAAGCTAAAAAGAAGCGATTTGGTGTCGAGGTTAGTGCTCGCTGGCAATGGCCTCCCAAAGTTGATGACGCCCATCTTTTTCACATGGGTCGACTGTGACGCGACAGCCCACAAGAAGGATGGCTACCAAAGGTATGATCATAGAAGAGGCAATTCCTTGTATAAAGTCGACATAAGGACAGCACACAAGTACACATTTTAAAGTCCAGTGTTAAATCAGTTCTGTATTGCGGTGAAACATGGAGAACAATAAAAATGACAATCACGAAGATACAGATCTTCTGTAATCTGCTTGCGCAGAATAAAAGGATGGAAATGGCAAGACAAAATCACTAACGCAGAATTATGAAACAGTACCAGTCAAATATCAGTGGATTTAGAGATACAAAGAAAACGATGACACTGGATAAGACACACACTGCGGAAGACAACTGAGAGTATTACATGACAGGCCATTTTCTTTAGAATCCTCGGGGGAAAGAGACAGGTCGGACCAGAGATGAAGATGGTGGGGAAGACATGGAATGATTTTAAGAGAATGGCAAGAAACAGAACGGCTTGGAAAGTGTTTGTTGAAGACCAATGCTCCATAGGGAGCTGAAAGGTAGAAGGAGGATAAGCAAAGAAGATATCTTTGATAACCTAATATCAATGTTTCACGTATCAAAGAAGGGCGTAATACCGACCACATTACCCCGAAAATCGTGTGCAGAAGGTATGTAAAATGTATGGTCACTAACACCATATTCCCTATACACCACTTGGCGTGACGGGGGTACTTTACTTTTTTTTTTACGTATCAAAGAAGCAACTTTGCAGATACTCAGGGACTGCTACCAGATTGTCACAACACAACGGGTCTGTGTTCAAAAGAACCAAATGTGAAGCCAAATTAAAGCCAAATTGTTTTGCATAGAAAAGGCGATTATTAAGCCACCCGGAAAATCACCGCGACCTTGGAATTCCTCTTTAGGGGGTTAATGCAAAGAAATACAAATGAATGCATAAAAATAGGAAGCTGCGGTAAAGCTAAATGTGAGGGAGAATTGAAAAGAATAGAAAAAATGTTTTGGTAAAAGCTTTACGTGATTGATAGACGGCACACATTTGAACGACGTTTCGACTCAATAGGCCTTCAGCAGGAACAAACAAACATCCCACACACACACAGATATGTAAGTAAATAAAACTGATCATACATCATCATCATCATCATCAAGTACCGGGCCTGCTGGCGTAGGTGATCATGTCTCTCCACAATCTTCGATCTAGACAGTTATTTATCAATTATGTTGTTGACCTTCTGCCAAGCCATTCTCTTAAGCTGTCTGGTATTTTTTTCTTTTTGCTTTCCTCTATCTCTTCATCCCTCAATTTTCCATGTTGTTACAATATATTCCAGTTGCTCTCTTCTCTAATCCTACATAGCTAACTAGTAATGAAACATCCAAAACGAAATAATCGAAACTGGTTTAAGAAAAGAAAAATGTATCCCGCGTCGTGGACCATGGCCAGAATGAAAAAGAAAGATTCGCGGATGTGCGCTGTAAATACCCTGCTGGTCGGAGGGTCAAATCGTGTAAAGGGTAAAAATTACATCTTTATTCCTCTTTCTATTCTTTCTGTATTCCTCTTTACAAGCCCCCTACCAATCAAATCATTGATTTTCACTGCGTGGAGCGAATTTTCACGTGGGCTACCCTTCATGAGTGTCTTAACAAATATAAGGGAAACAGTTAACTTCTCCTCATACTAAAGGTTTGTGCCCTCCATTATAAGCTCGTAGGCAGATCAAGACGCCCACCAGCAATTGAACTGAGAGCGATTAATTAGTTCGATGATCATTCTTGAGTTCAGTCAAGCTGTCAGCTCATTCCTCTAGCAGTCAAGCTGTCAGCTCATTCCTCTAGCAGTCAAGTTCAAAGTTCAGTCAAGCTGTCAGCTCATTCCTCTAGCAGTCAAGTTCAAAGTTCAGTCAAGCTGTCAGCTCATTCCTCTAGCAGTCAAGTTCAAAGTTCAGTCAAGCTGTCAGCTCATTCCTCTAGCAGTCAAGCTGTCAGCTCATTCCTCTAGCAGTCAAGTTCAAAGTTCAGTCAAGCTGTCAGCTCATTCCTCTAGCAGTCAAGTTCAAAGTCCAGTCAAGCTGTCAGCTCATTCCTCTAGCAGTCAAGTTCTAAGTTCAGTCAAGCTGTCAGGTCAGGCAATCAAGTTCAAAGTCCAGTCAAACTGTCAGCTCATTCCTCTAGCAGTCAAGTTCTAAGTTCAGTCAAGCTGTGAGCTCATTCCTCTAGCAGTCAAGTTCAAAGTTCAGTCAAGCTGTCAGCTCATTCCTCTAGCAGTCAAGTTCGAAGTCCAGTCAAGCTGTCAGCTCATTCCTCTAGCAGTCAAGTTCAAAGTTCAGTCAAGCTGTCAGGTCAGGCAATCAAGTTCAAAGTCCAGTCAAGTTGTCAGTTCATTCCTCTAGCAGTCAAGTTCAAAGTCCAGTCAAGTTGTTAGTTCATTCATCTAGCAGTCAGGTTCAAAGTTCAGTCAAGTTGTCAGTTCATTCCTCTAGCAGTCAAGTTCAAATTTCAGTCAAGTTGTCAGTTCATTCCACTAGCAGTCAAGTTCAAAGTTCAGTCAAGTTGTTAGTTCATTCCTCTAGCAGTCAGGTTCAAAGTTCAGTCAAGTTGTCAGTTCATTCCTCTAGCAGTCAAGTTCAAAGTCCAGTCAAGTTGTCAGTTCATTCCTCTAGCAGTCAAGTTCAAATTTCAGTCAAGTTGTCAGTTCATTCCACTAGCAGTCAAGTTCAAAGTTCAGTCAAGTTGTTAGTTCATTCCTCTAGCAGTCAGGTTCAAAGTTCAGTCAAGTTGTCAGTTCATTCCTCTAGCAGTCAAGTTCAAAGTCCAGTCAAGTTGTTAGTTCATTCATCTAGCAGTCAGGTTAAAAGTCCAGTCAAGTTGTTAGTTCATTCCTCTAGTAGTCAAGTTCAAAATCCAGTCAAGTTGTTAGTTCATTCCTCTAGCAGTCAAGTTAAAAGTCCAGTCAAGTTGTTAGTTCATTCCTCTAGCAGTCAAGTCAAAGTCCAGCCAAGCTGTCATGCCAGGCAATCAAGAACAAATTTCAGTCAAGTTGTGAGGTCAGGCAATCAAGTTCAAAGTCCAGTCAAGTTTTCAGTTCAATCCTCTAGCAGTCAAGAACAAATTTCAGTCAAGTTGTGAGGTCAGGCAATCAAGTTCAAAGTCCAGTCAAGTTTTCAGTTCATTCCTCTAGCTGACAAGTTCAAAGTTCAGTCAAGTTGTCAGTTCATTAGTCCGACAATCAAGTTCAAAGTTCAGTCAAGTTGTCAGTTCATTAGTCCGACAATCAAGTTCAAAGTTCAGTCAAGTTGTCAGTTCGGTATAGCCAAGAAGACAGCAGAATCAGTCACCTCTCAATTTATCAGATTGATCCATTCTGCATCTGGTTAACGCTACATTTTTTTTCAACGAACCATAACTCAATGACGTAGATACTATAGCTCAGTCCCGGTGGTAATTAAAAGATACAGAAAACGACGTTTGTTAACAACTGTGAACGGCCTCATTAAGCAAAGGTACTGCTGGAGATACGGAAAGCAAATAAATTTAACAGTCGGTTATGGCACATGATTTATATTACGTGTGCGTTTTACATTCTGCCGCCAGATAACACGTTCACCTGTAGGGGAGATGATACCCAAGCACGTTCACCTGTAAAGGCGATGGTGCCCTACTAGTCTCCCTTACTCTCAAACAAAAGTAACAATCTACTGCGTTCAGAAAACATTTTGCGAAACAAGTCTATGTCAATAGAAATAAGAAAGATAGTTCATCGGTCCTATTTAGAGATACTGTATAACTAGAAACTATACTATTGTCATGTCAGGTCGGGGAATTTTACCTGCTACTGTATGCAGTAAACAGTACAACCTGTGGCTGCTCTGCTGCCTTGCAGGTAAGCTCGGGAGAGTAAAAGGCTAAGGGAGGGTACCCCGAAGTAAAACAACCCCACTGCCTTGTGGGTGAGACTTTTTAGTCAAAGGCTAGCGGAGCCAACCGTAAACAAACCGACGGAAGGCAACAGAAAACCACCGTCGTAACTTCTTTGTACAATGTGGAATCGCAACAATAATAGAGAATGGCTTGTTAGAAGGTTAACAACAGAAAAAATAAATATAATAAGAAAAGAAAAATGTATCCCGCGTCGTGGACCATGGCCAGAATGAAAAAGAAAGATTCGCGGATGTGCGCTGTAAATACCCTGCTGGTCGGAGGGTCAAATCGTGTAAAGGGTAAAAATTACATCTTTATTCCTCTTTCTATTCTTTCTGTATTCCTCTTTACAAGCCCCCTACCAATCAAATCATTGATTTTCACTGCGTGGAGCGAATTTTCACGTGGGCTACCCTTCATGAGTGTCTTAACAAATATAAGGGAAACAGTTAACTTCTCCTCATACTAAAGGTTTGTGCCCTCCATTATAAGCTCGTAGGCAGATCAAGACGCCCACCAGCAATTGAACTGAGAGCGATTAATTAGTTCGATGATCATTCTTGAGTTCAGTCAAGCTGTCAGCTCATTCCTCTAGCAGTCAAGCTGTCAGCTCATTCCTCTAGCAGTCAAGTTCAAAGTTCAGTCAAGCTGTCAGCTCATTCCTCTAGCAGTCAAGTTCAAAGTTCAGTCAAGCTGTCAGCTCATTCCTCTAGCAGTCAAGTTCAAAGTTCAGTCAAGCTGTCAGCTCATTCCTCTAGCAGTCAAGCTGTCAGCTCATTCCTCTAGCAGTCAAGTTCAAAGTTCAGTCAAGCTGTCAGCTCATTCCTCTAGCAGTCAAGTTCAAAGTCCAGTCAAGCTGTCAGCTCATTCCTCTAGCAGTCAAGTTCTAAGTTCAGTCAAGCTGTCAGGTCAGGCAATCAAGTTCAAAGTCCAGTCAAGCTGTCAGCTCATTCCTCTAGCAGTCAAGTTCTAAGTTCAGTCAAGCTGTGAGCTCATTCCTCTAGCAGTCAAGTTCAAAGTTCAGTCAAGCTGTCAGCTCATTCCTCTAGCAGTCAAGTTCGAAGTCCAGTCAAGCTGTCAGCTCATTCCTCTAGCAGTCAAGTTCAAAGTTCAGTCAAGCTGTCAGGTCAGGCAATCAAGTTCAAAGTCCAGTCAAGTTGTCAGTTCATTTCTCTAGCAGTCAAGTTCAAAGTTTAGTCAAGTTGTCAGGTCAGGCAATCAAGTTCAAAGTCCAGTCAAGTTGTCAGTTCATTCCTCTAGCAGTCAAGTTCAAAGTCCAGTCAAGTTGTTAGTTCATTCATCTAGCAGTCAGGTTCAAAGTTCAGTCAAGTTGTCAGTTCATTCCTCTAGCAGTCAAGTTCAAATTTCAGTCAAGTTGTCAGTTCATTCCACTAGCAGTCAAGTTCAAAGTTCAGTCAAGTTGTTAGTTCATTCCTCTAGCAGTCAGGTTCAAAGTTCAGTCAAGTTGTCAGTTCATTCCTCTAGCAGTCAAGTTCAAAGTCCAGTCAAGTTGTTAGTTCATTCATCTAGCAGTCAGGTTAAAAGTCCAGTCAAGTTGTTAGTTCATTCCTCTAGTAGTCAAGTTCAAAGTCCAGTCAAGTTGTTAGTTCATTCCTCTAGCAGTCAAGTTAAAAGTCCAGTCAAGTTGTTAGTTCATTCCTCTAGCAGTCAAGTCAAAGTCCAGCCAAGCTGTCATGCCAGGCAATCAAGAACAAATTTCAGTCAAGTTGTGAGGTCAGGCAATCAAGTTCAAAGTCCAGTCAAGTTTTCAGTTCAATCCTCTAGCAGTCAAGAACAAATTTCAGTCAAGTTGTGAGGTCAGGCAATCAAGTTCAAAGTCCAGTCAAGTTTTCAGTTCATTCCTCTAGCTGACAAGTTCAAAGTTCAGTCAAGTTGTCAGTTCATTAGTCCGACAATCAAGTTCAAAGTTCAGTCAAGTTGTCAGTTCATTAGTCCGACAATCAAGTTCAAAGTTCAGTCAAGTTGTCAGTTCGGTATAGCCAAGAAGACAGCAGAATCAGTCACCTCTCAATTTATCAGATTGATCCATTCTGCATCTGGTTAACGCTACATTTTTTTTCAACGAACCATAACTCAATGACGTAGATACTATAGCTCAGTCCCGGTGGTAATTAAAAGATACAGAAAACGACGTTTGTTAACAACTGTGAACGGCCTCATTAAGCAAAGGTACTGCTGGAGATACGGAAAGCAAATAAATTTAACAGTCGGTTATGGCACATGATTTATATTACGTGTGCGTTTTACATTCTGCCGCCAGATAACACGTTCACCTGTAGGGGAGATGATACCCAAGCACGTTCACCTGTAAAGGCGATGGTGCCCTACTAGTCTCCCTTACTCTCAAACAAAAGTAACAATCTACTGCGTTCAGAAAACATTTTGCGAAACAAGTCTATGTCAATAGAGATAAGAAAGATAGTTCATCGGTCCTATTTAGAGATACTGTATAACTAGAAACTATACTATTGTCATGTCAGGTCGGGGAATTTTACCTGCTACTGTATGCAGTAAACAGTACAACCTGTGGCTGCTCTGCTGCCTTGCAGGTAAGCTCGGGAGAGTAAAAGGCTAAGGGAGGGTACCCCGAAGTAAAACAACCCCACTGCCTTGTGGGTGAGACTTTTTAGTCAAAGGCTAGCGGAGCCAACCGTAAACAAACCGACGGAAGGCAACAGAAAACCACCGTCGTAACTTCTTTGTACAATGTGGAATCGCAACAATAATAGAGAATGGCTTGTTAGAAGGTTAACAACAGAAAAAATAAATAACTGTCGTGATCGAAAGTTGTGGAGAGACATGATCACCTACCCCAGCAGGCCCGGTACTTGATGATGATGACGTAGTACTTGCAGAAAATCCTAAAGATCTACAACAATTACTTAATGTAAGAAACGTAACAAGTAAAAAATGGACTAGAGACAGTTCAGAACTACAGCTGCCTGGGACGCTCTATAACCAGTGATGAAAAATGTACAAATGAAATAAACAAAAGAATAGGAATGGCAAAAAGTAATTTTAATGCCATGAAAAATATACTAACAACAAAACAAATAACACCAGGGCTAAAATTAAGAATAGCAAAATGTTACATTTTCTCAATATTCCTGTATGGTGCAGAAACATGGACATTAGACATGAAAACAGAACAGAACATTGAAGCATTTCAAATGTGGATTTATAGAAGAATAGGTAGAATTGGATGGGGAAAAAAAGATAACGATCGATGAATTTTTAAAACAACTGAAAATAAAAAGAGAACTACTAAACACAATTAGAACAAGACAAATGGAATTTTTGGGCCATGTTAAAAGACACAACAGACTACTAAAAGTAATATTGAAAGGGAAAATACAAGGCAAAAGTGGCAGAGGCAGACCAAGACTAACATGAACGAGTAACATCACAAGATGGACAAGTCAACCTATGACAATCTGTACCATCAAAGCAAGAGACAGAGTGGAATGGCGCTCCATTGTAGCCGACCTTCACTGCGGAGACGGCACTCAATGATGATTATGATTTAGAGCCAAGTCTGGCCTATGGAAGCGAATTATGGGCAGTAGACAAACAAATAAAAAGACGATTAGAGACCACAGAGATGGGATTTCTCAAAAGAATGTTGAGAGTTCCCTGTATAGCTGATAAGACAAACGGGGAAATTATCAAAAAGGCTAAAACAAAAATGGAGCTCCTAAAGAACACCAGAAAGAAACAGTCGACATGTTTCGGGCACACAAGATAAATATTAAAGGGGGTCTCAGGTTGATTCATTATTATAAAAGGGATCGCAGGTTATTTCTTTCTTTCTGGCATTCACCTGATGACTACTAAAGGAATTGATTCCTGTTCGTCATCCGCCCTTAAACGGACATTAAGTGGACGTTGTGTGGCAGTTGGCAAAGGAAAAGGTGTAACAGGCACGCAACCAGATACACCGGTTACATATCATCATCAGAAACAGATAATCAAATCAATCAGAAGACCACAAGCCACAAATCAGGATGCCTTTCATAATTGAATAGATAGGAACATTATACGCCTCAGAACAGGACACAATCGACTCCACAGTCACATGTATACACAATTCAAGATCGGCACCTCAACTACAAGTACATGTGGACAGGAGTAGTGAAGTATCAGCTTACATGCAACAAATGTTTATTTAGTCGCACATTATTCCTTATATAAATAGTCTACCCGCACATTTTATCCTTATATGAGAGTCTACATTTTTTCCGGTCGGGGAGACCTCTCGACGGTGTGACCTCTCGTTGACCGTTCGTTTTGTGAGTTCTCGTATATGGGGGTATTTTTTTGGGAATGGGGTGGGGGTGAAATGTGTTATCTGGGGTGACATAACTTTGTACTTTCTTTCAAAACAGTCTTATTCAAGACAACTTTTGATGTATACCTAAAATTTCTTTGCATCTAATGATAACAACTTACTCAGTGCTTGTCCGTAACACTTACACATGCCCAGGTATGTACACGAAGGCGCGTTAATGAGTTTAGCAGGTACCTGCATTAGACCTCATGACAATTTTTAATATATACCTAAAATTTCTTTGCATCTAATGATAACAGCTTACTCCGTGCTTGGCCAAATAGTAGCGACGGGCTCGTAGACCTACAATTTCTTTGAGACTAATGGTAACATACAACTTACTCAGTGCTTGGTCAACTAATGTCCAAGGTCGTGCTAGTGAGTTTAACAGCTGACTGGTAATGGAATTTCAGGGGTGTAATCTACTTGAGGGGTTCTGCGATTAACTTTTTGGACATTGTGACTAAGTATTTTGCTGAATTGAACAGCTGAATGGAATTTATGTGGAAAAACACGAGTCTAGCATCCTCATCATCGAGTTTCAGCGACAAAACCAACTAGGTCGACAAGAAGTATTCAGATAAAGCCTAAACGGTGACATTAAAGTATAAAAACAGGAAAAGGCTAAGGACAAAAGTTCCGTGGGAAGGTCAGGGGTAACGTCATAACCATCAAAGGGGAGAAGACCTAGAGAACACTCCCTGGTATCGATCGACTTTAGTGAGCTTGAGTGATGGAAGGGCAGCCTGAATGAGTACTCGAACAAGGGACTCTGATAGTGTCATAGACCTGCAGAAGGGAAGGCCATATGTCGACGAGGGAAGCTCTGAAGACTCAGAGGGGAAGGTCATAAGTCTACGAGGGAAGGCCATAAGTCTTCGAGGGAAGGCCATAAATGTACGAGGGAAACTCTGAAGACTCAAAGGGGAAGGTCATACGTCTGCGAGTGAAGCTCTGAAGACTCAGAGGGGAAGGTCATACGTCTACGAGGGAAGGCCATAAATGTACGAGGGAAACTCTGAAGACTCAATGGGGAAGGTCATAAGTCTACGAGGGAAGGTCATAAGTCTACGAGGGAAGCTCTGAAGACTCACAGGGAAAGGTCATAAGTCTACGAGGGAAGCTCTGAAGACTCAGTAGGGAAGGTCATAAGTCTACGAAGGAAGGTCATAAGTCTACGAGGGAAGCTCTGAAGAGTCAGAGGGGAAGGTCATAAGTCTACGAGGGAAGCTCTGAAGACTCAGAGGGGAAGATCATACATCTACGAAGGAAGGCCATAAGTCTACGAGGGAAGCTCTGAAGACTCAGAGGGGAAGGTCATAAGTCTACGAGGGAAGCTCTGAAGACTCAGAGGGGAAGGTCATAAGTCTACGAGGGAACTCTGAAGACTCAGAGGGGAAGGTCATACATCTACGAAGGAAGGCCATAAGTCTACGAGGGAAGCTCTGAAGACTCAGAGGGGAAGGTCATAAGTCTACGAGGGAAACTATGAAGACTCAGAGTGGAAGGTCATAAGTCTACGAGGGAAGCTCTGAAGACTCAGAGGGGAAGGACATAGTATAGACGGTACCAAGGGTGATGATGGTGTTGAAGCAGGTGTCGGTGGTGAAGTGGTTGATGCAGAAGGTAATGTTGTATAAACTGAATGTTTTAGTTTCATGTATCTGGCTAAAGAACCACGAGTCGTATACGTGTGCTGACAAATGTCACAAATGTGTCGAATAAGGAGATGAGCACCACGCGTATGCTCCAACAAACCGTCGCCCCAGTGGACTAGTCCTCACTCCAAGTGATTATGTTGCCCCGACAAGTACGAGACAAATCGACACTGGGGGAGACGAGTATACCTGAGGATAAGTGCCGATAAAGACCATCTATTGCACCACGAACTCAGCACAGGCAAATGCCCCTGCTATATGTTATACTGTTTTGTAAAGTTGACAGCACCTTGATTCTCCATATGTTCTTCAGTAGCTGTTGTAAATTGCATCATCAGCATGTGCCATATTGGATGGCGTAGGTGAGCATGTCCTTTCACAATCTTCTATCTACAGTGCAGCGTATCAGTTCTGTTGCTGGCTGTTTTCCATGCTATGTCATTGTAGCAGTCACAGGTGGAATGTCATTATAGTAGTCACAGGTGTGATGGCATTGTATGGTTGGTTGGTTGGTTGCGTTCACCCGATGACTAAAGTATTCTAGAGCATCGTGGTAGACCAGAATATTCCTCTTCATCATCCGCCCTTACAAGGACGTAGTGGGCGTGTCTGCGTTTGTGTTGTGGTTTGCAGAATAACTGTTATATTTGCGCCTTTCAGCCCAACACATCTGACTTCAGCACGACAATTTCGAGTACCGGGTTGTCTTCTCTCTTCGACCCCTGCACGCTTGGCCACACTAGACAGGTTAGTCTGTTACTGGAGGCACCACGGAGAGGTGGAGCAGGGTCTGGATGGTTTTAGTTCACCGACCCTGGCGCAAGCCATCAGCTGTGGGTCGCTGACAACTTCCAGATGAGACGCATATGTCATGTCATTGAACCAGACGCAAATGTCATGTCATTGTATGAGACACAGATGTCATGTCATTATATGAGACACAGATGCCATGTCACTGTATGAGACAGAGATCTCATGCTATAGCATAAGACACAGGTGCCATGCCATGTCATTCTATGAAACACTGGTGGCATGCCATTGTATCAGACACAACACATTCCATTATGACAGCACAAATCAGGACATCATTAGAAAAAGCAGATAGGAAACAGGTCGCCCCTCGCAGGAGGTAGAAGAGATGAACGCAGCCACCCTGGGGGAATGTAGAAGTTGAGGATGCTTGGTCGAACAACCCACAAACATTCAAGACAGGTCATAAAGTCAGAAAGATGCTTGGTCGAACAACCCACAAACATTCAAGACAGGTCATAAAGTCAGAAAGATGCTTGGTCGAACAACCCACAAACATTCAAGACAGGTCATAAAGTCAGAAAGATGCTTGGTCGAGCAACCCACAAACATTCAAGACAGGCCATAAAGTCAGAAAGATGCTTGGTGGAACAACCCACAAACATTCAAGACAGGCCATAAAGTCAGAAAGATGCTTGGTGAAACAACCCACAAACATTCAAGACAGGCCATAAAGTCAGAAAGATGCTTGGTGAAACAACCCACAAACATTCAAGACAGGCCATAAAGTCAGAAAGATGCTTGGTGAAACAACCCACAAACATTCAAGACAGGCCATAAAGTCAGAAAGATGCTTGGTGAAACAACCCACAAACATTCAAGACAGGCCATAAAGTCAGAAAGATGCTTGGTGAAACAACCCACAAACATTCAAGACAGGTCATAAAGTCAGAAAGATGCTTGGTGAAACAACCCACAAACATTCAAGACAGGCCATAAAGTCAGAAAGATGCTTGGTGAAACAACCCACAAACATTCAAGACAGGCCATAAAGTCAGAAAGATGCTTGGTGAAACAACCCACAAACATTCAAGACAGGCCATAAAGTCAGAAAGATGCTTGGTGAAACAACCCACAAACATTCAAGACAGGCCATAAAGTCAGAAAGATGCTTGGTGAAACAACCCACAAACATTCAAGACAGGCCATAAAGTCAGAAAGATGCTTGGTGAAACAACCCACAAACATTCAAGACAGGCCATAAAGTCAGAAAGATGCTTGGTGAAACAACCCACAAACATTCAAGACAGGCCATAAAGTCAGAAAGATGCTTGGTGAAACAACCCACAAACATTCAAGACAGGCCATAAAGTCAGAAAGATGCTTGGTGAAACAACCCACAAACATTCAAGACAGGCCATAAAGTCAGAAAGATGCTTGGTGAAACAACCCACAAACATTCAAGACAGGCCATAAAGTCAGAAAGATGCTTGGTGAAACAACCCACAAACATTCAAGACAGGCCATAAAGTCAGAAAGAATCGAAGAACACAACCTGAAGGCTTGAAGCCTCTGAAAGTGATGGATGCATGTAGGTTGTCTAGTGTGTCCTGATGGCTGTATGCGGGTTGACTAGTGTCTTGATGTATGTGTGCAGGTTGTCTAGTGCGTCCTGATGGCTGTATGCGGGTTGACTAGTGTCTTGATGTCTGTGTGCAGGTTGTCTAGTGTGTCATGATGGCTGTATGGAGGTTGTCTAGTGTAACATGATGGCTGTATTCAGGTTGTCTAGTGTGTTGTGATGGGTGTATGTAGGTTGTTTAGTGCGCCATGATGGCTGTATGGAGGTTGTCTAGTGTGTCTTGATGACTGTATGCAGGTTGTCTAGTGTGTCAGGAGGGCTGTATGCCGGTTGTCTAGTGTGTCTTGATGGTTGTATGTAGGTTGTTGAGTGTGTCAGGAGGGCTGTATGTCGGTTGTCTAGTGTGTCTTGAGGGCTGCATGTCGGTTGTCTAGTGTGTCGTGAAGGATGTATGCCGGTTGTCTAGTGTGTCTTGATGGTTGTATGTAGGTTGTTGAGTGTGTCAGGAGGGCTGTATGTCGGTTGTCTAGTGTGTCTTGAGGGCTGTATGTCGATTGTCTAGTGTGTCGTGAAGGATGTATGTCGGTTGTCTAGTGTGCAGTGAAGGATGTACGTAGGTTGTCGAGTGCGGCATGAGAGCTGTATGCCGGTTTTCTAGTGTGTCTTGATGGTTGTATGTAGGTTGTCTAGTACATCATGGTGGCTGTATGTAGGTTGTTTAGTGTCTTGATGACTGTATCCAGGTTGTCTAGTGTGTCTTGAGGGCTGTTTGCATGTTGTCTAGTGTGGTTTGATTTTGACCTGATAGTTACTAAAAATAGAGTTTGACCTATGATGCAATACCAAAGTGTTTACGTATTAATCAAATGCTTTAATACAGCTGAGAAAACCCTAATAAATAATTAGAATTTACTAAAAATTGTACACATGATGATAGTTATGACTTTGTCTAAATGATTAATGAAAATAGTCCTACAACACTAGAAAAAACTAAACACACTAAAAGACCACATTGAAAGACTATACTTAAAGTTCACGCGCCTGTCACAACTCTGCTAAGAAAAGTACTGCAAAGCATGAAAGTTACGCCCCCTGCTATATCTCCACAAAGAAAGTGCTAACAAACATGACAGTTACGTCCCTGACAAAACCCCACTAAAAGAAAATGGTATTTAAAAACATGAACATTACGCCACAATCAGAACTCTACTAATTTTTAGTTGATTTGTATGTAAATTTGGTACATAGGCGTAAAGTTTGAGGTAAGCCTAGAGGTTAAATTTTAATTTTTTATCGATTTCATAGGCGTAGCCATAAAAATTGATGGGGGTTAAGAATCATAAAAATG
Organism: Megaustenia siamemsis; assembly: GCA_032433765.1. Lineage (NCBI taxonomy): Eukaryota > Metazoa > Mollusca > Gastropoda > Stylommatophora > Ariophantidae > Megaustenia > Megaustenia siamemsis. The sequence continues at coordinate 13,381,411 of JAVIAB010000050.1, read as the reverse complement.
ATTTTTAAAGTAAATTCTAGATACGGGGGTGTCTAATATAAACTTTGGGATAAGCTTAGAGTGTAAATTTACTATTTTTAACATATTCATTTGCGTATCCCCAAAATATAGTCGGGGGGGGGGGGGGGGGGGATAAGGAGCATAAAAGTGATATTTGAAGCCATATACACATTTGTTGTATATAATGCTGATACTTCACTACTGAGAGACGCCACAGACTGCTGAACACATACTTCAAGACTGTACTGAATATAGTAGGCTGAGGAAAATCCATTGGCCCATAGATACAACACTACAGACAAAACTATATGGGCAACTGCAAGAATTACAAAAGACAGTAAATTTATGCAGGAAACGACATTGCAGATATAGACAATAATTTAGGTGAACGAAAGATAGATAGATAGACAGATAGTTAGGGCTAGCTCTGCCCTTTAATCTCTCCTAGAATGTCTTTCTTTCCTTCATCGAGATCAGGTACCCAATTTCCATCTTCTGGGTCGGTTTGATGACGACATTCGAGCACCTCATGAAGGTCTTATCACTAAACTGCTACGGAATGTGATAAACTTGTGTGATGTTCAAGAATTTGTGATACTGTATCGTGATGTGGCTTACAAAGACTTGAAACATCACAATTTCATTACTTGATATCTATATTTAAACGAAAAAGTAATTCACGTTACATCTACTTGTACGCTGTCGCTAGAGCCTGGAGTATACGGGTATCTGTTTTTCTTTGACGTATCTTTTGGAGGAATGTAGCCAGTGCCATTTCTCTGTGTGAAACTTTTTTTCCTTTATCAAAGGTCAGGTGCAAATTTATTTAAATAGGGTTGGCGCGATACAACTTTTGTTTTGAGCCGGTGATGGTTCTCATGGAAAGCGACAGCGACGAGATCGCTAATGTATCCTCGCTATTTGCCTCTGTGTGTGTGTGTGTGTGTGTGCGTGTGTGTGTGTGTGTTCGTGCGTGCGTGCGTGCGTGTGTGTGTGCATGCGTGTGTGCGTGCGTGTGTGTGCCTGTGCGTGTGTGTGTGCCTGTGTGTGTGTGCGTGCGTGTGTGTGTGTGTGCGTGCGTGTGTGCGTGTGAGAGAGAGAACAAAGGAAGGGGGATAGGTAGGATGAGCCGGAGCGATAGAGAGAAAATATGAGAGGAGAGTAATGGAGAGACGGGAGTATTAGGGAGAAAAATGAAATAGAGGGCGAGAGAGAGAGGGGGGGTAAAGAGGAAAAGAGAGGAGATGGAGGGCAAGAGGGAGGAATGAATGTGAAAAGAAAGTAATGGAGAGGAAGAGAGAGAGAGAGAGAGAGGAGAAAGGGAGTGAGTGTGAAGAGAAAGTAATGTACAGAAAGATGAGGAACTAAGAACAAATAGAGCAGGTAGAAAGCAGGAGCGAGAGAGAGAGAGAGAGAGAGAGAGAGTCAACCCTTAGACTACACGATCTCAATGACATGTCATCAACATACGGCAATGATTCGACCAACATGCACACACACACACACACATACTGGCTTCCTTTGCCTGCACCAAGTCACGTGACTTTACCTGGAGGCTGTTTCCTCCCCATTCACTAATGACTTGCACATTGCATCCCTCAGATGCATTCGGGAATGCTCTCCTCCCTGCCCCTTCTGGGCTCTTACACCTGCGCTTACAAGTATCCCATATATCAGCGGTTTTCACGTTTTTACAACTCGCGGCACAGTTCAACTATCTCTCTTCTCTTCTACCTTTCAGCTCCTTGTGGAGCATAGGTCTTCAACAAACACTTTCCAAGTCGTTCTGTTTCTTGCCATTCTTTTAAGATCATTCCATGTATTCCCCATCATCTTCGTCTCTGCTTCTATATGTCTTCTACAAGAATTCCTTGGTCTTTCTCTTTGTCTTTTCCCCTGGGGATTCCAAAAAAGGGCCTGTTGTGTAATACTCTCAGTTGGCTTCCGTAGTGTGTGTCCTATCCAGCGCCGTCGTCTTCACCGTAGCTCTTTATCCACTGGTGTTTGACTGGTACATTTCCATAATCCTATTTTAGTCAATTTGTCCTGCCATTTCCATCCTTTTATCCTGCGTAAGCATCCATTAATGAAAGTCTGTATCTTCATGATTGTCAATTTTGTTGTTCTCCGTGTTTCACAGCCATATAAATAAATATAAATATTCATGAAATATATAGAAATAGGTAGAAATAGAGACAGAGATAGAAATAGAGATAGATATAGAGATAGATATAGAAATAGAGATAAGGATGGAGGTAGGGAGGGAGCGAGAGAGGGAGGGAGAGAATGAGAGACATATAATGAGTGAGGGAGGGAGAGAAGAAGAGAGAACTCTTACCGACACCGTTGAATAGCAACAACCTTGACTCATCGTCAGAACTGGAATCCATAGATCAACCACAGCCAGCTAAGGCCTGCGAGCTGAAAGGGATCACCCAATGCTTGTGACGTTTTCAGCATTGCAAGCACGGGCGGTTGTGGTTAAAATGACGTCATCCGTCGATATCTTGCGTAGCTGAAGACGTCACAAGCTTTGTGTGATTTCGGAAAAATAAAAACCCTCTCAGTCCCGCAGGCCATGTTGACTCAAAAAACAAAGTCCGTATAAATGGCTACCTACCCGAACAGGAGAATGTTTCGTCCCGCCAAGTGACGTATAGGGAATATGGTGTTAGTGACCATAATCTTTACAGACCTTCGGAACATGATTTTTTGGGGTAATGTGGTCGGTATTACGCCCGTGCCGCTTTAGTTTCCCAGAAAAAAATCCGGTACCCATTTAAGTCTGGGTGAACCTGGAAGCCGTCGATTAGGATCGAAACCCAGCCTCTTGCTCTTTGTAGTCCAGTTCACTAACCCTTGAGCTACCGCGCCCCCCCCCGCCCCCCACCTCACGTGCTCTGTGCTAAATCTCCCGTGTGGCCAGGAAAGAGAGGGAAGTTGAAATCGCTCGAATACTCATCATCATCTAGCTGCTTGTCGTTGTGGGAGGCTCCTAAGACAGCTACTCTTAAATTTTCTAAGTCTTTCACGAGATCCCATGTGCCCAATCAAACCCCGCTCGACTGGTATTTTTACACTGACCTTCTTCTTCATCTCTCTCTCTCTCTCTCTCTCTCTCTCTCTCTCTCTCTCTCTCTCTCTCATCTATCCAGTACAATGTCCTCCATAATAAGCTTCTCTAGGTCATCCTGCCGTTCTATGTAACGAAATGATGTTGTTTTCCTTCTTGTTGCCGATCTATGTAACATAATGATGTAGTTTTCCTTCTTGTTGCCGTTCTATGTAACATAATGATGTAGTTTTCCTTCTTGTTGCCGTTCTATGTAACATAATGCTGTAGTTTTCCTTCTTGTTGTCGTTCCATGGCAATCAGTTTTCTCAAATTGCTACAAAGTTGACATGTTTGTTCTCTTCACGGCTGTTAGTTTCTATCTCAAAGTGGCATTTTTGTTTAATCTTGAAAATTCTAGGAACGGCGATAGCTCAGTGGTTAGTGAACTGGACTACTAGGGACAAGAGGTCGGGATCGATCCTGACGGCCTCCAGTTGCCTCTGGCCTTAAATGGGTACCGAATTTTATTTTGTGGGGAAGTAAAACGGCACGGACGTAATACCGACCACTTTAGCACATTACCACATTACCACAACAATATTTAAAAAATCATGCGCCGAAAGTCTATAAAAATGATGGTCACTAACACCATTTCTCCTATACGCCACTTGGCGTGACGAAGCTCTTTACTTTTTTAACCTGGAAGTGTTGCACCGTTTATGGCTGAAGACGGCCTGATGAGCACATATCACACATTCACAAAATGTCTATTTCAAGGAAATAGCTTCAGTCTTTGAGGCTAAGACACGGAACATACCAAGTTGAGCTAAAATACATATTAATGTGTGAACGATATTTTGGCACTTAGCGCTGGTAAAAAAAAAGATCAAGTACTGGTAAGTCTGGGAGTTTCGGGAGATGCAATATTCAATTGTTTACCACTAAGATGTTATAATACAGCTTCTTCTATTCTCTTTGGATGTTTAATAGAATGAGTATGTCTATTTCTCTCTCTGTCTCTCTCTCTCTCTCTCTCTCTCTCTCTCTCTCTCTCTCTCTCTCTCTGCGATCAAGACTCAATCAGAATAAGATTCCAGACTCTCTCATGAAGTCAGTTGTCTGTTTTTTTTCCAGGGAGGTGGGTGAGGACCACATTGCTCTTCTCATGTATGTCTATTTTAGACAGCTTAAAAGAATGGCTCGGCAGAAGGTCAACAACAGAAATTATAAATAACTGTCGAGATCGAAAGTTGTGGAGAGACATGATCACCTACGCCAGCAGGCCCGGTACTTGATGATGATGCTGATGTCTATTGTATCATCCTGGACAGGCACAAAAGATCACATTAACTAAAGCATCATCGACAAACAACTGTGACATCTATGTCCGTGTTATTCTGAGTGCAGCACGCGGATTGGAACTCCTGTAGAGTCAACAGTACTCAGACCCGTACACCTCTCGGCGACTGCGCTGGACAAGCGGCCTTTATTCTACAATTTCCCCTCGGCTGACTCCAGTAATGGGAAAATGCCGTTGAGATCATTCTTGATCCTGAGTAATCGTCTGTAACTTTCGTATTGGAAAGCATTTCTCTTTTTCTTTCTTTCTTTGCTTTTATCTGGCCACTAATGGAATCAAATGTCATCTCCGTCGTCAGCCCTTGAAAGGACGTCAAGCGGACGTTATGTTGTGTTTTACAGCAAAGCTGTGATATTCGCGCCTTTTGGCCCAATACATCCGGCTTAACATGGCGTTTTTACGGACCGGGTTGTCTTTTCTCTCGTCCCATGCTCACTAGGCGAGACTGTTTAATTTGCAAGGTCAAGGTAAAGTACAAGACTTGAATCGGCGTCTAAACGCGAGTTCTCACCCACATGTGCTCCACCGCTTATCCTGAAGTGTTCGGAGACTTCTGGGCAGTGTTGCTTCAAGCATTGAAACTCACGGTGCGAGGCGGCATTCCTCACCTTCCCAGAGTACTATCCTGGTACCCATTTCTGCCAGCGGCTGGGTCGACTGAGGGGGTATTTTTTGTTCTAACCACAAGCACAATTCACACTGCTTCCAGCGAGAATCGAAAACAGGTTGTCTGAACGTCGGCAGCCCAGCCGGGTTGTTTCTCTCAACTACGTCACCGAGGCTTTTTATGGGCAACGCAATGAGGTAGAGTATGATTTTAAAATAGTTTTGGTTCACCGATTCTGGCGCAAACAGTCAACTATGAGTCCATGATCGCTTTCAGTACTGAACTGATGTGCGCCCATGTCGCCTCTCACCCCGCCACCGCCACAAGACACTTATGGATATCTGAGCACAACTGCCGACAGTCCTCGCTTCAAAGCCATAATTTCTCGCGGGGAAAAAAAATGATCTGGAAAAAAAATCTATGTCTAAATGCAAGATAATATGTGAAGTGGATACTAGAGTGACACGAGCCACGTCAGATAAAGATAAAAATAGGCGATTCAAAAGGTTAAAACCGCGGTTATTTTTATTCTTATCTGACTCTTATAAGTAACAATGTATAAGATAACAGATACCAATGGGTAAAACAGTTAGTGCTCTAGGCGAAATGGGTCGGGTTCAAACCTCAAATAGTGGCAATTTTGGGGTCACCCAGTCTCTGGAAATGTCACGAAATGGATAGCGTGTTGCCTGTCTGAATGTACAGGGAGGATGAACATCTCAAACATAGTGGAGTGACATCACGAAATGGATAACGTGTTGCCTGTCTGAATGTACAGGGAGGATGAACATCTCAAACATAGTGGAGTGACATCACGAAATGGACAGTGTGTTGCCTGGCTGAATGTACAGGGAGGATGAACACCTCAAACATAGTGGAGTGACATCACGAAATGGATAGCGTGTTGCCTGGCTGAATGTACAGGGAGGATGAACACCTCAAACATAGTGGAGTGACATCACGAAATGGACAGTGTGTTGCCTGTCTGAATGTACAGGCAGGATGAACATCTCAAACATAGTGGAGTGACATCACGAAATGGATAGTGTGTTGCCTGTCTGAATGTACAGGGAGGATGAACACCTCAAACATAGTGGAGTGACATCACGAAATGGATAGTGTGTTGCCTGTCTGAATGTACAGGGAGGATGAACACCTCAAACATAGTGGAGTGACATCACGAAATGGATAGCGTTTTGCCTGGCTGAATGTACAGGGAGGATGAACACCTCAAACATAGTGGAGTGACATCACGAAATGGACAGTGTGTTGCCTGGCTGAATGTACAGGGAGGATGAACACCTCAAACATAGTGGAGTGACATCACGAAATGGATAGCGTGTTGCCTGGCTGAATGTACAGGGAGGATGAACACCTCAAACATAGTGGAGGGACATCACGAAATGGACAGTGTGTTGCCTGTCTGAATGTACAGGGAGGATGAACACCTCAAACATAGTGGAGTGACATCACGAAATGGACAGTGTGTTGCCTGTCTGAATGTACAGGGAGGATGAACACCTCAAACATAGTGGAGTGACATCACGAAATGGACAGTGTGTTGCCTGTCTGAATGTACAGGCAGGATGAACATCTCAAACATAGTGGAGTGACATCACGAAATGGACAGTGTGTTGCCTGTCTGAATGTACAGGGAGGATGGACATCTCAAACATAGTGGAGTGACATCACGAAATGGATAGTGTGTTGCCTGTCTGAATGTACAGGGAGGATGAACACCTCAAACATAGTGGAGTGACATCACGAAATGGACAGTGTGTTGCCTGTCTGAATGTACAGGGAGGATGAACATCTCAAACATAGTGGAGTGACATCACGATATGGATGGCGTGCTGTTTGTCAGAATGTACAAGGAGAACGGATATCTCAAAAGTGGAGTGACATCACGAAATGGGTGGCGTGCTGTTTGTCAGAATGTACAAGGAGAACGGATATCTCAAAAGTGGAGTGACATCACGAAATGGGTGGCGTGCTGTTTGTCAGAATGTACAAGGAGAACGGATATCTCAAAAGTGGAGTGACATCACAAAATATATAGTTGGTGCCTGCCATAATATACGATAAGGCGTAATAACGACAACTCTGTACATGGGAGATAAATATGAACAAACTCTAGTGTTCGGAAATTACCAGGGAGAGCTTAAGCGCCTGTGCCTGACGGTTACAACACCAGGGTTAGCCAACTAACAGCTGACCAAGACCTAACAGATCTACCTCGTCGTTGTCCCCCCCCCCCCCCCCCCCCCCCCCCCCAGTAACAGTCACTGCTAAAACAGGCTCATTAACAGAAGCTAAGATCGCCGTGTTTCCTGTAGTGGTGGCTCTTACTGATATAGAAGACCTAGTATTGTATTATCTCTAGGTAGGACATGTCACACAGGCTGACTAACAGAAGTAACGATCGCCGTGTTCCCTGTCGTGGTGGCTCTTACTGATATAGAAGACCTAGTATTGTATTATCTCTAGGTAGGACATGTCACACAGGCTGACTAACAGAAGTAACGATCGCCGTGTTCCCTGTCGTGGTGGCTCTTACTGATATAGAAGACCTAGTATTGTATTATCGCTAGGTAGGACATGTCACACAGGCTGACTAACAGAAGCTAAGATCGCCGTGTTCCCTGTCGTGGTGGCTCTTACTGATATAGAAGACCTAGTATTTGCAGTACATGTGGGCATGATGTTTCCCAGCACAGCCTGGGACTAGGCGAACTCCGCCTCAAACAAAAGCCAGGAATGTCAAGAAAGCCATTACAACCCAGTGAATCATCGGAGGAGGAGGTATGTTTACAGCATTCGGAAAACATGACAAATAATTAACAACAGAAAACATGACAAATAATTAACAACAGAAAACATGACAAATAATCATCAGAAAACATGACAAATAATCAACAACAGAAAACATGACAAATAATTAACAACAGAAAACATGACAAATAATCAAGAACAGAAAACATGACAAATAATCAACAGAAAACATGACAAATAATCAACAACAGAAAACATGACAAATAATCAACAACAGAAAACATGACAAATAATCAACAACAGAAAACATGACAAATAATCAGCAACAGAAAACATGACAAATAATCAAGAACAGAAAACATGACAAATAATCAACAGAAAACATGACAAATAATCAACAACAGAAAACATGACAAATAATCAACAACATAAAACATGACAAATAATCAACAACAGAAAACATGACAAAAAATCAACAACATAAATCATGACAAATAATCAACAACAGAAAACATGACAAATAATCAACAACAGAATACAAAAAACAAAGAACAATATATGGTCCGAAGCAGGATCGAACCCGTACTCATTGGCACAGCGCCTTGCCACGAGAAACCAAACGCTCGAGTACACGTCCAGCTTAGCTAACTAAAAAAATAGCTATCATCGGCAATGTCTTTCACGCAGGTGTTCTCATGACTACAGCATAAGGCTACGATCACAACTCGCGCTGCAAACCTCTTCCTCCTATGATTCGCTCAATTATCGCCTCGGAAGCTTCACTCTAGAATAATATTCATTTATTATTATCTGTTCCCATTACAACCCTCCACACTTAATGAGGCTTCTGTCCTCAGCGAATTGCGGCATTACAATAACGACACCTACAGCAACGGAATTTATAACAAAAACCATACAATCTTGAACGAATCTAGTGTTGTTTGTTACTTCATTGTAACTTATTGAACGAATCTAGTGTTGTTTGTTACTTCATTGGAATTTATTGAACGAATCTAGTGTTGTTTGTTACTTCATTGCAATTTATTGAACGAATCTAGTGATGTTTGTTACTTCATTGCAATTTATTGAACGAATCTAGTGTTGTTTGTTACTTCATTGCAATTTATTGAACGAATCTAGTGTTGTTTGTTACTTCATTGCAATTTATTGAACGAATCTAGTGTTGTTTGTTACTTCATTGAAATTTATTGAACGAATCTAGTGTTGTTTGTTACTTCATTGCAATTTAATTTGAATGCGATTGAGCCATTTTTATGTATTAAAATGTTTCATCATCATCATTGAGTGCCGTCTCCGCATCGAAGGTTGGCTACCATGGAGCGCCATTCTGCTCTGTCTCTTGCTTTGATGGTGCAGATTGTCATAGGTTGCCTTGTCCATCTTTTGATGTTACTCGTCCATGTTAGTCTTGGTTTGCCTCTGCCTCTTTTACCTTATATTTTCCCCTCCAATATTACTTTTATTAGGCTGTTGTGTATTTTAACATGCCCCAAAAATGTCATTTGTCTTGTTCTAATTATGTTTACTAGTTCTTTTCATTTTTAGTTGTTTCAAAACTTCATCGTTTGATTTATTTTCTTTCCACCCAATTCTACCTATTCTTCTATAAATCCACACTTCAGAGGCTTCAATTTCCGGTTCTATTTTCTTGTCTAATATCCATGTTTCTGCACCATACAGGAATATTGAGAAGATGTAACATTTTGCTAGTCTTAATTTTAGCCCTGGTGTTATTTGTTTTGATGTTAGCATATTTTTCATGGCATTAAAATTATTTTTTTCCATTCCTATTCTTTTGTTTATTTCAATTGTACATTTTCCATCACTGGTTATTAAAATGTTTACGTTCAAATTAATGTACTTTTAAAAAAAAATTACCATTAGATATCAATTGCACAATTAATAAATCAAGAAACTCATTTAAAACTCGTCGTTGGAAATCAGAAAATATAAACTCGGACGCTGTTTTAATATGTCACCGGTTGTCGGCGCCAGTTAAAGCCGGCCTTGACAAAATCGATAATAGGTCGTTACAGGGAGTCACGCTGTGGTAATTGCTTCCCTAGGGAGCCGTACAAAACGTGTGAGTCGTGGACAATTGTTATTGGAAGTGACGCCAATGATTAATGTCGCGAAACATGCGCGCGGAATTAAATTCTCAGTGTAACTGTAAACCGACAACAAATTGTAATATTGATTTGTGTTTATGTCAGGCACTCTCGGAAGTCAACATTCTAGAAGGATGCATCCACATGTTCCGTTTAATTGCCGTTAGGTTAACTTCAACATTCTAGAAGGATGCATCCACATGTTCCGTTTAATTACCGTTAGGTTAACTTCAACATTCTAGAAGGATGCATCCACATGTTCCGTTTAATTACCGTTAGGTTAACTTCAACATTCTAGAAGGATGCATCCACATGTTCAGTGTAATTGCCGTTAGGTTAACTTCAACATTCTAGAAGGATGCATCCACATGTTCAGTTTAGTTGCCGTTAGGTTAACTTCAACATTCTAGAAGGATGCATCCACATGTTCAGTTTAATTGCCGTTAGGTTAACTTCAACATTCTAGAAGGATGCATCCACATGTTCAGTTTAATTGTCGTTAGGTTAACTTCAATCTTCAATATACGGGTCTGCGGCGAGCATAGTCTCTGTTTGTTATCGAGGTTCCAAATTATCAGTTATGTATGTTATTGGTTATTGGTTATGGAAGGCCTCGGTTTCACAGCAAACGAATTAAAATCCATAATTGCTCAACCGCCCGTGCCAGTGGAATCATCCGAATTACTAACTCATCTCCCAAACAAAGAAAGGTAACTGTAGTCCCCATCGTAGCAGTCCCAGCACACGCCAAAAGACATAAGGCGAAACCGCGCAGAAAGTGAACACAGCCAACTGTTCCCTGTCATACGATATCATCATTCATCGTAAACAAGCGGGATATCGAAGCAGGATCAAAACGGATGAGACACACAGCTCACGGTGTGCACAGAGCACTTAACTCAGTAGCTCCTGCAACAAGCCGGACTTGGAATATGAGGAAACTGCAAGAAGGAACACTTTTCAGACATAGCCTTCAATGGTTCCGGCCGCCTATCCACCATATACCATGGGAGTTCACGTCCTCCCGAAAATGATGATCGTCATAGCACTTGATGATGTTAGGCCGTCATTGATGACTCCAATTCCAAACATATAGACACACAGTGGTGGTAAATATATTGTATTATGTTATATTGTGTGATGTTATATTGTGTCATGTTATATTGTGTGATGTTATATTGTGTGATGTTATATTGTATTATGTTATATTGTGTGATGTTATATTGTGTGATGTTATATTGTATTATGTTATATTATATTATGTTATATTGTGTGATGTTATATTGTGTGATGTTATATTATATTATGTTATATTGTGTGATGTTATATTGTGTGATGTTATATTGAGTGATGTTATATTATGTTATATTGTGTTATGTTATATTGTGATGTTATATTATATTGTTATGTTATATTATATTATGTTATATTGTGATGTTATATTGTGTGATGTTATATTATGTAATGTTATATTATATTATGTTAAATTGTGTGATGTTATATTGTGTGATGTTATATTATGTAATGTTATATTATATTATGTTATATTGTGTGATGTTATATTGTGTGATATTATATTATGTGGTGTTATATTATATGGTTTTATATTATGTGATGTTATATTATATGGTTTTATATCATGTGTTGTTATATTATGTGATGTTATATTATATCGTTTTATATTATGTGATGTTATATTATGTGGTGTTATATTATGTTATGTTATATTATGTGATGTTATATTATTTAAGTTATATTATGTGATGTTATATTATGTGAGTTATATTATGTGATGTTATATTATATGGTTTTATATTATTTGGTGTTATATTATATGGTTTTATATTATGTGATGTTATATTATATGGTTTTATATTATGTGAGTTATATTATGTGATGTTATATTATATGGTTTTATATTATGTGATGTTATATTGTGTGAGTTATATTATGTGATGTTATATTATGTGAATTATATTATGTGATGTTATATTTTGTGAATTATATTATGTGATGTTATATTATGTGATGTTATATTATGTGAGTTATATTATGTGAGTTATATTATGTGTTGTTACATTATGTGATGTTATATTGTGTGAGTTATATTATGTGTTGTTATATTATGTGATGTTATATTGTGTGGTGTTATATTATGTGATGTTATATTATGTGATGTTATATTGTGTGGTGTTATATTGTGTGATGTTATATTATATGATGTTATATTATTATCTACTTTATAGAGAGCATTCCACCAATGAGGAAGTGCGTAACAATATCCAACGACCCACGCGAGCAATTAAAGACTTTCTACCATTAGTAAAAGAAGACACATTGAAATGACACGGACATGTGATAAGATCTAGAGACCTTAAGACCTGGAGAAATGAACAAATATAGAATGGTTAAATCTATATGTTGTTAATAGACGACACAAATTCCTTAGACGTTTTGGCTCAAAAGTCTTTCAGCGATTGGCCTTTGGGGGCCTCAGTAGCCTAGTTGGGAACACCACCTGACTGGGCTACCGATGTTCGGACAACCCGGGTTTGGTTCCCGCTGGGAGCAGCGTGAGTTGTACCTGTGGTTGGAAAAAAAATACCCTGCGGTCGACCCAGCCGCTGGCATAAATGAGTACCAGGGTAGTACTCTGGGAAGGTGAGGAATGCCGCCTCGCGTCGTGAGTTTCGATGCTGGAAGCGACACTATCCAGAAGTCTCCGAACACTTCTGGATAGGCGGCCGAGCACATATGGGTGGAAACTGGCGTGCTAAGACGCCGGTTCAAGTCTCGTACTTTACCTTGACCTTTAGTTAATATGATGACCCAGTCGATCAATTGTTTCGGTCCTTTAGCTTCTTGGCACTCAATGGGAGATAGGTCATGACTCAGTCCTTGACCTCCTGCTGCATTGAACCTGAAGGTACACTCTATATTCGGCTTATAATAGCTCAACTTATTCTGTGCACCACTTCTGGTCGAATCTACTGTCCGGTTGTACACGACTGTCTCAGCTTAGATAGCTCAAACTTCACTTAATAACAAAGTATCTCCAGAGTTGTAAGTCATAGAACTTATTTAGCATTGATAGCAATGAACAGAATAACTGTCTTGTCGGCTGCTGGGCCTATCACAGGATCATCATTACTGTGGGCGTGAAATTGAGGAAATATACACCTTTTAGAATCACAAAATACAAGGAAAGTGAGATCGCGGACGACAAAGAGTGGTGTCATGGCATGGAAAACAGTCAATAGCAGAATTGATACGATATGCTGTGAATAGAAGATTGTGGAAGGACATGATCGCCTACGCCAACCGGTATAGTACATGATGATGATGACAAGAATGACATTTGTATGCACATTTCACACCTAACACCCGCCACACTGAAGAAACACAGCTTATTTACGTCGCCATCTTGGCCACCGTTTGAGTAACCAGAAAAGACGATCAGAAATGATATTATAAAAGAAAGAGTAGGCATTGAACCAATCCTAAGCTACATACAGAAACAACATATAAATTGGTTTGTCCATCTTGAAAGAATGCCGCGTGATTCCTTACCATAAAAAAAGTCATATAATAAAAGAGGAGAGGGCAGAAGAGCAGGATGTAGCCCCAGAGTAAGATGGACAGCCATATAATGTGGACTGCTCCGTCAAGTCAACCGAAGTTTTTTTCTCTTTAAGGAATTTGCACCGTGTTTTGTTCGTTGTAGGCTTTATTCACTAGAGTAATCGGGAACCTATGGGCGCAGCCATTGTTGTGTGTGCTACGTCATCATAATGGCTCATCGTATATCCCTAGACCGGTCATACGCTAATCTTACGGTCTGTTGTTTAATGTGCGACGGGGATAATCCGACGACTAACTGTCTATTATATGTTCGGAATTGGAGTCAAAAACGATGTCCTAACATCATCAAACGCTATACATTTTAAAAAATATGACGATCATCATTTTCAGGAGGACGTGAACTTTCGGTATATGGTGGATAGGCGGCGGGAACAATTGAAGGCTATGCACGAAAAGTGTTCCTTGTTGCAGTTTCCTCATATTCCAAGTCCGGCTTGTTACAGGAGCTACTGAGTTAAGTGCTCTGTGCACACCGTGAGCTGTGTCTCATCCGTTTTGATCATGTTTCGATATTCCAATTGTTTACGATGAATGATGTTATCGTATGACAAGGAACAGTTGACTATGTTCACTTTCTGTGCGGTTTCGCCTTAAGTCTTTTGGCGTGTGCTATGATGGGGACTACAGTTACCTTTATTTGTTTGGGAGATGAGTTAGTAATTCGGATGATTCCACTGGCACGGGCGGTTGAGCAATTATGGATTTTAATTCATTTGCAGTGATACCGGGCCTTCTATAACCATAACCATGGACAGCCACCATTAAAGAAACGCTACAACAACATCAATTGACAATGAATGAAGCCGCCAAAAGGGCAAGAACCAGAACTGTGTAACTGCATCGACACGGGAACGGGCACAAGAGGAAGTGAAAGAAGATCTCCAGAGTTATAATGTTGCGTTGTCAGATCTGATCGGTCGTGGTACGACTGTCACAGTGAGTGTCGTCATGGTGAATATGATAGACGCATCACAGACACAAATAATGTCATGGGAAATGGTTGAATGAGATATGGCGATATCTGATAATTGTTGGATGAGACATGGCGATATCTGATAATTATTGGATGAGATGTGGCGATATCTGATAATTGTTGGATGAGATATGGCGATATCTGATAATTGTTGGATGAGATATGGTGATATCTGATAGTTGTTGGATGAGATATGGCGATATCTAATAATTGTTGAATGAGATATGGCGATATCTGATAATTGTTGGATGAGATATGGTGATATCTGATAATTGTTGGATGAGATATGGCGATATCTGATAATTGTTGAATGAGATATGGCGATATCTGATAATTGTTGGATGAGATATGGCGATATCTGATAATTGTTGGATGAGATATGGCGATATCTGATAATTGTTGAATGAGATATGGCGATATCTGATAATTGTTGGATGAGATATGGTGATATCTGATAATTGTTGAATGAGATATGGCGATATCTGATAATTGTTGGATGAGATATGGCGATATCTGATAATTGTTGGATGAGATATGGCGATATCTGATAATTGTTGGATGAGATATGGCGATATCTGATAATTGTTGGATGAGATATGGCGGTATCTGATAATTGTTGGATGAGATATCTATCTATTGACCTTTCGAGCCGTAGCCAGCCCATAGGGCGTAGACCAATACACTCCTCTTATCTGAATTTTGGTTCTAGCAGTTTTCAATTCTTTTAAAGATATTTTATCAAATCTCGCCATCTGTCTCTGTTCTGTGCAAACAGCTCTATCTCATTGAGGGAGCCGAATCCCGCTGCTCTTGCCTCTTTCATCAATGTTCTTCTCAGTGTCTCCCTGGGTCTTACTCTTTTCCTCTTACCTGTTGTTTCCCACATGAGGGCTTGCTTTGCTATTCGGTTATTATCTCTTCTCATCACATGTCCAACATATGACCATCGTCTTTTCTTTATTACTGAAGATATTTGTGGTTGATTGGCGATTGGCGATTGGCGATTTCTCTAATCAACCACTAATATCTTCAGTAATAAAGAAAAGACGATGGTCATATGTTGGACATGTGATGAGAAGAGATAATAACCGATGAGGTATGGCAATATCTAATAATTGTTGAATGAGATATGGCGATATCTAATAATTGTTGGATGAGATATGGCGATATCTGATAATTGTTGGATGAGATAAGGCGATATCTAATAATTGTTGGATGAGATATGGCGATATCTAATAATTGTTGGATGAGATATGGCGATATCTGATAATTGTTGGATGAGATAAGGCGATATCTAATAATTGTTGGATGAGATATGGCGATACCCGATATTTGTCGGAACTTGGCGGTCGTCTATCTGGTTTACTAGCGCGAGAAAGACGTACAGGTTGGACAATGAGGTAGAAATCCTGCAGTGTAGCTGTGTAGGGTAACAATTACTAGTGCAACGTGCAACCCAGGTTAGAAAATTGTATCTTCCAATAGAGCTTAAGTTTATGTGGTGGAGGATAAGTAGTTACATTAGATTACATTTATGCCTTTTTTTGTTAGTCACTTAATATATCCATCGAACTAGCCATCCGTCCGTCCGTCCATCCATCCATCCGTCCTTCCATCCATCCATCCGTCCGTCCGTCCGTCCGTCCGTCCATCCATCCATCCATCTATCCATCCGTCCGTCCATCCATCCATCCGTCCGTCCATCCATCCATCCGTCCGTCCATCCGTCCGTCCGTCCATCCATACGTCCGTTCGTCCATCCATCCATCCGTCCGTCCGTCCACCCATCTGTCCGTCCGTCCACCCATCCATCCATCCGTCCGTCCGTCCACCCACCCACCCACCCACCCATCCATCCATCCATCCATCCATCCATCCATCCGTCCGTCCGTCCACCCATCTGTCCGTCCGTCCACCCATCCATCCATCCGTCCGTCCGTCCACCCACCCACCCACCCATCCATCCATCCATCCATCCGTCCGTCCGTCCATCCATCCAGCAGCCAGCAAGGTAGCCACCCACCCACCCACCCACCCATCCATCCATCCACCCACCCACCCACCCACCCACCTATCCATCCATCCATCCATCCATCCATCCATCCATCCATCCGTCCGTCCGTCCATCCATCCAGCAGCCAGCAAGGTAGCCACCCATCCACCCACCCACCCATCCATCCATCCACCCACCCACCCACCCACCCATCCATCCATCCATCCATCCATCCATCCATCCATCCATCCATCCATCCGTCCGTCCGTCCATCCATCCAGCAGCCAGCAAGGTAGCCACCCATCCACCCACCCACCCATCTATTCATCCACCCATCTTGCCAGCCAGGCAGGCAGCCACCAATCCATCCATCCACCCACATATCCAGCCAGCCAGGCAGCCATTCATTCACCCACCCACCCGACCGCATCCATCCGTCCGTCTGTCTGTCTGTCTATCAGTCAGTCCGTCCATCCGTCTGTTCGTCTGTCTGTGTCTGTCTGTCTATTTATCTATCTACCTGTCTGTCTATTTACCTGCCTGCCTGCCCACGCTAAAGCAAGCACCCCATGAAACAACCCCATACCTCCAGTATTGCCACAGAATGCAGGTTCCTCCCTCGTTATCCGATCCGTACCTCTAGACTTATCCTTTAAGTGGGTCTCTCTCTCTCTCTCTCTCTCTCTCTCTCTCTCTCTCTCTCTCTCTCTGCAGCCTCTGCTTCATCATCAAAGAAAAGCACACACAAAATATTTGAAGTAGTAAAAATACAGATTAAAAATAATTGCCATTCCTTTCTGTTTGCCTTTACTTGACGACTGAAGGAATTACTGGTAGGCTTCTTTTTTTGTCGTTAAAAGGGCGTTAAGTGGCGCAGATGCATTGTGTTGTAGACTGCATCAAATTTGTGATATTTACGCATCTCGGCCAGTAATATCCGACTCCAGCATGGTTGTTTTGAGCACCGGATTGTCATCCTTTTCGATCCCTATTTACTTGGCCAGTCTGTTTCTGGGGGCACCACAAAGAGGCAGAGTAGGATCTTGCTAGTTATGATTCAGCGATCCTGACGAAAGCAGAATGGCAGAACACTTTCGAGCCAGGTGCTGACGAGTGCCTTTGTTCAGAACTATTTAGTTTTTACTCATCATCATGTGCCATACCGGTTGGCGTAGGCGATCATGTCCTTCCACAATCTTCTATCCACCGTGCATCGTATAGACTCTGCTATTGACTGTTTAACATGCCATGACACCGAGCTATCTATAAGATATTATAATATCTTCTCTCTCTGTCGTCCGCGATCTCTCTTTTCCTGTATTTCGCCAGTTGTAACCAAGTATTTCAACTTTCCTCTTCTTATGATGTGTCCAACATATGTAGACTTTTCTTTCTGATGTTTTCTAGGAACACCCTTTTTGTGTTGGTCTTTTTGAGAATTTCCTCATTGATTTGTTACATAAAACGTTTTTCATTTTCTGAATTTTTTTTTTTTTTTGGTTGGTCTGAGCTATTCTGCTTCTTATTTCTGTGGTGCATCTTCCAAATGAAGTTATTATTGTGCCCAAGTATTTGACGCCTTGTACTTGTTTCAAATTTATCCTGTTTATTTTTACGCTTGATGATTATTTCTTCGTTATCACCTATTACTTCTGTTTTCTTACTTTTCAGACTGAGGCCTTTCATGTTGTTTTCATTTACTTTTATGTCTATCATTTCTTGTAGTAAATTCTTTGTCTCTGCTGTTAAGATTGTATCATCCGCATATCGCAAATTGTTTATGTCATGATCGTTGACGTCAATTCCTTTTTTGTCTACTATTGATCTCATAATATGTTTGCTAAGAAGTGAAAACAAATCCGACGACAGAACACAGCCTTGTCTGACTCCTTGTTTTATATATTGGAATTGTCCTGTTTGGTTGTTAATTCTTATGGCTGCTGTTTGTTACCAGTACATGTTTTTTTTTTTTTATGATTCACAGATCCTTGCGATCAATGTTTAATTTCTCCAGCATATTGATTATTTCCACATGCTTTACTTTGTCAAATGCTTTTGTGTAGTCTATAAAGCACATATATAGATTTTTCTTTACCTCTATAGATCTTTCTATCAATGTTCTTAAGATCTATATTGCATTACTGGTGCTCTTTCCTTCCACAAATCCACATTGTTCCTCACTTATTTCTGGTTTTATTTTGTTCCTTACACGTCTCATGATTATTCTTAGTAATATTTTCGTCATGTGGCTCATGAGTCTAATAGTGCGATGGTCGTCACAATCAGTGGCGCCTGACTTCTTCGGTATGGCTACAAAGATAGATTTTAGTAGATCTTCGGGTATGTGTCCAGTGTTATATATGTCATTGAGTAGTTTTGTTATGACTTGTACACCCAGCTCTCCTTATGCATTTATCTCTTCGATTGTTATATTGTCGGGACCTGGAGCTTTGCCTCTTTTCATGTGTTGAATTGCGTCCTTCACTTCACTCTGTATTATTGGTGGTCCTGTGTCTTTTTGTTTGAATTAATTTTAATTAGTTTAGACTACTCGCTTACAATATTTAATTTGCGAAGAATATGCGGTAAAGCGCAGAATAGTTCCACCCACAGACGTCTACAGAGTTAATACAATAATAAAACTATAGATGGCGCTTGCAAACACATTGGAAGTGTTGTATAAGCTAATGAGAACTGTCATGTTGGGCTCACACCTCACGTGTTTATTAATTAACTCTTAGACTCCGGGTCAACGATTCAGGCTATTCGAATGTATTATGCCCATGTGCATTTGTCCGAGATCGGAGACAACAAAAAGATGAAGAGACCAGATAGCTTGGTGTCATGGCATGGAAAGGTCAACAACAGAAATGATACGATACACCCTGGACAGACAATTGTAGAAATACACGATCGCCTACGCCAACTGATATGGCATGTGATAATGATATGCGTACACCTCTCTCTCTCTCTCTCTCTCTCTCTCTCTCTCTCACTTCACTTCCGCTTGTACCATTCTGATATCGAGGGAGATACAACGTTCTGATTATCGCCCTTCTGGTAACTTCAATCATTGTCAATTGATTTTGTAGTAGCTTCTCCTTGATGCCGTCTGTCCATTTGACTCTTGTGTCTCCCACTTGCTCTTCTCCCTTCTCATCTTGTAATATATGCTTTGTATGGTAAGGAATCACACGGCATTCTTTCTAGATGGACAAACCAGTTTATTTATTGTTTCTGTATGTAGCTTAGGACTGGTTTAATGCTTCCATCTTGTATAATATCATTTCCGATTCTAACGTTTCTGGTCGCTCCAAGAGATTTCTCCGACATCTCATCTCTGTGGTGACGAGCTTTCGTTTATGTTTCATAATGAGTAACCATTGTTTGGCATCAGTAGCTCAATATGGGAATGAATATATTCTTTTATTTGTGGCGATAGGCGTTGTTTTGTGTTGAAGTATAGGAGATAGCTGCCCCAATATTTGGCTTGCCTTGTTTCATCGATGAAGCCGCGATAGCTCAGTGGTTAGTGAACTGGACTACAAAGGACAAGGGGTAGGGTTCGATCCCAACCGACGGCTTCCGGGTTCACCCAGCCTTAAATGGGTACCGGATTTTTTTCTGGGAAAATAAAGCAGCACGGGCGTAATACCGACCACATTAGCCCAAAAATCATGTGCTGAAGGTCTGTAAAATATAGGGTCACTAGCACCATATTCCCTATACGCCACTTGGCGTGACGGGGGTACTTTACTTACTTGTTTCATCGGGTGTCTATTTCTTGATTGATTTTACGACAATGTTGTACCCAGATATTTGAAGTATAGGAGATAGCTGCCCCAATATTTGGCTTGCCTTGTTTCACCGGGTGTCTATTTCTTGATTGATTTTACGACAATGTTGTACCCAGATATTTGAAGTATAGGAGATAGCTGCCCCAATATTTGGCTTGCCTTGTTTCATCGGGTGTCTATTTCTTGATTGATTTTACGACAATGTTGTACCCAGATATTTGAAGTTCTACCGTAAGTAGTAAAGGTTCCCTCCCCTACCATGCTAGGAGTATGGAGTCAGTGACCAGATTTCTCTATGACCACTGCACATTTTTGGATGATGTGGCCGGTATCACGCCAGGCCGCCTTTACCTCCAATAACAATCGTCGGTACACATTTTTAGGTGAACCCCGGAGCCTTGTCGATCCGAAAAAAAGGCCAATTCTGTGGATCAAACCCGGATCCATCTTATAATAAAGCACAAACCGCTCAGTCACCAATGCTCCCAGATATCTAACGTTTTATATTCCTCACTAAAAGTATGTTAATC
This sequence comes from Megaustenia siamemsis, assembly GCA_032433765.1. Taxonomy (NCBI): domain Eukaryota; kingdom Metazoa; phylum Mollusca; class Gastropoda; order Stylommatophora; family Ariophantidae; genus Megaustenia; species Megaustenia siamemsis. Next base: position 13,360,553 of record JAVIAB010000050.1, on the reverse strand, counting down.
AAATGCGACACCATCTACCTGAGTTCATCGTTAACGCGTTTTCATTATTTGTGTTTTCCCAATATGTGTTTACAGAAGATACAATGGCATATTTCAAGTTTGTTCATTTTGTTCAAACTACCAAAATAATTCGACAGACGTCTATAGACGACTAGCAAACGTTCCCCATATTCATGTTTACGTATTTGCTTTTTAATGTATGTCTGTTCTATGTATTTTTAAAGTAGTTCTCGTTTCGGTATATTTTCAGGCCATGTTTTTATTTTACGCATGTGTATTTTTTTCCACTTTCCTGTTCTACTTCAGGCTCCACACGCCCAAGAGCAACACAGGATTTTTTGTAGCTGGATCCTCATTGGAGAGTGCACCGACTGAATCAACGTGTTTGAGGTGAATGCATTATCAGCAGTAAGAAACACATGTTATACAATGGCGCCACCTGGTTTCCTAGCGACGGTTTTTGTCTTCTGCTTTCTGGCTGACTCCCAGACAGTACAGGTTTGTCATGAGTTCTTTCCCATTCTGTTTTGAAAGTTGCATGCAAGTTATCGTTCATCACATGTTTGTATTTGTTCTCATCTGTTTGTCTATCACGTTGTAACTAAACCTCAATATGTATTCTTCCAATTGTTTCCTTCACTTCATGATGAACTTTTAAAGTGTATTCTTTTTTATTTCTATTGTGAAGTGTAGGTGTTTGCAGGAGAGAGAACACGATATAGATATATATAGAGAGAGGGAGGGAGATATAAATATATATAGAGGGAGAGGAAGGGAGAGATATAGATATATATAGAGAGAGGGAGGGAGATATAAATATATATAGAGGGAGAGGAAGGGAGAGATATAGATATATATAGAGAGAGGGAGGGAGATATAAATATATATAGAGGGAGAGGAAGGGAGAGATATAGATATATATAGAGAGAGGGAGGGAGATATAAATATATATAGAGGGAGAGGAAGGGAGAGATATAGATATATATAGAGAGAGAGAGGGGGGGAGGGAGGGAGATATAGATATATAGAGGGAGAGGAAGGGAGAAATATAGATATATATAGAGAGAGGGAGGGAGATATAAATATATATATAGAGGGAGAGGAAGGGAGAGATATAGATATATATAGAGAGAGGGAGGGAGATATAAATATATATAGAGGGAGAGGAAGGGAGAGATATAGATATAAATATATATATAGAGAGAGAGGGAGGGAGGGAGATATAGATATATAGAGGGAGAGGAAGGGAGAGATATAGATATATATATAGAGAGAGAGAGGGAGAGGGAGATATATATATATATATATATATATATAGACAGAGAGAGAGAGAGATGGAGATATATAGGTTATATATAGAGAGAGGGATATATATATATATATATATATATATATATAAAGAGAGAGGGAGAGATATAGAGAGAGAAAGAAGGAGAGATATAGATATACACATATATATCTTGCTACTGTATGCAGTAAACAGTACAACCTTAGGCTGCCCTGCTGCCTTGCAGGTAAGCTAGGGAGAGTAAAAGGCTAAGGGAGGGTACCCCGAAGTAATACAATCCCACTGCCTTGTGGGTGAGACTTTTTAGTCAAAGGCTAGCGGAGCCAACCGTAAACAAACCGACGGAAGGCAACAGAAAACCACCGTCGTAACTTCTTTGTACAATCATGAATCGCCACAACAATAGAAATAACGACAACAACGTTAAGGGGGGATACCAATGGAAAACCCTCGTTCGGTAGGGGGATCATGTGCTACAGGTGATACCTGATCGTCATCAAGCTACTATAAGCAAGTAAAGGTAAAACAAACTCTAAAGATAGGTACTTGGAATGTGAGAACACTCATGCAGAAGGGTAAACTAGAAAACATCATACAAGAAATGAAAAGAATGGGCTTACAATTACTGGGACTTTGCGAAATGAGATACACCGGATCAGGTGAGATGTATTCTGATGAACATAAAATAATCTATTCTGGAGGTACTGAACACCAAAGAGGAGTAGGTATCATCTTGGATGCAGAAAGAGCAAGAACAGTGAAAGGCTTTTACCCAATATCTGACAGAGTCCTTTTAGTGAAATTGAATGGAAAGCCAATAGACATAAATCTTATTACAAGTTTATGCACCAACAGCTGACAATCTAGAGGAAACAATTGATAAATTTTACAACGAGTTAAATGAGGCACTTCATGAATACAAACCACATGAAAATACCAGAGTTCTAGGGGTTTTTAACGCAAAAGTAGGAAAGGAATAAGTTGAGGAAGTAGTTGGTCGTTATGGCTTAGGCGAGAGGAATGAAAGAGGTGAGAAACTTATTGACTGGGCAAGAACACACAACATGACGATAGGAAACACCTGGTTTAAGCAACATCCAAGACGTCTGTGGACATGGAAAAGCCCAGGGGACAACGCACGTAATCAAATTGATTATATAATGATAAACAATAGATTTAGAAACAGTCTGGTATGTGTGAAAACTAGACCAGGGGCAGATTGCAATAGTGATCATGTACCAGTTGTGGGAAAGCTTAGAGTAAAATTAAAAACAACAAAACGAGCCTCTGATTGATTATTTTTCTCCGGCTTGGTATAGAACCGTTGATGAGAGGTTTAACAAGCCACTATCGTAAAAACGATTTTGTTAATGAAACGTAGACCTGATACAGAATGTGTAAATTAGCTGTAGACAATCTTCTTTCTTCTTTTCTCTTTCACTGATACATAAAAGGTGTCGTGGTTTATATCATTTGTCGTTCTTGAGCTGCTCGAATTGTCTGAATTAGTGATTTCCCTTTGTTGTTACATGTCTCTGTCACTGCATCTATCCACCTTCTTCTGGGTCTTCCTCTTGGTCTTTTTCCATGCATTCTCGAGAAGAACGCCCTTGATGGTGATTGGTGAGGATTCATTCTGACCAGGTGGCCAAACCATTTAAGTTGTTGTTCTATATATTCTTGGCAGGGTTTAGTTCCTAGCATTTTTCTTATGGTTTCATTTGGTATTCTATCTCTTCTTGTGTTGTTTGTTACTTTTCTCAAGCATCGCACCTCACATGTATTGATCTTTCTTAAATATGATTTAGAAAGGGTCCATGTTTGACTTTCATAGCACAAAGTTGGTATGAAAATGATATTTATCATTTGTTGTTTAGCTGGCATAGAAATGTTTGAATGTCTTAGCAATGGTGAAAGCTGGTATGTGACAGCATTTGCTTTTTGTATTCTCATGTCAATTTCTCTGTCTAGTTTTCCATCTTCTGTGAACATTGTGCCTAAATACTTGAATTCCTCTACTTGTTTTATTTCTTTATCTTTGATCTTAACGTTTAATGGGTGTCTTAATGTGTTTATTCTCATAGCCTCTGTTTTTGCTGCGTTAATTTTCATACTGTAGTTTGGGCAGCTTTTATCTAGAGATGTTAAATGCTGTTGTAGCAGGTTTTCATCCTCATATATTAGGCATTGGTCATCTGCGAAGAGTAGCTCGTTGATGTTGGAGTTTTCTACCTCTATGTTATTATTTGATTTGTCCTTATTGTTGGTTGTTTCCCGATTTATTTTGTCCATATATATGATGAAGAGGAGTGGTGAGAGGACACATCCTTGTCTTACTCCTGTTGTAACCTGAAACCATTCTGACAGACCTTCCGATGTTCTAACGGCACTTTGACTGTTTTTATATAGTGCCATTATATTTTCTAGTAGTTGTCCTGCTACCCGTAGGTTTCTAAAGTTTGCCAAAGTTTGTTCCTGCCCACACGATCAAACGTTTTTTCCTGATCTATAAACACTATATTTAGGCTTCTGTCATATTCTATTGTTTTTTCACATAGTTGTCTCAATGTAAATATAGCATCAGTACAGCTTTTGCCTTTTCTGAATCCGAATTGATTATTACTTAATTGAGGTTCTATTATGTATCTTACTCTCCTCTCCAATGCATACATTTTACCAACTTGACTCAATAGGGATATTCCTCTGTACATTTCACACTCCCTTTTACTTCCCTTATTCTTCCTAAATGGGACAATGATAGCTTTTTGCCAGTCGTCTGGAACTTTTCTTTCTTCCCAAGCCATATTGAATATGATAGTAAGCCAATCTATAGCTGTTTCCTTACAGGCTAGTAGCATTTCTGTTGTTATTTCATCTATACCAGCTGCTTTGTTCTTTTTATTCTGTTTCAATGCCCATTCTACTTCTGCTTTAAGTACATTCGGTTCCTGTTCATCGTACTGCCTATGTTTAAACTCTGTATTTCCGTTTGTATTTCCCTGGTTTAATAGTTCCTTAAAGTATTCTCTCCATCTGGTTATTATGTTTTTCCTGCTGCTGATTGGTCTACCGTTCTTGTCGTTTATTATAGTGGTTGGGTTATAATCATTATTTCTTACTCTCATTGCTTTTACACTTTTGACAAATTCTCTTGGTTCTTCTCTACATGTTTTTGCTAATTCTTCACCAAATGCTTTCTAAGAGTCTGCTTTTGTTTGTTTTAGGATCTTTTTGCTATCATTTCTGGCTTGTCTATAGTGATTGTAGTCTTCTGTTGTTTTTGTCTTCTGCCACGTTTTATACTTGTCTTTCTTGTGTTTCACTGCTGATTTTACTACTTCATTCCACCATCTTGTAAGTTTCTTTCTGCTCTTTCCTATATTTTTCAGACCAGGCATTTCTCTTGTGTTGACTCTATTAAACCTTCTTTAAACTGTTTCCATGGTTCACTAAATGGTCCTAGGTATAATTCCCATGGTGTTCTCCTTTGTCCTACTCTGTTCTAATGTCACTAAATGGTCCTAGGTATAATTCCCATGGTGTTCTCCTTTGTCCTACTCTGTTCTAATGTCACCAAATGGTCCTAGGTATAATTCCCATGGTGTTCTCCTTTGTCCTACTCTGTTCTAATGTCACTAAATGGTCCTAGGTATAATTCCCATGGTGTTCTCCTTTGTCCTACTCTGTTCTAATGTCACTAAATGGTCCTAGGTATAATTCCCATGGTGTTCTCCTTTGTCCTACTCTGTTCTAATGTCACTAAATGGTCCTAGGTATAATTCCCATGGTGTTCTCCATTGTCCTACTCTGTTCTAATGTCACTAAATGGTCCTAGGTATAATTCCCATGGCGTTCTCCTTTGTCCTACTCTGTTCTAATGTCACTAAATGGTCCTAGGTATAATTCCCATGGTGTTCTCCTTTGTCCTACTCTGTTCTAATGTCACTAAATGGTCCTAGGTATAATTCCCATGGTGTTCTCCTTTGTCCTACTCTGTTCTAATGTCACCAAATGGTCCTAGGTATAATTCCCATGGTGTTCTCCTTTGTCCTACTCTGTTCTAATGTCACTAAATGGTCCTAGGTATAATTCCCATGGTGTTCTCCTTTGTCCTACTCTGTTCTAATGTCACCAAATGGTCCTAGGTATAATTCCCATGGTGTTCTCCTTTGTCCTACTCTGTTCTAATGTCACTAAATGGTCCTAGGTATAATTCCCATGGTGTTCTCCTTTGTCCTACTCTGTTCTAATGTCACTAAATGGTCCTAGGTATAATTCCCATGGTGTTCTCCTTTGTCCTACTCTGCTCTAATGTCACTAAATGGTCCTAGGTATAATTCCCATGGTGTTCTCCTTTGTCCTACTCTGTTCTAATGTCACTAAATGGTCCTAGGTATAATTCCCATGGTGTTCTCCTTTGTCCTACTCTGTTCTAATGTCACTAAATGGTCCTAGGTATAATTCCCATGGTGTTCTCCTTTGTCCTACTCTACTCTAATGTCACTAAATGGTCCTAGGTATAATTCCCATGGTGTTCTCCTTTGTCCTACTCTGCTCTAATGTCACTAAATGGTCCTAGGTATAATTCCCATGGTGTTCTCCTTTGTCCTACTCTGTTTTAATGTCACTAAATGGTCCTAGGTATAATTCCCATGGTATTCTCCTTTGTCCTACTCTGCTCTAATGTCACTAAATGGTCCTAGGTATAATTCCCATGGTGTTCTCCTTTGTCCTACTCTGTTCTAATGTCACCAAATGGTCCTAGGTATAATTCCCATGGTGTTCTCCTTTGTCCTACTCTGTTCTAATGTCACCAAATGGTCCTAGGTATAATTCCCATGGTGTTCTCCTTTGTCCTACTCTGTTCTAATGTCACCAAATGGTCCTAGGTATAATTCCCATGGTGTTCTCCTTTGTCCTACTCTGCTCTAATGTCACCAAATGATCCTAGGTATAATTCCCATGGTGTTCTCCTTTGTCCTACTCTGCTCTAATGTCACTAAATGGTCCTAGGTATAATTCCCATGGTGTTCTCCTTTGTCCTACTCTGCTCTAATGTCACTAAATGGTCCTAGGTATAATTCCCATGGTGTTCTCCTTTGTCCTACTCTACCGTTGAAATCTCCTAGTACAAACAATTTCTCTGCGTCTTTGACTTTATTTATTGTGGCTGAGAGTTCATCAAAATATTCTTGTTTGCTGTCCTCACTATATGTGTCGTTGCATGGAGCATATGTTTGAATATAAGTGGTATTTCCTCCTTTTTCTGCTAATTTGATACTTATAATTCTTTCCGAGATGTCATCTATTTCTAGTATATTTTTGGCAGTGTTACTTTCAATAATGAAACCGACCCCATGTTTGTTTACTTCCGCCATGTTGTTAATTTCGCTCGTGACGAGTGTCTAGCTTTTGTGTATTTCTTTAATGATTTTACCTCTCTTTCTTGTGTCAGCTAATCCTAAGATTTGTATATTCCTTTTCTTCATAAATTCAACTATTTCTGTGCTTTTATCACCTAAACCGCAGATGTTCCAAGTACATATTAAACGTTCTGATTGTTTTCTTTGTGTTGTTGATTTCCCGCTTTCATTTTCATCCGTGATCGTATTAGCACAATGGATGGTAAATCTACTTATATCGCACACACTGTAAGAGTACATCACAAATAGATCCGTTCGAAATAACACAAGAACGCTTGAGTTTCTGTTTACTACGGGCATTGACAATAACTTAGATTTGACTCCCATCGCAAATTGCATCGTGTTGCCAGCACACGCCGGAAGTGAGCAGTAGATAATCATCATTATCATCGAGTGCCTTCTCCGCAACGAAGGTTGGCTACCATGGATCGCCATTCTACTCTGTTTCTTGCTTTGATGGTGCAGGCTGTCATAGATTGACTTGTCCATCTTTTGATGTTACTCGTCCATGTTAGTCTTGGTCTGCCTCTTTTGTATTTTCCCTTCTAATATTACTTTTAGTAGGCTGTTGTGTCTTTTAACATGCCCCAAAAATTTCATTTGTCTTGTCTTAATTGTATTTAGTAGTTCTCTTTTTATTTTCAGTTGTTTTAAAACTTCATCGTTTGTTTTCTTTTCTTTCCAGTAGATAATAGTGGTAGTATTTTCGGCCCTAAAACAACAACCAAAATAGGATTCTGGGAAGGAGTATTTGGGCCTACGCCCTGTGGGCCGGCTACGGCTCGAAAGGTCAATGGATAGATACAATTTTAACAATAGCCGTGTTAAAACGGAAAGAATTCCTTTGTGTGTGTGTGTGTGTGAGAGTGAGTGTGTGTGTGTGTGTGTGGTGTGTGTGTGCGCGCGTGCGCGCGCGTGTGAACAGAAAATATCGCGGTTGTCGTTCTTGCCTAATGTAAGTAACGTTGGAACAGGGGAGGTAATTGATAAACAGAATGTCACTTGTTTCAGGCTGAGCTCAGTGCATGTCCGTGGGTAAATAATGCATCTTGTGTCAGTTGTACAGGGCAGGTGGAAGTCGAGGCATGGTAGAGAGTGCTCCCTGTGTTTAGTTTCAATAGATAAGGTGCTGGCTTGTCTCAGAGGTATCTCAACTACAAGTCTCAATGTGCTCTTCTCTAACTACCTACAATTTACTATTCTTCTTTTTTCTTCTTTTTACCTGCTGTCTTTTCCTCTTTTCTTCCTCTCCTTCTCCTTCTTCCTCTCCTTCTTCCTCTCTTTCTTCTTCTCTTCTTCTTCTCCTCCTCCTCCTCTTCCTTCTTCCTCTCTTTCTTCTTCTCTTCTTCTTCTCCTCCTCCTCCTCTTCCTCTCTTTCTTCCTCTTCTTCTCCTCCTCCTCCTCCTCTTCCTCTCCTTCTTCCTCTCTTTCTTCCTCTTCTTCTTCTTCTCCTCCTCCTCCTCCTCTTCCTCCACCTTCTTCTTAATTTCTTATTATTTTTATTATTCTTCTCAATTTCGTCTGCTGTCTTGTCTTCTCTTCTTCTTCTTCTTCTTCATCTTATCCTCTTCTAATTTTCCTCATCTTTTTCTCCTTCTCCTTTCCTTCTTCACCTTTCTCTTCTCTTCTCTTCTCTTCTCTTCTCTTCTCTTCTACTTTCTTCCTGCGATTGCTCTTTCTGCATACTTCGAAATGTAAGCCGATGTCTACCACAAGTCGAGATATGACTTTCCGCCTAACTTATCCAACGTTAATCTTGTTGGGGATATAGACCTGCATTCCGACGATCAGTTTGTTTCCAGAGACACTCCACACTCAGCCCTTATTTGTTGTTGTTCTCCAAATATGATCTCAGTGTAGGTCTACAATAGATGGAATCAGAAATAATGTTATAAGAGAAAGTGTAAGCATTGAGCTAATCCTAAGCTACATACAGAAACAACAAACAAAATAAACTGGTTTGCTCATCAAGAAAGAATACCGTGTTATTCCTCACCATACAAAGCACCCTTTCTCTTGACGATGAAATTAACAGTCGAATTGGTAAGGCAGCTACGACTTTCGGCAAACTTACAGAAAGGACCTGGAGCAACACGGAACTAACACTAAATACCAAACTCTTAATATATCAGACATGTGTGCCTAGCACAATGTTATATGGATCTGAAACCTGGACAACATACTCAAATCGTGAAAAAAATAATACATATCTTTCACTTACGATGTCTCCGCAGAATAATGCACATCAAATGACAGGGCAAACTAACCAACTTAACTGTCCTACAACGTGCTAACAATCATGTCGATGTTCAGAAACCGAAGACTAAGATGGCTGGAGCACGACCAGTGAATAGAAGAAAAACGCATTCCTAAGCAAATACTATATGGTGAACTAACACACGGAAAAAGACAAATCGGCAGACCTAAACTACGATATAGAGATATCTGTAAATCATCTCTGAATGACTTCTCCATCTGTGAAAATGATTGGGAACATCTGGCAAGTGATCGCACATCATGGAGAGCTTTATAAAAATAGCATAACAACATTAGAGGCCGTACTATGGCAACATATGGAAGAGGATGAAAAAGGATGTAAACCCTGTGGATCAGTGGGCCTGACTTGTTCATTTTGTGGCCGTGTGTGTTTGTCAAACATTGGTAGAATCAGCCATGAGAGAAGCTGTTGGATCAGTGGGCCTGACTTGTTCATTCTGTGGCCGTGTGTGTTTGTCAAACATTGGTAGAATCAGCCATGAGAGAAGCTGTTGGATCAGTGGGCCTGACTTGTTCATTCTGTGGCCGTGTGTGTTTGTCAAACATTGGTAGAATCAGCCATGAGAGAAGCTGTTCGACAGAAAACAAAACCTCCAAAATAATACACAATACCTACCACTAAACCATCTGACAAAACGAAAAGGGACATAAATATTATAAGCAATTAAAGCGAAGAAATGTGCACGCGCTATGACAGGGAAGTGATATATATATCACATGGGTTAATGACAAATCCGACAAAATTGTGATGTTTTGCCTCCTTCAACGATACTGAATCGCTATTTGTAGTACAACGTTAAACGACAAGAGAGATGAAAGTGAAGAACATTCCCATTGTCCTCTCGTGTAACATAGAGGCCAATAATGAGAGCTGTTGTTATAATTGTATTCTTTTTTTTCTTTCATCATTTGCCTTTCAGTGTCGAGGGGAGATATAATTTGCGATCTTTTGCTCTTCTATTAACCTCTGATGCTGTTATATTTTCTTGTGTTTCTAATATTCCATCAGTTCATCTTTTTCGTGATCGACCCTTGGGTCTGGTGTTCTAGCAACGTTTCTTGAAGGCTCCTTGTGTTTTGATCTCTCTGCCGTATCACGTTGCCAAACTATTTTATCTGTTGTTTCTTTATGTACTCTGTGACGGGAATTATTCCTTGCTTTTTTTCTTAGTTCTTCATTTTTTATCTTATCTCTGAGGCTGTTTCCTGTCATTCGTCTGACACATTTAATCTCGGTAACGGATATTTTTCTTATTGTTCTTGCATCTACGGTCCAGGACTGGCATTGGTAGCACAACGTTGGGATGAAGATTGTGTTGTAGAGTGTCCATAACAATAGAAACAATGCGATAATTTATAAAGTGCAATAGATGGCATATATCAGCATTGGTGTGGAGATTAAAGTGTAATAGATTACAGATATCAGCATTGGTGTGGAGATTAAAGTGTAATAGATGACAGATATCAGCATTGATGTGGAGATTAAAGTGTAATAGATGACAAAGATCAGCATTGGTGTGGGGATTAAAGTGTAATAGATGACAGATATCAGCATTAGTGTGGAGATTAAAGTGTAATAGATGACAAAGATCAGCATTGGTGTGGAGATTAAAGTGTAATAGATGACAAAGATCAGCATTGGTGTGGAGATTAAAGTGTAATAGATGACAGATGTCAGCATTCATGTGGAGATTAAAGTGTAATAGATGACAGATATCAGAATTGGTGTGGAGATTTATTTTCCTTCTTATTCCTATTTGCGCAAGAGATATATATATATATATGTGTATGTGTATGTGTGTGTGTGCACGTGTGTGTGTGTGCGTGCGTGCATGTGTGTGTGTGTGTGTGAAGGCCATGTTAATGGGAAGAAATAATGAGAGGATCACCGAGCAAGCCCTCAAATAGTAATAAGAAGGAAACGAAAAAAACGAGTGATTTCGAGAGATATTTGAAGAAAAGACAAGAGAGGCAAGAGCAGTGGACATCCACTACCCTGCTGAGATTGAGAACTCGCACAGATCAGGGTCTAAGACGAAGCACATTGCAAGGCCATTGTGACACCTAACTAGACTGGGGATATACTGAAGTTATGAATACTATAAACTGAACATTCATTCATTCCGCGGGCACTATACGATCTATCGGCACGTATACAATATATACTTGTTTTCTGTCCATGAGTGGAGAATCTAGACAAATACATAGAAAATGTGCCGGTAAATAGACAGACGCCAGCAGACCAGAGTAATGTAACGGATATGAGAAATCGTTAAACACCAAAGCTGTTAAATTGCCAATTTATAAAAATATGATTTACAAATATATATATATATATATATATATATATATATATATATATATATTCAATCTCCACACCAATGCTGATATCTGTCATCTATTACACTTTAATCTCCACATCAATGCTGATATCTGTCATCTATTACACTTTAATCTCCACATCAATGCTGATCTTTGTCATCTATTACACTTTAATGTCCACACCATTGCTGATCTCTGTCATCTATTACACTTTAACCTCCACATCAATGCTGATATCTGTCATATATTACACTTTAATCCAAACACCAATGCTGATATCTGTCATATATTACACTTTAATCCAAACACCAATGCTGATGTCTGTCATATATTACACTTTAATCCAAACACCAATGCTGATATCTTGCATCTATTACACTTTAACCTCCACATCAATGCTGATATCTGTCATATATTACACTTTAATCCAAACACCAATGCTGATATCTTACATCTATTACACTTTAATCTCCACGTCAATGCTGATATCTGGCATCTATTACACTTTAATCTCCACGTCAATGCTGATATCTGTCATCTATTACACTTTAATCTCCACACCAATGCTGATATCTGTCATCTATTACACTTAATCTCCACATCAATGCTGATATCTGTCATCTATTACACTTTAATCTCCACATCAATGCTGATATCTGTCATCTATTACACTTTAATCTCCACGTCAATGCTGATATCTGTCATCTATTACACTTTAATCTCCACGTCAATGCTGATATATGTCATCTATTACACTTTAATCTCCACGCCAATGCTGATATCTGTCATCTATTACACTTTAATCTAACATCAATGCTGATATCTGTCATCTATTACACTTTAATCTCCACATCAATGCTGATATCTATCATCTATTACACTTTAATCTCCACACCAATGCTGATATCTGTCATCTATTACACTTTAATCTCCACGTCAATGCTGATATCTGTCATCTATTACACTTTAATCTCCACGTCAATGCTGATATCTGTCATCTATTACACTTTAATCTCCACGTCAATGTTGATATCTGTCATCTATTACACTTTAATCTCCACATCAATGCTGATATCTGTCATATATTACACTTTAATCCAAACACCAATGCTGATATCTTGCATCTATTACACTTTAATCTCCACATCAATGCTGATATCTGGCATCTATTACACTTTAATCTCCACGTCAATGCTGATATCTGTCATCTATTACACTTTAATCTCCACATCAATGCTGATATCTGTCATCTATTACACTTTAATCTCCACATCAATGCTGATATCTGTCATCTATTACACTTTAATCTCCACACCAATGCTGATATCTGTCATCTATTACACTTTAATCTCCACATCAATGCTGATATCTGTCATCTATTACACTTTAATCTCCACATCAATGCTGATATCTATCATCTATTACACTTTAATCTCCACACCAATGCTGATATCTGTCATCTATTACACTTTAATCTCCACGTCAATGCTGATATCTGTCATCTATTACACTTTAATCTCCACACCAATGCTGATATCTGGCATATATTACACTTTAATCTCCACATCAATGCTGATATCTGTCATCTATTACACTTTAATCTCCACACCAATGCTGATATCTGTCATCTATTACACTTTAATCTCCACATCAATGCTGATATCTGTCATCTATTACACTTTAATCTCCACATCAATGCTGATATCTGTCATCTATTACACTTTAATCTCCACGTCAATGCTGATATCTGTCATCTATTACACTTTAATCTCCACGTCAATGCTGATATCTGTCATCTATTACACTTTAATCTCCACGCCAATGCTGATATCTGTCATCTATTACACTTTAATCTAACATCAATGCTGATATCTGTCATCTATTACACTTTAATCTCCACGTCAATGCTGATATCTGTCATCTATTACACTTTAATCTCCACACCAATGCTGATATCTGTCATCTATTACACTTTAATCTCCACGTCAATGCTGATATCTGTCATCTATTACACTTTAATCTCCACGTCAATGCTGATATCTGTCATCTCTCTCTCTTTTACCTTTTAGCTCCTGGTGGAGCATAGGTCTTCAACAAACACTTTCCAAGTCGTTCTGTTTTTTGCCATTCTTTTAAGATCATTCCATGTCTTCCCCATCATCTTCATCTCTGCTTCTATCTGTCTTCTCCAAGAATTCCTTGGTCTTCCTCTTTGTCTTTTCCCCTGGGGATTCCAAAAAAGGGCCTGTTGTGTAATACTCTCAGTTGGCTTCCGTAGTGTGTGTCCTATCCATCGCCATCGTCTTCGCTGTATCTCTTTATCCACTGGTATTTGACCGGTACATTTCCATAATTCCACGTTAGTGACTTTGTCCTGCCATTTCCATCCCTTTATTCTGCGCAAGCATCCATTAATGAAAGTCTGTACTTTCGTGATTGTCAATTTTGTCATTCTCCATGTTTCACAGCCATATAATAGGACCGACTTAACATTTGAGTTGAAAATTTTTATTTTTGTATTTAGCCTAATTTCTTTGGATTTCCATATGTTTCCCAGTGCAATGAAAGCTCCTCTTGCTTTTGATATCCTTATTTTGGTATCATTTTCTGTTCCTCCCTCTTTATCTATATTACTGCCCAGATATATATAAGATTGTACGTCTAGTAGAGGTATTTCTCCTAGTTTTATATGGTTATTGCCAACTGCATTAATTCTCATAATATTGGTCTTATCTCTATTAATCTTTAGTCCTAGCTGTTGTGATCTCTCATCTAATATACTCATTTTATCCTGCATCTGTTGATGGCTGTGTGATAGGAGAGCTATGTCATCAGCAAAGTCTAAATCATCAAGTTGTTTGGTCAGTGACCACTGGATCCCATTTCTGTTGTTTTGAGTTATTTTCATAATCCAATCTATGGCCAGTAGAAAGAGAAATGGAGACAGGAGGCATCCTTGCCTTACTCCTGTTCTTATTTCAAATGCTTCTGTAAGCTGTCCTTCATGCACCACACTACATTTTGTTCCTTCATACATTGTTTTTATCAGGTTAATAAACTTTATGGGGATTCCGTAATGACTCAGCAACTTCCAAAGCATTCTTCTGTCTAAACTATCAAATGCCTTTTCGTAATCTATGAATCCAATATATAGTGGGGATTTTAGTTCTAAACTTTGTTCAACTATTATACGTAGGGTAGTTATTTGATCAGCACATGATCTGTTCTTCCTAAAACCTGCTTGTTCATCTCTCAAGTGTTTCTCTATAGCCTCTTTTAGTCTCTCCAGAATGATTCTGCCTAACATTTTTCCTGGCACTGATAGTAGCATAATTCCCCTATAATTTGTGCACTCCTGTAAACTTCCTTTCTTTGGTAGTTTGATCATATAACCTTCTCTCCAGTCTTTAGGTATTTCTTCCCTCTCCCAAATTTTATCCAATAGATCCTGTAACATCTTGGTAGAGGTGTTAATATCTGCTTTGATGGCTTCCGAAGGAATTTCATCTGGTCCTGTGGCTTTACCATCTTTTAATAATTTGATGGCTTTCATTATTTCTTCTTTGCTTGGTTTTCCGCAGTTAACGTGTAACTCTTCTTCTGCTGGTAGTATATCTGGAGGATTATTTGAGCCGGGTCTGTTCAAAAGTTCTTCAAAGTGTTCTTTCCATCTCTCCATTTGTTCCCTTATATTACTAAGCAGATTTCCTTTCTTGTCTTTGATAAAGGCGTTGATCTGTTTGTATTTTCCACCTAATTTCTTTGTGCTGTTGTACAGTTCTTTCATATTCCCTTTATTTGCTGCTTCTTCTGCCTCTTTAGCTAGTTCATCTATATATTTCCTCTTATCCCTTTTAATGCATCTTCTCACTTCTTTGTTCACCTCTGTGTAAGCTTCCTGTGTCTTGGCTTTATTACTTCTTGTTTTGCTTTTATTTATGTCTGCTTTCTTGTTCTTTCTTTCTTTAATTTTATCCAGGGTCTCTGCTGTCATCCATGCCTTATTCTGGCGTTCTCTTTTCCCCAGTGTTTCTTCGCATGTCTCTTTCCATATATTTTTTACCTGTTTCCAATGATCTTCTATATTTATTGTATTTTCTAGTTGTTGGAGGACTTGGTATTTGTTTGATATTGTGACTGCGAATTTATCTTTAATTCCTTGTTCTTTAAGAAACCCTACATTGAAATACTTTCTACCCTTATTCGTTGTATTATACCTTTTTAATTTAATTTTAAGTTTGGCTAACAGAAGATGATGATCAGAAGCTATATCTGCCCCTCTATATACTTTTACATCCTGTAAGGATGACTTAAACTTATTATTAATACATATGTGATCAATTTGATTTTCCGTTCTATGATCTGGTGACACCCATGTAGCTTTGTGTATTCTTTTATGTTGGAATATTGTTCCTCCTAGGCTCATTTGATTAAGGGCGCAGAAATTCACAAATATCTCTCCATTCTCGTTTATATCTCCAAGTCCATGTTTTCCCATAATCTCTTCGAAGCCTCTGTTGTCTGATCCTACCTTAGCATTTAGGTCTCCCATCAAGATTATAATATCCTTGGCTCGTCTTGCATCCATCTGCCATTGTAGCTGTTTATAAAAATCATCTTTAACTGAGTCATCTTTATCGTTGGTTGGTGCATAGCATTGTATAATGTGTAATTTTATTTTGTTTTTGGTTGTTCTAAATGTTGCTCTCACCAGTCTTGGTCCCACTGCCTCCCATTCTATTAGTGTCTTCTGTGCATTTTTTGATAGCATTATAGCTACCCCTTCGCTATGTTGTGCTCCTGGTTCCTGGTGTCCTGATGATAAAATCATCTCCCCTGTATTCAATTTATTCTCTCTGCTCCCAGCCATCTTGTTTCACACATTCCCAGAATATCTATCTTATAGTTGGTCATTTCTGCTGCCACTTGTGCCGCTTTTCCCTGTTCGTTAAGGGTACGAACATTCCAGGTGCCAATTCTGGATGATTTCCTGGTAGACAAAGGGTGAGTCGGCAACCCGGACTCCTTATGGCTTTCTCCGGATTGCGTCATACGTCTCTTAGACAGAGAGCCCTTCTCTTTCCTGGTTGACGGATTAACTTTATCTTTCTTTGACTTGTTCATGTTTGTGAAGTTTTTTCGGCTTACTTTTTTTACAGTATGGGATAGCCAGTCCCATGCCTAACCCTCCTTTCTCGCCTCTTACGAACATGCCAGGTAGGGTACAGCGCCGCTATTCTTTACTCCCCTTTCGGGCCCCGGCAGCGCACGGGCGATCTGTCATCTATTACACTTTAATCTCCACGTCAATGCTGATATCTGTCATCTATTACACTTTAATCTCCACATCAATGCTGATATCTGTCATATATTACACTTTAATCCAAACACCAATGCTGATATCTGGCATCTATTACACTTTAATCTCCACGTCAATGCTGATATCTGTCATCTATTACACTTTAATCTCCACATCAATGCTGATATCTGTCATCTATTACACTTTAATCTCCACATCAATGCTGATATCTGTCATCTATTACACTTTAATCTCCACACCAATGCTGATATCTGTCATATATTACACTTTAATCTCCACATCAATGCTGATATCTGTCATCTATTACACTTTAATCTCCACATCAATGCTGATATCTGTCATCTATTACACTTTAATCTCCACACCAATGCTGATATCTGTCATCTATTACACTTTAATCTCCACGTCAATGCTGATATCTGTCATCTATTACACTTTAATCTCCACGTCAATGCTGATATCTGTCATCTATTACACTTTAATCTCCACACCAATGCTGATATCTGGCATATATTACACTTTAATCTCCACATCAATGCTGATATCTGTCATCTATTACACTTTAATCTCCACAACAATGCTGATATCTGTCATCTATTACACTTTAATCTCCACACCAATGCTGATATCTGGCATATATTACACTTTAATCTCCACATCAATGCTGATATCTGTCATCTATTACACTTTAATCTCCACATCAATGCTGATATCTGTCATCTATTACACTTTAATCTCCACATCAATGCTGATATCTGACATCTATTACACTTTAATCTCCACATCAATGCTGATATCTGTCATCTATTACACTTGAATCTCCACATCAATGCTGATATCTGGCATTTATTACACTTTAATCTCCACGTCAATGCTGATATCTGTCATCTATTACACTTTAATCTCCACATCAATGCTGATATCTGTCATCTATTACACTTTAATCTCCACACCAATGCTGATATCTGGCATATATTACACTTTAATCTCCACATCAATGCTGATATCTGTCATCTATTACACTTTAATCTCCACACCAATGCTGATATCTGGCATCTATTACACTTTAATCTCCACATCAATGCTGATATCTGACATCTATTACACTTTAATCTCCACATCAATGCTGATATCTGTCATCTATTACACTTTAATCTCCACACCAATGCTGATATCTGGCATCTATTACACTTTAATCTCCACATCAATGCTGATATCTGACATCTATTACACTTTAATCTCCACATCAATGCTGATATCTGTCATCTATTACACTTGAATCTCCACATCAATGCTGATATCTGGCATTTATTACACTTTAATCTCCACGTCAATGCTGATATCTGTCATCTATTACACTTTAATCTCCACATCAATGCTGATATCTGTCATCTATTACACTTTAATCTCCACACCAATGCTGATATCTGGCATATATTACACTTTAATCTCCACATCAATGCTGATATCTGTCATCTATTACACTTTAATCTCCACACCAATGCTGATATCTGGCATCTATTACACTTTAATCTCCACATCAATGCTGATATCTGACATCTATTACACTTTAATCTCCACATCAATGCTGATATCTGTCATCTATTACACTTTAATCTCCACACCAATGCTGATATCTGGCATCTATTACACTTTAATCTCCACATCAATGCTGATATCTGACATCTATTACACTTTAATCTCCACATCAATGCTGATATCTGTCATCTATTACACTTTAATCTCCACATCAATGCTGATATCTGTCATCTATTACACTTTAATCTCCACATCAATGCTGATATCTGTCATCTATTACACTTTAATCTCCACATCAATGCTGATATCTGTCATCTATTACACTTTAATCTCCACATCAATGCTGATATCTGACATCTATTACACTTTAATCTCCACATCAATGCTGATATCTGACATCTATTACACTTTAATCTCCACATCAATGCTGATATCTGTCATCTATTACACTTTAATCTCCACATCAATGCTGATATCTGTCATATATTACACTTTAATCTCCACATCAATGCTGATATCTGTCATCTATTACACTTTAATCTCCACATCAATGCTGATATCTGTCATCTATTACACTTTAATCTCCACATCAATGCTGATATCTGTCATCTATTACACTTTAATCTCCACATCAATGCTGATATCTGTCATCTATTACACTTTAATCTCCACATCAATGCTGATATCTGTCATCTATCACACTTTAATCTCCACACCAATGCTGATCTCTGTCATCTATTACACTTTAATCTCCACATCAATGCTGATATCTGTCATCTATTACACTTTAATCTCCACACCAATGCTGATCTCTGTCATCTATTACACTTTAATCTCCACATCAATGCTGATATCTGTCATCTATTACACTTTAATCTCCACATCAATGCTGATATCTGTCATCTATTACACTTTAATCTCCACATCAATGCTGATATCTGTCATCTATTACACTTTAATCTCCACATCAATGCTGATATCTGTCATCTATTACACTTTAATCTCCACATCAATGCTGATATCTGTCATCTATCACACTTTAATCTCCACACCAATGCTGATCTCTGTCATCTATTACACTTTAATCTCCACATCAATGCTGATATCTGTCATCTATTACACTTTAATCTCCACACCAATGCTGATCTCTGTCATCTATTACACTTTAATCTCCACATCAATGCTGATATCTGTCATCTATTACACTTTAATCTCCACATCAATGCTGATATCTGTCATCTATTACACTTTAATCTCCACATCAATGCTGATATCTGTCATCTATTACACTTTAATCTCCACATCAATGCTGATATCTGTCATCTATTACACTTTAATCTCCACATCAATGCTGATATCTGTCATCTATTACACTTTAATCTCCACACCAATGCTGATATCTGTCATCTATTACACTTTAATCTCCACAACAATGCTGATATATGTCATCTATTACACTTTAATCTCCACATCAATGCTGATATCTGTCATCTATTACACTTTAATCTCCACATCAATGCTGATATCTGTCATCTATTACACTTTAATCTCCACATCAATGCTGATATCTGTCATCTATTACACTTTAATCTCCACATCAATGCTGATATCTGTCATCTATTACACTTTAATCTCCACATCAATGCTGATATCTGTCATCTATTACACTTTAATCTCCACATCAATGCTGATATCTGTCATCTATTACACTTTAATCTCCACACCAATGCTGATATCTGACATCTATTACACTTTAATCTCCTCACCAATGCTGATATCTGTCATCTATTACACTTTAATCTCCACACCAATGCTGATATCTGTCATCTATTACACTTTAATCTCCACATCAATGCTGATATCTGTCATCTATTACACTTGAATCTCCACATCAATGCTGATATCTGTCATCTATTACACTTTAATCTCCACATCAATGCTGATATCTGTCATCTATTACACTTTAATCTCCACATCAATGCTGATATCTGTCATCTATTACACTTTAATCTCCACATCAATGCTGATATCTGACATCTATTACACTTTAATCTCCACATCAATGCTGATATCTGACATCTATTACACTTGTTTCTCCAAATTCTCCAAAGCCCTGAAGATCCCCACTGCCCCTAGCCCGTGTCTCCGATGTCTAGAGATTTCGCCCATACTCACAGGCACCGATTGGAGAACAGAAGTGTCTGTCCTATCTAATGGTAGGTAATGAAACCAATTATTTGTGGAGTAACTAGCTATAGCCTACATACACTTGACAACTCAATCATCTTCCAGATAAATACAATCCTCAATCATTCCCAACATCTTTCTGCTACTTCCATCTTCACTACAAGATAAAGTTGGAGCTTAATTATTTCTGAGCTGAACTTATCTATTTTTATCTGCACGCGCGCTCGATATTTCAACGTGACGGTGTTCTCAACTTTTGTAAAACTGACCACACGTGTTGACAGGCAATGTTTCCAGGTTTGGAAGACTTATATCTAGCGTGAATGTGATAATGTGGCTTCACCGTGTTCACTGACGCTTGATCATCATGTGCCATACCGGTTGTTGTAGACAATCATGTCCTTCCACAATCTTCTACCTACAGTGCATAGTATCAGTTCTGTTGTTGACTGTTTTCCATGCCATGACACCAAGCTATCCAGTATTTTCTCTCTTTGTCGTCCGCGATCTCTCTTTCCTTTTATTTTGCCAGTTGTAACCAAGTATTCCAACTTTCCTCTTCTCATGATGTGCCCAAAAAATGTTGATTGTTTCTTTCTGATGTTTTTAGGAGCTGCCTTTTTGAGTTGGCCTCTTTGAGAATTTCCTCATTGGTCTTTTTAGCTGTCCAGGGAACTTTCAACATTCTGCTGAGAAATCCCATCTCTGTGGCCTCTAATCGTTTGTTCAAATATTCATTTGTTTGTCTATTGTCCTTGATTCGCTTCCATAGGTCAGAATTAGTTCTATATAGCACCGATGAACTCTCTTTCTCATTTTTATTAACATCGATTTGTTGCATAAGATCTTTTTCATTTTCTGAAATGTTATTTTGGCCTGAGCTATTCTGCATTTTAGGGAGCCGGGATAGCTCAGTGGTTAGTGAACTGGACTACAAAGGACAAGAGGTAGGGTTCGATCCCAACAGATGGCTTCCGACTCCCGCAGCCTTTAATGGGTACCGGATTTTTTTTCTGGGAAAGTAAAGCGGCACGGGCGTAATACCGACCACATGACCCCAAAAATCATGTGCCGAAGGTCTGTAAAATATAAGGTCACTAACACCATATTCCCTATATGCCACTTGGCGGGACTTTACTGTTATTTTTTACTATTCTGCATTTTATTTCTGTGGTGCGTCTTCCATCTGATATTATTGTGCCCAGGTATTTGACGCATTGCACTTGTTTCAGATTTGTCCAATTTATTTTTTATGCTGCATGATGGTGATGATTGTTTCTTTGATATGATAATTACTTCTGTTTTCTTACTATTCAGACTGAGACCTTTCTTATTTCTTTCTTTTACTATTATGTCTATCATTTCTTGTAGTTCATTCTCTGTCTCTGCTACTAAGAATGTGTCATCCGCATATCGCAAAGTATTTATGTTGTGACCAACAACGGTTAATAGTTGGCCAGTCAAAGACTATTTTGACTATTTTGTGCGAGTAGGCACAACGCACATAGTGACATACTTGGTGTATATAGAAATACCAGATAGGGGAACATAGTGACATACTTGGTGTATATAGAAATACCAGATAGGGGAACATAGTGACATACTTGGTGTATATAGAAATACCAGATAGGGGAACATAGTGACATACTTGGTGTATATAGAAATACCAGATAGGGGAACATAGTGACATACTTGGTGTATATAGAAATACCAGATAGGGGAACATAGTGACATACTTGGTGTATATAGAAATACCAGATAGGGGAACATAGTGACATACTTGGTGTATATAGAAATACCAGATAGGGGAACATAGTGACATACTTGGTGTATATAGAAATACCAGATAGGGGAACATAGTGACATACTTGGTGTATATAGAAATACCAGATAGGGGAACATAGTGACATACTTGGTGTATATAGAAATACCAGATAGGGGAACATAGTGACATACTTGGTGTATATAAAAATACCAGATAGGGGAACATACGAACATAGTGACATACTTGTGTATATAGAAATACCAGATAGGGGAACATACGAACATAGTGACATACTTGTGTATATAGAAATACCAGATATGGTATATAGCTGCAGTAAAGCTAATTGTAAGGAGAAATGGTTTACTGTAGTAAAACTAATTGTAAGGAGAAATGGTTTACTGTAGTAAAGCTAATTGTAAGGAGAAATGTTTTACTGTAGTAAAGCTAATTGTAAGGATAAATGGTTTACTGCAGTAAAGCTAATTGTAAGGAGAAATGGTTTACTGTAGTAAAACTAATTGTAAGGAGAAATGGTTTACTGTAGTAAAACTAATTGTAAGGAGAAATGGTTTACTGCAGTAAAGCTAATTGTAAGGAGAAATGGTTTACTGCAGTAAAGCTAATTGTAAGGAGAAATGGTTTACTGCAGTAAAGCTAATTGTAAGGAGAAATGGTTTACTGCAGTAAAGCTAATTGTAAGGAGAAATGGTTTACTGCAGTAAAGCTAATTGTAAGGAGAAATGGTTTACTGCAGTAAAGCTAATTGTAAGGAGAAATGGTTTACTGCAGTAAAACTAATTGTAAGGAGAAATGGTTTACTGCAGTAAATCTAATTGTAAGGAGAAATGGTTTACTGCAGTAAAGCTAATTGTAAGGAGAAATGGTTTACTGCAGTAAAGCTAATTGTAAGGAGAAATGGTTTACTGCAGTAAAGCTAATTGTAAGGAGAAATGGTTTACTGCAGTAAAGCTAATTGTAAGGAGAAATGGTTTACTGCAGTAAAGCTAATTGTAAGGAGAAATGGTTTACTGCAGTAAAGCTAATTGTAAGGAGAAATGGTTTACTGCAGTAAAGCTAATTGTAATTCATTTCTTTGCTTGAGCCTTACTAGTACAATACTACTTCTAACTTATGTTTCTATATCGTCCTGCATGTTTACTTAAGGACATATATTTTAATTTTAGACTGCTATTATTTTATGACCACTATTTATTATGTTTTATTTTAAATACATATATGTGTGTGTGTGGTTTGTTTGTTCCTGCTGAAGGCCTATTGAGCTGAAACGCCGTTCTAATTTGTGTAACTTTACTTATTACGTAAAATTTTAACTATACCGTTTTTTTTTCTTATATATTTTTTTTTAATTTCTCCTTACAACTAGCTTTACTGCGCGTCGCATTTTATGCATTTATTTGCTTTGATCACAGGACGAAAACGTCAGACTTCAGGACGTCAGGCAGGAAACGTCAAGACTATCATCATTTCATAATAAGAAGATTAATGAAAACGTTCTGAAAGAGGCCTAAGCAAAATGAGAGCTAATTTCCAATATTAGGAAGAAACAATCATCATTTTTTGGCCATGTAATGAGAAGAGAACAACTGGAATATATTGTAACAACTGGACAAATTGAGGGACGAAGAGATAGAGGGAAGCAAAGAGAAAAGATACCAGACAGCTTAATAGAATGGCTTAGCAGAAAGTCAACAACAGAAATGATAAATAACTGTCGAGATCGAAAGTTGTGGAGAGACATGATCACCCAGGCCCGGTACTTGATGATGATCATCATCATTTCACACAACCCCCTGAGCTACTCAAACAAGAACTGTTTATACCCACAAGTTGAGAACCGCTGCTTTTACGCGACCTAAATGTCATAAATTCTTCAGCGTTGGGGTAGTGCATTGCTCAAATAAACTATGTTTGTGTGGCGCGTGCGTAAGTGCGCGCGCGTGTGTGTATGTTGGAGAATAAGAAGCGCTTATAAACGGGAACTGACAAATTTTTAAAAAAATAATTACCCCAAAAAATCTACGCCGTTAGGAAATAAAGTAGACATCAAATTAAAACATACACATCATTTAAACAAATCTCCAGATTAAATTTATTTGTTTTCTTTTATAAATAAAGTTAAATGTTTTAGGCGAAGTTACACATAAACGTCGGTGACAATTAATGGAGACAAATAATAATAAATGAGTATTGTTCTAGAGGGAAACTTCCGAGGCGATAATTCAGGGAATCATAGGAGGAAGGGGTATGTATTACAGCACTCAGAAAAAAACGATGAATAATCAACAACATAAAAAAAACAAAGAACGATATATGGTCCGATGCAGGATCGAACCCGTACTCCCTGGCACTGCGCCTTGCCACGAGAAGCCGAACGCTAGGGAACACTACCACTCAGCTAAAAAAAGGATATTGCCCATTATAGCTAAAAATTGTTTTTAGCTCAGTGGCAGTGTTCCCTAGCGTTCTCGTGGCAAGGCGCAGTGCCAGGGAGTACGGGTTCGATCCTGCATCGGACCATATATTGTTCTTTGTTTTTTTTTCTATTGTTGTTGTCTATTTGTCATTTTTTTCAGAGTGCTGTAGTACATACCTCTTCCTCCTATGAATCCGTGACAATTAATGCTTTGCCAAATTGCTGTAGTCCAACACATGGCGGCTACTATAGTGTAGGTAGCTCCGACTTGTAATCGTCCAGAAAGCTTCGGTGTAGATCGCTTACTGAAGATTTCCAGGATGTTCATATCAGACGCCTCTACTGTTAGTTACCGACGGCTTCCTGGTTCACCCAGCCTTAAATGGGTACCGGATTTTTTTTTCTGGGAAAGTAAAGCGGCACGGGCGTAATACCGACCACATTACCCAAAAAATCATCTGCCGAAGGTCTATAAAAATTATGGTCACTAACACCATATTCGAGTATATAGAGGGGCAGATATAGCTTCTGATCATCATCTTCTGATAGCCAAACGTAAACTTAAACTAAAAAGGTATACTACAACGAATAAGGGTAGAAAGTATTTCAATGTAGGGTTTCTTAAAGAACAAGGAATTAAAGATAAATTCGTGGTCACAATATCAAACAAATACCAAGTCCTCCAACAACTAGAAAATACAATAAATATAGGAGATCATTGGAAACAGGTAAAAGATATATGGAAAGAGACATGCGAAGAAACACTAGGGAAAAGAGAACGTCAGAATAAGGCATGGATGACAGCAGAGACCCTGGACAAAATTAAAGAAAGAAAGAACAAGAAAGCAGACATAAATAAAAACAAAACGAGAAGTAATAAAGCCAAGACACAGGAAATCTGCTTAGTAATATAAGGGAACAAATGGAGAGATGGAAAGAACACTTTGAAGAACTTTTGAACAGATCCGTCTCAAATAATCAATCCTCCAGATATGCTACCAGCAGAAGAAGAGTTACACGTTAACTGTGGGAAACCAAGCAAAGAAGAAATAATGAAAGCCATCAAGCTATTAAAAAATTGTAAAGCCACAGGACCAGATGAAATTCCTCCGGAAGCCATCATAGCAAATATTAACACCTCTACCAAGATGTTTAGCATTTGGCATTGTCCAATTAGAAGAAGGAAGAAAGTGAAGGAAGAAGGAAAAGAAAGAAAGTAAGAAAGACATAAGGTGAAGAAAGAATGAAAGAAAAAGATAGAACGGAAGAAAGAAAGAAAGAAAGAAAGAAAGAAAGAAAGAAAGAAAGAAAGAAAGAAAGGAAGAAAGAAAAAGAAAGAAAAAAGGAAAAAGAAAGAAAGAATGAAAGAAAGAAAGAAAGAAAGAAAGAAAGAAAGAAAGAAAGAAAGAAAGAAAGAAAGAAAGAAAGAAAGAAAGAAAGAAAGAAAGAAAGAAAGAAAGAAAGAAAGAAAGAACTCTGTTATAAATCAATGTTCCTTGTCTATTTTATGAAAGCAGTGGACGGGGGAAAAATTCCATTTACTAGTCACTTAACGTGCACGCGGTTGACATCAATGTCGATATTTTGTGTGCCTTTCAGTCAAACATATCGCATATTGTCAGGACATAGACTGATGATTGCGTTCGGCTTCACACTTCGATCTCTCAGACTAAGTGGCTTGTTATCGTGAGCTCGCAGAATGGGATGCCAGCTTAAAGTTACTTGTTCATACATTGTAACTCAGCGCTCTTCAACTTGGTCGGGACCGCTCCCTTTTTCGTCTTGTCAGACGGTCTAGTGGAGGCTATTGTGTATTTTTTGAGGTTTTGTTTTCGTCGAACAGTTTCTCTCGTGGCTAATTCTACCAATGTTTGTATAATGTCAGCGACTATAAATATTTGTTTTTAATAGATCTTTGGCACCTGATTTTTTGGGTAGTGTGGTCGGTATTACGCCTGTGCCGCTTTCCATTCCCAGAAAAAAAAAACCGGTACAGATTAATGCTGGGTGAACTGAAAGCCTTCGATCAGGATCGAGCCCGACCTCTTGATACTGTACTGTACTGAACTGTACTGAACTGTACTGTACTGTACTGAACTGTACTGTACTGTACTGTACTGTACTGTACTGTACTGTACTGTAATGTACTATATCGTGCCGTGCCGTGCCGGACAAGATTAGACCAGACCAGACGGGGCCAGAACAGACCTAGACCCGACCAGACCAGGCCTGAATTGACTAGATTAAACTAGACTAGACTAGACTGACGTCCGCTATAATTCTGCCGCCAGTAGTCCGCTATAATTCTGCCGCCAGTAGTCCGCTATAATTCTGGCATCAGTAGTCCGCTATAATTCTGACACCAGTAGTCCGCTATAATTCTGACGCCAGTAGTCCGCTATAATTCTGGCAGCAGTAGTCCGCTATAATTCTGACGCCAGTAGTCCGCTATAATTCTGGCAGCAGTAGACCGCTATAATTCTGGCAGCAGTAGTCCGCTATAATTCTGACGCCAGTAGTCCGCTATAATTCTGACGCCAGTAGTCCGCTATAATTCTGGCATCAGTAGTCCGCTATAATTCTGACACCAGTAGTCCGCTATAATTCTGGCAGCAGTAGACCGCTATAATTCTGGCAGCAGTAGTCCGCTATAATTCTGACGCCAGTAGTCCGCTATAATTCTGACGCCAGTAGTCCGCTATAATTCTGGCATCAGTAGTCCGCTATAATTCTGACGCCAGTAGTCCGCTATAATTCTGGCAGCAGTAGACCGCTATAATTCTGGCAGCAGTAGTCCGCTATAATTCTGACGCCAGTAGTCCGCTATAATTCTGACGCCAGTAGTCCGCTATAATTCTGACGCCAGTAGTCCGCTATAATTCTGACACCAGTAGTCCGCTATAATTCTGACGCCAGTAGTCCGCTATAATTCTGACACCAGTAGTCCGCTATAATTCTGACGCCAGTAGTCCGCTATAATTCTGGCAGCAGTAGTCCGCTATAATTCTGACACCAGTAGTCCGCTATAATTCTGACGCCAGTAGTCCGCTATAATTCTGACACCAGTAGCCCGCTATAATTCTGACGCCAGTAGTCCGCTATAATTCTGACACCAGTAGTCCGCTATAATTCTGACACCAGTAGTCCGCTATAATTCTGACGCCAGTAGTCCGCTATAATTCTGACATCAGTAGTCCGCTATAATTCTGACACCAGTAGTCCGCTATAATTCTGGCAGCAGTAGTCCGCTATAATTCTGACACCAGTAGTCCGCTATAATTCTGACGCCAGTAGTCCGCTATAATTCTGACACCAGTAGTCCGCTATAATTCTGACGCCAGTAGTCCGCTATAATTCTGGCAGCAGTAGTCCGCTATAATTCTAACGCCAGTAGTCCGCTATAATTCTGACGCCAGTAATCCGCTATAATTCTGACGCCAGTAGTCCGCTATAATTCTGACGCCAGTAGTCTGCTATAATTCTGACGCCAGTAGTCCGCTATAATTCTGACGCCAGTAGTCCGCTATAATTCTGACGCCAGTAGTCCGCTATAATTCTGGCGCCAGTAGTCCGCTATAACTCTGGCGCCAGTAGTCCGCTATAATTGTGACGCCAGTAGTCTGCTATAATTCTGGCACCAGTAGTCTGCTATAATTCTGACGCCAGTAGTCCGCTATAATTCTGGCGGCAGTAGACCGCTATAATTCTGACGCCAGTAGTCCGCTATAATTCTCACGCCAGTAGTCCGCTATAATTCTTGCGCCAGTAGTCCGCTATAATTCTGGCGCCAGTAGTCCGCTATGATTCTGACGCCATTAGACCGCTATGATTCGCTAACCTCCATCAGCCCAAGTGTGACTACTTACATCCTACACAAGTTACACAATTTCGTGCTAAAGAGAAAACGGTTAAAGATGTGAGGGGAGCGGAATTACCGAAGTCAAAGTTGCTTGCTTCCATCTCAACAGCTTCAACGCCATTTTGTGACCTCTGTTAGTTGTCCTTGATCTCAATATTACGGAGATTGCGTCAAGGCAGTGGCGTATGCTGAGCTCAAATGTTGGGCTATCTAGCTACACTAGAGTAGTGTTTGAAGTGATTATGGAAAATGAAAGGGCAGACACCGGGGGGTTGGGGTAGCTCTTGATCTTGGGATGTTCAAGAACTTTTAACTATTTTGTGGCGTCACTAGTTTTACAGGCGATATTCCTTCAAACACCGCTGCACTTGCGAATGTCGGTTTTTTTAATTTTTTTTTTTATATCTCGCTAAAAGTTTCAAGAGCTCCTTGTAGACGCCTTTATTTCTTGAGTCCTATCATTGTATACCCTTTTATTTCTTGTATACCCCTTTATTTCTTGAGTCCTATCATTGTATACGCCTTTATTTCTTGTATACCCCTTTATTTCTTGAGTCATATCATTCTTCTTCTACCTTTTTAGCTCCTAGTGGAGCATAGGTCTTCAACAAACACTTTCCAAGTCGTTCTGTTTCTTGCCATTCTTTTAAGATCATTCCATGTCCTCCCCATCATCTTCATCTCTGCTTCTATCTGTCTTCTCCAAGAATTTCTTGGTCTTCCTCTTTGCCATTTCCCCTGGCGATTCCAAAAAAGGGCCTGTTGTGTAATACTCTCAGTTGGCTTCCGTAATGTGTGTCCTATCCAGCGCCATCGTCTTCGCTGTATCTCATTTTCCACTGGTATTTGACTGGTACATTTCTATACCAGTCAAATACTGTTGTTTGGTCAGTGACCACTGAACTCCATTTCTGTTGTTTTGAGTTATATTCATGATCCAATCTATGGCCAGTAGAAAGAGAAATGGAGACAGAAGGCATCCCTGCCTTACTCCCGTTCTTATTTCAAATGCTTCAGTAAGCTGTCCTTCATGCACCACACTACATTTCGTTCCTTCTTACATTGTTTTTATCAGGTTAATAAACTTTATGTGGATTCCGTAATGACTCAGCAACTTCCAAATCATTCTTCTGTCTAAACTATCATCAAATGCCTTTTCGTAATCTATGAATCCAATATAAAGTGGGGATTTTAGTTCTAAACTTTGTTCAACTATTATACGTAGAGTAGTTATTTGATCAGTACATGATCTGTTCTTCCTAAAACCTGCTTGTTCATCTCTCAAATGTTTCTCTATGGCCTCTTTTAGTCTCTCCAGAATGATTCTGCCTAATATTTTTCCTGGCTCTGATAGTAGCATAATTCCCCTATAATTTGTGCACTCCTGTAAACTTCCTTTCTTTGGTAGTTTGATCATATAACCTTCTCTCCAGTCTTTAGATATTTCTTCCCTCTCCCAAATTTTATCTAATAGATTATGTAGCATCTTGGTAGAGGTGTTAATATCTGCTTTGATGGCTTCCGAAGGAATTTCATCTGGTCCTGTGGCTTTACCACTTTTTAATAGCTTGATGGCTTTCATTATTTCTTCTTTGCTTGGTTTCCCACAGTTAACGTGTAACTCTTCTTCTGCTGGTAGTATATCTGGAGGATTATTTGAGCCGGGTCTGTTCAAAAGTTCTTCAAAGTGCTCTTTCCATCTCTCCATTTATTCCCTTATATTACTAAGCAGATTTCCATCCTTATCTTTAATAAAGGCATTGATCTATTTGTATTTTCCACTTAATTTCTTTGTGCTGTTGTATAGTTCTTTCATATTCCCTTTATTTGCTGCTTCTTCTGCCTCTTTAGTTAGTTCATCTATATATTTCCTCTTATCCCTTTTAATGCATCTTCTCACTTCTTTGTTCACCTCTGTGTAGGCTTCCTGTGTCTTGGCTTTATTACTTCTCGTTTTGCTTTTATATATGTCTGCTTTCTTGTTCTTTTTTTCTTTAATTTTGTCCAGGGTCTCTGCTGTCATCCATGCCTTATTCTGGCGTTCTCTTTTCCCTAGTGTTTCTTCGCATGCCTCTTTCCATATATCTTTTACCTGTTTCCAATTATCTTCTATATTTATTGTATTTTCTAGTTGTTGGAGGACTTGGTATTTGTTTGATATTGTGACCACGAATTTATCTTTAATTCCTTGTTCTTTAAGAAGCCCTACATTGAAATACTTTCTACCCTTATTCGTTGTAGTATACCTTTTTAGTTTAATTTTAAGTTTAGCTATCAGAAGATGATGATCAGAAGCTACATCTGCCCCTCTATATACTTTTACATCCTGTAAGGATGACTTAAACTTATTATTAATACATATGTGATCAATTTGATTTTCCGTTCTATGATCTGGTGACACCCGTGTAGCTTTGTGTATTCTTTAGTGTTGGAATATCGTTCCTCCTAGGCTCACTTGATTAAGGGCGCAGAAATTCACAAATATCTCTCCATTCTCGTTTATATCTCCAAGTCCATGTTTTCCTATAATCTCTTTGAAGCCTCTGTTGTCTGATCCTACCTTAGCATTTAGGCCTCCCATCAAGATAATAATATCCTTTGCTCGTATTGCATTCATCTGACATTGTAGCTGTTTATAGAAATTATCTTTAACTAAATCATCCTTATTGTTGGTTGGTGCATAGCATTGGATAATGTGTCATTTTATTTTGTTTTTGGTTGTTTTAAATGTTGCTCTCATTAGTCTTGGTTCTACTGCTTCCGATTCTATTAGTGTCCTCTGTGCATTCTTTGATAACATTATAGCTACCCCTTCACTATGTTGTGCCCCAGGTTCCTGGTGTTCTGATGATAAAATCATCTCTCCTTAGAATAAAACTAAATACAGGAGTCATATCATTGAATACCCCTTTATTTCTTGTATACCCCTTTATTTCTTGAGTCCTATCATTGTATGCGCCTTTTTTTTTTAGTCCTATCATTGAAAAAAAAAAAAAAAAAAAAAAAAAAAAAAAAAAAAGCAAAGCACTCCCGTCACGCCAAGTGGCGTATAGGGAATATGGTGTTAGTGAGCATAAATTTTACAGACCTTCAGCACATGATTCTTGGGGTAGTATGGTCGGTATTACGCCCGTGCCGCTTTACTTTCCCAGAAAAATCCGGTACCCATTTAAGGCTGGGTGAACCCGGAAGCTGTCGGTTGGGATCGAACCCTACCTCTTGTCCTTTGTAGTCCAGTTCACTAACCACTGAGCTATCCCGGGTCCCTCCCTATCATTGTATACCCCTTTATTTCTTGAGTCCTGTCATTGTATACCCCTTTATTTCTTGTATACCCCTTTATTTGTTGTAAACCCCTTTATTTCTTGTATACCCCTTTATTTCTTGTATACCTCTTTACTTCTTGATTCCTATCATTGTATACCCTTTTATTTCTTGTATACTCCTTTATTTCGTGTGTGCCCCTTTATTTCTTGACTTCTATCATTGTATACCCCTTTATTTCTTGACTCCTATCATTGTACACCCCTTTATTTCTTGTATACCCATTTATTTCTTGTCATATCATTGTACACCCCTTTATTTCTTGTATACCCCTTTATTTCTTGTACATTCCTTTATTTCTTGTACACACCTTTATTTCTTGAGTCTTAACTTTGTATATGCCTTTATTTCTAAATTTCGGGAGACTGGTTGGTCTCGAGGCAAGACGCCGGCCTCGAGACAGATATATTGTAGGTTCAAATCCCTGTTACACCGGTTGGAATTTTTATTTATTATTTCTCTCTGCGGCAACCACCCCTGGTCTGAGCAGCGAGTCTCGTTTTGAAACGTCAATTACTCATCGACGGAAAAACAATATTAGTACCTCCGAAGTCGGAGTTATCTGCCTGTGCGGCGAGGGACCCCTGTGCAAACGGCTGCCAGAGAAAAATGGATTAACAAGCAGAATTCAGTTCATATTCTCTAGGGACTTCGTCAGAGGTGTAAGCTGGAACGAAAATAAAAACGTCTTAAGTGCAAAGACGCTTCCTAAGTGCATATTCTAGTTGCCCTAGAATGGCCACTACATTAACATCCATTCATCTTTTAAAACATTTCTGTTTTCCTTCACGTTTTTCCGTATGCAGACTGCCAGCAATGTTCTTTTGTAAACTCAAGGCATGGTCGTTACTTTCATAACCAAATGTCTGCGGCGTACTGAACTCTTGTATATTAATAAATGACTCGTGTTATTCACAAGCCATTACCAAATAATATAAATTGTTAAAGCACGTCTTGCTCCAAAGACCTGTATTTATAAAAAAAAAAGCAAACACACTTAGCAGTAACATTTCTGAGATTTAATCGATCCAGTTATGGTATGTGTTATAGTTACTGTCGCTAAAAACATCAAGTATATACCATGTTCTTTTCTTTATGTTATAGTTACTGTCGCTAAAATCATCAAGTATATACCCTGTTCTTTTCTTTATGTTATAGTTACTGTCGCTAAAAACATGAAGTATATACCATGTTCTTTTCTTTATGTTATAGTTACTGTCGCTAAAATCATCAAGTATATACCCTGTTCTTTTCTTTATGTTATAGTTACTGTCGCTAAAAACATCAATTATATACCCTGTTCTTTTCTTTATGTTATAGATATCTTCACTGTATCTCTTTATCCACTGGTATTTGACTGGTACATTTCCATACTTCTATGTTAATGATTTTGTTCTGCCAATTCCGTCCTTTCATTCTGCGTAAGCATCCATTAATGATAAGAAACGAAGAACATAACCTGATTTAAATAGAATTGAGCACATGAAGGGATACCCCGGAAAACCTCAACTGGCGTGACGTTTATAGCTTGTTGTGGGTGGTTGTCGCTAGAATGACGTCAGCCGTCTTTAGCTCGCTGAACACATCACGCTAGTGGTGGTTTTCCAGGTTTCCCATTCTGCGCTCGAACTATCTAAATTAGCCTGTGACGAAGAACACGTTCAACAAGCCTCCAAGTTCTTTTGATCAGAAAACGTCAATATTGAACACAACATTAACAAGCCTCCAAGTTCTTTTGATCAGAAAACGTCAATATTGAACACAACATTAACAAGCCTCCAAGTTCTTCTAAACATAAAACGTCAATATTGAACACATTAACAAGCCTCCAAGTTCTTCTAAACATAAAACGTCAATATTGAACACAACATTAACACGCCTCCAAGTTCTTCTAAACATAAAACGTCAATATTGAACACAACATTAACATGCCTCCAAGTTCTTCTAAACATAAAACGTCAATATTGAACACATTAACATGCCTCCAAGTTCTTCTAAACATAAAACGTCAATATTGAACACAACATTAACACGCCTCCACGTTCTTCTAAACATAAAACGTCAATATTGAACACAACATTAACAAGCCTCCAAGTTCTTCTAAACATAAAACGTCAATATTGAACACAACATTAACATGCCTCCAAGTTCTTCTAAACATAAAACGTCAATATTGAACACATTAACATGCCTCCAAGTTCTTCTAAACATAAAACGTCAATATTGAACACAACATTAACAAGCCTCCAAGTTCTTCTAAACATAAAACGTCAATATTGAACACAACATTAACAAGCCTCCAAGTTCTTCTAAACATAAAATGTCAATATTGAACACAACATTAACAAGCCTCCAAGTTCTTCTAAACATAAAACGTCAATATTGAACACAACATTAACAAGCCTCCAAGTTCTTCTAAACATAAAACGTCAATATTGAACACAACATTAACAAGCCTCCAAGTTCTTCTAAACATAAAACGTCAATATTGAACACAACATTAACAAACCTCCAAGTTCTTCTAAACATAAAACGTCAATATTGAACACAACATTAACAAGCCTCCAAGTTCTTCTAAACATAAAACGTCAATATTGAACACAACATTAACATGCCTCCAAGTTCTTCTAAACATAAAACGTCAATATTGAACACAACATTAACAAGCCTCCAAGTTCTCCTAAACAGAAAACGTCAATATTGAACACATTAACAAGCCTCCAAGTTCTTCTAAACAGAAAACGTCAATATTGAACACAACATTAACAAGCCTCCAAGTTCTTCTAAACATAAAACGTCAATATTGAACACACCATTAACACGCCTCCAAGTTCTTCTAATCAGGCTAAAGTTTCAACACGACAATAAACAAATCACCACTAAGTTCATTCTACATAAAAGCTTAAGTTTCAACACAACACAAACCTTGAGCCAAAATTCGGACATTATTATTGCACCCTACCGTTCACTTAGATCACTCGACATTTCGTAGTTCTAGTTCAGTTTATTTCAGGCACTAATTGTACGGCGCCACCTGTACGGCGCCACCTTCACACTAGCCATTACAAATGTGTCTTCTTTGCCATACAGGCTACGCATTTTGAGCCATGCTATGCATACTCACAGTTGTTTGTTTTAATCTAACAATGGTCTTTTAGTTCTAAACTTAGAAATTATGCAGCATTCATGTACGAAGATGAGCTGAGCCTAGTACATTCCACACATTCTTAAAATTGATAGTTTATGGAAGTGGTTTCAATTTGTGACACACGAAACGTAATTTTTTGGTTAAATTCAATTTGTTTGCATGAATGATCTGCTAATAACTAAAGCGTCTAACATAAAGATCAAAGATTGGCAAATCTGAGAGTTTTGGGAGGTGTAATATTGCATTTTTAGCCAGAAAAGTTTTGTTTTTTAAAATATTATTTTCAGTTACAGCTTCCTCTAAGCAATTTGAAAGTTTAACAGAAGTATGTGTACTCAATCGTCCGGAAATACTCAATAGAGCTAATAAACTAAAGTTTCATTGACAAACAATTGAGACTTCACAAACCTGCACGATTAGTCATTTACGCAGTTGCCGGGAAGGTGGATAATCGTCTTCATCTACGACAAGGCAATGTATGTGTTCAGCTAATCGGTATTTTCGAGATTCTACGACAAGGCTGTCTACGTGTTTTAACTAACCGGTATTTACGAGATTCCTGGTCTCGTTTAAGAAACCGTTAGTTAGAGTCACCTGCACAACTTATCTCTGAAGCAACAGTTGAATCGTGTCCACACGTAAGCAATCAATCTACAGCAACAGCCCCATTGCATGAGTAGACTTTTCAATTGAACAAAGTTACCGCCTGTCTGCCGACAAATGAGCGGTGTAATGTTTTGATTAATGTAAAGCAGCTTCATTATAAAAGTGGAGAAAGAAGCAGACCTGAACCCTCTGGCACTCGGCAGAAAGTACACAACCCTTGTCACGTTCGAACAGCTTTGACCCCAGACTACGATACCTGTCTGTGAATCACGTTTTTACAACACATTCGTAACAATTACGAACACTTATTGTTGCATTGGGAGGTCGGAAATGATTTTTTTTTAAAGATATTTAGCTGGAACATGATCTTGTTTTGAATGTGCACGATTTGATATTTTCTGTCTGGGCTGTGTGTTTTCTCGTCAGCTCTTCTCTGTCTGTATGCTGCTCATCGTTTATAACGTACATCTTTTTGTACTGTGCGCTCTTCTTGTATAGCTTTATGTAGTTCAACTCCTGTGTGATACCAGTGCTATCATGTGGATCTGATACCAGTGCTATCATGTGGATGTGATACCAGTGCTATCATGTAGATGTGATACCAGTGCTATCGTGTGGATGTGATACCAGTGCTATCATGTGGACGTGATACCAGTTCTATCATATGGATGTGATACCAGTGCTATCATGTGGATGTGATACCAGTGCTATCATGTGGATGTGATACCAGTGCTATCATGTGGATGTAATACCAGTGCTAACATGCTGATGTGATACCAGTGCTATCATGTGGATGTGATACCAGTGCTATCATGTGGATGTGATACCAGTGCTATCGTGTGGATGTGATACCAGTGCTATCATGTGGACGTGATACCAGTTCTATCATATGGATGTGATACCAGTGCTATCATGTGGATGTGATACCAGTGCTATCATGTGGATGTGATACCAGTGCTATCATGTGGATGTAATACCAGTGCTAACATGCTGATGTGATACCAGTGCTATCATGTGGATGTGATACCAGTGCTAACATGCGGATTTGATACCAGTGCTATCATGTGGATGTGATACCAGTGCTAACATGCGGATGTGATACAGTGCTAACATGCAGATGTGATACCAGTGTTATCATGTGGATGTGAAAGCTGGAAATCCACCATGACTTGATATCAGAAATAAACAGCCTTTGAAAACAAATGTCTACGTAGGATCTTAAATATATGCTTGAATAAGGAGAGCCAAGGATAAACAAGAATACGTGTCGAGCTTTATAAGGGAAAATGCGCTGGGAATACATCGGTCATGTGCTGAGAATGAATCAAGAAAGCCCTATCCGTCAGGGATTCATGTGGAGAACATCTGGCCAACTAAAGCAAAGCAGATGAATGAATAGAAACGCGAGGTAGAACAATTACCAAGGAAGGCTCCAAAATGGGACTGAGAAATAAGCAAGATCTACAAGAACAAGCAGTGAATCGCTAATCGTGGAGAACAATGACATACGCCCTATGTGACATTATCGACTCCAGAGAATGGGTTTCTTATACATATTCTTTATCTATCTCACTTATGTTCTTTGTCTATCTCACTTATGTTCTTTGTCTATCTCACTTATGTTCTTTGTCTATCTCACTTATGTTCTTTGTCTATCTCACTTATGTTCTTTGTCTATCTCACTTATGTTCTTTGTCTATCTCCGTTATGTTCTTTGTCTATCTCCATTATGTTCTTTGACTATCTCAGTTATGTTCTTTGTCTATCTCCATTATGTTCTGTGTCTATCTCAGTTCTATTCTTTGTCTAGCTCAGTTATGTTCTTTATCTATCTCAGTTATGTTCTTTGTCTATATCAGTTATGTTCTATGTCTATCTCAGTTATGTTCTATGTCTATCTCAGTTATGTTCTATGTCTATCTCAGTTATGTTCTATGTCTATCTCAGTTATGTTCTATGTCTATCCCAGCTAAGTTCTTTGTCTATCTCTGTTATGTTCTTTATCTATCTCAGTTATGTTCTTTATATATCTCTGTTATGTTCTTTGTCTATCTCCGTTATGTTCTCTGTCTATTTCAGTTATGTTTTCTATGATCTAACTGATAACAATTTGGCGCTAACTTTCTCCACTTGTATTCACGATTATTTATTTCTCTATTTGTTTCAGGGCAAGAATCTGATCGTCTCATCACTGCTGGTAAGAAAATTTGTTACGTCATATCTTTGTTATACGATACGATCTGCTGTTGGTGCAGTGTGAATAGCTCAAAATGAGAGAAAGATAATTCAGTGTTAGTCGCCGGATTATCTTCATCGCATATCAAACAACCGCCCATATGTGTTATTGTTATGTTATATGTTATTGTTATTGTTACAGTTATAGTGAGTCGAAGGTCCCGGTATCAGTGGAAACGAATTAAAATCCATAATTGCTCAACCGCCAGTGTCAGTGGAATCATCCGAATTAACATCTCATCGAATATCCAAACAAAGAAAGGCAGATGCAGTCCCCATCATAGCAGCCACAGCACACGCCAAAAGATATAATGTGTAACCGCACCGAAAGTGGACGCAGCTGAACTGTCCTTCGTTATGCGATATCATCATTCATCGTAAGCAATCGGAATATCGAAACCCGATTCGGATGAAAAACACAGCTCACGGTGTGCACAGAGCACTAAACTCAGTAGCTCCTGCAGCAAGCCGGTGTCCATATGTGCCCAGGTCTCCTTGATAAATCCCAAAGCGTGGAACTATTGAGAAATAAAACTACCACATTTATCTAGTGATTTACAAAAAAAAATATGAATTAAAGATTTGAAGTAAATATATGAGACATAAATCAGCGCTAAAGCATGGGTAATACTATCATGTAGTGTCTGCCGCCCAGCCTGTAGCTAAGCAGAAACTATCGACAGGCGTCGCCTTCAGCACGAGCCTCGTAGCGATGGCGACACGTATCGACCTTCCCGAGCTTGACCTCGGATCACTTTTCTCTGACGGCTAAATAGATTGCACCATCTATCTGCATACCTTGAGTGATCCCCCCTGCCGCGAGCGGAAATTGTTTCCGAGCCCCAGCCGCCTGGTCCATGGGTGAATGTCTTTTGTATTATGACTTCAATGGGGTACACCAACTATTCCCCACCAATATATATATATATAATAGTGAATGAAAGAGAGCAGCAGAAAAGGGAATCAGTCTGTACATCAGGGAAGAAAAAGACAAGAATACACAAACAATGT
Organism: Megaustenia siamemsis; assembly: GCA_032433765.1. Classification (NCBI taxonomy): domain Eukaryota; kingdom Metazoa; phylum Mollusca; class Gastropoda; order Stylommatophora; family Ariophantidae; genus Megaustenia; species Megaustenia siamemsis. Next base: position 13,321,815 of record JAVIAB010000050.1, on the reverse strand, counting down.
TTGTATTGAATAAATAGACGTCTCGAACATGAATCTCAAAAGAATGTGGTTAAACCATACCCATTTATTAAATATATAGAAAAATTGGCCTGGCGTGATTCCGACCACACCACCCAAAAATGTGCGAGGTCATAGAAACATATGGCCACTAACACCATATTCCCCATCTGCCTAGCAAGGCAGCGCAGGGAACTATATTTTATAGTTAAATTGCTCAACTTGTTATGTTTAAATTATAAATCACTCATTCAGACAGTTCGAGCAACTCAAGAACGTCAAATGATATAAACCACGACACCTTTTAGGTATCAGTGAAAAGAGAAAAGAAGAAGATGGATAGATGCAGTGACAGAGACATGTAACAACAAAGGAAAATCACTAATTCAGACAGTTCGAGCAGCTCAAGAACGACAAATGATATAAACCACGACACCTTTTAGATATCAGTGAAAAGAGAAAAGAAGAAAAAGAAGAAAGATAGAAAGATGAAACGTTGGTGTTGTAGTTACGTTACATAGAAGGTACAGTGTAAAAATAAACAGCGGAGTAACTCGGCGCTCAATATAATGGTGATAAGCACAACTATAATATATGTTAAATATGGGGGGGGGGGGGGGAAGGGGTGCTAGTAGAGGTACAGAGAACATATAGAATATACATAGAATGGTATGTGGGGCCGCGAGTAGAGCTGTAGAGAACATATAGAATATACATAGAATGGTATGTGGGGCCGCGAGTAGAGCTGTAGAGAACATATAGAATATACATAGAATGGTATGTGGGGCCGCGAGTAGAGCTGTAGAGAACATATAGAATATACATAGAATGGTATGTGGGGCCGCGAGTAGAGCTGTAGAGAACATATAGAATATACATAGAATGGTATGTGGGGCCGCGAGTAGAGCTGTAGAGAACATATAGAATATACATAGAATATATATAGAATGCGGGGAATATTTCCTGGACAATCAAAGCGTAGAAATTGCGACCAATGGCGACGATGGAACACGTCAGTAGGAACCATGTAGCCTTTCTAGAGCTTGCTATGGGAAATTGGAACACATAGTGAGCACAAGTGCAGCACATAACAACAATGACAAAGGCAGCGAAAAATGAGACACGTCTCAACATTGTCAGTAAGACTGATGAAAGCGACAACATGTTAGTGATGGGAGATTTTCATGGAAGACATGGGAAACGCTAGAGACTAGGAACTGACTTTAGCGTGTTAGTCCGTTTTTCCCTGGCAGCCTAGTACACAGGGGTCCCTGCACAGGCAGATAACTCCGTCTTCGGATGTACTCGTATTTTTTTCCGTCGGTGAGTAATTGACGTTTCAAGCCGGGCCTCGCTGCTGAGACCAGGGTGGTTGCCGCAGAGAGAAACCACAAATAAAAATCCTAACTGGTGTAGCCGGGATTTGAACCCACAACCTCCCTGGCGTCTTGCCTCGAGACTAACCAGTTCCCCTAAGAGTGTTTTAAAAACCGTTATTTTTAATGATTCTGTAGCTTACTATAAGAATTCTTTTAGTAGCAGAAAACAGGCGGTGCAACTCCAGGCTCAAGTATGTGGCACTTACATTTTTAGCCTGAGCTGAGCTACTGAAGACTTTATGTGATTTTAATAATAGTGGAAAGCTGCTTTTGCAAGAGCATTCTGCATTCCACCTCTGTTGTACATCTACCATCTGAGGTTAACATTGTTCCCAGATATTTCAATTCACTTGTTTTCATCACGCCATAGCAAGCATTAACAACCTGACGTAGCAAGATGAGAAGGAGAAATGAAGGAAAAAATATAGAAAAAATGGTATGGTAAAAGCTTTACATAATTAATGAACGACATAAATTTATACGACGTTTCAACTCAATAGACCTTCAGCAGGAAAAAAAAACACACACACACAGATATGTAAGTAAATAAAATTAAAATATCTGTACTAGAGTAAACACGCACGACGATATACAAACATAGAGTAGCAGTCGAGGCAAAGTAATGCATACAAATGCGAAGCTACAGTAAAGCTGATTGTGAAGTAGAAAAGAAACAAAAATTAGAAAAGATAGTATGATAAGCTTTAAGACCTAGGAGGTGGTCGAGCGAAACACAGAATGCCACTCAAAAAACCATGTGGAAAGCAAACAAAAACACTCTCATAAACACTCCATTTCCCCACGACTGTAAGTTTAAAGTTGTTGTTAGTGCCATCATCACTGCACACCGGGCGAACCCATAGGTGCTTCGATAACCTCCTGAAGAATCTCGAGAAAATCCGAGAAGAATTCTGGCCCGCGTGCACAAACTCCATAGCACGGCCTGGGATAAGTTATAAATGAACAAGACAAGGCATGAAACACTTAAATTATTGATAAAAATGTTGTGTAATTACTTTCATGATGTTGATCTTTCCAGGTTCATCCATTTCTGATAGCTAACCAGTACACAAACAACAATGGGACACAAAATGTCACGTATGAAGGATATATACCACAACTATTGGACGAGCTAGCCAAAACTGTAGGCTTCACGTACTCAATATCAGTACGTTCAGATGGCAGATATGGCCACCAGCGTGCTAACGGTTCCTGGGATGGACTTATCAGCGATGTGGTGGATGGGGTAAATATGGACAGCGTGGTTATTGTTGATATTCTAGTATTTGTTGGGGACTCTTCTTCTTCTTCACAATCCCAATGCCCTTGGGTGGTTGTAACGCCCCTGACAGACTTCATCAACCTGGGGGTGATTGTAACGCCACTGACAGACTTCATCAACCTGGGGGTGGTTGTAACGTCACTGACAGACTTAATCAAACTGGGGGTGGTTGTATTGCCACTGGCAGACTTCATCAAACTAGGGGTGGTTGTATTGCCACTGGCAGACTTCATCAAACTGGGGGTGGTTGTATTGTCACTGACAGACTTCATCAAACTGGGGGTGGTTGTATTGCCACTGACATACTTCATCAAACTGGGGGTGGTTGTATTGCCACTGACAGACTTCATCAAACTGGGGGTGGTTGTATTGCCACTGACAGACTTCATCAAACTGGGGGTGGTTGTATTGCCACTGACAGACTTCATCAAACTGGGAGTGGTTGTATTGCCACTGGCAGACTTCATCAAACTGGGGGTGGTTGTATTGCCACTGGCAGACTTCATCAAACTGGGGGTGGTTGTATTGCCACTGACAGACTTCATCAAACTGGGGGTGGTTGTATTGCCACTGACAGACTTCATCAACCTGGGGGTGGTTGTATTGCCACTGACAGACTTCATCAACCTGGGGGAGGTTGTATTGCCACTGACAGACTTCATCAACCTGGGGGTGGTTGTATTGCCACTGACAGAAGTCATCAACCTGGGGGTGGTTGTATTGCCACTGGCAGACTTCATCAAACTGGGGGTGGTTGTATTGCCACTGACAGACTTCGTCAAACTGGGGGTGGTTGTACTGCCACTGACAGACTTCATCAAACTGGGGGTGGTTGTATTGCCACTGACAGACTTCATCAAACTGGGGGTGGTTGTATTGCCACTGACAGACTTCATCAAACTGGGGTGGTTGTATTGCCACTGACAGACTTCATCAAACTGGGGTGGTTGTATTGCCACTGACAGACTTCATCAAACTGGGGGTGGTTGTATTGCCACTGACAGACTTCATCAACCTGGGGGTGGTTGTAACGCCACTGACAGACTTCATCAACCTGGGGGTGGTTGTATTGCCACTGACAGACTTCATCAACCTGCTCCTTCTCTCTCTATCTTCATTCATTCTCTAGGACTCTACAAATCGAGCGCGAGGTCTGTCCATTCTTTGATGTTATCTTCACACATCTTTCCCTGTTCACTTATCCTCCTTTCTCCATTCATTGAGAATGGTCTTTTGCTAGTCTAGATGACTGGGATATGTCGCTGAATTGTTTCTTTCATTTTGCGCTTCAACACAACACTCGAAAGACCATCATGTTGCTCGTAGTCAGCTAGAACTGACATAAAGTCAAGTAAAGTACCCCCGTCCCGCCAAGTGGCGTATAGGGAATATGGTGTTATAATCACCATAAATTTTACAGACCTCAGCACATGATTTTTGGGGGAATGAGGTCGGCATTACGCCCGTGACGCTTTACTTTCCCATAAAAAAAATTCCAGTACCCATAAAGGCTGGGTGAACCCGGAAGCCGTCGGTTGGGGTCGAACCCTACCTCTTGTCCTTTTAGAACTGACATACTTGGGCAAATTCATGGCATATGCGCTGAAATGTAACGGTTGTTCCCTGGCATATTTTAGTGAAGCTCCACCATACTAGGTCAAAGCATTTGGAGATGATGGGGCCAGTGCTTTTATTGTTATTTACCTTCGTCATAGATGTGATTTTTTTTCAGAAGAATGTTGAAAGTTCCCTGGACAGCTAAAAGACCAACGATGAAATTCTCAAAGAGACCAACACGAAAAGGCAGCATCATAAAGAAATAATTGACCTTTTTCGGGCACATCATAAGAAGAGGAAATTTGGAATATTTGGTTACAACTGGCAAAATGCAGGGAAAGAGAGATCGCGGACGACAAAGAGAGAAGATACTGGATAGCTTGGTGTCATGGCATGGAAAACAGTCAACAACAGATTTGATACGATGTACTGTGGATAAAAGATTGTGCCTATGCCAGCCGGTACAACACACGATGATGATCTTTGCAAACTCACTGAGTCAGGTACCAATTTTTGTCCATCTCGATTATGTCAAGCTATGATCGAACTCAACTTCATTCAATTGCAATGCCAGCGTGCTAGCGCTCTGTTACTAAAGCAAGGATAAAGCTAAAACATTCATGGTACCAGCTTGACAGCTAGCAGGGCACCGCAAGAGACAACCCACGTGTTGTGATCACAAGATTTGATCAGGGTTGGGACAAACCCACAACAAACTAAAACATGTCTAAACAAAGTGAACACATAGCTCATTAATGTTCACGTGTGAAGCTGGACTAATCTAAGTACTTGAACACGTGGCTCATTATTGTTCACGTGTGAAGCCAGACTAATCTAAGTACTTCCTGTATGCTGAATGTTTTACTCTTCGTTGTCTCTCCCATAAAAAAGGCCTTTAGCCAAAACATTGGAATTATTTGTTATGGTGACCTTCTAAACAATGTGCTCGCTTTCTGATCAGAGGGGACCAGGTTCGACCCCCAAAGGCGGCAGACTTTTTTTCGGACCGACAAGGCTCCGGGGTTCACCCAGCCTTAAAAAAATTGGTAACGGAGATTTTTCTGGGTAGTAATGGCCGCCTGGCGTGATGCCGATCATGTCACCCAAAAATGTGCCGTAGTCTTAGAAAAATATGGGCTCTAACACCATATTTCCCATACGCCTAGTAAGGCAGGGGAGAGTACCTTTAAAAAAAACAGAAGTCAAGTTGTTGAGGTTATCCTTCTTAATCCCCCGAACCCCGGTAGGAACATAGGGCACCCACAAGATCTCCACGCAGTCCGATTTAGAGCGAGCATGGACAACTCTCGTCAGAACGTGCCAGCCTCTGTCATTTCATGATGTATATAGTTCGTCGCCATGCCCCAATGGTCTGCCTCTTGTTCGTTTGCCAGGTGGTGTCCATGTTAATGCTAGGTGCGGATGCCTGGTTAATCCCATACGTAGAATGTGCTCTACCCATTCCAAACTTCATCTTTTCACTTCTTGATTGATACTATTAATACCGGATCTTCTGGTGACTTCTTTGTTTGTCTTGTGTTGACCCCAACGAATGTCTAGAATCTTCTTAAGACAGTGACGTTCAAATCCTCTAAGTCGATGTTCTATCTTACAGATCATTCTGCACGTTTATGCTGCATGTAGGAGTAGTTGAGGTTCTTCTTCTTCTTCTATCCTTCCTTTGTTGCCGTTGGCGTCGAGGGGAGAAACAATCTGCGATTCTTTGCTCTTCTGTTGGCCTCTTCTGATGTTATTCCATATAGTTGAGGTTAAACTGTGGTAATATGCTCCTTACAAGCATAACTGACCTGGTTCATTCTCCACACGGAACGATTGGCTATTTTTTCTTGTGCTCCATGAAAGGTGTGACATCAAGCCCTATCAGCGCCTATCAGAGATGAATTATGAAATTAAACGTGGCTTCCATTTTCAAGTAAATAATAATAATATTTATGTAAAAAAAATTTTTTTTTAAAACCTTGACAGTTAAAGGTCAAAACAAGCTGCTGACAAAACTTGTAAACAATTCAACTAAAGTATGATTCCTTGACCTTTGACCCTTCCAGCTACTCTAGACGTCACAAAAGGCTCGTGTTTTTCGCTATTCGTCTCTTTCCTTGGCGAAATGTTCAATCTTATGTAATGAGCCTCTACCTGCCAGCTTTGCTTCTCTTTTATAGGTGTTTTTTTTTTTTTTTAGGTGTCTCCCTCTTTTTCTGTATCCTGATGTTTCCCACACAAGAGCCTGCCTTGAAATTCTTTTGTTGCGTGGACATTTCTCTTATCTCTATATTAGTCTTGAATCCATGTTATTCATCATCATTGAGTGCCGTCTCCGCAACGAAGGTTGGCTACCATGGAGCGCCATTCTGCTCTATCTCTTGCTTTGATGGTGCAGGTTGTCATCGGTTGATTTGTCCATCTTTTGATGTTACTCGTGCATGTTAATCTTGGTCTGCCTCTGCCTCTTTTACCTTGTATTTTCCCCTCCAGGATTACTTTCAGTAGGCTGTTGTGTCTTTTAACATGGCCTAAGAATCGCATTTGTCTTGTTCTAATTGTGTTCAGAAGTTCTCTTTTCATTTTTAGTTGTTTTAAGACTTCGTCGTTTGTTTTGAGTACCATGTTATTGTACACAGAATATTCCCACCATAAGATATTTGGAAACTATCCCAGAAGCCTTCACTGGTTCTTTGCACTGCACAGAGACCGTCCTATGTGGTGATGTTGTAGGGGCGATTAAAGCTCAATGGAGGCACGACAAAACTGGTGTAGATACAATCAAATAGTTGAACAATATAGGTCTCAGCTTTGTTGGACAAGACATGGCCAAACACACCAATGTTCGGTTCGGTTCTGAAAGCTCATATTATTATTATATATCTATCTATCTATTGAACTTTCGAGCCGTAGCCGGCCCATAGGGTGTAGACCAAGATACTCCTTCTCTTATCTGAAAATTTTGTTCTAGCATTTTTCAATTCTTTTAAAGATATTTTATCTCGCCATTTGTCTCTGTTCTGTGCAAACAGCTCTATCTCATTGAGGGAGCCGAATCCTGCTGCTCTTGCCTCTCTCATCAATGTCCTTCTCAGTGTCTCCCTGGGTCTTCCTCTTTTTCTCTTACCTGTTGTTTCCCATATGAGGGCTTGCTTTGCTATTCGGTTATTATCTCTTCTCATCACATGTCCAACATATGACCATTGTCTTTTCTTTATTACTGAAGATATTTGTGGTTGCTTGGCGATTTCTCTAATTTCCTCATTTGTTTTGAATTCGTTCCACGCTATACCAAGTATTTTCCTTAGACATTTATTTTTGAATGCGTTCAACTTTGTTTCTCTTGTTGTTTTCCAGCTTTCACACGCATACGTAGGGTTGATAGTACATTTGATTTGAATAGTCTAAGTTTTGTGTTTGTGCTGATGAGTTTTGATTTCCACAACTTTTCAAGGCTTCTGAAAGACATTGCTGCTTTAGCTATTCTGATTCTAATTTCTTTGCTTGTATCCCTTCTCGATCAATGTGACTTCCAAGATAGATAAAGTGATCGATCTCTTCTACTGGTTTGTTTTCCATGTATATTTTGTCACTTGTTGGAATTAAACTTTTCATGACTTTAGTCTTTTCATGATTGATCTCAAGTCCAATTTTGCTGGCTATTGATGATAGTTTATTTGTGTTTTCCTGCATCGTTTTTATCTGACTGCTGATGAGAACTATGTCATCAGCAAAGTCGAGGTCCTCCAAATGGTCTCCTTGTATCCATTCGATGCCTTTATTACCAGTGCAGCATTTCTTCATTATGAAGTCCATAACAACTCCAAATAACAAGGGCGATAAAATACATCATTGTTTAACCCCGGTTTCTATAGGGAAACATTCGCTCAGTCCTTCCTCTGTTCGAACTGCACATGTGTAACCATCATGCATGTCTTTGATAATATTTATGATTTTTTATGGTAAGCCATATTGCTTCAGAATTTTCCACAAAGAATCTCTATGAATACTGTCAAATGCTTTTTTGAAGTCGATGAAGTTAAGTACAAAAGGTTTTTGCTTTTCAATGTGTTCCTCCAATATAAATCGTAGAGTAAAAATGTGGTCAAGACAGCTTCTCCCTTTTCTAAACCCAGCCGTTCTTCACGCATTACTGTATCTATTGAATCCTTTATTCTATTTAGGATGATTTTGCAGAATAACTTTGAGGCAACTATATATATATATATATAATCAGACAAGAAAATCAATGGAATCTGTAGAAATGTGGTTTTACAGAAGAATGTCGAGAGTACCATGGGCAGCTAAGAAGAGTAATGAAGATGTTCTGAAAGAGGTCAAAGCAAAAAGAGAGCTAATTTCCAATATTAGGAAGAAACAATCATCATTTTTGGGCATGTAATGAGAAGAGAACTGTAATATATTGTAACAACTGGAAAAATTGAGGGACGAAGAGATAGAGGGAGGCAAAGAGAAAAAAATAACAGACAGCTTAAGAGAATGGCTTGGTAGAAGGTCAACAACAGAAATGATAAACAGCTGCAGATATATATTTATATATCTTTACGACACATAGTACCATCATGAGGGGGGGGGGGGGGGGCCGGGGGCACACGATAGAACCTGAGGCTAAAGGCCGCTTGGTCAAAGCAGTCGCCACGACGTGTGAGACTCATTTTTAAAAAAATTTCACCCCGGAGAGAAAAAATATCTACCACGAGTTTCGAACACAGTACGTCGGCTTTTCAGCCACTGAAACAATGGTTTTAGCCGCTCGGCCACGTGTACCTCTATGGAAAGCTCATCAACGGGAACAAACACATATAAAATCAGATGGTAAACATATTGTTTTTGTCATCAACATCTTCACTGCACACCGGGTGCATTCATAGCCATAGAAGCTCAGATATCCCACAAAGAGAATTTCGAGGAAATCCGAAGAGAACCTTGACCTTGCACGAGCACCCCAGCATGGCCTAGAATACACGGTGTGGGTAGGTTTTTTGTTTTGTTTTGTTTTTTAACAATATACCTCAGACAGCGGCCACAAGATGACCTGGATTCAAAGATCGCCACTTGCGGTGGCAATTTGTTAAAATTAGAAAATCGGATCAGCTGTTTTTTCCCTGACTCTACGCTCATCTGATTTCAAGTTATCTATGTAGCAGAATTTTGGAGCTAATTTCACAATGAAGATGGGCGATATTGTAAAAATTACTAAATGTTACTTCTACTTAATTACTTTCTGTTGCTTGCTAACGTTCGCCCGATGACTAAAGTATTCTAGAGTATTCGTAGACTGTAGAATTCCTCTTTGTCATCCGTCCTTAAAAGGACGTGTATGTGTTGTGTTGTGGTTTGCAGTATATCTGTTATATTTGCGCCTTTCGGCCCAACACACCCGACTTCAGCACGTTACTTTCTGTTGAAGCCAAAACCTTTTCAAAAAGTTGTATATTTAAAAAACGGTGCCGAGTTCAACCCTTCGTCTCCTCGTCTTGTCTTCTACACAACACGTACAATGAGGATTTGAAGGCACGCAACTCGGTAACCAGGTGACAGATTTGTTAATGATATACCGGTTAGCCCAAACGTCGGATGTCTGACGACTGTTTATTTCATCCCTAATGATAATCACACGTCTTACGAGGGCGTGTGAGTACCTTTAAGGTAGTCAGTACTGCATACTATCAGGATCGCCGATATGCCAGGTAAGTAATCAAGGGTGACATCCAATCTTCGCGTGGGGCCTTGCCTGCCAAATGAAGGAATGGTCGGGACGAAATGCCATATCAGTCTGTCATCGACTGTAACATCTTAAAAACAAATTGCTTGAAGGTAACAGTCGATGTGAGGGAAAATCCGGAGAATGCCTACAATGTAAACATCCTGGCTATACCTGTACTGACACTTGTCCTGATGGTAATTCTGGGCTACAGTGCGAACAGACGTGTTCTGATGGCTGTGACATCATATGTGACCCGGAAAGTGCAGTCTGTACGTGCAAGGAAACGTATTACGGATCAGACTTCTTCTTTCCTTCCTCATCTGCCTTTCAGCGTCGAGGGGAGATAAAACACGTTGGGGGAAACCACCATCGTGTGTTTTTCTTAAACTAAGCCCTTAACTTACGACTGACTTAGCAGGTCGGTAAGGGATAAATGTTTTATGCTCAGAGAAATACATAGAATACGGGTCAGACTGCACTCTCAAATGTCCAGATAACTGTTTCAACGACATCTGTGAACAGTCAACCGGGAACTGTGCATGCAAGGGAACGTTCTACGGGTCAGTCTGCTCTCAAATCTCATGACAACTGTTTGAACGACACATGTGAACATTTAGTTGAAGCCTGCGTCTCGTATGTCGATGATTCACACGTTAAGAAGAGTCTGCAGACTAACCCAAGCATATGGATACCTCAATGTGTTTATGTGCTAGACTTGGTTCATTTCTTGGTGTTTTTCCATGAAGCCATGGCTCATATCTTGGTGTGTTTCTGTGCTAGCCATGGCTCAAATCTTAGCTTGTGTGTGCTAGCCATGGCTTATATCTAGGTGTGTGTCATATCTCATATCTCGGTGTGTCCGTGTTAATCATGTCTCGTCTCTTTATGTGCGTCTGAGTTTAGTAATATCTCATAACTTAGTGTGTATCTGTGTTAGTCATGTGTCATATCTTTGTGTGTGCATGTCTGGGTTAGGGATATCTCATATATTTGTGCGCATGTGTATGTTAGTCATATCTCATATCTTTGTGTGTGTGCATGTCTGTGTTTGTCACATCTCATATCCTTGTGTGAGCATGGCTATGTAAGTCACATGTCATATCATTGTGTGTGCATGCCTATGTTAGTCATATCTTATATATTTGTGTGTATGTCTATGTTAGGTATGTGTCAAATATTTGTGTGCATGTCTACGTCAGTCATATCTCACATCTTTATGTGCATGTCTATGTTAGTCATGTGTCATATATCTTGATGTGTGTCGGTGTTAGTCATGTCTCGTATCGCTGTGTACATGTCTGTGTTATTCACATCTCATATTTTTGTGTGTGCATGCCTGTGTAACCTGGGAGGGCAGACCATCTAAGGGCAGAATCCCCCTACAGAAAAGACAATCTTCTGCCTTGCAGGAAGATTGGGGACAATCAAAGGCTAAGGAATGCAAACCTGAATAAAATGCTGGCTGAAATCGGATGCACTGGGCCACTGGCGCAGAACACAGTGCAACGTATTAACGGGTGTTCAGTCAGAGTGGATCTGGCAGACTCTAAATGTGACGTTCTGTCTGTGGGGGCGATCAACACACTTAACCTGACAGCTGACGTCATGTGGGAGTCTGGAATCCTACTCTGATTGAGTCCTGATCGCAGAGAGAGAGAGAGAGAGATTTCAAGTTAGTTAGATCCGATGTCTAGCCCTCTCTAACTGCAATAAACATGTCCCGTGTGCACTCGCGCACGTCAAAGAACCCAGTTACAATCTAAACGTAGGCCCCACGCGAAGATTGGATGTCACCCTTGATTACTTACCTGGCATATCGGCGATCCTGATAGTATGCAGTACTGACTACCTTAAAGGTACTCACACGCCCTCGTAAGACGTGTGATTATCATTAGGGATGAAATAAACAGTCGTCAGACATCCGACGTTTGGGCTAACCGGTATATCATTAACAAATCTGTCACCTGGTTACCGAGTTGCGTGCCTTCAAATCCTCATTGTACGTGTTGTGTAGAAGACAAGACGAGGAAACGAAGGGTTGAACTCGGCACCGTTTTTTAAATATACAACTTTTTGAAAAGGTTTTGGCTTCAACAGAAAGTAACGTGCTGAAGTCGGGTGTGTTGGGCCGAAAGGCGCAAATATAACAGATATACTGCAAACCACAACACAACACATACACGTCCTTTTAAGGACGGATGACAAAGAGGAATTCTACAGTCTACGAATACTCTAGAATACTTTAGTCATCGGGCGAACGCAAGCAAGCAACAGAAAGTAATTAAGTAGAAGTAACATTTAGTAATTTTTACAATATCGCCCATCATCATTGTGAAATTAGCCCCAAAATTCTGCTACATAGATAACTTGAAATCAGATGAGCGTAGAGCCAGGAAAAAACAACTGATCCAATTTTCTAATTTTAACAAATTGCCACCGCAAGTGGCGATCTTTGAATCCAGGTCATCTTAACGACACAGACTCCCTATTGAGTTATTAGCGGGTCATCATCATTGCACTCCCAACATGTCCATACGTGTTCAGATCCCCTTCTCAACATGTCTCGCAGTGTCCAGCGACTGACGACCCCAGTTCTGTGTTGGTTGATAAGGTTTTTTATACGCCCACTAAGTTTCTCGTTCCTGGCTGTGCCCATCTTAACTCCAATCTCATCCGAAGGAGTGATGTGGACTCATGGTTGTCGAAGTCCTGTGTCCTTCCCACATCTCGGAAGGCATTTATGATATCCACCCGATCCATTGGTTGACCGTCTTCAATGACATCCCAGCCTCCCTTGTTATGTATATATATCGTATATGTATTCGCTGTCATAACTGCTCGTTGACTTAGCTCCTTCTGTACGGAAGGTTGTTGTCATGGCAACGGAAGAGATTTCAGAAACTAAAGTTTTCATCCGTTTAAATATCGACGTACATTTTTACATTTATCTAATACATGACATACTATATATGAATGTTTAGAAAATTGAACACGAAATTAGATTTCACCAATAAGAAGATGATACAAGACATGTAAAAAGAATACTGTTTGATGGCGGTTTACACTAATCAAATTGAGAGTGACGCACTGTGCGGCTAAACGTGCATACCGGAAACGACATGACGTATAGTGCGTCGAAATGCACGGAAAGAGTTAAGGCATTCTGTGTTTTGTTTTGTTGTGCTTGCCTCCACTTTTAGGATCTTCGAGTCAATATGCTGGCTTTGTTTTGACTCGGCAAAACTAACAACTCTACATCTGTAAAATAAGACATCCGAACTAAACAATTCTAATCTTCATTTTCAGAGAGCTGACATAGCAGCAGGCCCATTAACCGAAACATCTTCACGATCCAAAAGCGTCGAGTTCTCAACTCCGTTCATGAACTTCGGCCCAGTGATAATCTTGAAGAGGCCGCAGTCCCCTGTTATGTCTCTGCCAGAAAGACTTCAAAGACTGTTTGCACCGTTGCAACAGAGGTACTGTTTATGTCTGCTTTAGCAACGAGGTTAGGCCAAAGCAATCTATAAATTTCAAAAAGCCCGAGAGCTGAAACTAAAACCGGAATATCCTCCAACTAGTGTGACGTTATAAGTTATAGACAGCTAACGTCACTCTATCCACAACCACGCCTGCTCGCAAAGCTGTAAACGTCACGCTAGTTGGAGACTTTCCGAGAATTTGCTGTCAGCCTGTAGGCCTTTGTGAATCTATAGATGGCTGTGGCTAGGCACAGATGTTCGTCTCAATCTTTTTTTTTTTTTAAAGAAATGTTCAAGATTGGGATAACCTACACAAGTTACGGGTGTCATGTTTGTATAAACTAGGATTTGCGTGGAGGCAATGGTGTTTATAGAGCAAATGAGCAGCAATTGTCGGCGAATCCAGTTGATGGCTTCCGCGGAGAACGACGATTCCTGTAGTCATCGGTTAAACACGAGAGGGGGAAGGGAGATGGTTAAAGTAGTTGCCGTCGATTGGGTCAGAGTTGTACATCGCAGTGCGGACATCTGTGCGTTGGTATCTGTATTTGGATACTGGTGTATACTTTCTTCAAAGCTTCATCTTCAGCGATCAGCTAGTATTTTGCATTTAGTCCAGAATGTGTCACGAACAGGACGGTACGTTTGAGGTCATCACCGGTTCCCCAAAACTTGACATATAGGGTTGTTTATGTGGACTATATTTGAATCCCAAGGGTGTTTAGAGTGATGTAGTCCTGTAAGATATGTTCTCAAGTTTGTCCGCTGGCTCCACAGTCACATGATGAAACGTCGCTGAGTCATATCTTGTGTAGGTGTGCTCCGAGGCTACAATGACCTGCTTAGAGTCTGAATATCTTGGTCAGCTCAGTTTCTTCAAGTTGCCATATTCTGTTATCCTAGCTTGTTTCGGGATTTTCTTTATTTCTTTGAGACACTTGAGAAGTTGGTTGGTCTGTTGAAAACTCTCATCCACTTTTGTGAATTCATCTGCTTTCTCATTTCCACAGATGCCTTAGTGTGCTGGTAATCCACTGCAAGACTAGTTCTTTCTGTTCTAACAGCATCTATTTGTTCTTTCCCTGAAAGAGTGTGCCCTGTTTCAGGCTTGATATCGCTTGTATGACCGACCTTGCATCACTAAGGATAACAATTTAGGGCCTCTTGTGTTTGTTGAGAGTTTGTACGGATGTGTGGTGTGTCATAACCCCTACTCTAAAATGTGTGCACCTTTTTCTGGCTGGAACTGCAGGAACTCCAAGACATCAAAGAAGTCCCATGTTTAAGGATCAGATGGCCAAGTTGAGTCAATGAATGTTTGTCAGTCAGTGTTTATCAATAATGATGCTTTTCAAATAGAAAACAAAACTAAAATATTACAGACAATAACTGCATTAACAAACAAAAAAAATATAGTACCCCCGTCACGCCAAGTGGCGTTTAGGGAAATATGGTGTTAGTGACCCTATATTTTACAGACCTTCAGCACATGATTTTTGGGGTAATGTGGCCGGTATTACGCCCGTGCTGCTTTACTTTCCCAGAAAAAAATCCGGTACCCATTTAAGGCTGGGTGAACCCGGAAGCCGTCGGTTGGGATCGAACCCTACCCCTTGTCCTTTGCAGTCCAGTTCACTAACCACTGAGCTATCGCGGCTCCTGCATTAACAAAGCTGTACTGAATTTGACAAGACATGTCTGTAAATCTAAAATACAATCAAGAGCTTCTGATCTCAGTAAGGACAAAGAAATTGTGTTGAAACAAGATCTGTGAGAGTGGTAAAAGGCACACTAGTTGAAACAGTTGAAGTTAATTTAGACAATAAACAAAATAAACTGATGACATCAAAGACGGGGCAAAAAAAGTCATTTGACCAGTCCTAAGAAAAAGTAGCACCCCAAAAGAAAATATGGAGAAACATGATGAACAAGGGAGCTAAGTGACAAGCCAGGTAGATCAATCAGATAGAAACCACTTTGATTTCTAGTAAAGTCAAGATCTTTTTTTTTACTGAAAGTGAAATAAAAACTCTAACCTGTACTACAAGGTGCCAACTGAAACGGGCATCCTTTATCCCTAGGTCCTCAATCAAATCCATTCATGCCTACCTCCAGAAATGGTATAATATCATAAAAGATGGAATATTAGTAAACATAATATTAATAAATTATAGACACCTATGAAATATAATCTAATAATTGCTTGTTTGCACCGTAGCATCTGGATGATGTCTGGGTTAGCCTGGCTTGTGACGAGTGCAGTCTTGTACATTATCTGCTACATTGATCCGTATGACTGGAGAAGGCTGGCCAAGGACAAAGAGGCAACACTCAGAGAAGGGGAATCATTTTCTTGTCTTAACACTTTCTGGTTCACAATGAGCAACTTTTTATGGCAAGGTTAGATTTTAATTTGTTTGTTTATGTCAAAGTTAAGTGTTCATTTGTTTGTTTATGTCAAAGTTGAGTGTTCATCTGTTGGTTTATTGCAAAGTTAAGTGTTCATTTGTTTGTTTATGACAAAGTTAAGTGTTCATTTGTTTGTTTATGACAAAGTTAAGTGTTCATTTCTTTGTTTATGTCAAAGTTAAGTGTTCATTTTGTTGGTTCATTGCAAAGTTAAGTGTTCATTTGTTTGTTTATGTCAAAGTTAAGTGTTCATTTGTTTGTTTATGTCAAAGTTGAGTGTTCATCTGTTGGTTTATTGCAAAGTTAAGTGTTCATTTGTTTGTTTATGACAAAGTTAAGTGTTCATTTGTTTGTTTATGACAAAGTTAAGTGTTCATTTCTTTGTTTATGTCAAAGTTAAGTGTTCATTTTGTTGGTTCATTGCAAAGTTAAGTGTTCATTTGTTTGTTTATGACAAAGTTAAGTGTTCATTTTCATTTGTTTGACTATGGAAAGATTCTTCATCTTCTTTATGTGCATTCACTCAATGACCACTCCTCTTCATTATCAACATTTGAAAGGCTGTGGACATTGTGTAGCTGCTAGTTAATGGAAAGCTGTGACGATATCTTCACCTTTCAGCTCGACACTTCAGTCTTCCTTCGGCATGGCATTTTTGTGTAACAGGAGATGCCTTTTCTCTTTGATACCTCTATGCTTGGCTAGATTGGTTCATCTGTTTTCAAGGGCACTGCTGGGGTGAGGAGTCAGCTGTGAGCTGTAGACTAATCTCAGTGCTGGTGTTAGTGGAGTCTTATCTTAGTAAAAGATTAATCAGTTTCATTGTTTGCTTTTGACAAGTTTGTGTATTTATTTTCATTTATTTATCTTTCTACTTGTCTGTTGTCCCTTCGAGCAAAAGATGGCACATGGGACAGAAGTTCTAGACTCTTGAGTCCGACGATCTTTCAACTGTTAAAAGAATCTGCATATTGTTTCGTCACATGACTCTGTTCTGGGTGAGTTGTTCAATCTAGGCAAGAAAGCTGAAGCCTGCTGTTGTTTCCTCTCGTTCCATGTTCTTTTTTAGTGGTTCTCTAGTTTGGTCTCTTGTTCTTTTACCCTCTGGTTCCCATTTGAGGCCCTGCTTTGAGATTCTTTTGTTGCCCCTTCTCATCACATGACCACCTTCTTCTCTTGATTATAGTTGATATTTTTGAATGCTTTGTCATTTCTCTTATTTCTGAACTAGTCTTGAACTCATTCCAGAGAAGACAAAGTATTTTCCTCAGACATTTTCAAATGCATTCAGTTTATTTTCTATACTTTCATTTCTTTCCAGCTCATGCATGTATGTGTAAAGTTGGATAATAATGGATTTGAAAAATCCTGAGCTTTGTTTTCGTGCTTAATAATTTTGATTTCCGTATTTATTTCAATCTTTAACAAAGTTAAATTACTCATTTGTTTGTCAATAATGGGAATGTTTGATATTTATTTTCCTTTTGTATGTCTTTGAGAAAGCTAAATATTAATTTTTTTTGCTTATTTGTGACAAACTTTGATATTAATTTTATTTGTTTGACTATGACAAGATCATATCTTCAGTGTTGACTCAGGAGCTAAAATAACTTAGAGATTAAATATTTTGTGCAATATTTCACGTTTCAAAATAGCCTTATTTTTTTATCTTTTATATTTATTAGAACTTTGAGCTATGATAAATGTTTGTAGTTTGTATAAACAGCTGTCCTTGTTTTACAGCATTGAAGGTAATGTGTAATGTTATCTTTAAATGGATTGTTTCACTAAGGCATAATCTTATACTGTTGTGTGTGGATTTGCCATAAGTGAAAATAAGACTAAGGCATAATCTTATACTGTTGTGTGTGGATTTGCCATAAGTGAAAATAAGACTAAAGCATAATCTTATACTGTTGTGTGTGGATTTGCCATAAGTGAATAATAAGACTAAGGCATAATCTTATACTGTTGTGAGTCATAAGACCAAAAAAACGGTATATTCAAGTGCCTGGTACATGAAGTTCATCTCCATCAGCATTCATCATTTCCTTACCCTGAAGACTGGTATTTCGGATTCCTGTCATCTTGACTTGATGGTTACCGTTTTTCCTTCTATCAATTGGAGCCATGACAGCTCAGTGGTTAGTGAACTGGACTACAAAGGACAAGGGGTAAGGTTCGATCCCAACTGATGGCTTCCGGGTTCACCCAGCCTTTAATGGAGACCAGATTTTTTTCTTGGAACGTAAAGCAGCACAAGTTCAATACCAACCACATTACCCCAAAAATCATGTGCTGAGGGTCTGTAAAATTTATGGTCACGAACACCATATTCCCTATACACCTCTTGGTGTGACGGGGGTCATCATCATCGAGTGCTGTCTCCGCAACGAAGGCTGGCTACCATGGAGCACCATTCTGCTCTGTCTCTTGCTTTGGATGGCGCAGTTTGTCATAGGGTGATTTGTCCATCTTTTTGATGTTACTCATCCATGTTAGTCTTGGTCTGCCTCTGCCATCTTGTATTTTCCCCTCCAGGATTACTTTTAGAAGGCTATTTTGTCGTTTAACATGGCCCAAAAATCACATTTCTCTTGTTTGAATTGTGCTTAGTAGTTCTCTTTTCATTTTTAGTTGTTTTAAGACTTTATCGCTTGTTTTCTTTTCCTTCCATCCAATTCTACCTATTCTTCTATATATCCACATTTCAAAGGCTTCAATTCTCTGTTCTGTTTTCTTGTCTAATGTCCATGTTTCTGCACCATATAGGAATATTGAGAAGATGTAACATTTTGCTATTCTTACAACGGAAGTACTTTACTTTTTTTTAACGTCTATCTATTGCCTTTTTGAGCCGAAGACAGCACATAGGGTAGAAAGTCTACATTGTCCACGTCTAATGATCTTTGTTATTAAGGTGTCAGACCTTGCACAGGACCCACATTGTATCTTACCACACTTCCCTGTTCTGAGTGAGTTCCCCAATCTCAGCATGAGAGCTAATGCCAGCTAATGTTGCCTTTCATTTTTCCATGCCCGTCGTGAAATTGGAGTAGGTTGTGCCCATGGTTTACAGCAAGCTGCAATATTTCCACCTTTTGTCCCAGCACCTCCAGCTTCATAGCATAATTTTAGTTCCTGGTTTGCCTTCCATCCCCGATTTCTAGGAGTTTTTTTGTAAACTTGTTAGATTTTAACCAGGGACTCCACAAGAAGGTAAAGCTCTTGTTTACTGATCCACTTGGCAACAGTCAACTATGAGTCGTATCTCACAACCCTGGTTGTGCCCCTGTTCCATTCTCAGGAAAACTGTTTTTTATATTCTGTTTTTCCTGACTAAGGCTTTGGGATAGAATTTAGGAGTAAACCCTGAAAAAAAATCAGGAGATGAAGTCCCTAAGGCTGTTCAGTGTTGACTTCAACACTGTTCTGGCAACTCCTGCGGCGCATTTGGCACCAAATTTTTCTGGCCCTGTCAGATCTCTGGATCGCTCGGCAGCATGGAGAGAAGAAACATGTTGCATGGGCAACAACTTGTCTCTTATCTTTCTTATGCCCAAGCTCGTCACCTGGAGAGGACACTCTAGCTTCGCCATTTTGAAAAAATACAATTTCCTAGGGAGCTGCAAAATCCATAGTCAACTATAATTGACAGAGGCAACTACTACTTTTCCTGTTGTATATGTATTTTTTTTGCAAGTGTCAACTCGATATCTGTGTCTGTTTATTATGTTTATTGAACACTGTTTGTTTGTAACAAACTCCCAACAGGCTACACACGTTCACCAAAGTCTTTAGGAGGCCGTATAGTTGCCACATTCTGGTGGTTGTATGTGCTCATATTCATCGTGATGTACATTGCCAGCATGACTAACTTCCTCCGTGTTGGACCCTTGCAGAGCGTCACGGAATCCTACGCCAGTATCCAGGTCAGTAAACAATTTGTGACAATTTTTCAGTTTTTGACACTTACCACTATGGTTCTCCTCTAATTTGTCTCAAACTTTGCGATGGTTGCAAAGCTTGAATACTCAAGGACTAGACATGTTAGTGGTGGTATCACAAGATGGGCTGGTCAAATTTTTGGGACAAGACTAAACTAAACCTATTCTGATCACTTCACAGACAAAAATATTCACTATGATTCTGTTCTATTCTTGCCCTTTTTTCCACACTTTATTGGAGACTACCAAGAAGAGCTCTCCAATTATACACACTTTATTGGAGACTACCAAGAAGAGCTCTCCATTTATACATACTTTATTGGAGGCTGCCAAGAAGAGCTCTCCAATTATACACACTTTATTGGAGACTACCAAGAAGAGCTCTCCAATTATACATACTTTATTGGAGACTACCAAGAAGAGCTCTCCAATTATACACACTTTATTGGAGGCTGCCAAGAAGAGCTCTCCAATTATACACACTTTTTTGGAGACTACTAAGATGAGCTCTCCAATTATACACACTTTATTGGAGACTACCAAGATGAGCTCTCCAATTACACACACTTTATTGGAGACTACCAAGAAGAGCTCTCCAATTATACACACTTTATTGGAGACTGCCAAGAAGAGCTCTCCAATTATACACACTTTATTGGAGACTACCAAGAAGAGCTTTCCAATTACACACACTTTATTGGAGACTGCCAAGAAGAGCTCTCCAATTATACACACTTTATTGGAGACTACCAAGAAGAGCTCTCCAATTATACACACTTTATTGGAGACTGCCAAGAAGAGCTTTCCAATTATACACACTTTATTGGAGACTGCCAAGAAGAGCTCTCCAATTATACACACTTTATTGGAGACTGCCAAGAAGAGCTTTCCAATTATACACACTTTATTGGAGACTGCCAAGAAGAGCTCTCCAATTACACACACTTTATTGGAGACTGCCAAGAAGAGCTTTCCAATTATACACACTTTATTGGAGACTACCAAGATGAGCTCTTCAATTATACACACTTTATTGGAGACTGCCAAGAAGAGCTCTCCAATTATACACACTTTATTGGAGACTACCAAGAAGAGCTCTCCAATTATACACACTTTATTGGAGACTACCAAGATGATCTCTTCAATTACACACACTTTATTGGAGACTACCAAGAAAAGCTCTCCAATTACACACACTTTATTGGAGACTACCAAGATGAGCTCTCCAATTATACACACTTTATTGGAGACTACCAAGAAGAGCTTTCCAATTACACACACTTTATTGGAGACTGCCAAGAAAAGCTCTCCAATTATACACACTTTATTGGAGACTACCAAGAAGAACTCTCCAATTATACACACTTTATTGGAGACTACCAAGATGAGCTCTCCAATTATACACACTTTATTGGAGACTACCAAGAAGAGCTCTCCAATTATACACACTTTATTGGAGACTACCAAGAAGAGCTCTCTAATTATACACACTTTATTGGAGACTACCAAAAAGAGCTCTCCAATCATACACACTTTATTGGAGACTACCAAGAAGAGCTCTCCAATTATACACACTTTATTGGAGACTACCAAGAAGAGCTCTCCAGTTATACACACTTTGTTGGAGACTGCCAAGAAGAGCTCTCCAATTATACACACTTTATTGGAGACTACCAAGAAGAGCTCTCCAATTACACACACTTTATTGGAGACTACCAAGAAGAGCTCTCCAATTATACACACTTTATTGGAGACTACCAAGAAGAGCTCTCCAATTATACACACTTTATTGGAGACTACTAAGAAGAGCTTTCCAATTACACACACTTTATTGGAGACTACCAAGATGAGCTCTCCAATTACACACACTTTATTGGAGACTACCAAGAAGAGCTCTCCAATTATACACACTTTATTGGAGACTACCAAGAAGAGCTTTCCAATTACACACACTTTATTGGAGACTACCAAGATGAGCTCTCCAGTTACACACACTTTATTGGAGACTACCAAGAAGAGCTTTCCAATTATACACACTTTATTGGAGACTACCAAGATGAGCTCTCCAATTACACACCCTTTATTGGAGACTACCAAGAAGAGCTCTCCAATTACACACACTTTATTGGAGACTACCAAGAAGAGCTTTCCAATTACACACACTTTATTGGAGACTACAAAGAAGAGCTTTCCAATTACACACACTTTATTGGAGACTGCCAAGAAGAGCTCTCCAATTATACACACTTTATTGGAGACTACCAAGAAGAGCTCTCCAATTATACACACTTTATTGGATACTGCCAAGAAGAGCTTTCCAATTATACACACTTTATTGGAGACTGCCAAGAAGAGCTCTCCAATTACACACACTTTATTGGAGACTGCCAAGAAGAGCTTTCCAATTATACACACTTTATTGGAGACTACCAAGATGAGCTCTTCAATTATACACACTTTATTGGAGACTGCCAAGAAGAGCTCTCCAATTATACACACTTTATTGGAGACTACCAAGAAGAGCTCTCCAATTATACACACTTTATTGGAGACTACCAAGATGATCTCTTCAATTACACACACTTTATTGGAGACTACCAAGAAAAGCTCTCCAATTACACACACTTTATTGGAGACTACCAAGATGAGCTCTCCAATTATACACACTTTATTGGAGACTACCAAGAAGAGCTTTCCAATTACACACACTTTATTGGAGACTGCCAAGAAAAGCTCTCCAATTATACACACTTTATTGGAGACTACCAAGAAGAACTCTCCAATTATACACACTTTATTGGAGACTACCAAGATGAGCTCTCCAATTATACACACTTTATTGGAGACTACCAAGAAGAGCTCTCCAATTATACACACTTTATTGGAGACTACCAAGAAGAGCTCTCTAATTATACACACTTTATTGGAGACTACCAAAAAGAGCTCTCCAATCATACACACTTTATTGGAGACTACCAAGAAGAGCTCTCCAATTATACACACTTTATTGGAGACTACCAAGAAGAGCTCTCCAGTTATACACACTTTGTTGGAGACTGCCAAGAAGAGCTCTCCAATTATACACACTTTATTGGAGACTACCAAGAAGAGCTCTCCAATTACACACACTTTATTGGAGACTACCAAGAAGAGCTCTCCAATTATACACACTTTATTGGAGACTACCAAGAAGAGCTCTCCAATTATACACACTTTATTGGAGACTACTAAGAAGAGCTTTCCAATTACACACACTTTATTGGAGACTACCAAGATGAGCTCTCCAATTACACACACTTTATTGGAGACTACCAAGAAGAGCTCTCCAATTATACACACTTTATTGGAGACTACCAAGAAGAGCTTTCCAATTACACACACTTTATTGGAGACTACCAAGATGAGCTCTCCAGTTACACACACTTTATTGGAGACTACCAAGAAGAGCTTTCCAATTATACACACTTTATTGGAGACTACCAAGATGAGCTCTCCAATTACACACCCTTTATTGGAGACTACCAAGAAGAGCTCTCCAATTACACACACTTTATTGGAGACTACCAAGAAGAGCTTTCCAATTACACACACTTTATTGGAGACTACCAAGAAGAGCTCTCCAATTACACATACTTTATTGGAGACTACCAAGAAGCGCTCTCCAATTATACACACTTTATTGGAGACTACCAAGAACAGCTCTCCAATTATACACACTTTATTGGAGACTACCAAGAAGAGCTCTCCAATTATACACACTTTATTGGAGACTGCCAAGAAGAGCTCTCCAATTATACACACTTTATTGGAGACTACCAAGAAGAGCTCTCCAATTACACACACTTTATTGGAGACTACCAAGAAGAGCTCTCCAATTACACACACTTTATTGGAGACTACCAAGAAGAGCTCTCCAATTACACACAACACACTTTATTGGAGACTACCAAGATGAGCTCTCCAATTACACACACTTTATTGGAGACTACCAAGAAGAGCTCTCCAATTGTACACAACACACTTTATTGGAGACTACCAAGATGAGCTCTCCAATTACACACACTTTATTGGAGACTACCAAGAAGAGCTCTCCAATTATACACACTTTATTGGAGACTGCCAAGAAGAGCTTTCCAATTATACACACTTTATTGGAGACTACCAAGAAGAGCTCTCCAATTACACACACTTTATTGGAGACTGCCAAGAAGAGCTTTCCAATTATACATACTTTATTGGAGACTACCAAGATGAGCTCTTCAATTATACACACTTTATTGGAGACTGCCAAGAAGAGCTCTCCAATTATACACACTTTATTGGAGACTACCAAGAAGAGCTCTCCAATTATACACACTTTATTGGAGACTACCAAGATGATCTCTTCAATTACACACACTTTATTGGAGACTACCAAGAAAAGCTCTCCAATTACACACACTTTATTGGAGACTACCAAGATGAGCTCTCCAATTATACACACTTTATTGGAGACTACCAAGATGAGCTCTCCAATTACACACACTTTATTGGAGACTACCAAGAAGAGCTCTCCAATTATACACAACACACTTTATTGGAGACTACCAAGATGAGCTTTCCAATTACACACACTTTATTGGAGACTGCCAAGAAGAGCTCTCCAATTATACACACTTTATTGGAGACTACCAAGAAGAGCTCTCCAATTATACACACTTTATTGGAGACTACCAAGATGATCTCTTCAATTACACACACTTTATTGGAGACTACCAAGAAAAGCTCTCCAATTACACACACTTTATTGGAGACTACCAAGATGAGCTCTCCAATTATACACACTTTATTGGAGACTACCAAGATGAGCTCTCCAATTACACACACTTTATTGGAGACTACCAAGAAGAGCTCTCCAATTATACACAACACACTTTATTGGAGACTACCAAGAAGAGCTTTCCAATTACACACACTTTATTGGAGACTGCCAAGAAGAGCTCTCCAATTATACACTTTATTGGAGACTACCAAGAAGAGCTTTCCAATTATACATACTTTATTGGAGACTTATTGCGAAATGCGCTGGCCTGGAACAGGTAGGAGATCTATTGATAATAAAATAGTAGTTTTTTCTGGAAGGGAAGATGGAAAACACCGTGAAGGAGTAGGCATAATGATGACAGACAAAGCTGCAAGAAGTTTATTAGAATGGGAACCGGTAAATAGCCGTCTGATACGAACACGATACAAAACAAAACATGGAAGACTTTCAATTATTCAATGTTATGCGCCTACTAACGAAGCTGATGATGAAGTTAAGGATGATTTTTATAACCAACTGCAACAACTTATAAACAAAATACCAAAACACGATCTTTTAATTGTAATGGGAGACTTCAACGCCAAAGTAGGACAAGATAACGCAGGAGTGGAACATGTGATGGGGAGAGAAGGCTGTAATACAACAAGTCAGAATGGAGAAAGATTAATAGAATTATGTTTAATAGAAAATTTAGTTATAGGTGGGACATTATTTCCACATAAAAATATCCACAAAACAACATGGATATCTCCTGATGATAGAACATCAAATCAAATTGACCACCTATGTATTAAACAACAATTCAGATCATCATTAATAGATGTAAGAGCATACAGAGGTGCTGATGTTAATAGTGACCACAACCTGTGCATTGGGAAAATAAGATTAAAATTTAGAAACCAACAGAAGAGGTCAATTACACATAAAATTGATAGTCATAAACTGAAAGATGAAGCAATAAAGGAAAAGTTTAACATAGAGCTAAGTAATTGTTATTCAGCACTTGGTGAAATAGACTTAGATATCAATGAAATGTGGGACTCACAGAGCAAAATACTAATGACAGCAGCAGAAGCAAGTGCTGGACTGAAGAAAATGGAAAAACGAGCTTGGATCTCAGACACCACATGGAAATACATCAAAGAAAGAAGAGAAGCGAAGAGAGCCATGACTAATGTAAAGACAGATCTTGGAAAGGTTCTGGCAAAAGCAACATACAAAGAATTAGACAACAAAGTGAAAAGTTCGGCAAGAAGAGATACAAGAGCTTATATAGACAACTTGGCAGAGAAAGCAGAGACAGCTGCAATTACAGGAGACAGCAGAACTCTTTATACTGTACAAAAGATGCTGACAAACACCTATACATCCAGTGGAACACCAATTCTAGACAAATCTGGATTAATGCTAACAACAAGCGCAGACATAAAAGCCCGTTGGGCGGAACACTTCAAAGAAATTCTTAACCGTCCACTACCTCACAGTTTAATAGATTTTGAAGCTGAAACACCAGCAGCAGAATTAGATGTAAATTTAGATGACTTCACCTTGAGTGAAATAGAAACCACCTTAAAGCTAATGACCAATAACAAGGCTGCTGGAGAGGATAAGTTAACAGCTGAGATCCTCAAGGCAATTGATAGCCATAATTTAATACATCTCCAAAAAATGTTCAACATCATTTGGAAAACAGAGAAGACGCCTCATAAATGGAAAAAAGGAATCATTGTTAAGATCCCAAAAAAGGGCAATCTTAGAGATTGTAACAATTGGAGAGGCGTGACACTTTTGTCAGTTGCCTCAAAATTATTCTGTAAAATCATCCTAAATAGAATAAAGGATTCAATAGATACAGTAATGCGTGAAGAACAGGCTGGGTTTAGAAAAGGGAGAAGCTGTCTTGACCACATTTTCACTCTACGACTTATATTGGAGGAACACATTGAAAAGCAAAAACCTTTTGTACTTAACTTCATCGACTTCAAAAAAGCATTTGATAGTATTCATAGAGATTCTTTGTGGAAAATTCTGAAGCAATATGGCTTACCATCAAAAATCATAAATATTATCAAAGACATGTATGATGGTTACACATGTGCAGTTCGAACAGAGGAAGGACTGAGCGAATGTTTCCCAATAGAAACTGGGGTTAAACAAGGATGTATTTTATCGCCCTTGTTATTTGGAATTGTTATGGACTTCATAATGAAGAAATGCTGCACTGGTAATAAAGGCATCGAATGGATACAAGGAGACCATTTGGAGGACCTCGACTTTGCTGATGACATAGTTCTCATCAGCAATCAGATAAAAACGATGCAGGAAAACACAAATGAACTATCATCAATAGCCAGCAAAATTGGGCTTGAGGTCAATCATGAAAAGACTAAAGTCATGAAAAGTTTAATTCCAACAAGTGACAAAATATACATGGAAAACAAACCAGTAGAAGAGATCGATCACTTCATCTATCTTGGAAGTCACATTGATCGAGAAGGGGATACGAGCAAAGAAATTAGAATCAGACTGGCTAAAGCAGCAATGTCTTTCAGAAGCCTTGAAAAGTTGTGGAAATCAAAACTCATTAGCACAAACACAAAACTTAGGCTATTCAAATCAAATGTACTATCAACCCTTACATATGCGTGTGAAAGCTGGAAAACAACAAGAGATATAGAAACAAAGTTGAACGCATTCGAAAATAAATGTCTAAGGAAAATACTTGGTATAGAATGGAACGAATTCAAAACAAACGAGGAAATTAGAGAAATCGCCAATCAACCACTAATATCTTCAGTAATAAAGAAAAGACGATGGTCATACGTTGGACATGTGATGAGAAGAGATAATAATCGAATAGCAAAGCAAGCCCTCATATGGGAAACAACAGGTAAAAGAAAAAGAGGAAGACCCAGGGAGACACTGAGAAGAACATTGATGAGAGAGGCAAGAGCAGCAGGAATCGGCTCCCTCAATGAGATAGAACTGCTTGCACAGAACAGAGACAGATGGCGAGATTTGATAAAATATCTTTAAAAGAAAACTGCTAGAACAAAAATTCATATAGGAGAAGGTGTATCTTGGTCTACGCCCTATGGGCCGGTTACGGCTCGAAAGGTCAATAGATAGATTGGAGACTACCAAGATGAGCTCTTCAATTATACACACTTTATTGGAGACTGCCAAGAAGAGCTCTCCAATTATACACACTTTATTGGAGACTACCAAGAAGAGCTCTCCAATTATACACACTTTATTGGAGACTACCAAGATGATCTCTTCAATTACACACACTTTATTGGAGACTACCAAGAAAAGCTTTCCAATTATACACACTTTATTGGAGACTACCAAGATGAGCTCTCCAATTACACACACTTTATTGGAGACTACCAAGATGAGCTCTCCAATTATACACAACACACTTTATTGGAGACTACCAAGATGAGCTCTCAAATTACACACACTTTATTGGAGACTACCAAGAAGAGCTTTCCAATTACACACACTTTATTGGAGACTGCCAAGAAGAGCTCTCCAATTATACACTTTATTGGAGACTACCAAGAAGAGCTTTCCAATTACACACACTTTATTGGAGACTGCCAAGAAGAGCTCTCCAATTATACACACTTTATTGGAGACTACCAAGAAGAGCTCTCCAATTATACACACTTTATTGGAGACTGCCAAGAAGAGCTTTCCAATTATACACACTTTACTGGAGACTGCCAAGAAGAGCTCTCCAATTATACACACTTTATTGGAGACTACCAAGAAGAGCTCTCCAATTACACACACTTTATTGGAGACTGCCAAGAAGAGCTTTCCAATTATACATACTTTATTGGAGACTACCAAGATGAGCTCTTCAATTATACACACTTTATTGGAGACTGCCAAGAAGAGCTCTCCAATTATACACACTTTATTGGAGACTACCAAGAAGAGCTCTCCAATTATACACACTTTATTGGAGACTACCAAGATGATCTCTTCAATTACACACACTTTATTGGAGACTACCAAGAAAAGCTCTCCAATTACACACACTTTATTGGAGACTACCAAGATGAGCTCTCCAATTATACACACTTTATTGGAGACTACCAAGAAGAGCTCTCCAATTATACACACTTTATTGGAGACTACCAAGAAGAGCTCTCTAATTATACACACTTTATTGGAGACTACCAAAAAGAGCTCTCCAATTATACACACTTTATTGGAGACTACCAAGAAGAGCTCTCCAATTATACACACTTTATTGGAGACTACCAAGAAGAGCTCTCCAGTTATACACACTTTGTTGGAGACTGCCAAGAAGAGCTCTCCAATTATACACACTTTATTGGAGACTACCAAGAAGAGCTCTCTAATTGCACACACTTTATTGGAGACTACCAAGAAGAGCTCTCCAATTATACACACTTTATTGGAGACTGCCAAGAAGAGCTCTCCAATTATACACACTTTATTGGAGACTACCAAGAAGAGCTCTCCAATTACACACACTTTATTGGAGACTACCAAGAAGAGCTCTCCAATTACACACACTTTATTGGAGACTACAAAGAAGAGCTCTCCAATTACACACACACACTTTATTGGAGACTACCAAGATGAGCTCTCCAATTACACACACTTTATTGGAGACTACCAAGAAGAGCTCTCCAATTATACACACTTTATTGGAGACTACCAAGAAGAGCTCTCCAATTCTATCTATCTATTGACCTTTCGAGCCGTAACCGGCCCATAGGGCGTAGACCAAGATACACCTTCTCCTATCTGAATTTTTTGTTCTAGCAGTTTTCTTTTAAAGATATTTTATCAAATCTCGCCATCTGTCTCTGTTCTGTGCAAGCAGTTCTATCTCATTGAGGGAGCCGATTCCTGCTGCTCTTGCCTCTCTCATCAATGTTCTTCTCAGTGTCTCCCTGGGTCTTCCTCTTTTTCTCTTACCTGTTGTTTCCCATATGAGGGCTTGCTTTGCTATTCGGTTATTATCTCTTCTCATCACATGTCCAACATATGACCATTGTCTTTTCTTTATTACTGAAGATATTAGTGGTTGATTGGCGATTTCTCTAATTTCCTCGTTTGTTTTGAATTCGTTCCACGCTATAGCAAGTATTTTCCTTAGACATTTATTTTTAAATGCGTTCAACTTTGTTTCTATATCTCTTGTTGTTTTCCAGCTTTCACACGCATACGTAAGGGTTGATAGTACATTTGATTTGAATAGCCTAAGTTTTGTGTTTGTGCTGATGAGTTTTGATTTCCACAACTTTTCAAGGCTTCTGAAAGACATTGCTGCTTTAGCTATTCTGATTCTAATTTCTTTACTTGTATCCCCTTCTCGGTCAATGTGACTTCCAAGATAGATAAAGTGATCGATCTCTTCTACTGGTTTGTTTTCCATGTATATTTTGTCACCTGTTGGAATTAAACTTTTCATGACTTTAGTCTTTTCATGATTGATCTCAAGCCCAATTTTGCTGGCTATTGATGATAGTTCATTTATGTTTTCCTGCATCGTTTTTATCTGACTGCTGATGAGAACTATGTCATCAGCAAAGTCGAGGTCCTCCAAATGGTCTCCTTGTATCCATTCGATGCCTTTATTACCAGTGCAGCATTTCTTCATTATGAAGTCCATAACAATTCCAAATAACAAGTGCGATAAAATACATCCTTGTTTAATCCGTTTCTATTGGGAAACATTCGCTCAGTCCTTCCTCTGTTCGAACTGCACATGTGTAACCATCATACATGTCTTTGATAATGTTTATGATTTTGTTCGTATCAGACGACTATTTACCGGTTCCCATTCTAATAAACTTCTTGCAGCTTTGTCTGTCATCATTATGCCTACTCCTTCACTGTGTTTTCCATCTTCCCTTCCAGAAAAAACTACTATTTTCCAATTATACACACTTTATTGGAGACTACCAAAGAAGAGCTTTCCAATTACACACACTTCACTGGAGACTACCAAGAAGAGCTTTCCAATTACACACACTTTATTGGAGACTACCAAGAAGAGCTTTCCAATTACACACACTTTATTGGAGACTAAAAAAGAAGAGCTTTCCAATTACACACACTTTATTGGAGACTACCTAGAAGAGCTTTCCAATTACACACACTTTACTGGAGACTACCAAGAAGAGCTCTCCAATTACACACACTTTATTGGAGACTACCAAGAAGAGCTCTCCAATTACACACACTTTATTGGAGACTACCAAGATGAGCTCTCTAATTATACACACTTTACTGGAGACTGCCAAGAAGAGCTCTCCAATTATACACACTTTATTGGAGACTACCAAGATGAGCTCTCCAATTACACACACTTTATTGGAGACTACCAAGAAGAGCTCTCCAATTATACACACTTTATTGGAGACTACCAAGAAGAGCTCTCCAATTATACACACTTTATTGGAGACTACCAAGATGAGCTCTCCAATTATACACACTTTATTGGAGACTACCAAGATGAGCTCTCCAATTATACACACTTTATTGGAGACTACCAAAAAGATCTCTCCAATTACACACACTTTATTGGAGACTACCAAGATGAGCTCTCCAATTATACACACTTTATTGGAGACTACCAAGAAGAGCTTTCCAATTACACACACTTTATTGGAGACTACCAAGAAGAGCTCTCCAATTATATCTGTCTGATTTGAGCTTTCAAGATATGCAGCCACCTACAGATACAACTATTTCTTTTATAATTTCTGTTTCAAGATTTTGTCTCTGTGTGTCTTTAGGTTTTCCCTGTGGGTGTGAACTTGTTTGGTAATGTTTGTAGCTGACTCATTGAAACATGGGTCTTACTCATCTCTATTTTTTTAATTTATCCTTTCTTCCACTGTGGATGCATTTTTAAAAAATCTCCCACAGTTCATCCTATCTGATATATCACACTTCAACAGGTGGTAATGGAGTGTGCAGTTTTCTTATATTCCTGGTCAATATCCATGCTTCCAGTCCATATAAGAGGACTGATATGACATCTATGTTAAACAATTTAAGTTAAATCGTTAATCATTATGAGCATGACAAAATCTATATGTCCCTACATTTTAGTAACAGGTGCCTATGTAGACAGAATCTAACATTGTTTCAAACTTATGTTAAAATAAGATATTTAATAATAATAGAAAGTAAGATATTTAACAATAATATAAAGTAAGATATTTAACAATAATAGAAAGTAAGATATTTAACAATAATAGAAAGTAAGATATTTACAATAATAGAAAGTAAGATATTTAACAATAATAGAAAGTAAGATATTTAACAATAATAGAAAGTAAGATATTTAACAATAATAGAAAGTACGATATTTAACAATAATAGAAAGTAAGATATTTAACAATAATAGAAAGTAAGATAAGATATTTCACAATAATAAAGATTAACATAACATGATGATAGTGCTTTACAAAGTGTTAGAACAATGCATGGAACTTTTGTTATGCAGCAAATATTGAACTCTCAATGAACTATTAAAGAAATTGACCAGTGAGAGCTGGGACAGACAGAGGGTGGGACAAAAAGAAAGAGCCCCATCACATCACAGGAATATGGTGTTAGTGTCCACAATTTGAAAACACCTCCAGCCATTATTTTTTAGGTAATTTGGTTGATATTCCACCAGAGCTGAGGGTGGGACAAGTTACGTGCAAATATTTGGAGTCAGTAAGATTTGCTGAAAAAGAAACCCCACTAAATGGAAAGGCCCACCCACCAATGTCATTAACCTGCCTAGGAATTTGGAATTACTTCAAATACTAGATTTTATTTTTTTACTTCAGTTCAAAAGTTAAGCAGCTTAAACAAGGAGACAATGAAATATCAAGGAAGCAGGGTACGTTTATTTTGGAGAACTGAGTCACAGCAGTAACTCAGATACGTCACAGAGACAGACATGACAACAGATAGAGACTCAAAAGTTAGGTACAGAGGGTTCATAGAATGGAGATAAGAAAGAGATACAGAATGAGATAGAAAAGAGGTTAGACTGGACAAGACACAAACAGAATAGAGATCAACAGATTCAGGGACACAGATAAGAGAGATAGACAGACAGATAGACAGAGGAGAATTGGTAGAGGAATGAGAAAAGAATATTGAGAGATAAACTAG
Source organism: Megaustenia siamemsis (assembly GCA_032433765.1). Lineage (NCBI taxonomy): Eukaryota > Metazoa > Mollusca > Gastropoda > Stylommatophora > Ariophantidae > Megaustenia > Megaustenia siamemsis. The sequence goes on along the minus strand of JAVIAB010000050.1, from coordinate 13,289,058 downwards.
TGATAAGTGAAAAGTTGTACTGAGAAAACAGACCCAGCAGATCATCAGAGAAACAAAGAGCTAAAATAAGGGAGAAACTCATCTCATTATATGAAGAGTTGTGCATCAACAGTTAGAGATACCAGACAGATACGACCCGAAGGAGAACAGTGAGACTCATAAACCTCATAGTTGACAGTCAACAGTTAGAGATACCAGACAGATACGACCGAAGGAGAACAGTGAGACTCATAAACCTCATAGTTGACAGTCAACAGTTAGAGATACCAGACAGATACGACCCGAAGGAGAATAACGGTAGTGAGACTCAAAAACCTCATAGTTGACAGTCAACAGTTAGAGATACCAGACAGATACAACCCGAAGGAGAATAACGGTAGTGAGACTCATAAACCTCATAGTTGACAGTCAACAGTTAGAGATACCAGACAGATACGACCGAAGGAGAACAGTGAGACTCATAAACCTCATAGTTGACAGTCAACAGTTAGAGATACCAGACAGATATGACCGAAGGAGAACAACGGTAGTGAGACTCATAAACCTCATAGTTGACAGTCAACAGTTAGAGATACCAGACAGATATGACCGTAGGAGAACAACGGTAGTGAGACTCATAAACCTCATAGTTGACAGTCAACAGTTAGAGATACCAGACAGATATGACCCGAAGGAGAACAACGGTAGTGAGACTCATAAACCTCATAGTTGACAGTCAACAGTTAGAGATACCAGACAGATATGACCCGAAGGAGAACAGTGAGACTCATAAACCTCATAGTTGACAGTCAACAGTTAGAGATACCAGACAGATATGACCTGAAGGAGAACAGTGAGACTCATAAACCTCATAGTTGACAGTCAACAGTTAGAGATACCAGACAGATACGACCCGAAGGAGAATAGTGAGACTCATAAACCTCATAGTTGACAGTCAACAGTTAGAGATACCAGACAGATATGACCTGAAGGAGAACAGTGAGACTCATAAACCTCATAGTTGACAGTCAACAGTTAGAGATACCAGACAGATACGACCCGAAGGAGAACAACGGTAGTGAGACTCATAAACCTCATAGTTGACAGTCAACAGTTAGAGATACCAGACAGATATGACCGTAGGAGAACAGTGAGACTCATAAACCTCATAGTTGACAGTCAACAGTTAGAGATACCAGACAGATACGACCCGAAGAAGAACAACGGTAGTGAGACTCATAAACCTCATAGTTGACAGTCAACAGTTAGAGATACCAGACAGATATGACCCGAAGGAGAACAACGGTAGTGAGACTCATAAACCTCATAGTTGACAGTCAACAGTTAGAGATACCAGACAGATATGACCTGAAGGAGAACAACGGTAGTGAGACTCATAAACCTCATAGTTGACAGTCAACAGTTAGAGATACCAGACAGATATGACCCGAAGGAGAACAGTGAGACTCATAAACCTCATAGTTGACAGTCAACAGTTACGAGAAAGACAGACTGAAGTGACAGGGTCTGGTACAGTTAGAAAAGGAACTGTTCAAATAACAACATGATAGGAAAGATCAGTGATGATCAAACGTATAGACTCCAGAACTGTGGTAGTTTATATGTGAGATTAAAGTGTACAATTTATGGTCACTAACACCATATTCCCTATACGCCACTTGGCGTGCTGGGGGCTCTTTACTTTTCTTTACTTACACAATTGGAGTCTTATATTTTTATTAGCTAAACATCAATGTCTGTTGCTTTCAAAGACAATTCACTGTACAAACACATATATATACTGCAACATGAGAAAACACATATATACTGCAACATGAGAAAACACATATATACTGCAACATGAGAAAACACATATATACTGCAACATGAGAAAACACATATATACTGCAACATGAGAAAACACATATATACTGCAACATGAGAAAACACATATATACTGCAACATGAGAAAACACATATATACTGCAACATGAGAAAACACATATATACTGCAACATGAGAAAACACATATATACTGCAACATGAGAAAACATATATATACTGCAACATGAGAAAACACATATATACTGCAACATGAGAAAACACATATATACTGCAACATGAGAAAACACATATATATACTGCAACATGAGAAAACACATATATACTGCAACATGAGAAAACATATATATACTGCAACATAGAAAACATATATAACTTGGTATAGAATGGAACGAATTCAAAACAAACGAGGAAATTAGAGAAATCGCCAATCAACCACTAATATCTTCAGTAATAAAGAAAAGACGATGGTCATACGTTGGACATGTGATGAGAAGAGATAATAATCGAATAGCAAAGCAAGCCCTCATATGGGAAACAACAGGTAAAAGAAAAAGAGGAAGACCCAGGGAGACACTGAGAAGAACATTGATGAGAGAGGCAAGAGCAGCAGGAATCGGCTCCCTCAATGAGATAGAACTGCTTGCACAGAACAGAGACAGATGGCGAGATTTGATAAAATATCTTTAAAAGAAAACTGCTAGAACAAAAATTCATATAGGAGAAGGTGTATCTTGGTCTACGCCCTATGGGCCGGTTACGGCTCGAAAGGTCAATAGATAGATAGATAGATGAGAAAACATATATATACTGCAACATGAGAAAACATATATATACTGCAACATGAGAAAACATATATATACTGCAACATGAGAAAACATATATATACTGCAAAATGAGAAAACACATATATACTGCAACATGAGAAAACACATATATATACTGCAACATGAGAAAACATATATATACTGCAACATGAGAAAACACATATATACTGCAACATGAGAAAACACATATATACTGCAACATGAGAAAACACATATATACTGCAACATGAGAAAACATATATATACTGCAACATGAGAAAACACATATATACTGCAACATGAGAAAACACATATATATACTATCTATCTATTGACCTTTCGAGCCGTAGCTGGCCCATAGGGCGTAGACCAAGATACTCCTTCTCTTATCTAAATTTTTATTCTAGCAGTTTTCAATTCTTTTAAAGATATTTTTTCAAATCTTGCCATTTGTCTCTGTTCTGTGCAAGCAGCTCTATCTCATTGAGGGAGCCGATTCCTGCTGCTCTTGTCTCTCTTATCAATGTTCTTCTCAGTGTCTCTCTGGGTCTTCCTCTTTTCCTCAAACCTGTTGTTCCCCACATAAGGGCTTGCTTTGTTATTCGGTTATTATCTCTTCTCATCACAGGTCCAACATATGACCATCGTCTTTTCTTTATTACTGAAGATATTAGTGGTTGATTAGCGATTTCTCTAATTTCCTCGTTTGTTTTGAATTCGTTTGAATTTGTTTTGACATATATACTGCAACATGAGAAAACACATATACTCTGACACAATATAATTGTCCATTCCAGAATAATATGATAAGCATAGATATCAAATATAAAAAAAATATTAAATACAATGCAGGGCCGCGAGTAAGGATATAGAAAACATATCATTTAAACATAAAATAGTATTGAGCAGCTAAACCTGTAGAGAGACTAAACAAACTATGATGTTTTGACAAAAGCCTTTGTCAGTTACAAAACAACAAATATTAATATAAAAACAAACATGAGATATAAGCACTTATCTCAACATGGCAATAGATATGTGAGTTCCGAGTAACCAGAAGAGGAAAAGTGACCAGGACCCATGGGCCAGTTGGCCACATGATAAAATCAATGTTTCAGGTAGGATTTCAAGGGCCAGAAAAGAGTGAAATCAGTGAAAAAAAAAAAAACAATCCCCTGAGGATGGATGAAAGGAGGCACTTTCCAACCAATAGGGTTAGTCTCTATTCACTCTATCCTTTAATCACTGACCTCCTTCCACGCTCTCCTGTGTCTCTCCTGCTCTTCTACCTCCTTGCCATCTTTGGTTTCTCTCTTTCCTCCTTCATATAATCTTCCCAATGGGATTCCTCCTTTCATCCGTCCTCAAGAGACCTTTTCTCCTTTTTGGCCCTTGAGATCCAACCTGCCACATTGACTTTGTCATGTGACCAACAAACACTTTTCCTATTTCGGTAGCTCTGATCCAAAGTGTCTTTCACCTCTTATCACCTTGCTGAGATAGTACTAGTATTTTGTATTTGTTTTTTTGTTTTTTGCATTATTTGTTATTTTTGTATTATTTGTTTTTGTATTATTTCTTGTTTTTGTATTAGTTGTTTTTGTATTATTTGTTTTTGTATTATTTGTTGTTTTTGTATTATTTGTTTTTGTATTATTTGTTTTTTGCATTATTTGTTATTTTTGTATTATTTGTTTTTGTATTATTTGTTGTTTTTGTATTCGATGAAGGCTTTTGTTGAAACATCATAGTCTGTCTTGTCTCTCTACAGGTTTAGCTGCCTAATATCACTTGATGTTTATTTTTCACCTAAAATTTTAAAATACTTTCTTGTCAGTCTAGAAGTGATTGAAAGCTAACCTCCAAAAGCTCAACCATCTTCCTCCATTCCCTTCTGTGACTATTCATTATGAGCTTACCAAGTTAAGACCTGTCCTCTCTCTGATGCTGTCTTGCCATCTTTCCTTCTGCCTCCCATGCTTTCTTTGCCCATTCACTCTTCTCATCTCCAGCTGTCAAATTTAACAACAAAAGAGCCCTGAAAAGAGTTAACATATAAGAGTTGACATAGATCACATGACATACTCATGTTTTGTTTTTAAGCATAATTAATATTATCCCAGATAGGGGCTAGCTGGGTGGTCTAGAGGTAAGATGTTGACCCCTGGACAAGAAGATCGTGGGTTCAAATCCCACTACAGATGGTGTGTTCTTCATGGCTGGACCCTCCTCCAGTCTCTGGGTGGCATGGACTTGACCCTACCCCAGTCTCTGGGTGGTGAGATCTACTGTCTTGCTCTCTCAGATAACAGCCAAAAACAAAAGACCCTTGTGGATTATGCACACATTCTAGAACATTTGGCAGTTAAAAATTGAAAACAGTAAAAATGGCCGCTGTCCGAGCAAAATTGTTCAGCAATTAAAAATCAACTTATGCAGAAGTTGGTTGTGCCAGGTCAAAAGGTTCAGATATCGGGGCTTTCCTCAATCTAGCAACACATAGCATCCATACCCTACTGAACGCTGAGAAATATATTATTTCATAATATGTTATTCATTGTAATCTCTGTTAATTATTGTAATCTCTTTGCATGAAATATTTTCATTTGGAGTGAATCTTCACTGTTTCTTTATCAGAGCATTGAAGATCTAAGCCAGCAAAACGTTGTGAGTTTTGGGGTAATCCAGGGAGGTTCAACAGAGCAGTATCTACAAAATTCCAAGGTAATTTATTGTTCAAACGAAACAAAATAGTACCTCACCATCATCATGGGGTTGTGTGCCCTTTGCAGAATGTTGCACTCATCGCAGTTTGTCTTAAATCAGCGTCCTGCACTCTGTTCTGTTGATAATGGCTTGAGTGTTGTGTTCTTTATTATGAGGCTGGTGTTATCGTTGTGTCTGCTGTGATGTAAGCCAGATCTAACCAGACAGAATAGCTCTCCTTGACTTCTACTGTAGACGTTACAGAAGTGGACAACAGTCATGGACATCAACAATCAAGGACAACTCCATTATGAGATTTCTAGAGTCTGGCACAACTAGCCAGGACTCTAACAGGTTGCACGAGGTCCACAATTACAAAGACCTGCAATCACACTTCCCAGCATACTCACACACTCCAAAGTGAAAGATATAAATCTATAACTGCTACTCAATTATATCTAACTCATTATCTCTAACTTCTGAGGTCTTTAAAACTATCCAAGATGGACCCAAGATCTACATCATTCTATGTCCTGTCAACTTCATGTTTCTGTTTGACTTACCTATTCTTCACCACTTCTGATAATCAGCCATTCTCTCCAGATGTTTCCCCATCTTGCTTGTGCAAATTCCTGATCTAAACCTCTTGTTGCTCTGAGATACCAGTGAGAACTGAACTAATTTAGGACCCTAGCCTGATCAGTTGAGTTTGATTTTGTGACCCCTGTTAACCCTATTAATTCCTACTTTCCTAATACAATGTTTAACCCTACAAAACCAGAGTTCTGGTATAGTCTGAAATAATCTCTGCCACTAGCCAGATCCCGTGTGTTACCGGGGCCTCATTATGAGTGAAGTAAAGAATAGCAACACTGTGACCTTCCAGGCATGTCGTAAGAGGCGACTAAGGAGGTTGATCGATGGCTTGACAAGCTGTCATTGTAAAAAGTATTATTATGGAAACAGCGCCATATATTTTAGAGAAGTGATCTCTGCAGTATGTGCCACTTTGGCACGCAAGGTTTCTGTTTTTGAGATTGTGGTTCTGCCCTATGTGCCGTCTTCGGCTCGAAAGGACAATAGATAGATAGACTAGTCAGATCTCCCACTTCTTCTGTTGTCATGTTCAAGATCTATTTGATGTCTTGAAGCCATCTTCTTCTTGGTCTACCCGTATCATCTTCCTGAAACCATCCCATTTATTATTGTTCTTTCTAGCCCATTTTGTCTTTTAACCTGGCCATAGTATTTTAGATTCTTCAGTAAGTTGTTTGACTTGGAATGTGTTTGTTGAAGACCTATGCCCCACAGGGAGCTGAAAAGTAGAAGAAGAAGAAGTAAGTTGTTTATAAGCCAGTTCTTTTCAATGTTTAGGTCTTGTACCACTTCTTGATTGATCTTTTTCATTATACAAGGTATCCTAATTATTTTTCTATATCATTTTGCTTAGAATGAACCAATTTTCTTCACTGTCGTCTGTGAGATTGTCCATGATTCAAAGCCATATGTTGCTATTGGGAAGATAGATGCCCTCAGCAGTTTTAATTTTACTGCCTTCTTGGCATTATGCAACATGTTCATGTGTTTTCTTTTTTTTTTTTTGGGGGGGGGGGGGGTGTTGTAGGTTACTTGTTTGTTATAAAGGGGGAGGTTGCAGGTTACTTGGTTATTACAAAAGGGGGGGGGGGGAGCTTGCAGGTTACTTGGTTGTTATAAAAAAGGGTGGGGGGGTGGTTGCAGGTTACTTGGTTGTTATAAAAGGGGAGGTTGCAAGTCACTTAGTTGTTATAAAGGGGGAGGTTGCAAGTCACTTAGTGGTTATAAAGGGGGAGGTTGCAAGTCACTTAGTTCTTATAAAGGGGGAGGTTGCAAGTCACTTAGTTGTTATAAAAGTAGGCAGTTGGTTACTTGGCAATTATAAAATGGGACTGTAGCTCAATAAATTGTTAGAAAACACACTGAAAGAATGTCTACACATTTATTAATTGGAGGCCAGAATAGCTAAGTGGTTAGTGAACTGGACTTCTAAGGAAAAGAGGTTGGGTTCCATCCTGATCAACGGCTTCCAGGTTCACCCAGCCTTAATTGGGTACTAGATTTTTTTATAGGAAAGTAAAGCCGCATGGGTGTAACACCAGCCACATTACCCAAAAGATAATGTGCCTGGGATGTATAAAAAATATGGGCACTGACAGCATATTTACTATACAACACATGGCATGACGGGACTCTTTACTTTATTTATTAACTAGATTCCTAAAATCAAGAGAGTGTGGACTGAAATCAATAAAAGGAAGTCTTATTCTCAAACTCTGGAAGAAGCAATTACTCGGGTCCGAACTTCTTCAAAGCCATTTGCTTTTATAGCAGAGTCAGCTATGGGCAAATACTTCACCAAACAGAGTCCATGTGATATCTATATGGTGGGAGACTTCACTACAATTGGTGAGTACATGGATGGGTCTGCCTTCTGTAAGGTGGTGAGAGTGAATTTAATCTTGGTTTTTGAAGGTTGGTTATGTATTGATATAAGTTATTGGGTTATGTTGTAATCAACACCTTACAGGAACAATCAGACTGTATTTTTAGTTTGTTAGTTAGTAGCCTCCATCAGTTATAGTTGACTATTTACTTTTCAGCGCCCCTAGAAATGTTTTTTATTTTCTTTTTCTTTTGTTGTGTACTCTCTTTCTCTATCTGTATACACTTTGAGAAATGCTGAGACAGGCAGTAGAGCAGGTATGGGGATACCCTGACTGCCATGAAACTGATTCCATGAATAGAATAGAATAGAATAGAATAGTATAGAATAGAATAGAATAGAATAGAATAGAATAGAATAGAATAGAATAGAATAGAATAGAATAGAATAGAATAGAATAGAATAGAATAGAATAGAATAGAATAGTTGCAATGTTTTTAATTTAGGTTCATATATTTCTTCTTCTTTTGCTGCTTTGTTCATTTATTAAGTGGATGTGGGATGTGTTTTTTTGCTGACAGGGATAGACATCAGATGAGTCACTGCTCAGAGACCAGGGAAGGCTAAAGCTATAGAAAAAAAGAAAAAACACAGATCTGAACAGAAAAAAAATCCTACCGCATGTGATGGGATTTAAACCTGAGACTTCTTGTCCAGAAGTTAATGTCTAACCTCAAGACCACCCAACTCCTCCCCTCCAGGGAGTAGTATTTATCTGTGCCTCATCATTTGTTGGGAGCCGCAGTAGCTCAGTGTTTAGTGAACTGGACTACAAAGGACAAGGGGTAGGGTTCAATCCCAACCAATGGCTTTCGGGTTCACCCAGCCTTAAATGGGTACTGGATTTTTTTCTGGGAAAGTAAAGCGGCACTCTTATCTACCGTGCATCGTATCAATTCTGTTGTTGACTGTTTTCCATGCCATGACACCAAGCTGTCTATAATCCTCTCTTAGTAGCCTGCAATCTCTCTTTCCCTGTATTTTGCCATTTGTAACTAAGTATTCCAACTTTCCTCTTCTCACGCTGTGCCCGAAAAATGTTGACTGTTTCTTTCTGCTGTATTCTAGGAGCTTCCTTTTAGTGTTGGCCTCTTTCAGAAAATTATTAAAATTATGCCAAAAACAATTGTAATTCTTTAGCAGAAATAATGATCACTTGATACATTTCCTGAAGCAGAAGCTACACCTTTACACACATACAGACTATTACGTAATGTCATCTAATAGGATCTAAAGAACCTGCAGAAAAGATAGAGTTATCTGCCCAATATCAACAATTTAAAAATTATGCTTAGGGTTAATGAAAACAGTAGAAGAAGGCAGTGGATCTTTCAAATGCGATTTGTAGGCTGCAAGTGGCCATGGGTTGGATCATGACCATGTAGGTATTATAGAATATTTTGCTTGGATTAATGTTGATTAGTCAGTCTATTGTATTGAAATATGACATTGGTTATGGTTAGTTGAAGGCCCCGGTATCACTGCAACCGAATTAAAATCCATAATTGCTCAACCGCCCATGCCAGTGGAATCATCTGAATTAAAACTCATCTCGCTGGAGGATCCAAACAAAGAAAGGCAGCTGCAGTCCCCATCATAGCAGTTACAACAAACACCAAAAGACATAAGGCCAAGCGGCACAGAAAGTGAACACAGGTGAACTGTCCTTCATCATACGATATTATCATTCATTGTAAGCAATCAGAATATTGAAACACGATCTAGATGAAAAACACAGCTCACAGTGTGCACAGATCACTAAACTCTGTAGCTCCGGCAGCAAGCCAGACTTGGAATATGAGGAAACTGCAACAAGGAACACTTTTTAGACTGAGCCTCAATGATTCCTGCTGCCTATCCGCCATATTGATCGGAAGTCCATAGGTCATGGGATTCTCATGTAATGTATGTAGTTTGCATAATGTGTGTCCAGTAGAACGCAGCTATATGAAACATATATAATATGTTATCCTATATAAACAGGTTCCTATTCACTGGCATTTAAAGTGAACTCTTCCCTGGTCAAGCGTGTGGACATAGCTATATTGACTTTGAGGGAGCGAGGCATACTGAAGGAATTGGAAGATCGTTGGTTTTCTGGGGAGTGTACAGAATTTGTTGTGGAGTCCAACAGCAACAGGCTCCACCTGCCACCATTTTATGGGGTAAACAGACTGTCCCTTTCATTTGTTTCAATAAATAAATGTATTTTTGCATCATCTAATTAAGTAAGTCAAATGTCTTGTTTGTAACTTTGTATATTTCTAAAGTTTAAGGAACAATGCATGACAAACCCGCACTAAAAAATGTGGACACAAAAAATAGAGCCAAGTTAAAAAAAACATAAAGCAATGTGGAAAAACTGTGCTAATGCTAAGTGTCAGAATTTCTGTACACACCAAAAACAGAATGATCTGGCCGTCACTACTTTTGTCACTTTTAATCTGTGTCCTCACCATCACTGGGCTGTGTGTCCTTTAGAGAACATTGTACTCATCACAGCCTGTCTGAAAGAATCTTTCCATATTTTTTTTTTTTTGGGTGTGCTTGCCAGCTTTCACCTCTGGCAAGTCCCTAGAGACTAGGAGATGAATTTTGCATATTAATCCATTTTTCCCTGGCATCCATGTGCATAGGGTCCCTCGTTGTACAGGCAGATAACTCCATCTTCGGAAGTACTCATATCTTCTTCGTTGATGAGTAATTAACGTTTCAAGCTGGGCCTCGTTACTGAGACAAGGGGTTTTGCTGCAGAGAGAAATCACAAATAAATATCCAAACTGGTGCAGCTAGGATTTGAACTCGCAACTTCTCTGTCTCAAGACTGGCGTCTTGCCTCGAGATCAAGCTGTACCTTATCTGTTCATCTGCTTTCATGTTCAAGGTCCTTTAATGTCTTGAAACCACTTCTTTTCTTGGTCTGCCCCTGTCTCATCTCCCTGGAGCCATTCCATTCATTATTATTCTTTCAAGGTCACTGTGTCTTTCAATATGGCTTAGTATTTTCATTTCTTCTGTTAGGTGTAGTTTATAAGCCATTTCTCTTCAATCTTCAAGTCTTTTAATTAATGTCTTCATTAAGTCTTTTAATTAATGTCTTCATTAAGTCTTTTAATTAATGTCTTCACTGGTATTTTTCATTATCCAAGGTTAATTAATTATTTTTCTGTAGCTTTTTGTTTAGAATGAACCAATTTTCTTTACTGTTATTTGTGAGATTGTCCATGATTCACAGCCATATGTTAGGAAGATAGATGCCCCCTCTAGTTTTAATTTTACTACCTTGATATTGTGTCACATGTTCTTCATGGTGTTTAATTTTGTGTGTAGCTATTGCTAGTCTTCTTCTAATCTCTTTCTGGCAGTCTCCAGATTGCTAGTTACTACAGATCCCAGATATTCATAGCTTGTTACAATTTGAAGTTGATTGTTGATTCTGAATTTGGATTGGTTTTTTTTGCTTTTTGGTGGACATTATCTTCGATTTCTGTATATTTAGATGAAGGTTTTGCTCTTCACTGCATTTATTAACACACTCAGTTGTCTCTTTTAATCATTTGCACTTCTAAGACGAGGACTGTGTCATCAGTTTATCTGAGCTCTGGTATTATTTTACTATTTATTGTGAAAGTGTTGAACTTCTGTGTTTTACCAATCACATATGACTAGGTAGCCTGACCAGTCATAGTTGAAGTCATCACTGTTTAAACTGCCAGTTTGGATGTTTCTCATTGTCTGTGTTGCCCGCCTCAGCCACACTGTGAATCTGTAAGGTATTTTCTCTTTGTTTTAAAAATGTCTGCATCTTTGTCTTTCAGAAACTATGCCCTCCATTATTAACCATTCAATACCATTATGACATTCAGTTTGGTCATGTTTATATTTAAATTTGAAATATGCAAACCCAACATGTGCAGCTCTACTATCTACTACATTGATAACATATAAAGCTCATACAGACTATGGTGAAAGATGGATAGCTTACCTTGTCTACCTAACAGGTGAAATTAGGCACCAACATAGATCTGTATCAAGTAACAGGCCAAATATTAATTCAATGATATCACCTTCTTCTGCTGTGTGCTCACAAAGGTATAAAGATGAATCAGGTTAAACATGTGATACACAGTGCACACATTTGATCAAAGTTGGTGTGGAAACTGTAAATGAGCAAACAGACAAAAAAATGTTACAAGGGTGGTCTAATAGGAATAAATTTCCTGGCACATAAAACAGTGTCAGTTAATATAAGGAAACACCTCAAAGTACTTCCATCTCATGCTACCAATGACAAAAGTAATCACTCACACAAAGTTAGAAACAGAATTTAGTTGCCCAAGAAATGAGATGTTTGAGTAAAACAGTTTAGTGACCAGAAGAGACCAAAATAAATGAGAAATTAGATGTTTGAGTAAAACAGTTTAGTGACCAGAAGAGACCAAATTAAATGAGAAATGAGATGTTTGAGTAAAACAGTTTAGTGACCAGAAGAGACCAAAATAAATGAGAAATGAGATGTTTGAGTAAAGCAGTTTAGTGACCAGAAGAGACCAAATTAAATGAGAAATGAGATGTTTGAGTAAAGCAGTTTAGTGACCAGAAGAGACAAAATTAAATGAGAAATGAGATGTTTGAGTAAAGCAGTTTAGTGACCAGAAGAGACCAAAATAAATGAGAAATGAGATGTTTGAGTAAAGCAGTTAAGTGACCAGAAGAGACCAAAATAAATGAGATGTGAGATGTTTGAGTAAAGCAGTTTAGTGACCAGAAGAGACAAAATTAAATGAGAAATGAGATGTTTGAGTAAAGCAGTTTAGTGACCAGAAGAGACCAAAATAAATGAGAAATGAGATGTTTGAGTAAAGCAGTTTAGTGACCAGAAGAGACAAAATTAAATGAGAAATGAGATGTTTGAGTAAAACAGTTTAGTGACCAGAAGAGACCAAAATAAATGAGAAATGAGATGTTTGAGTAAAGCAGTTAAGTGACCAGAAGAGACCAAATTCAATGAAAAATGAGATGTTTGAGTAAAACAGTTTAGTGACCAGAAGAGACCAAATTCAATGAGAAATGAGATGTTTGAGTAAAGCAGTTAAGTGACCAGAAGAGACCAAATTCAATGAAAAATGAGATGTTTGAGTAAAACAGTTTAGTGACCAGAAGAGACCAAATTCAATGAGAAATGAGATGTTTGAGTAAAACAGTTTAGTGACCAGAAGAGACCAAATTAAATGAGAAATTAGATGTTTGAGTAAAGCTGTTTAGTGACCAGAAGAGACCAAAATAAATTAGAAATGAAGTGTTTGAGTAAAACAGTTTAGTGACCAGATGAGACCAAAATAAATGAGATGTTTGAGTAAAACAGTTTAGTGACCAGAACAGACCAAAATAAATGAGATGTTTGAGTAAAACAGTTTAGTGACCAGAAGAGACCAAATTCAATGAGAAATTAGATGTTTTAGTAAAGCAGTTTAGTGACCAGAAGAGACCAAAATAAATGAGAAATGAGATGTTTGAGTAAAGCAATTTAGTGACCAGAAGAGACCAAATTAAATGAGAAATGATATGTTTGAGTAAAACAGTTTAGTGACCAGAAGAGACCAAAATAAATGAAAGGCACAAATAAAATGACCTCTCCACCGAAAGATACATTTCCATCCCATAAAACAAGAGTTGAAAGAAGAGAAGGAGAAGAAATGAGAATCAGAAAAAAATCCAGAATAACAAGATTAAAGAAATGCTACAGCAACATCAAAATGACAATGGTTGAGGCTGGATAGAAGAGGAAAGTCTAGAATTTTCTATCTTCATTGACACTTGAACTAGTATAAGAGGAAGTATTTCTATCCTATTATGTTTTTGCATCTTCTATGTTAGTCTGTTTTTGCATATGTTGTTGTTGTGCAACATTAACATCTGAAAAATCTACATCTTGAAGTTGCTGTAAATAAATTCCACAGTTGTGTACTGTGCTTGTTTCATAATTCAGTCTATTGCCAGCAGAAATATTCTTCTTCTCCAACTTCAGACCTTTCTGTTAGTTGTTCACCATGAACTATTTTGTGCATCATTTCTTCATATGAATTGTTGATGTTGACTTCTCATTCACTCAGACCTCTTTATGCCCTATGGTACATAAGCGTAAGTAAGATTACTTTCTTACTAAAGCAACTATAAGAGGAAATAAAGAAGGTGACACAAATTGTTGTATTAAAAAGAGGCTTGTTAGAAATAAAGAAGGTGACAAAAATTGTTGTATTAAAAAGAGGCTTGTTAGAAATAAAGAAGGTGACACAAATTGTTGTATTAAAAAGAGGCTTGTTAGAAATAAAGAAGGTGACACAAATTGTTGTATTAAAAAGAGGCTTGTTAGAAATAAAGAAGGTGACACAAATTGTTGTATTAAAAAGAGGCTTGTTAGAAATAAAGAAGGTGACATAAATTGTTGTATTAAAAATAGGCTTGTTAGAAATAAAGAAGGTGACACAAATTGTTGTATTAAAAAGAGGTTTGTTAGAAATAAAGAAGGTGACACAAATTGTTGTATTAAAAAGAGGCTTGTTAGAAATAAAGAAGGTGACACAAATTGTTGTATTAAAAATAGGCTTGTTAGAAATAAAGAAGGTGACACAAATTGTTGTATTAAAAAGAGACTTGTTAGAAATAAAGAAGGTGACACAAATTGTTGTATTAAAAAGAGGCTTGTTAGAAATAAAGAAGGTGACACAAATTGTTGTATTAAAAAGAGGCTTGTTAGAAATATAGAAGGTGACACAAATTGTTGTATTAAAAAGAGACTTGTTAGAAATAAAGAAGGTGACACAAATTGTTGTATTAAAAAGAGACTTGTTAGAAATAAAGAAGATAATGAATTGTTGTATTAAATAGAGGCTTGTTGGAAATTTATTTATTTATTTATTTTTTTTTTGGAGTTCGCCAGCTTTCACATATGGTGAAGTTCCTAGAGACTAGGAACTAAATTTTGCGTGTTAATCCATTTTTCCCAGGCAGCTTGTTGCAAATCAAAAAGAACACAGATTATTGTATTTAATAGAAACTTGTTGGAAATAAAGAACATAGATTGTTGTATTTAATAGAAACTTGTTGGAAATAAAGAACATAGATTGTTGTATTTAATAGAAACTTGTTGGAAATAAAGAACACAGATTGTTGTATTTAATAGAAACTTGTTGGAAATAAAGAACACAGATTGTTGTATTTAATAGAAACTTGTTGGAAATAAAGAACATAGATTGTTGTATTTAATAGAAACTTGTTGGAAATAAAGAACATAGATTGTTGTATTTAATAGAAACTTGTTGGAAATAAAGAACATAGATTGTTGTAGTTAATAGAAACTTGTTGGAAATAAAGAACACAGATTGTTGTATTTAATAGAAACTTGTTGGAAATAAAGAACATAGATTGTTGTATTTAATAGAAACTTGTTGGAAATAAAGAACACAGTTTGTTATATTTAATAGAAACTTGTTGGAAATAAAGAACTTAGATTGTTGTATTTAATAGAAACTTGTTGGAAATAAAGAACACAGATTGTTGTATTTAATAGAAACTTGTTGGAAATAAAGAACACAGATTGTTGTATTTAATAGAAACTTGTTGGAAATAAAGAACACAGATTGTTGTATTTAATAGAAACTTGTTGGAAATAAAGAACACAGATTGTTGTATTTAATAGAAACTTGTTGGAAATAAAGAACACAGATTGTTGTATTTAATAGAAACTTGTTGGAAATAAAGAACACAGATTGTTGTATTTAATAGAAACTTGTTGGAAATAAAGAACACAGATTGTTGTATTTAATAGAAGCTTGACGCTGCTGTGTATTAGTTATTAGCAAACATGAAAAACAAAGGGAGGGAAGTAGATTATGAGAGAATTGTAAGATAAGTTCAATATAAAATCTACCTCATCTGATGAACACATTTGACATCAATGTCCACACATTGCTGCTAACACTTCCTGGCTTGAAATAGATCCTAACCGACCACTTTAAAACAACCTCTTTAATCATAGAATTATTCTTTTTTAATGTAGTTTTCACTGGCACTAATAGAGGAAACATAAGAATGGCAAAGAAAGCAGGAATTAACTCCCTTGCTCAAATTGAGAGGCTTGCCCACAATAGGAAGGGACTTTTGGTGAGATATACTGTGAGTCCAGTGTAAAGTCTGAAGTCATTGGAAGAAAAATAAAAGTGAATTAATTGCCAGATATAGAGTTTTTTTTTTTAGTTTCTACCCTAAGTGGCATCTTCAACATAAGGGGAAATAACTAACAGAGAAACAATAACAGTTCATGTTTGAGGTAGTAATAGTTTACGTAATATAATAATGGTCATTTAAAAACAGGAACAATGATGAACATGTCCATCGTTATTCTTCAGGTTGACCTTGGTACATTTTCTGGAGCACTTATTATACTTGGCATTGGTCTGATTATTGGCAGTCTTACTACGCTGATCGAGGTTTTTGTTTTCAAGTGTGCCGAGAAACAGGTTAGTCATACACTAGTATTTGTCTACAGTTAGTAGATGTTTGTTGTCAAGAAATATATATTGAAAGATAAACTAGAAAGATTTTTATATATAAAAAATGTGTGAGAAAGACATATGTATTAAAAGATATATGTATAACAAAATAGAGTTACGGTTGTCAAAAATGAAGAATAAATATTTATATTTATTCATTTATTTTTTAAGATATGACCGCAATATTGATGTGTTTTTGAGTTGAAGTAGTGTGGTTGTAAAAAGTTTTTGACCAAAGAACAGGTGACTCAGTTTCAAATGCTGTTCACTGCACTCAAGGACTGAAAATCAAAATAATTCCTGTGGTTCACCCATCCACATGGTAAAATGGAGGCCAGAATTCATGCTCCGGGAAGGTCAAGGGCAAGTTGCCATCATTAGAGTTCATGATGAAAGTGGCAACGTGGTCATGAGTTTATAGTCAACCACTGGCTGCGTGACAGATATTTTTATGTCATTGTTACCATTACTGTCATCTATTGACAACTTTTGCCTCTAATTTTTATAGGGTCAAGGCAAAGAAATGCACATAAATGTATGCGAAGCTGAAGTGAAGCTAATTGTGAGGAGTGATGAAAAAAAAGATGTAGAAAAAAAACGGTATAGTTGAAGTTTCACATAATAAGAGGACAACACAAACCAGATGTTTGTACATCATCCTACATGTTTACTCTAGTATAAAACATGTATACTATCCTACATGTTTACTCTAGTATAAAACATATATACCATCCTACATGTTTACTCTAGTATAAAACATATATACCATCCTACATGTTTACTCTAGTATAAAACATATATACCATCCTACATGTTTACTCTAGTATGAAACATATATACCATCCTACATGTTTACTCTAGTATAAAACATATATACCATCCTACATGTTTACTCTAGTATAAAACATATATACCATCCTACATGTTTACTCTAGTATAAAACATATATACCATCCTACATGTTTACTCTAGTATAAAACATATATACCATCCTACATGTTTACTCTAGTATAAAACATATATACCATCCTACATGTTTACTCTAGTATGAAACATATATACCATCCTACATGTTTACTCTAGTATAAAACATATATACCATCCTACATGTTTACTCTAGTATAAAACATATATACCATCCTACATGTTTACTCTAGTATAAAACATATATACCATCCTACATGTTTACTCTAGTATAAAACATATATACCATCCTACATGTTTACTCTAGTATAAAACATATATACCATCCTACACGTTTACTCTAGTATAAAACATATATACCATCCTACACGTTTACTCTAGTATAAAATATATATACCATCCTACACGTTTACTCTAGTATAAAACATATATACCATCCTACACGTTTACTCTAGTATAAAACATATATACCATCCTACACGTTTACTCTAGTATAAAACATATATACCATCCTACATGTTTACTCTAGTATAAAACATATATACCATCCTACATGTTTACTCTAGTATAAAACATATATACCATCCTACATGTTTACTCTAGTATAAAACATATATACCATCCTACATGTTTACTCTAGTATAAAACATATATACCATCCTACATGTTTACTCTAGGATGAAACATATATACCATCCTACACATTTACTCTAGTATAAAACATATATACCATCCTACATGTTTACTCTAGTATAAAACATATATACCATCCTACACGTTTACTCTAGTATAAAACATATATACCATCCTACACGTTTACTCTAGTATAAAACATATATATCATCCTACATGTTTACTCTAGTATGAAACATTGTTCTGGTTTGTGTTGTCCTCTCGTTACATCAAGCTTTAACCATACCGTTTTCTCCTATATTTTTTTTCCATTTCTCCTCTAATTTTTATCCTTTCTTTATAGTAAAATTAGTAACATACAAGAATATGTGGAACTTACTAATGTCCTTGGATCATCCGTCAAAGCAATCAGTGGCTAATGCACCGTGTACAGCAACAACAGGATAGCTTCACTCTGCGGACATCCTTTACATGTAGTCTAAATCTATCCCACCTTGTGTATCTCTGCATTCACTGATCTTCAGTAGGATGTCATGGGTCTCTCCTCTTTATCATCCCTCATCTACACAGCAAGCTTTCCAAAATTGTTAAAGGCAAACCTATACATAAGACCCAAAAAGGAAAGCATTAACAATAATTATTTTTTAAATCCTTCTACATAAATTTTGTGAGAGGTGATAATATATGGCATGTAATTTTATTTGGCAGAATGATATACTCAAGAGTTTATTTATATAGTTCATCTTCTTCCTTTCAACTCCCCGTGGTGCATAGGTCTTCAACGAACACTTTCCAAGCTGTTCTGTTTCCTGCCATTCTCTTAAGATCGTTCCATATCTTCTCCATCCTCTTCATCTCTGCTTCCATCTGTTTTCTCCAAGTATATTTTAGCCTTTCCCTTTGTCTCCTTCATTGGAGATAAAAAAAGGGGGACCTGTTCTATAATACTCTTAGTTAGCTTCATCAGTATGTCCTAAAAACAGCACTTCCATATTTGTCTTAACTCTTTGTCCACTGGTATCTGTCTGGTAATTTCCCATAGTTCAAAGTTTTATTCATATTATAATCATAACAAATACATCTTTAGACATTTCCAAATTTTAAAAAATTGTTTTTCAAAGAATACTTACTTTCCAGCACAGTAATACAGTTACATAACTATCTATCTATCTATTGACCTTTCGAGCCGTAACCGGCCCATAGGGCGTAGACCAAGATACACCTTCTCCTATATGAATTTTTGTTCTAGCAGTTTTCTTTTAAAGATATTTTATCAAATCTCGCCATCTGTCTCTGTTCTGTGCAAGCAGTTCTATCTCATTGAGGGAGCCGATTCCTGCTGCTCTTGCCTCTCTCATCAATGTTCTTCTCAGTGTCTCCCTGGGTCTTCCTCTTACATAACTGCACAAAAGTTATTTTTTAAAAATTCTAGACAAGAGTTATAGATTTATTTTAAAATGGAAAAAAAAAACATACACAAACTGAAACAAATGTAGTTCCATTACAAATGTCTTGTAAGGACTTGCATGTCCTCACGAAACAATTATTTTCTTACAAGGTGAAATGTACAGTGATGCTTGTGATGGTCGATAGATCTCATTTGAGAAAGTGTCTTCACTTGGATCGAATGAGTGTGGCGGGTCATAATGGTTTTCTTTACACCTCCAGCTTTTACTGGAAAAGTTGAAGAAGTTCCATATTATGGCTGGAAAACTGTGACTGATCCTGTCTAGGAGTACTGCAATACTAGGTCTTCTATAGCAGTAAAAACCAACCGCTACAGGGAACATCCGGACAACAAAGGACAAGAGGTAGGGTTCGATCCCAACCGACGGCTTGCGGTTCACCCAGCCTTTAATGGGTACTGGATTTTTTCTGGGAAAGTAAAGCGGCACGGGTGTAATACTGACCACATTACCCCAAAAATCATGTGCTGAAGGTCTGTAAAATTGATGGTCACTAACACCATATTCCCTATACGCCACTTGGCGCGACGGGTCACTAACACCATATTCCCTATACGCCACTTGGCGTGATGGGGGCTCTTTACTTTACTTGTGGTGAAGTTGAAACTCAGGACTTTGCTGCTCAGGGGCAAATAAATTACCTCTAGATCCCCTCCCCCCCACCCTCCAAATTAAAAAAAATGAAAATCTGGTAAAGCATGTCATCAACTTTATTTTTCAGGCAGAGAGGGAGAACGATGAGTCGGAACGAGCCCTGACCAACTCTGCTAAGGAAAATGTGGACTTGCCAAATGCAGAACAAGAACCAATGACAGATGTCTGAGTTGACAAATGGAATCCTATTTATTGTAATTCAATTAATTAGATTAATTCATTCATTTGACCAGAACCTTGTGAGAAAGGTTTGAATAGGAAGGTAAAAGAACAGAAAAAAGGATGATATGAAAGTTGAATATTGGAATCAGTGGAGAGACTTATTGGCAGGCCTTTATTCCTCAGATAGCGAGAAGAAATAAATCAGCAAAATAAATAATTCAACCTTTTATACATTTTAAAATAAAAACAATGAACTTAGCCATTGCTGTAATGTAAAAGAAACCAACATTTTATGATGTACACAACAATCTTGCCATGTGATCTTCCAGTATGCATCATTTAACCTTTCATATCACTAGTTTCTATGTATTTTTATCTATTTGTTTGCACCTACAACTGCCCAACTATATTGTACAGATGATAAATAATAGCATGCAGTCTATGATTGGAATGTTACAGTATTTCTATCTATCTATCTATATGTTGGACATGTGATGAGAAGAGATAATAACCGAATAGCAAAGCAAGCCCTCATATGGGAAACAACAGGTAAGAGAAAAAGAGGAAGACCCAGGGAGACACTGAGAAGAACATTGATGAGAGAGGCAAGAGCAGCAGGATTCGGCTCCCTCAATGAGATAGAGCTGCTTGCACAGAACAGAGACAGATAGCGAGATTTGATAAAATATCTTTAAAAGAAAACTGCTAGAACAAAAATTCAGATAAGAGAAGGTGTATCTTGGTCTACGCCCTATGGGCCGGCTACGGCTCGAAAGGTCAATAGATAGATCTATTGCCCTTTCGAGTCAAAGATGGCACATAGGGCAGAACCACAATCTCAAAAACAGAAACCTTGCGTGTCAAAATGACATACATTGCAGAGATCACTGCTTCTAAAATCTATGGCTCTGTTTCCATAACAATAGTTTTTACAATGACAGCTTGTCAAGCCATTGATCTATCTCCTTAGTCGCCTCTTACGACATGCCTGGAAGGTCACAGAGTCACTGTTCTTTACTTCCCTCATAATGAGACCCCAGATTTACACAACAGTATTTCTCTTTCATAATTAAAAGAAAGTTATAATGCTGCACAGCTTCTATAGCAGAACCTGTGATGATTTCTGCACCCTTAAATCAGACATATTTGATTTTGGTTGACATTTTGTTTGACGTGATGAAGTAGCAATCTCACAAACCTGTTTGTCACCCTTTCACTACCTCTGCACATCCCATTAAGAGAGATCAATAAGTTTTCCCAGTGTTTTGCACATTCTTTCAATTAAAAAAAAATGTATTTACGCATATTTATTTAACATTTAAAACATGTTGTTTTGATCTAACCACAGCACAGAAATTGTTTATAACACAGTTATAAAATGTTACATCAGACCAGAATCCGTCCATGTCAACATCGCTGTTGAATCATTTAGATGTACTATCACTACTTTATAAATAAACCATACTCTTTACAACACAAAATAAATACAAGGTCAATTAGTGTATAATCTATGTCTTATCTATCAATTACTGTATAATCTATGTCTTATCTATCAATTATTGTATAATCTATGTCTTATCTATCAATTACTGTATAATCTATGTCTTATCTATCAATTATTGTATAATCTATGTCTTATCTATCAATTATTGTATAATCTATGTCTTATCTATCAATTATTGTATAATCTATGTCTTATCTATCAATTACTGTATAATCTATGTCTTATCTATCAATTTTTGTATAATCTATGTCGTCTTATCTATCAATTTCTGTATAATCTATGTCTTATCTATCAATTTCTGCATAATCTATGTCGTCTTATCTATCAATTTCTGTATAATCTATGTCTTATCTATCAATTTCTGTATAATCTATGTTGTCTTATCTATCAATTTCTGTATAATCTATGTCTTATCTATCAATTTCTGTATTATCTATGTCTTATCTATCAATTTCTGTATTATCTATGTCTATCCTGGGCATCGCATTATCCTAGGTACTGATGAGGTGTCTTAGCCTCCACCAAAAACCTGACGGCTGCAGGAGATTCCACTCCCTCCTCTGTGTTCCCAGACAACAATACCTCTTTATTGTATGGCCATAAAGTGATTTTAAATGCTTTGTGGTTTACAGCAAGCTGCGATATCTGTACCTTTTCAACCAACGATATCTGTACCTTTTCAACCAATGATATCTGTACCTTTTCAACCAACGATATCTGTACCTTTTCAACCAACGATATCTGTACCTTTTCAACCAACGATATCTGTACCCTTTCAACCAACGATATCTGTACCTTTTCAACCAACGATATCTGTTCCTTTTCAACCAATGACATCTGTACCTTTTCAACCAACGATATCTGTACCTTTTCAACCAATGATATCTGTACCTTTTCAACCAACGATATCTGCACCTTTTCAACCAACGATATCTCTACCTTTTCAACCAAACACATCCGATTCATGGCACTTTTGGATACTCATTTGCCTTTCCTCTTTACTTGTTTAGCAAAAATAGTTTGTCTTCAAGGTCATTACGCAGAAGTGGAGCAGAATCTTGGTGGTCAGTTCTGCTTCACTGATCGTTGGATCAACTATGAAGTCGCTGACATTTTTCAATCCATGTGCTGCCCATTATCTTTGCTCATTGTCTCAAAAGAACAAAAATGAGGGACAGGCAAGCAACAATAAATATAAAATGGAGATAGATTGGACGCACACTTTTAAAAGTTACCTGATGCTATCATAGCTAGACAGACACTGTCATGGAACCCACAGGAAAATAGAAAGCCAGAAAAGTCCAGGAAGTCATTGAAACCCTTAGTGTATTGGCCTAGACTGGAGAGAAGTAGAGAAAATGTGAAAAAATAGGGATATAGTTACAGAGACCTTGTCTGTGGCCTAATGCTTCAAAAAGGATCTAAATGACTTTGACTGATGTCAAATAAATCTCATCACAAATTTTTTTGTGTATTCACACATTGCTACTATCTATCAAGTCTCGGTTGTCTTTTCTTTAACATACTAATCTTCACAATATCCCCATTACTTCTCTAAACAAACCTATCATTATGGTGCTTTCAAATTTATAGGAGTTAAGGATTTTCTTTTGGCTGGAGAATGAAGACAGCATGCCCAGGGGAGTACACATCAGGTGTTCAGGCCAGAGTTTTTATTTCAACCCTGATATAAAAAAATTGCTTGACTGTACCGCTATTTGAACTAATGTTCACGTAAATTGGAGGACGACAAGTCCGCTGTCCATTATTTACTTCTTGTTATGCTGAAATGATCATTACATCTTTGTTATGCAGTGGTTTCATTACTTCTCAATAGACTTAGGAGTGAAGGCTCAGTATTCAAAGTGGTTAGTGCATTTATCTATTGACCTGGTGTTTGAAGGTTCATTTCCCTGTTAGCTACAAAGAGTTTTTCTTCTGACTGACAGACTCTGAGGCTCATCTGGCCTCTTAAAGTCAAAGATTTTCTCTAGGAAGGTAGGACAACCTGGAATTTAATGACATTATTCATAAATATGAACTGGACTACAAAGGACAAGAGGTAGGGTTCAATCCCAATCGACGGCTTCCGGGTTCACCCAGCCTTAAATGGGTACCAGATTTTTTCTGGGAAAGTAAAGCGGCGCGGGCGTAATACCAACCACATTACCTAAAAAATCATGTGCCGAAGGTCTGTAAAAATTATGGTCACTAACACTATATTCCCTATACGCCACTTGGCGTGACGGGGGTACTTTACTTTTTTTTATTATTCATAAATAGCCTTGGACAAAATATAAGAAATAACATATTTTTTGTATGCTTTTGGGGAATCAGATGAGCTCTACTTTAATGTGTGTCCATTGGACCTGATGAAGACTTCTTGAGTACAAAGTAATGCTTGGTTAGTGTGATGTTCTAAACTAGTGTGATATTCAAATTGTGTTATATTTTAATGTTCTTGATTACATCCATGTTCTTGTAATGAGTGTAGTGTAGTAACATTTTGTATTGTGGCAACATATTTTGCTTTGATGATTAAATGATTCACGAGAGAAGAATGCTCCAAATATTATAGATGGCTGTTGAAGGCGAGAATGAGCACCTTAGAGACTTCCTGAAGTGTAAAGAGTTTGATTATGCTAATCAGTAGTGCAGGCTCCATGCTACTTTCATTATTAAGATAACTCAAACTGCTGACTCGCATCAAAGCTGTCTTGCTTGACTACCATCATAAGGCAAGTTATATGAATGTCTCTTTCCTTAAAACTGTAGCCTCTGCTTCTGCAATCAAGAATCATAAACATGATGGTGCACTTGAGATCACTTCTCTGGTTCTTCAGTTTATCATGCAGACTTACATTTATGGGCCAAACTTTCATTCTCTGACTTTTAAAGTAGTCCAATCTTATTTATAATTTAAACTCAGAAGTTTGGACATCCCCCTGGGATGCTTTATTCTCCCTGGTTGTCTCAGAGAACTCAGTGTGTGGTTCCAGTCTTTTAAAACATGCTCATAATTTTGCTTGGGTGTTCCCTGGAATGCTTTATCTTCCCTGGTTGTCTCAGAGAACTCAGTGTGTGGTTCCAGTCTTTTAAAACATGCTCATAATTTTGCTTGGGTGTTCCCTGTATACTTTATCCTCCCCGGTTGTCTCAGAGAACTCAGTGTGTGGTTCCAGTCTTTTAAAACATGCTCATAATTTTTCTTGGGTGTTCCCTGGAATGCTTTATCTTCCCTGGTTGACTCAGTGTGTGGTTTCGGTCTCCCAAAATATATATCTGTTTGAGCCCGGAGACCTGACCTCACTCCCACAAGGCTGTGCCCAGAACAGACAACTCCACAACAGTCTAGAGTTTTTTGTATTGTGCTGTGTGGATGTAACCTTTCTATTCCCACACCTTTTGGGACAGCATCTTCCAACTTGGCAGTTTAGGTCTTTTTTCATGATGCCTCCTCCCATATGCAGATTGCTTTACTAGGCTTTTAGACCCTGCTCTTTATAACTCATCCAGTTTCAACAGACATTTATACAACTTGTCTTCTTTACTTCTCTTGCTGTCTCTAACCTGCCACAAGACAACACTTCGTTTGAGACCGTTCTGGTAGCATTGTTACCATCTGGCAAAGATTTTTGGATTATGTGGATGCTTCCGCTCGACCACAGCAAGATCGAGAAACTGAGCTTTTTTTCTATATAGGATCTAAATTATTTATATATATTTTTTTTTTAATAGAAAAATAGAGATGAGCATTGATAAAAATTACTGTGTTTAAAAAATCTGGACTTTTTCCTGTAACTGCATCAATGTGCGACTTTCTGGCATTCACTTTGCTTCAACACTCTCCTTGGTTTTTAGGTGTTTTTGTGGTTCTCTTCAATTTAGGCTTAATAGTTTAAATAGTTAAGCTGTAGTATGAATTTTGTTTGGGTGATGTCAAGAATACGTGTGTGATGCGAATTCTACTTACTGTGTGAGGTAAAGCCTACTTGTATGGTGTAAATTTTATTTTTGTGATGTGAATCAAACCTACTTGTGTGCTGTAAATCATGTTTGTGTGATGTGAAGGCTATCTGAATTATGTAAATCATGTTTGTTTGATGTGAAGGCTACCTGAACGATGTAAATCATATTTGTTTGATATTAAGGCTACCTGAATGATGCAAGTCATGTTTGTTTCTTATGAAGGCTACCTGAATGATGTAAATCATGTTTGTTTTATATGAAGGCTACCTGAATGATGTAAATCATATTTGTTTGATATGAAGGCTACCTGAATGATGTAAATCATGTTTGTTTGATGTGAAGGCTACCTGAATAATGTAAATCATGTTTGTGTGAAGTGAAGGCTACCTGAATGATGTAAATCATATTTGTGTGAAGTGAAGGCTACCTGAATGATGTAAATCATATTTGTGTGAAGTGAAGGCTACCTGAATGATGTAAATCATGTTTGTGTAATGTGAAGGATACCTGAATGATGTAAATCTTGTTTGTATAATGTGAAGGCTATTTATTACACAAATCCTTGTGTGAAGCCTACTTGTGTAAAATAAAGCCTACCTGTGTGATGTGAAGCCAGTTTCTGTGGCATGAAGTGTATTCCTATAATGTGAAATGTATTAATATAAAGTTATTGTACAGTACAAAGTGCACTTGTATATGATAACAAAGTGGAAACACTACTGTGTGAAACAAAGTATATGATAACCAAGCATATTGGTGTACATGTGTATTATTTCGAAATACAAGGTGCTTTCAATGGGAAACCAGATTTTTTTTTTTCACAGAGTATTTATTGCAAATGCTGAAGTAATCACATTATCATTGTTCAGCATAATCCATGTCTAGTTCAGTGCATATATGTTAGTGCTTGACGAGTGCCTAGGTGCTGTGATATTGAATTATTTTGGGTGGATTTCACAGCCTGACATACACCCAGTTTGAGTTCTCATCTGGTACAATTTTCAGAACTTCATTCATCATGAATGATGTGATGGACTGATCCAACACTAATGTCCAATAGGGGTCCCACCTCCTTGACTGTGACAAACTGATCCAACACTAATGTCCAATAGGGGTCCCACCTCCTTGACTGTGATGGGCTGATCCAACACTAATGTCCAATAGGGGTCCCACCTCCTTGACTGTGACAGACTGATCCAACACTAATGTCCAATAGGGGGTCCCACCTCCTTGACTGTGATGGGCTGATCCAACACTAATGTCCAATAGAGGTCCCACCTCCTTGGCTGTGACAGACTGATCCAACACTAATGTCCAATAGGGGTCCCACCTCCTTGACTGTGACAGACTGATCCAACACTAATGTCCAATAGGGGTCCCACCTCCTTGATTGTGATGGGCTGATCCAACACTAATGTCCAACAGTGGTCCCACCTCCTTGGCTGTGACAGACTGATCCAACACTAATGTCCAACAGTGGTCCCACCTCCTTGGCTGTGACAGACTGATCCAACACTAATGTCCAACAGTGGTCCCACCTCCTTGGCTGTGACAGACTGATCCAACACTAATGTCCAACAGTGGTCCCACCTCCTTGACTGTGACAGACTGATCCAACACTAATGTCCAACAGTGGTCCCACCTCCTTGGCTGTGACAGACTGATCCAACACTAATGTCCAACAGTGGTCCCACCTCCTTGGCTGTGACAGACTGATCCAACACTAATGTCCAACAGTGGTCCCACCTCCTTGGCTGTGACAGACTGATCCAACACTAATGTCCAACAGTGGTCCCACCTCCTTGACTGTGACAGACTGATCCAACACTAATGTCCAACAGTGGTCCCACCTCCTTGACTGTGACAGACTGATCCAACACTAATGTCCAACAATGGTCCCACCTCCTTGACTGTGACAGACCAACACTAATGTCCAACAGTGGTCCCACCTCCTTGACTATGACAGACCAACACTAATGTCCAACAGTGGTCCCACCTCCTTGACTGTGACAGACCAACACTAATGTCCAACAGTGGTCCCACCTCCTTGACTGTGACAGACCAACACTAATGTCCAACAGTGGTCCCACCTCCTTGACTGTGACAGACCAACACTAATGTCCAACAGTGGTCCCACCTCCTTGACTGTGACGCCCCAGTTTTTCTGTATCACATTCTTCATGGCTGCAGTGTTGTCTAGACCCAGACAAAGAGAATCCTCCACACTAGTGACACGGTTTTTGAGCTTCGCAGTCCATCCATACACTCACGTATGACTCATACACTCATATTCTCATATACATACACCTGTCACCATAAATAATTCTCATCCGATGATGTATCGTTCCCGGTTTCGCAACTTCACTAAACAAAAATCTCACAACACTTCACTGATCTTTTTCTTGCGTGGTGTACTGTTGTTGCAATCTTGTTGAACTCTGTTTTGCAGTACCCTAAGCTGACTGGTGCTAACACCATCTAATGGTATTGCAAGGTCACCACCTTCGCAATCTAGACACACATTACCATTGATTGTACACACTATTTTTTATACAACTTATCCGGTTTCCCACTGAATGACTCTTGTATAATAATATGATGCAAAACTAACCATTTGCCATAAAACATATTTGATTAATACAAAGTATTTTGTATGTTTCTACAGCTCATATAGTACATATACCATAGTTCGGTTGTCTGCATAGAAGTAACTAACATAAAAAGCACCCTTATTCCTTAACTATAAATAGAAACTTGTTATATGACTTTCTGGCTATTAAAATTTGAATACAATTAAGTATTTGCAGTATTTAATTATTTAGTTGTTACAGTTATATTCTGAGATGTTGAGTATACATTTTTAAATTATTTTTCCTTCTCTTGCTCATCCTTACTGTGCTTGCTTCCTGATCAGAAGAGTCCGGGTTTGATTCCCAAAAGTGGCAGAATTTTTCAGACCAACAAGGCTCCAGGGTTCACCCATTGACTAAAATGGGTACCAGATATTTTGGTGGGAAGTAAAGGTTGCCAGGCATGATACAGACCACATCACCCAACCCAAAAATGTGCAGTGGTCATAGAAAAATATGGTCACTAACACCACGTTCCCTAAACACCTAGAATTGCAGGGGGGGGGGGGGGGGGGGGGGCAATACTTGACTCACTCACCCCTTGACATTCGTGTTGATAATTTTGTAAAAGGCAGTAATCAAGTCAAACAAACTCATCACAAAGTCAACAAATCTAAGTCAATAGAAGTGAGAGAGTTTATCAGTGCTATACGGAGCCAATTCTAACCTATGGAAGCGAATCATGGACAGTAAACAAACAAATAAAAAGATGATTAGAGACCACAGAGATAGGATTTCTCCGAAGAATGTTCAAAGTTCCCTGGACAGCTAAAAAGACCAATGAGGAAATTCTTAAAGAGGTCAACACTAAAAGGGAGCTACTAAAAAAACATCAGAAAGAAACATTTTGCGGACACATCATGTGAAGAGGAAAGTTGGAATACTTGATTACAACTGGCAAAATACTGGGAAAGAGAGATCATGGACAACAGAGAAAATACTAGATAGCTTGGTGTCATGGCTTGGAAAACAGTTAACAACAGAATTGATACAATGTACTGTGAATAGAAGATTGTGGAAAGACATGATCGCCTATGCCAACTGGTATGGCATGTGATAATGATGAGTCCAGTCAAGAATATCATCTTCACACAACTCTTCTTGTGAAGAAACTGGGTCACTACCAAACATAACTTATTTTACTAATCCATGCTGGACAAGTTTGCAATAGTCCCATTCCTCAGATTCAGCAATTGTGAACATGTGGTATAATTTGATAGCGACTTCTTCTTCTACATCAGTGTTCGAATCTTGTGATCTTGCAAACTTTATTCTTTGCCCCGTTTCATGAAGGAGGGGTAAGATCCAAAGAGTTGGTCACATGGTCCGTACTTGTTTATGCGTGATTTTTTTCCCATAAACTAGTTCTGTGGTTGACATTCTCTTCAGCAGGTTGAATCTAGGTCTGACCTAGTTTTCCATCTCATAAGGTGGATGCCATCCAGGCAGTTGGACCCACCCTGTCTGTGGTTTCTGTTTGCATGTTCTCCCATAGCCTTTCCTTCCCCCAAGGTAACTGCTAGGCACCAGTGAGTTTTCCTGTGTGTCCTTCCCCGTGGATAGAGCTTTGAATGTGGCTCTAGCTCGCATTATTTACAGTCATTGGACATATGGGGCGTTTTCTAATTAGTGAAACAGTACCACATGTTGCACCAACCCTGTCCTGGCAGGAGTTGCCTTCCATCTCGTCACTGGCTCATGAGCTCAGATCTGAACTCCCGTTCTCATGATGAAGCCAACAGTGATAGCTACAAAAACTGATAACTGACTGATGAATATACAGTAGTAACTTGATTATCTGGACTGATTGTGACTAGGTATAGTCCAGTTAATTAAAGACTTACTGTATAAAATAATGAGATTTTATGGATACGAGAACTTTATTGAAAATATAAAACCAGAATAAAAGCAAAATGGGAAAAAAATTAGAAGGAAAAGGATGAGGGAATAACTTCCATACAACTCTCTTCTTTTGTAAAAGAAGAACATTGAGTTATTGTTATTGAATTATTTGCGGGCCATCATCATTGCACTCTGAACATGTTCATAGGTGCTCAGATCCCCTCCTCAGCAAGTCCCGCAGTGTCCAGCGACAGACGACTCCAGTTCTGTGTTGGTTGATAAGTCTTCTTACACACCCACTAAGTTTCTCATTTCTGGTTGTGTCCATCTTATCTCCCATCTCTTTCATCCGAAGGAGTGATGTGGACTCATGGTTTGTCGAAGTCCTGTGCCCTTCCCACATCTCAGAGGGCATTGCTGACATCTGCCTGATCCATTGATTGACAGTCTTCAACGACAGCGCAGCTAGCCCAACCTGTCCGCGCTTTCATGATGAGCATATTTGGGAACTAACTATGTTTGAGAAGAAAGGACAGGGGGTAGGGTTCGATCCCAACTGACGGCCTCCGGGTTCACCCAGCCTTTAATGGGTACCGGATTTTTTTCTGGGAAAGTGAAGCGGCACGGGCATAATACCGACCACATTACCCCAAAAATCATGTGCTGAAGGTCTGTAAAATTTATGGTCACTAACACCATATTCTCTATACGCCACTTGGCGTGACGGGGGTACTATACTTTTTTTATGTTTGAGAAGTGCAGCATCTTTGATAAAGAGAAACTGATCTAAGTTGTTTATGATTGGCAAGTTTAGGAGACTAAAAGGATGGTGCAGCTTTGTCTTTAGTATTGGTAGGTAATGGAAAATGAAGGCTGATGTCAACCACAGGTACACTGGTAGTGTTGATCACTGGCACAATGGCTTATCTTTATTACAAATTGTTGCGACAATACCAGATGGTAAATACAATTAACTGCTCAATGAGATAGATCATAAAAATTAGTCTAGAAAGTCTGGATAACCAAAGTTTTGATAATAGAGCTTCTACTATAATTTAGCATTTACAAAAACTGATGTCATGGATGATTAACTCTTTCTGTACGGAAGCTTTTTATCGATGCAATTGAAGAGATTTCAGAGACAAAATTGTTCATGGTTTTAAGAATCAATCTATATATTTATATTTATCTATCATATAGCATATTGTATACAAATTTTTAGATAATTGAACGAGGTATTAGATTTCACCATTACGAAGATGATACAAGACATGTAAAAAGAATATGGTTCGATGACGGTTCACACTAATCAAATTGAGAGTGACGCACTGAGTCGAAATGTACGCGGCCGAAATTGGCATGACACACAGTGCGTCATAATGTACGGAAAGTTAATCAAATGTAATATTTACAAAAATTGATTTCTAACTGACAATAACACAACTCGGAGGAGACCTGTTGATGCTCAGCTTTTTCAAATCTTGTGGCCTTCTTTCCTAATATCTGTTTTGTCTGGTATAGAATCTTGTGGCCTTCTTTCCTAATATCTGTTTTGTCTGGTATAGAATCTTGTGGCCTTCTTTCCTAATATCTGTTTTGTCTGGTATAGAATCTTGTGGCCTTCTTTCCTAATATCTGTTTTGTCTGGTATAGAATCTTGTGGCCTTCTTTCCTAATATCTGTTTTGTCTGGTATAGAATCTTGTGGCCTTCTTCCTAACATCTGTTTTGTCTGGTATAGAATCTTGTGGCCTTCTTTCCTAACATCTGTTTTGTCTGGTATAGAATCTTGTGGCATTCTTTCCATATGAGCAAGCCCTTTCATTTTTTGTTTCTGTACAGTTATAGTTATTCATAAGCCCCGATAACTGAAACGAATTAAAATCTATAATTACTCAACCACCAGTGCCAGTAGAATCATCCGAATTAACATCTCATCGAATATCAAAAAAAAAAAGAAAGGCAACTGCAGTCCCCATCAAAGCCACTACAGCACACACCAAAAGACATAAAGTGTATCAGCATCGAAAGTGAACGAAACTGAAATGTCCTTTGTCATATATCGTCATTCATCGTAAGCAATCTGAATATAGAAACACTATCCAGATGAAAAGCACAGCTCACGGTGTGTAAAAAACACTAAGTACTCAGTAACTCCGGCAGCAAGCTGGACTTTGAATAAGAGGAAACTGCAACAAGGAACACTTTTCAGACAGTGTCTCAACGGTTTCTGCCGCCTATCTGCCATATCGACGGAAGTCCCCGTTGTTTCTGTATGTTGTTCTAAACTGATTCAACAACCAGTTTTTCTCTGACCACATCATTTCTTATTGTCTCTTCTGCCATTTCAGGTGCTAAACTTAAGTTTTCTTTCCTAAGGTCACTCAGCTATAAATTTGTACTGGAGATTTATATCTGAGAGAGAATGACAGCCTGGAGAAGTACTGGCCAAGTTACCCAAACTTTCTGTTGGTGAAAAAAATATGGAAAAATAAGGAGCACAAACACCAAGTAGCCTAAACGTTATCACACTCAAAGCATGATGGGTTTTTTGTCTTCACCTTAGTCTCTTAGCTCTCCAGGTACTACAATCCAGAAAATTACCACATCTGCAGACCTTATTGACTGAACTCTGCAAGCACCACAGGGTTGCTCTGCAGTGGATCCCGTCTCACCGTGGAATACCAGGAAATGAGAAAGTAGATCAGTTGGCAAAGGAAGGTGCAACAGGCACACAACTAGATACACCGGTTACATACCATCATAAGAAACAGATAATCAAATCAATCAGAGGACCACAAGCCCCTAATCAGGATGCCTTTCATAATATGAATAGATATGAACAAATTATCATTATACGCCTAAGAACAGGACACAATCGACTCCATAGTCACATGTATACAAAATTCAAGATCGGCACATCAACTACTTGTACATGTGGACAGGCACCCCAGACTGCTGAACACATACTTCAAGACTGCACTGAATATAGTAGACTGAGGAAAATCCATTGGCCCATAGATACAACACTACAGACAAAACTATATGGGCCACTGCAAGATTTACAAAAGACAGTAAAATTCATACAGGAAACGACATTGCTGATATAGACAATACTTCGAGCGAACGAAAGATAGATAGATAGATTACAAACTGCCAAAAGATCTTCAACGTACTTAACATGGACACAGGACTAGTCTTTTATTGTCAGTATCCCATAGGGCTTGGCACTAGAAGTTACTTGAAGTTTCATAGATGAACCTTCCATTGGAGAACATCAGACAAGTACTTCTACATTTTATATCTTTGTGTCCAAAGAAGATCCTTCTTTTGGCCGCAGCATTTGTTGTTATTTTGTGTCATCCTTCATTGCTGCAAGCACTCCCTTTTTTATTATTGTTCATATCACTCCATTTTAACCTGCCAAAAAAAAAAAGGATAATATCACATGGGATTTTATTATGATACTTTTTGAGCTTGAGGTGAGCATCACAAACTCTATGCTACAGGAGTCCTCAACAGCATGTCCAGTCCCCCCTTTTCCCCCCAAATTGGGTTTAATCAATCATATATTAGATGCAGCCATGATATTTCTATCTTTCTAGGCTGGTTTAAACTTTATCACATCCTCTGTGGTTTGAGTATCTCTCACTAGTGTTTTGAATAGACACGAGACACATTTATAAATTGTAAGAAAACAATAACAAATTACAATGGCGATATCAATTTATTTCAAATCAATATATTACAACTTTATACAACAACAAAATTGTTCAAAGCCAGTGAGAACAAAATAAAACAGAAAGTATAACAGTAACAAAGAAAACTTATCAATTTATTAATCTACATAATATATCAATCTATAATCTATCACCAGACAGGGCAATACAAGTAAGACTTTAGAATGGAATAGCATCACTGCAGGAGGGGGATTCCCATATCTGCTCAGA
This sequence comes from Megaustenia siamemsis, assembly GCA_032433765.1. Lineage (NCBI taxonomy): Eukaryota > Metazoa > Mollusca > Gastropoda > Stylommatophora > Ariophantidae > Megaustenia > Megaustenia siamemsis. The sequence goes on along the minus strand of JAVIAB010000050.1, from coordinate 13,254,958 downwards.
CCCTGTTCCAGCAGCCAATCAAGTGTTCATCCTCATCGTTTATACTGTTCTTGTGAATGTGCTGCATTAAAAAAAAAAACTTCCAGGCCACCGTAGCGGTCATGGCGAATAGCATGATCTTTGTGTGATTTGTTCTAAATCCTTGTAAACTTTGTGATCAGTGATCATGCAGCAAACAAAAATCACTGCCTCAAAAAATGAAGCCAAAACTTCCACTTTGGTGAAACTCGATCTGATCGCAGCCAAGCTAGTGGTGAATATACAGCTGAACACAGATTACACATACTAGGGCAAAACTGGAACCTGATACCATTCCACTGCAATCAATGATAAGTCACCTGCAGCACATATCTTAGCATGTCAATGCCACAACCATGTTGACTTTGCGGTCAGGTGAATGTGACTAAACTACCACTGTCTCCGTAAATGAAAATCTGGACCAGAAATAATTTGAAAACCCGCTGCAACAAAAATGCCACCAATCCCAAACCTGATTTAACTAGGTGGCTATTTAGGCTTGCCGCACCAACCAGAAATCATACACATAAAAAAACACAAACAGGAGATGAGGGCGTGAGCATACTAGTCAGAATTAAAATTCACTGCATGTAGTCTTACATTCAAAGATATGAACTATTTTACTGATAGCAAAACAGTCATGAACACTATGAACTAGTTTATGATTTATTCACAAACAATTAAAAGTAAAAGCTATGTATAATGACATTGGTCAACTTGACAAAACTCAGGGATAAAACAATGTTTGTTAACCCACTTCAAGTCTTGAAAATAAAATATAAATTCAATTTTGTACACATAAACAATAGTTATATATTTAGAATATATATTATGGTGCCAATGTGCACATTTTCCCATAACCACGTACACATGTATAGGAAACACAGTGCTAGATCTCTCTTTTACAAAGAAAGTCTCCTGCCTTCCATTTTCAGAGGCCATGTGGACCACAAAGAAGTGTCAGCACAGAAAAACTCACTGAAACTGGGATTTGAACCTCTACCCAAGTGGTCAATAAATGACTGCTTTTCGTGTGTACAGTTCAAAGTTTTTAAATGCATTCACTATAGTGAGGGTCATTTATGTTGTTTAATTGTAGTCTCTATGTTGTAAATTTTCAATTGGACGTACAGAAGAGGTGCATGAATATGTCACATTGCTTATTTTGTCAATACGGCCAGTTTCCTATGTCCAGCATATTCAACATAGAGAGATGTGTGATGCTCCATAGTTTTCTGTCACCCATTTCTGTGGAGCTATACTTTTGTTCTTAGCTCTCTATACAATTCAATACGGCCAGTTTCCTATACCCAACATATCCAACATAGAGAGATGTGTGATGCTACATAGTTTTCTGTCACCCATTTCTGTGGAGCTATACTTTTGTTCTTAGCTCTCTATACAATTCAATACAGCCAGTTTCCTATACCCAACATATCCAACATAGAGAGATGCGTGATGCTCCATAGTTTTCTGTCACCCATTTCTGTGGAGCTATACTTTTGTTCTTAGCTCTCTATACAATTCATATTTTTACAAAAGCAGTACAGGAGTCTATAGACTGGCCTGACATGAACAACACAGGGTCTAGGTTGCTTGCAGTCTGTAGAGATGGGCATTCTGTTGACATTGTCTTCATTTGGAGCCCGAAGATTGTGGTTTATCCTCTCTTCAAGTGTAGGATTGATTCTTGTGGATATTAACTATTTGTTCTTGCTCTCTATTCAATTCTATTATCATTATCCTGTGCCATCAACACATTGAAGATTTGCCACTTCATCCTGTCTCTAGCCTTAAATGTGTAATCTGTCATAGATTCTCCTGTTCAACTCTTAATGCTGTCAGCCCACTTGTCTTTTCCTGCCTCACTTACCTTTAGTTTTCCTCTTCAAGATGACAATCAGCAGGTTTTGTGTGTCCTAAACATTGGATATGTCTTCATTGAATTGTGTTCAAACGTTCTTTCTTTCACCTGTTTCACTGTTCACCCAATTATTCCCATTCTACAAATCCACAAAACTGTTAATCATTTCTATGTTATTTTAATTACAGTTTGAGCTTGTCACCGACACTCTATGTCTGAATTACTCTTATGTGAGCCAGTTTGTGAGCATCTTCATTGCCCATTATCACACAATGATCATTGTAGAGATGTATTGTTTGAGGTAGATGATGTAGCTCTTCAACAATCTGTCCTATTGGGATTTAGCCATTTGCCATTAAGGGAGGTGGAGCCACGATAGCTCAGTGGTTAGTGAACTGGACTACAAAGGACAAGGGTAGGGTTCGATCCCAACCGACGGCTTCCAGGTTCACCCAGCATTAAATGGGTACCGGATTTTTTTTCTGGGAAAGTGAAGTGGCACGGGCGTAATACCGATCACATTACCCAAAAATCACATGCTGAAGGTCTGTAAAATTTATGGTCACTAACACCATATTCCCTATACGCCACTTGGCATGACGGGGGTACTTTACTTTTTATATTAAGGGAGGTCATGGTCTAGGATGCCAAAGATCAAATAGTTAATGTCAGTTCCATGTGGGGGTAACTCTCAATGATGTACAGAATCTCTGCCTCAAAATCTGAAGTAAAATGACATCTAATGTAGGTTTTGTGTGGGGGTCAGTCACTTGATTGTCTTCAATAAACTGGAGCATATTTTTTCTGGCAAGATCTATATCTATGATAGTACATGATCATCCAAGAGAGAAGACCAAATATTACTCAAACATTTTAAAATGTGTAAGAAAATACGCTACCATATAGGAAACATCATATTGTGGTGTCATTTCATAACATAATCACAAGATAAACAATACAAAAATAAACAAAGATGTAATTACATTTTCTTTACAGACTTTCTCTCACTCACTCTATCTCTTTCAATGACAGAGAAATATTTATATAAATGTATGTATGTTGCATGTCCAATCACAGATGATGAAGACCACTCTGGTTAATCATGTAGTCTTGTATGCCAGTTAAGCCTGATATGGGTACGGAATAATCTTGAACATTAAGGTCACGTAATTGCTGCCAGGAAGGGGAAATCTACTTCATGAGCCTTTCTGTCTCAGTTGCTCTGGTGCTGCTTTTTTGGGTACTTCACAGCTCCGCAATGAAGAGATGAGCATCCAGTAGTTCTATCTGTCTTGTGTACATCTTCCCATGTGTAAAGAAGTATACTTTTAATGCAGACTTGCTGTATATATGCACACACATATATCAACATACTAAGTAAATCACAATCATGGGAAGAAAAAACTGGCAAAGTCTATGGCATTTGGAAATATTAAGAGAAGGAGAGCACAGGAAAAACAATCAAATTTTGGGTGAAATGACAATTGATTGGCAAAACAAACGACAAAATTAATGAAATGCTAAATATACAGATATTTGTACGAGGAATTGATTATCAACATCACAAGTCATCACCATCATCTAGTATAGGTGATCATGTCTGACCACAATTTTCTGATTTATCAATTCAGCTGCTGACTTCCTACCTTGCCTTTCTTTTAAAACACTTTCCGTACCACAAGCTACAAAATGCGGCTCTGGTAGTTGGCATGCCAAACCCAAAAGCAGCATTTCATGGCTTTTAATTTATCAAATTTTCGCAATTTCAATGCTACTTTTATTCTCTTATTAATCACTTTTCCAACTTCATGACCAAATTGTCCCAACAAAATGCGTGTTTTAGATCAATTTTTATTTATTTTCTTGCTGTTATTTCAAATATTTGTTTGTATCAGAAAAACGATGCAGCCACGTCATGTTAAACCCCTTGATAGCGAATGTGTTAACCTTGTATCTTTTCTCTATGTTTCTCTCTCTCTCTTGTTTCTTTTAATCTCAATATGTCCCAGTTATTCCCTTTTTGAAGCATGGCCATACAGATTATGATTTGTTTCCTCAAGGTGTTAATACTTCACATTTTTATACTGGTCTCTTTCAAATGTCCTAGTTACACTTTCAAGCTATCTATGGTATTCTCATCACTTTTCTATAAAACCACATTACTATGTCCTCTAAAGGTTTCCTTGTCTATTGTCACAAACACAATATGTGATCACACATATTTTCACAAATATATTTTTTGAATTTCAAGAATTTTACAAAGTATCAAATAATTACAGTTGCAAATAATTTCATTAAAATAATCCACATTAATCATGTTTACAGGTTACTAATGGATCAGTAATATATTTATTAAAAAAGGAGATGTCTTGTCTTATATCCGGTATCCATAAAGTCCAAACATCCACTGTCTTATCTTATCCGAAAAATTTGAAACATATTTTCACAAAAATTTTACCGTAACAGGAATCCCTATAGAATGTTGCAATAGGACACAATCTGAACATCAGAAGTGGGCCCCATCGAGATAGTGTTCTTAACTTCTTGTGACTCTCAAGTGCTTACACTGAAAGCTCATGAAACATCATAATGGAACATGATGCTGATAAAACATTCATCATGCCAATCTCATATTCTTTCATCATCCGATGAGGCATGAGGCATTGTGGTTACTAATCAGGACATATGCAAGCAACAACACATGGGGCCTTGTTACTAAACTTTTAGTTGTGTCCCTTGTTTTAGCACAGTGCACAGATAATTGAGGTATCGTTATTCTCTCGGTAAAATATAATTCCTAAATGTTGTTTTTTTTAAAATACATCTTCTACAAGCACTTAAACAGAATTTAATTATATTAATTTGACAATTTTACGTTATTCTTTTAAATATTCTCTTTTATCAAATAAATGTATAATTTATAATGGCATTTTTAGAGCACAGCCTGTCTCTGTCCGAAAGTGTTTTCGGCATGTACACAGTTAACCCGACCTAGATAGCTAGTATTCCTACTATTATTGGAAAAAAGAATTAATGCTTTAAAAAAATTAACTACCCATCGCAGAGACACTATTGAAATGTAACTGAATTGTGACCTACACATTTATTATGGATGTTATCTCTCTGCAATGTGTAGTTTGCTCACAATCATGTTTAAATGTGTAGGTCACTCTGACTTTTTTACCAGCAACAGTTGCGATCGATGCTGATTTGTTTCAAACTTTTTTTTCTTAACCTATATGAACATTGTCGGCGGTGAAACTTCACAGAACAGTTTATTAAATTATTAGTCCAGATAGTTTTTTTTTTCTCGTTAGGAAAGCAAAACATGCAATCTCTATCTATCTATTGACCTTTCGAGCCGTAACCGGCCCATAGGGCGTAGACCAAGATACACCTTCTCCTATATGAATTTTTGTTCTAGCAGTTTTCTTTTAAAGATATTTTATCAAATCTCGCCATCTGTCTCTGTTCTGTGCAAGCAGTTCTATCTCATTGAGGGAGCCGATTCCTGCTGCTCTTGCCTCTCTCATCAATGTTCTTCTCAGTGTCTCCCTGGGTCTTCCTCTTTTTCTTTTACCTGTTGTTTCCCATATGAGGGCTTGCTTTGCTATTCGATTATTATCTCTTCTCATCACATGTCCAACGTATGACCATCGTCTTTTCTTTATTACTGAAGATATTAGTGGTTGATTGGCGATTTCTCTAATTTCCTCGTTTGTTTTGAATTCGTTCCATTCTATACCAAGTATTTTCCTTAGACATTTATTTTCGAATGCGTTCAACTTTGTTTCTATATCTCTTGTTGTTTTCCAGCTTTCACACGCATACGTAAGGGTTGATAGTACATTTGATTTGAATAGCCTAAGTTTTGTGTTTGTGCTAATGAGTTTTGATTTCCACAACTTTTCAAGGCTTCTGAAAGACATTGCTGCTTTAGCCAGTCTGATTCTAATTTCTTTGCTCGTATCCCCTTCTCGATCAATGTGACTTCCAAGATAGATAAAGTGATCGATCTCTTCTACTGGTTTGTTTTCCATGTATATTTTGTCACTTGTTGGAATTAAACTTTTCATGACTTTAGTCTTTTCATGATTGACCTCAAGCCCAATTTTGCTGGCTATTGATGATAGTTCATTTGTGTTTTCCTGCATCGTTTTTATCTGACTGCTGATGAGAACTATGTCATCAGCAAAGTCGAGGTCCTCCAAATGGTCTCCTTGTATCCATTCGATGCCTTTATTACCAGTGCAGCATTTCTTCATTATGAAGTCCATAACAACTCCAAATAACAAGGGCGATAAAATACATCCTTGTTTAACCCCAGTTTCTATTGGGAAACATTCGCTCAGTCCTTCCTCTGTTCGAACTGCACATGTGTAACCATCATACATGTCTTTGATAATATTTATGATTTTTGATGGTAAGCCATATTGCTTCAGAATTTTCCACAAAGAATCTCTATGAATACTATCAAATGCTTTTTTGAAGTCGATGAACATGCAATAGCAACAGGGAATTTTGATGTTGTTTTTTACAACATTTTGGGAACAGTTTTCACTAAAAAAAAAAAGTACTTTTGCATACCTTCCATATTTTTTTATACGCGGATCTGAACACCAGACCTAAAAAAAGGTGTGCAAATAGAAATAAAAAAACTGTACACATATTTTTTAGCTATTAAAATATATGATCTCAAGAAGTTCCGATTAAACACGACATCGTCTGATATGTTTCAAATTAGTTATATTATGTTTACGTGAGTGCTAGATTTGAAAATTCATTTTTTTAAAAAACATTATCTAGTATATATATATATATATATAGATATACACAATATATATATATATATATATATATATATATATATATATATATATATATATATATATATATATATATATATATATATACATACACACATATAATTAGGGAGCCGCAATAGTTCAGTGGTTAGTGAACTGGACTACAAAGGACAAGGGGTAGGGTTCGATCCTAACCGACGGCCTCCAGGTTCACCCAGCCTTTAATGGGTACGGATTTTTTTCTGGAAAGTGAAGCGGCACAGGCATAATACCGACCACATCACCCCAAAAACTATGTGCTGAAGGTCTGTAAAATTTATGGTCACTAACACCATATTCCTTATACGCCACTTGGCGTGACGGGGGTACTTTACTTTTTTTTTTTTTACACATATAATTATAAATATATATATATATAAAATATATTCACTGCATGGAAAATACAGAGCTTTGATAGATGTGGGTGATTTGACTATCAAATATGTGTGGTTGAGTGCCATGATTTCAAAATCAAACGCAGTGATAATCTCTTATACTGTTTATTTGGACACGATGTGATCAGCAGATTAAAATTAGTTCAGTTATGTTTAAAAGGACACTGAATTTAAATATTCACTTATTTTAAGATTAGCCAGTAAATTAATTATTAAATTCCTGAATTAAATTAATTAATTAAATATTGAATTAAATTAATTATTAAAATATTGAAAAACAGTAGAGCTACTGCATTTACATATGGAAACATTAAAAAATACTCCATTTATTAAACAAATATGTTTTCTGACCTGGTAACAATAATCATATGATATCACTGGGAAAATGTGTTAAAATGTGAATCCTTCTAGCAATTGTCGATAAATTTCTGACAAAAGAAAGGAAGAAATCAAGTTTGGCCTCTTGTCATTTTCCAAACTTGTTGAGCTACCGCTTATCCCAGCTGTTAATTTCAAAGTGCTTTAAAAGCTAACTTATTGTAACATTTCTACTGATCTTTTGAGCCATAGCTGGCCCATAGGGCATAGACCCATATATTCTTTCTCTTATCTAAATTTTTATTCTAGCACTTTTCAATCTTTGTAAAGATCTTTTATCAAATTTTGCCATTTGTCTCTGTTCTGTGCAAGCAACTCTATCTCATTGAGGGAGCCGATTCCTGCTGCTCTTGCCTCTCTGGTCAATGTACTTCTCAGTGTCTCTCTGAGTTGGCCTCTTTTCGTCTTACCTGTTGTTTCCCACATGAGGGCTTGATTTGTTATTCGGTCATTATCTCTCCTCATCACATGTCCAACATATGACCAGACCATAGTCTTTCCTTGATTACTGAAGATATTAGTGATTTATTGGCGATTTCTCTAATTTCCTCATCTGTTTTGAATTCGTTCCACGCTATACCAAGTATTTTCCTTAGACATTTATTTTCGAATGCGTTCAACTTTGTTTCTATGCCTCTTGTTGTTTTCCAGCTCTCACATGCACATATATATATATATATATATATATATATATATATATATATATATATATATATATATATATATATGTAATACGTTTGATTTGAATAGTCAAAGTTTTGTGTTTGTGCTGATGAGTTTTGATTTCCACAATTTTTCAAGGCTTCTGAAAGACATTGCTGCTTTAGCTATTCTGATTCTAATTTCTTTGCTTGTATCCCCTTCTCGATCAATGTGACTTCCAAGATAGATAAAGTGATCGATATCTTCCACTGGTTTATTTTCCATGTATATTCTGCCATCTGTTGGAATTAAGATATTCATGACTTTAGTCTTTTCATGATTGATCTCAAGCCCAATTTTGCTGGCTATTGATGATAGTTCATTTGTGTTTTCCTGCATCGTATTTATCTGACTGCTGATGAGAACTATGTCATCAGCAAAGTCGAGGTCTTCCAAATGGTCTCCTCATATCGATTTGAAGCCTTTGTTACCAGTGCAGCATTTCTTCATTATGAAGTCCATAACAACTCCAAATAATAAGGGAGATAAAATACATCCTTGTTTAACCCCAGTTTCTATTGGGAAACATTCGCGCAGTCCTTCCTCTGTTTGAACTGCACATGTGTAGCCATCATACATGTCTTTGATAATATTTATGATTTTTTATGGTAAGCCATATTGCTCCAGAATTTTCCACAAAGGATCTTTATGAATGCTGTCGAATGCTTTTCTGAAATCATTGAAGTTAAGTACAAAAGGTTTTTGCTTTTCAATGCTACGTTTCATTAACAAAAGCATTTTTTTATGATAGCGGCTTGTTAAGCCTCTGATCAATGGTTCTATACCAAGTGGGAGAAAAACAAAACCTCCATCTTGGATCAAACTTGTAACATATAAAGAAGGAAAAAATTCCACATGAGTGATTAGAAATACTTACGTACTTATAGTCAACTAATTCTCACTACACTTGAACAATGAAATAAATGTAGTATGGTCAATCGTTGTTGACTTGGGTTTTACCCCCTTTTCTTTAGCAACCATGATGGTATATTTAGTGGTACCAAATGTAGGTTGGTAAAATCTGACTGGCTAGCTCACATTTAAACAGAGCCATTTGTCCAATCCTACATACATTAAATATATTCATTTAAATTTATGTTCCCATCGGTGTGACCCATGATTAGTCATAGTATCCTAATTTTTTCAATTGTTCAAGTACACCACAAAACATCTAAAAGTTCAGAAAATGTAGTAAAATTGTGACTATTTTAATTGACAGCAAGTGGAAGAAAAAAAAATTTCTTTTTTTTTAAAAAAAAAATAAATTTCAGACTGTGAAATTCTCAAGGCCGCCGGTAAGACATCAATCCAGCCTTTGAAAACACGTGATAGGCAACAAAATTACTGAAAATACAAAAGCACATACTGGCTAGCTGACTAATAAAACCACACGCAGGTGTGGGGAGAAAATTAGCGCTATAGAATCGCGGGCCCAGGTGGCAATGCTGGAGGTAGTAAACAAAATCATGTTCAGGCTGCCCTACAAAAGTTAATGCAACGATTTGTAGTAAAAATGATATTATTTTTTTACTAATTTTAAGGGTTTTTCTTTTTTAGATGCAAAGTTTTTCATTTCGGCAAAGCAGTAGCAAATAACATGATTTTAAATTGATAGAAGTGATCTAGGGTTAAAAAGAAAAAAATGCAGAAAATCTCACAAATGGTTTGTTTCTGGCAAAATTGGAAGATATGGCATACAAATTTTAAAAATAAAACTACGTCAAATTAACAGGGCTTCAGCACCAAATGGAAGGTATGCTTTCGCACTGAGTATTTTATTATTCTATTCTTTTCATGGAACCAATTTAATTGCAGTCAGGAATTCCCCACATCTGCTTGAAAACATGTCACAGCATTTCCCAAAATGCATCAGGAAATTCTGATGACAAGGTAGCTCTGCGTACGCCCACTCAACAGCACAGGAGATTATTCCAAACCTCCTTAATCACCTCTAACGACACGTAACGTATTCTTTTCTCCCCTTGCCCTTGTAGCCACACAGGCAGAGTATTTTATGAGACTATAATAAACCACAAGCATACAGATGTTTCAACACATCATTTTTATAAGAGTTAAAGAAGTTCTTCCAACCAATTTTAAAACAAAACTAGCACAAACTGAATAATTCCACTGCTTACTCTCCATAACATGGGTTGGCAGAATTTCAACACATGTAAGCTGACACAGTGTGTTTCTAATTGGAAAACTCAAAGTAAAACTTCAAAAACAGACGGTCAAGACACTAAAGTCTAATTTAACCACAAATATACAGAATTAAATCACAATAATTTTAGAAATAGAAAAACTGATACTGCAGCCATCTTGATTCTTGAAAACATCCTCGATACATTGAAAGTATTTTGGTAAATGGTTTTCTATCATTTCCAGAGGTCAGAAAAATTCACAATCTTGGCTGGCAAAATGTAAGCCTGGAAGTAGCTGAATATGCCAAAATGATACCCTGCTTGAAAATAGTTTTCCTGGAATATATGTTTTGTTACATTACTATACATATACGTCAAGTGGATGACAGAATCATCCTTGGCAGGAAAATGACAACATTTTGTCAATGTGTTGAGACATGAATATTTTTGAGCACACGTGGAAAGTATCTTTCTCCACTCCATAAAACAAAATGAATATTTGAATTTACTGTCATTCTCTTCATAAGAATATGAAATTTTAAAGTGATCGCTGACCAGACATCTTCAATGGAACTGACGCATTCTCTGATGCAGCCACCAAGCCAAATACCTCACACTTGCATCATTTAAATGGATGTCAATAAAACAGTTATAACTATGATACATCAGCACAGATATTTCAATTTATTGTCTATTTCTTCAAAAGAGAGTGTAAAATGTGAAAGTAATCCAACATTGCTGAGTCACATTTTATTAACGAAATGATGAAATTATCTCTTCCTTGAAAAATCATGATTGCATCTTTCATACCACTAACCTAGATTTGCAGTCATGATTGGACAACATTCCAAACTGGCCCTTTAATATTGTCCTTTACATTCCCTTTTTGCAGTCACGCAAAGTGAATCCGCTCAAAAATTATCTTTTTTATTTTTCATAAATAATTTGCAGACATGATTAAGGTATCACTGCTATATTAAAAAAGTAGAGACCTGCTCTGTACGCATGCAATGATTAGAGTCATTGCAGAAGTCAAAAATAAGTAAGGTCACGTAATTTGCAGACATGATTAAGGTATCACTGCTATATTAAAAAAGTAGAGACCGGCTCTGTACGCATGCAATGGTTAGAGTCATTGCAGAAGTCAAAAATAAGTAAGGTCACGTAATTTGCAGACATGATTAAGGTATCACAGCTATATTAAAGTTTCAGAGTATTTTTCAGGCCTATTTAACTGTAAAGTTCAAAATTTAAAGAAACTTTTATGAAAATCTGACTAAAGTGCCAAAGATAATTTAATTTCTACAAACTGTGAATGTCAATCTGACAACTATAGCAAGCCTTTTTTAAAACAGATTTTCAACAACTTTCTTCTGACTGTTCCTTTGACATTATGACGCAATTGTCATCTTAATATTAGTACATAATATATATATATATATATATACATATATATAGTTATTTGCAGGTCATAATCATTGTACTCCGAACATGTCCATAGGTGCTCAGATCCCTTCCTCAGCAAGTCCCGCAGTGTCCAGCGACTGACAACTCCAGTTCTATGTTGGTTGATAAGTCTTCTTACATGACCACTAAGTTTCTCATTTCTGGCTGTGCCCTCCTTAACTCCCATCTCTTTCATCCGAAGGAGTGACATGGATTTATGGTTGTTGAAGCCCTGTGCTCTTCCCACATCTCGGAGGGCACTGATGATGTCCACCTGATCCATTGGTTGACTGTCCTCAACGACAGCGCAGCTAGCCAACCTGTCCGCTCTTTCATTTCCCCATACTCCCGCATGTCCAGGGACATAGACAAAGGTGACCTTACGTATTTTGGACTTCTGCAATGACTCTAACCATTGCATGCGTACAGAGCCCACCTCTACTTTTTTAATCATGCTCATCGAATCACTCAGTATACAGGCATGGGTGTAGTCTTGTGACTCTAACCAGTTGAATGCCCTGGTCACTGCCATCACCTCCATCGTCATGCTAATCGTGGTCTTGGCATATGCACCGCTGTCTTCTTTGACCATTCTGCCTGCCAAGCATGCTGTAAATGCCCACGCACTTCTTTGGTGTCATATTACAGATCTGTCTGTAATACGACACCAAAGGTTTTTATGACTGCATCTTTCTCATTGGTGTTATCGCAGATGAGACCATTGACCTCTGCATTGACCACGACTGAGTTCTGTTCCCTACTTTTCCTGTCTAGTGTGACAATACACGAGAATATCCCCTTGAATGACGTAGGCACAGGTATCCACTCCTTGCCAACGTTGATTTTGGTAAGCCTACAGACCTGTTTGATGACATCTTCTGCTCGGCCCACCCATGATTTGCCTCTTTTTGTTAGCCTGGCACCTTTCCCTGAGTTGAGCTCGTGGTGCTTTATATATATATATATTTATATATATATATATATATATATATATATATATATATATATATATATATATATATATATATATATATATATATATAGGTGAGTATTACCAGCTTAATTAAAGAATATCGGTCTCAATGTTACCACCACTCACTGTCTGTTGACAGTTTGTTGGCTTCTCAGCATTAGCGTTAAGACTAAGTAAAGCAAATAATGTATGTAACGTCATTATTTTTGGGAAAGGACTCAAACATAATTACAGAATAGCATCCAGCGCAAGCAATCAATGGTTATTTCTCACTAAAGTAGGCTTATCCTTGGTTTTGAGAAGTTTGTCAATTAAGAAATTGTACAGTGACCAAAACAATTATTTTATCAATTAAAATAAGCTGTAACATTTTGAAGAGCATGGTATCAATACACTGGGCTACAAAGGACAAGGGTTCGATCCCAAATGACGGCTTCCGGGTTCACCCATCCTTAAATGGGTACCGGATTTTTTTCTGGGAAAGTAAAGCGGCACGAGCGTAATACCGACCACATTGCCCCAAAAATCATGTGCTGGAGGTCTGTAAAATTTATGGTCACTAATGCCATATTCCCTATATGCCACTTGGCGTGACGAGGGCTCTTTACTTTTTTTTTTATGGCATCAATACAGCAACTGTTTTATGGGGAATATTGACCAGGATCGGTGAACCAGAACAAATCAAGATCCTACTACACTTGCTCGCAATGCTCCTGGAAATAGACCAACTAATCTGGCCAAACATTTAGAGATTGTAGAGGGAATGGAACCCGATCTTAAAAAAATGTCACGCTGAGGTTGAAAAAGATATGCGAAGCGGCCAAAACATTGAACCCGATGTAAAGCATAACACAATGCAGCTATGCCATTTAACATCATAGTAGGCTAGAATCACTAGACCGCAAACCTTCAAATTTTGTCAATACTGCGAAGCTAAAACAATTCCCACCACTTTGGTAGATATATAGCTAATATTAACTTCATAGCTCACTCACTGAGACACAAATCTGTATAACAAGCAAACCAATATTTGACAACACAAAATAACCAACTTACTACACCAACGCCCTCACTTTCTCTTCTATTAATTCAGTTCCGGACATTCACATTTGAAATCTGTCATTTCCCCTTCAGTATTGGGATGTCAATTCTCCTTGCTACTCACAAACTGGCTTTGTCTTGTCCACTCTGTCAACCATTGCAATATCCAAAGAAACCTCTTCATCTAATCCCAAACTGGGCCGTCTACTCGGTAGGACCTCCAGCTCTGTAGACACAATAATTAACAGCTAATCCAAGCGAGCTATTGCATGCCAATCACAAATATGCACACTAACCTCTCATTTAAACGTCTACTACCTATCTATCTATTGTCCTTTCGAGCCGAAGACAGCACATAGGGCAGAACCAATCTCAAAAGCAGAAACTTTGGTGTGCCAAAATGGCACATATTGTAAAGATCACTGCTTCTAAAAATGGCTCTGTTTCCATAACAATACTTTTTACAATGACAGCTTGTCAAGCCATCGATCAACCTCCTTAGTTGTCTCTTACGACATGCTTGGAAGGTCACAGTGTCACTATTCTTTACTCATAATGAGGCCTTGGTAACACACAGGACCATCCATCCATCCGCCCGCCCGCCCCCACCCACCCACCCACCCATCCATCCATCCATCCATCCATCCATCCATCCATCCATCCATCCATCTATCTATCTATCGTCCTTTCGAGCCGAAGACGGTACATAGGGCAGAACCGCAATCTCAAAAACAGAAACATTGCGTGCCAAAATGGCATATATTGCAGAGATCACTGCTTCTAAAATCTATGGTTCTGTTTCCATAACAATGCTTTTTACAAAGACAGCTTGTCAAGCCATCGATCAACCTCCTTAGTCGCCTCTTACGACATGCCTGGAAGGTCACAGTGTCACTATTCTTTACATCCCACATAATGAGGCCCTGGTAACACACGGGAGATTTAAACATACTGTCCAAAAATAAAGTGCAACTTATTAAGTATGCCAACCACACTAAACTAAAATACAGTTCTCTAGGCCTGTCTATTATACTTTAAGATAAACTAACAAAAGAACAACTAAGTACACCTCAATATGAGCAAACATACCTCTCCCTGAACTAAAAAGTGCTCTCAAAGTTTGTCTCTCTTAACTAAAAAGTGCTCTCAAAGATTGTCCATTACACTGTAAGCTAAACTTACAAAAGAACAGATAAGCATACTTACCTTAAATGGAATATCAGGACTTCTTTTTCTCTCTCTCCTCATTTGCCTTTCAGTGTTATGGGGAACTTCTTGCTTAGGGTTTGACTTGGGAACTTCTTGTTTAGGGTTTGACTTGGGAACTTCTTGCTTAGGGTTTGACTTGGGAACTTCTTGTTTAGGGTTTGACTTGGGAACTTCTTGCTTAGGGTTTGACTTGGGAACTTCTTGTTTAGGGTTTGACTTGGGAACTTCTTGCTTAGGGTTTGACTTGGAAACTTTTTGCTTAGGGTTTGACTTGGAAACTTCTTGCTTAGGGTTTGACTTGGGAACTCCTTCTTTAAGGTCTAATTCATCAACACTTGCTGCAACTATGTCAATGGTAGTGCTTCTACCGACATCCAAGTCCTCTAGAGACTTTACCAGAACAGGCTGCGTCGAATTTGACTCTCTGACATCACAACTTTCAGACGATAAAATTGGTATATCCTTGTCTGCATCTTCTGTTTCATTATCAGACACAACCTGAACATCAGCACTACTTTTTCTTGATCCACTACTTTTTCTTGATCTATTTCGTGTGATTCGTCCTTCAACTGGATCTCCTTCACCGCACTTTTTTTTTTCTTTGTTACTGCTTTATTCAGCGACGGCTCTACATCAACGGGGCTATCAATGTCCTTGTGTAACCCTTGACACTCGATGCTTCTTTTATCACCTAACGCATCAGCAATATTCTTCTCTTCTTCCATGACACCATAATCAGCATTGCATATTTCTTTACCTATGCCATCAATACTTCTACCTTTCTCAATTACATCAGCGATGTTTTTTCCTTCTTCTATTACTTCAGGGTTGCCTTTTTCTTCCTCAATTACTTCAAGACTACTTTTTTCTTCTTCGATTACATCAGCAATGTCTTTTTCTTCTATGATTACATCAGCAATGCTTTTCCCTTCCTCAATTACACCAGCAATACTTTTCCCTTCCTCAATTACATCAGCAATACTTTTACCTTCCTCAATTACATCAGCAATACTTTTACCTTCCTCAATTACATCAGCAATACTTTTACCTTCCTCAATTACATCAGCAATGCTTTTACCTTCTTCAATTACGTCAGCAATACTTTTACCTTCCTCAGTTACATCAGTAATACTTTTACCTTCTTCAATTATGTCAGCAATACTTTTACCTTCTTCAGTTACGTCAGCAATACTTTTACCTTCTTCAATTACGTCAGCAATACTTTTACCTTCTTCAATTACATCATCAATACTCTTTCCTTCTTCAATTACATCAGCAATACTTTTTCCTTCTTCAATTACATCAGCAATACTTTTACCTTCCTCAGTTACGTCAGCAATACTTTTACCTTCCTCAATTACGTCAGCAATACTTTTACCTTCCTCAATTACATCAGCAATACTTTTTCCTTCTTCAATTACATCAGCAATACTTTTTCCTTCTTCAATTACGTCAGCAATACTTTTTCCTTCTTCAATTACGTCAGCAATACTTTTTCCTTCCTCAATTACATCAGCAATACTTTTTCCTTCTTCAATTACATCAGCAATACTTTTTCCTTCTTCAATTACGTCAGCAATACTTTTTCCTTCTTCAATTACATCAGCAATGGTCTGATTTGTTATGCTTTTTACTTTCTCATTAGTAACTTTAAAGCAGCCTTTTCCACTATTGTCATGACCAATAGAAATTGTGTGGTCATCGCAATCATCACTATTGGAGACAGTTATTATTTCTTTCATGCTCTGAACATGGTTTATCTCATTTGTGACATTCATTGAGTTATCTTGTCCATCCTCACTGTGTTTCATCTCTGGAGTTTCTGCAGGGTCAGGCAAGACTATATTTATTTTAGATGGAGTATTTGAGTTAGCTATCAATGGTGTTTCCTTTTCAGCATTTACATCTATCGCCATCATACGCTTCTCATTAATGGCTTCCTCCTCATTGTTCACTTGTCCCGTGGCTTTCTCAATTTCCAATTGTCTCAGAACTTTCACTCGTGTCAGAGGCTTAACTGTGTAAACAGAGCCCTGTTCAGACGAGTCAGCAGAAACTGTGGGCTCATGGAAGTATTCTGGTAAAGGTGAGTCAGGTAGGTCAAAGCTGGCACCTACAATCACAGATATGTGCTGCTGTTCAACTTCCGACTTACCGTGCTCAACCGTCAAGAGATTGTCAGGTGGTTGGCTCTCATCTTTTTTGGTCTCTTTAGCTTCAACTTCTGTTGCCAGCCCTTCGGTTACTAATGGCATCGCTTCAGAAAACACAGTTGAGGGTTTAATCAGTTCAGGAACAATGATGTGTTCTGTATCCACGTTCTGCACACTGCCTCCAATATCCATGTTTGTATCACTAGAATCTAAATTAGTATTGCCTCCAGTTGTTATGCTATTTTGTATTGATCTCATATCAGATGGACAACTGTTATCATCAGTTTTCTCTGTACTTTGTACTTCTTTCATGGGTTGTGGTGGGGGCTGAACAGGCAAAGTCTTTTTCACGGATGTATTCTTTACTATGGTCGGTATTTTGCCCTTTTCTAGAAGTAATGACTTCTCATACAGTGGATTCTTCTTTATATATTCCTGAAAAAAGATAAAAAAGAATAACGGTATCAATAATTTATACAGTAAAGTCTCGATTATGCGGTACTCAATAATCCGGAATTCTCAATTTAACGGACTTTTTTTTTTTTTTTAATTATTATAGGGAGAAAGCTTGAATCATGTTTTGTTCAGTTAAATTAAATGCCTTTATCCGGAAATCGAAAACGCTACAACACGGTTTGTGCGCTGCGCTTACTTCTACAGGCTCTATCATTACACAATATTGCGTTTACAATAGTGTATTTACAGTAATATACTTCAAATAGGAGCGAACATATTTTATTCAATCCAGACATTGTGTCTCCAAATATTCCAAGTAAAAGCGACAGACAGTCTATATCTTCACTTTTTCCCCCGACTAAATGTTTTTGTCGGGAAATCTTAGTCGTGCCAAAAACACTTATCTATATGATTTTACAAATTTGCTTAATTTTCTCATAGCCTGCTTTAGATCTAAAGTTGGTCATGAATTTGTCAAAAATATGGCGTTTGACAGTCTGACCGAACATTAGAAGCAGAAGTATTGTTTGTGAAAATTGAAGAGCCCATAACTTTGATGATTATAAATCAAAGGTTGAGCAGCCGGCGTGCAGTGACATAGAGATGGTGAGAAGAAAGGGGGAGGGGTTCAAAAATTACCGACTGGAAATTCAAAAAGAGTAAGATACAGAGTTTGACGTTAGTTTGTCTCAGACATTTGTGCAAGCTGAAATTCGTTCCATCAGTATAAATTATACATGATATGCTATAAACGCATGTGTGCATACTTTTTAACGGAATACATTTTTGTGTTAAATAATGGCCTCTGCGAGTGCAAACCACACCTCAATTTCCCGCAAAGGTAAACGCAAGCGAACTGTATTGACACTGAACCAGAAGATTGAAATCGCTAGTAGACTTGAAAAAGGCGTTAATCGCAACGTTTTGATGACTGAATTTGGCATAGCCTCTTCAACATTATATGACATACGAAATCAAAAAGATGAGTTGTTTAAGTTTGCGTCGGAGTCTGAAAGCAGCAACAATATACACCAGAGACGAAGTATGAAACGGCCAAAATTTGAAAAACTCGACGACGTCCTTTATGTGTGGTTTTTAGAAAGAAGAAGAAAAGGATTGCCAATATCAGGACCCATGTTGATAGAGAAAGCTAGTGAATGTCACACGAATTTAAATATTTCTGAGCATTGCAATTTTTCAATCATTTTTTCAGAAATTTTGAGTTTGGTTTTCTTACTCTCGATTATCCAGAAAAATTCAATTATCCAGAATGGGTTCTTCCCCGAGCATTCCGGATAATCGAGACTTTACTGTATTTGATTCCTTGAACTAAGTATTTTCTGGACAAGAACAAAAATAGAATGAGTAAAGAAAAAGAGCAGATCTAAAGAGAAGTGAAGATACTAGGAGGTAAAAGAAAAACATATAAAGGTTACTTATCCAGGCTGTAAGAGGATGAAGATCAAAAGTCCCCTCATGCTATACAACTTCTAGTTGTTAAATCTAGAAGAGAAGACCTGGCCAATAACAAAGCAGAATTTGTTATTAAACTCAATTTAATCGTTAACAACAAATCTCTCAAGAGCGATATGGTGCTCAATCCTGTTTCAAGAATCATCAGTGAGCCACTGTTAAAACTGACCACTTCCTGCACAATGGACCAATCAAAGCAAGATCCACATGATCCAATAATTGATGTTACCAAAGTCTTCTTCTTCTTCAGCGTTAAAGTCTTGTGATTGTGCAAACTTGACTCTTTGTTCCGTTTTATGATGGAGGAGTAAGAATAACATGATGGAGGGGTAAGAATAACATGATGGAGGGGTAAGAACAACATGATGGAGGGGTAAGAACAACATGATGGAGGGGTAAGAACAACATGATGGAGGAGTAAGAACAACATGATGGAGGGGTAAGAACAACATGATGGAGGGGTAAGAATAACATGATGGAGGGGTAAGAATAACATGATGGAGGGGTAAGAATAACATGATGGAGGGGTAAGAATAACATGATGGAGGGGTAAGAATAACATGATGGAGGGGTAAGAATAACATGATGGAGGGGTAAGAATAACATGATGGAGGGGTAAGAATAACATGATGGAGGGGTAAGAATAACATGATGGAGGGGTAAGAATAACATGATGGAGGGGTAAGAATAACATGATGGAGGGGTAAGAACAACATGATGGAGGAGTAAGAACAACATGATGGAGGGGTAAGAATAACATGATGGAGGAGTAAGAATAACATGATGGAGGAGTAAGAATAACATGATGGAGGAGTAAGAACAACATGATGGAGGAGTAAGAACAACATGATGGAGGAGTAAGAACAACATGATGGAGGAGTAAGAACAACATGATGGAGGAGTAAGAATAACATGATGGAGGGGTAAGAATAACATGATGGAGGGGTAAGAATAACATGATGGAGGGGTAAGAATAACATGATGGAGGGGTAAGAACAACATGATGGAGGGGTAAGAATAACATGATGGAGGAGTAAGAATAACATGATGGAGGGGTAAGAATAACATGATGGAGGGGTAAGAATAACATGATGGAGGGGTAAGAATAACATGATGGAGGGGTAAGAATAACATGATGGAGGGGTAAGAATAACATGATGGAGGGGTAAGAATAACATGATGGAGGAGTAAGAATAACATGATGGAGGGGTAAGAATAACATGATGGAGGGGTAAGAATAACATGATGGAGGGGTAAGAATAACATGATGGAGGGGTAAAAATAACATGATGGAGGAGTAAGAACAACATGATGGAGGGGTAAGAACAACATGATGGAGGGGTAAGAACAACATGATGGAGGGGTAAGAATAACATGATGGAGGGGTAAGAATAACATGATGGAGGGGTAAGAATAACATGATGGAGGGGTAAGAATAACATGATGGAGGGGTAAGAACAACATGATGGACATGATGGAGGGGTAAGAATAACATGATGGAGGAGTAAGAATAACATGATGGAGGGGTAAGAACAACATGATGGAGGGGTAAGAACAACATGATGGAGGAGTAAGAACAACATGATGGAGGAGTAAGAATAACATGATGGAGGAGTAAGAATAACATGATGGAGGGAGTAAGAATAACATGATGGAGGGGTAAGAACAACATGATGGAGGGGTAAGAACAACATGATGGAGGGGTAAGAATAACATGATGAGGGTAAGAACAACATGATGGAGGGGTAAGAATAACATGATGGAGGGGTAAGAATAACATGATGGAGGGGTAAGAATAACATGATGGAGGAGTAAGAATAACATGATGGAGGGGTAAGAATAACATGATGGAGGAGTAAGAATAACATGATGGAGGGGTAAGAACAACATGATGGAGGGGTAAGAATAACATGATGGAGGAGTAAGAATAACATGATGGAGGGGTAAGAATAACATGATGGAGGGGTAAGAATAACATGATGGAGGGGTAAGAATAACATGATGGAGGGTTAAGAACAACATGATGGAGGGGTAAGAATAACATGATGGAGGGGTAAGAATAACATGATGGAGGGGTAAGAATAACATGATGGAGGGTAAGAATAACATGATGGAGGGGTAAGAATAACATGATGGAGGGGTAAGAACAACATGATGGAGGGGTAAGAATAACATGATGGAGGGGTAAGAATAACATGATGGAGAGGTAAGAATAACATGATGGAGGAGTAAGAATAACATGATGGAGGAGTAAGAATAACATGATGGAGGGGTAAGAATAACATGATGGAGGGGTAAGAATAACATGATGGAGGGGTAAGAATAACATGATGGAGGGGTAAGAATAACATGATGGAGGGGTAAGAACAACATGATGGAGGGGTAAGAACAACATGATGAGGAGTAAGAACAACATGATGGAGGGGTAAGAATAACATGATGGAGGGGTAAGAATAACATGATGGAGGGGTAAGAATAACATGATGGAGGGGTAAGAATAACATGATGGAGGGTAAGAATAACATGATGGAGGGGTAAGAATAACATGATGGAGGGGTAAGAATAACATGATGGAGGGGTAAGAATAACATGATGGAGGGTAAGAATAACATGATGGAGGGGTAAGAATAACATGATGGAGGGGTAAGAATAACATGATGGAGGGGTAAGAATAACATGATGGAGGGGTACATGATGGATAACATGATGGAGGGGTAAGAATAACATGATGGAGGAGTAAGAATAACATGATGGAGGAGTAAGAATAACATGATGGAGGATAAGAACAACATGATGGAGGGTAAGGATGGAGGAGTAAGAATAACATGATGGAGGAGTAAGAACAACATGATGGAGGAGTAAGAATAACATGATGGAGGGGTAAGAATAACATGATGGAGGGGTAAGAATAACATGATGGAGGGGTAAGAATAACATGATAAGGAGGGGTAAGAATAACATGATGGAGGGGTAAGAACAACATGATGGAGGGGTAAGAATAACATGATGGAGGGTAAGAATAACATGATGGAGGGGTAAGAATAACATGATGGAGGGGTAAGAATAACATGATGGAGGGTAAGAATAACATGATGGAGGGGTAAGAATAACATGATGGAGGGGTAAGAATAACATGATGGAGGGGTAAGAATAACATGATGGAGGAGTAAGAATAACATGATGGAGGGGTAAGAATAACATGATGGAGGGGTAAGAATAACATGATGGAGGGGTAAGAATAACATGATGGAGGGGTAAAATAACATGATGGAGGAGTAAGAAAACATGATGAGGGGTAACATGATGGAGGGGTAAGAACAACATGATGGAGGGGTAAGAATAACATGATGGAGGGGTAAGAATAACATGATGGAGGGGTAAGAATAACATGATGGAGGGTAAGAATAACATGATGGAGGGGTAAGAACAACATGAACATGATGGAGGGGTAAGAATAACATGATGGAGGAGTAAGAATAACATGATGGAGGGGTAAGAATAACATGATGGAGGAGTAAGAATAACATGATGGAGGAGTAAGAATAACATGATGGAGGGTAAGAATAACATGATGGAGGAGTAAGAATAACATGATGGAGGAGTAAGAATAACATGATGGAGGGGTAAGAATAACATGATGGAGGGGTAAGAATAACATGATGGAGGGGTAAGAATAACATGATGGAGGGGTAAGAATAACATGATGGAGGGGTAAGAATAACATGATGGAGGGGTAAGAATAACATGATGGAGGGGTAAGAATAACATGATGGAGGGGTAAGAATAACATGATGGAGGAGTAAGAATAACATGATGGAGGGGTAAGAATAACATGATGGAGGAGTAAGAATAACATGATGGAGGGTAAGAATAACATGATGGAGGGGTAAGAATAACATGATGGAGGAGTAAGAATAACATGATGGAGGGGTAAGAATAACATGATGGAGGGGTAAGAATAACATGATGGAGGGGTAAGAATAACATGATGGAGGGGTAAGAATAACATGATGGAGGGTAAGAAAACATGATGGAGGGGTAAGAATAACATGATGGAGGGTAAGAATAACATGATGGAGGGGTAAGAATAACATGATGGAGGGGTAAGAATAACATGATGGAGGGTAAGAATAACATGATGGAGGGGTAAGAACAACATGATGGAGGGGTAAGAATAACATGATGGAGGGGTAAGAATAACATGATGGAGAGGTAAGAATAACATGATGGAGGAGTAAGAATAACATGATGGAGGAGTAAGAATAACATGATGGAGGGGTAAGAATAACATGATGGAGGGGTAAGAATAACATGATGGAGGGGTAAGAATAACATGATGGAGGGGTAAGAATAACATGATGGAGGGGTAAGAATAACATGATGGAGGGGTAAGAACAACATGATGGACATGATGGAGGGGTAAGAATAACATGATGGAGGAGTAAGAATAACATGATGGAGGGGTAAGAACAACATGATGGAGGAGTAAGAACAACATGATGGAGGAGTAAGAATAACATGATGGAGGGTAAGAATAACATGATGGAGGAGTAAGAATAACATGATGGAGGAGTAAGAATAACATGATGGAGGGGTAAGAACAACATGATGGAGGAGTAAGAATAACATGATGGAGGGGTAAGAATAACATGATGGAGGGGTAAGAACAACATGATGGAGGGGTAAGAATAACATGATGGAGGGGTAAGAATAACATGATGGAGGGGTAAGAATAACATGATGGAGGAGTAAGAATAACATGATGGAGGGGTAAGAATAACATGATGGAGGAGTAAGAATAACATGATGGAGGGGTAAGAACAACATGATGGAGGGGTAAGAATAACATGATGGAGGAGTAAGAATAACATGATGGAGGGGTAAGAATAACATGATGGAGGGGTAAGAATAACATGATGGAGGAGTAAGAATTAACATGATGGAGGGGTAAGAACAACATGATGGAGGGTAAGAATAACATGATGGAGGGGTAAGAATAACATGATGGAGGGGTAAGAATAACATGATGGAGGGTTAAGAACAACATGATGGAGGGGTAAGAATAACATGATGGAGGGGTAAGAATAACATGATGGAGGGGTAAGAATAACATGATGGAGGGGTAAGAATAACATGATGGAGGGTTAAGAACAACATGATGGAGGGGTAAGAATAACATGATGGAGGGGTAAGAATAACATGATGGAGGGGTAAGAATAACATGATGGAGGAGTAAGAATAACATGATGGAGGAGTAAGAATAACATGATGGAGGAGTAAGAATAACATGATGGAGGGGTAAGAATAACATGATGGAGGGGTAAGAATAACATGATGGAGAGGTAAGAA
The DNA here is from genome assembly GCA_032433765.1 of Megaustenia siamemsis. Classification (NCBI taxonomy): domain Eukaryota; kingdom Metazoa; phylum Mollusca; class Gastropoda; order Stylommatophora; family Ariophantidae; genus Megaustenia; species Megaustenia siamemsis. Next base: position 13,230,513 of record JAVIAB010000050.1, on the reverse strand, counting down.
TAACATGATGGAGAGGTAAGAATAACATGATGGAGGAGTAAGAACAACATGATGGAGGGGTAAGAATAACATGATGGAGGAGTAAGAATAACATGATGGAGGAGTAAGAACAACATGATGGAGGAGTAAGAATAACATGATGGAGGAGTAAGAACAACATGATGGAGGAGTAAGAACAACATGATGGAGGGGTAAGAATAACATGATGGAGGGGTAAGAATAACATGATGGAGGGGTAAGAATAACATGATGGAGGGGTAAGAACAACATGATGGAGGGGTAAGAATAACATAATGGAGGAGTAAGAATAACATGATGGAGGGGTAAGAATAACATGATGGAGGAGTAAGAATAACATGATGGAGGGGTAAGAATAACATGATGGAGGGGTAAGAATAACATGATGGAGGGGTAAGAATAACATGATGGAGGGGTAAGAATAACATGATGGAGGAGTAAGAATAACATGATGGAGGGGTAAGAATAACATGATGGAGGGGTAAGAATAACATGATGGAGGGGTAAGAATAACATGATGGAGGGGTAAGAATAACATGATGGAGGAGTAAGAATAACATGATGGAGGGGTAAGAATAACATGATGGAGGAGTAAGAATAACATGATGGAGGGGTAAGAATAACATGATGGAGGGGTAAGAATAACATGATGGAGGGGTAAGAATAACATGATGGAGGGGTAAGAATAACATGATGGAGGAGTAAGAATAACATGATGGAAGGGTAAGAATAACATGATGGAGGGGTAAGAATAACATGATGGAGGGGTAAGAATAACATGATGGAGGGGTTAGAATAACATGATGGAGGAGTAAGAACAACATGATGGAGGGGTAAGAATAACATGATGGAGGAGTAAGAATAACATGATGGAGGAGTAAGAATAACATGATGGAGGAGTAAGAATAACATGATGGAGGAGTAAGAACAACATGATGGAGGGGTAAGAACAACATGATGGAGGGGTAAGAATAACATGATGGAGGAGTAAGAATAACATGATGGAGGAGTAAGAATAACATGATGGAGGAGTAAGAACAACATGATGGAGGGGTAAGAACAACATGATGGAGGGGTAAGAATAACATGATGGAGGAGTAAGAATAACATGATGGAGGAGTAAGAATAACATGATGGAGGAGTAAGAACAACATGATGGAGGAGTAAGAACAACATGATGGAGGAGTAAGAACAACATGATGGAGGAGTAAGAATAACATGATGGAGGGGTAAGAATAACATGATGGAGGGGTAAGAATAACATGATGGAGGAGTAAGAATAACATGATGGAGGGGTAAGAATAACATGATGGAGGGGTAAGAATAACATGATGGAGGGGTAAGAACAACATGATGGAGGGGTAAGAATAACATGATGGAGGAGTAAGAATAACATGATGGAGGGGTAAGAATAACATGATGGAGGAGTAAGAATTAACATGATGGAGGGGTAAGAACAACATGATGGAGGGGTAAGAATAACATGATGGAGGGGTAAGAATAACATGATGGAGGGGTAAAAATAACATGATGGAGGGTTAAGAACAACATGATGGAGGGGTAAGAATAACATGATGGAGGGGTAAGAATAACATGATGGAGGGGTAAGAATAACATGATGGAGGGGTAAGAATAACATGATGGAAGGGTAAGAACAACATGATGGAGGGGTAAGAATAACATGATGGAGGAGTAAGAATAACATGATGGAGGGGTAAGAATAACATGATGGAGGAGTAAGAATAACATGATGGAGGGGTAAGAATAACATGATGGAGGGGTAAGAACAACATGATGGAGGGGTAAGAACAACATGATGGAGGGGTAAGAATAACATGATGGAGGGGTAAGAACAACATGATGGAGGGGTAATAATAACATGATGGAGGAGTAAGAATAACATGATGGAGGAGTAAGAATAACATGATGGAGGAGTAAGAACAACATGATGGAGGAGTAAGAATAACATGATGGAGGGTAAGAATAACATGATGGAGGGGTAAGAACAACATGATGGAGGGGTAAGAATAACATGATGGAGGGGTAAGAATAACATGATGGAGGAGTAAGAATAACATGATGGAGGGGTAAGAACAACATGATGGAGGGGTAAGAACAACATGATGGAGGGGTAAGAACAACATGATGGAGGGGTAAGAATAACATGATGGAGGGGTAAGAACAACATGATGGAGGAGTAAGAACAACATGATGGAGGGGTAAGAATAACATGATGGAGGGGTAAGAACAACATGATGGAGGGGTAAGAACAACATGATGGAGGGGTAAGAATAACATGATGGAGGAGTAAGAACAACATGATGGAGGGGTAAGAATAACATGATGGAGGGGTAAGAATAACATGATGGAGGGGTAAGAATAACATGATGGAGGGGTAAGAATAACATGATGGAGGAGTAAGAACAACATGATGGAGGGGTAAGAATAACATGATGGAGGAGTAAGAATAACATGATGGAGGGGTAAGAATAACATGATGGAGGAGTAAGAATAACATGATGGAGGGGTAAGAATAACATGATGGAGGGGTAAGAACAACATGATGGAGGGGTAAGAACAACATGATGGAGGGGTAAGAATAACATGATGGAGGGGTAAGAACAACATGATGGAGGGGTAATAATAACATGATGGAGGAGTAAGAATAACATGATGGAGGAGTAAGAATAACATGATGGAGGAGTAAGAACAACATGATGGAGGAGTAAGAATAACATGATGGAGGAGTAAGAATAACATGATGGAGGGGTAAGAACAACATGATGGAGGGGTAAGAATAACATGATGGAGGGGTAAGAATAACATGATGGAGGAGTAAGAATAACATGATGGAGGGGTAAGAACAACATGATGGAGGGGTAAGAACAACATGATGGAGGGTAAGAACAACATGATGGAGGGGTAAGAATAACATGATGGAGGGGTAAGAACAACATGATGGAGGGGTAAGAACAACATGATGGAGGGGTAAGAATAACATGATGGAGGGGTAAGAATAACATGATGGAGGAGTAAGAACAACATGATGGAGGAGTAAGAATAACATGATGGAGGGGTAAGAATAACATGATGGAGGAGTAAGAACAACATGATGGAGGGGTAAGAATAACATGATGGAGGAGTAAGAACAACATGATGGAGGGGTAAGAATAACATGATGGAGGAGTAAGAATAACATGATGGAGGGGTAAGAATAACATGATGGAGGAGTAAGAACAACATGATGAAGGGGTAAGAACAACATGATGGAGGAGTAAGAACAACATGATGGAGGAGTAAGAACAACATGATGGAGGGGTAAGAACAACATGATGGAGGGGTAAGAATAACATGATGGAGGAGTAAGAACAACATGATGGTGGGGTAAGAATAACATGATGGGGGAGTAAGGATAACATGATGGAGGGGTAAGAACAACATGATGGAGGAGTAAGAATAACATGATGGAGGGGTAAGAACAACATGATGGAGGGGTAAGAACAACATGATGGAGGGGTAAGAATAACATGATGGAGGAGTAAGAACAACATGATGGAGGGGTAAGAATAACATCATGACACCCAATGAGCTGGTCACATGGTCAATACTCGTATATGTGTATGTGTCCTGATTTTTCCCCTAAATCTGCGCTGCGGCTGACACACTCTGTCTTCAGCAGACTGGATCTTGGTTTGACGTAATTTTCCTTCTTGTATGGTGGTGGCCATCCAGGGATATTGGGCTCACCATCCAGGGATATTGGACTCACCATCCAAGGATATTGGGCTCACCATCCAGGGATATTGGGCTCACCCTGCCGGTGGTTTCTGTCTGGATGTTCTCTCATAGCCTTTCCTTCTCCCGATTGCAACTGCTAGGGGGGGCGCGCACTGTTTTTTTTTCCAGGGTGTCTGTCCTTCCCCGTGGATAGAGCTTTGAATGTGACTACCAAAGTCTGATTTTCCAAGGGAGAATAAGATATGTCCCTAGCCATCAACATTTAAATAGACAAACTGCAGACATTGCATCTACCAAAAAGGAAGGGGAGGTCACCTATTACAAAACTGCCCTTTATCTAATGAGCCTGCAGTACAAGTACCTTGCAGGACATGCAAACAGTGACGAAACATGCCTCTCACCAGCAGAACAGATGAGGACATGCACATTTGTGCAAGGGACATTAGCTGTAAAGACCAACAATATCAGTTCTGGTTTACTAACTAATCTTGAAGCTAAGAAGGCCCAGGAATCTAGGAAGAACCATGGAAACTTTGAGGTAAAAATGGCCTAGACTGGAGAGAAGTAAGGAAACTGTCCAAGAATCGAGATGGAGAGAGCTTGCCCGTGCCTATGTTCCAAAAAGACATCTTAAGGGCTTTAATTGATTATTGAACTTTGATCTAGCATGCAGCAATGATTAAATAATGTATGTACAATTTTAAAATATTGGGAATCTAAAAGTAACAAGAGAACAAAGGAAAAATGATAGAAGAAGTAACAAGAATTCACATATATAAGAAAATGTGAAACTACAAGAAGAATATGATAAGTATGTAATGGTGAAAAGAAAGGAGAAGAAATAGAAGAGCAAGGATTACATTAGAATAAGTATAGAAAAATTATAAAGAAAGAAAGTAAAGAAATATAAGTTGATAAAGTAGAAAAAAAGTTAGAGAAAGAACAAATAAGAAAAGCATATTAAGAAAAAAGAATTAAAGTAATCATTTTCTTTTTAATAACAACAAACAAACAAAATTGAAGAAAAGCAGAATGATAAGGCGCAGAAAAGAAGAAATGAAAAAGTATCAGGAAAAAACCATAATGAGGAAATAAAACATGATACTTACCATGTACTTATCCTGGTGTTTACTGCTCCTCACATGATCTTCTGAATCAATGAAGTCCTTACAGGAAATTTTACACAAGGAGCAGTAGAAGCCAATAATTGGAAACAACATCTCTAAGCCTGTTAGGAAGACAAGAGCAACAGAAAATAGACCAGGTAAATTAGTTACTCATAGCTGGCCAAGACATTTATTTGTACAGAGCATAGTACAAGCACTAAACTAAGTCAATTTCTCAAAGTACTCACTGTGTGCAACCAAGCATCCTTGTCTTTGTTGTGGCAGTTCTCTGATTACTTTGGTGTAGGGGCCTTGGTAGCCTAGTTGGGAAAGTCACCCGACTGGGCTACCAACATTTAGACAACCTGTGCTTGATTCCTGCTGGAAGCAGTGTGAATTGTACTCGAGGTTGGAAAATAAAATACCCCTGTGGTTGAGCCAGTCGCTAGCAGAAATTGGTACCAGGGTAGTACTCTGGGAAGGTGAGGAATGCAGCTTCGCATCATGAGTTTCAATGCTTGAAGCGACACTATCCAGAAGTCTCTGAACACCCATTTTCAGAATCGTCAGTCAAGTTGGATTCAATAAGTTTATAATATAGTTCTAGATTCAATAAGTTTATAATATAGTTCTAGATTCAATAAGTTTATAATATAGTTCTAGATTCAATAAGTTTATAATATTGTTCTAGATTCAATAAGTTTATAATATAGTTCTAGATTCAATAAGTTTATAATATAGTTCTAGATTCAATAAGTTTATAATATAGTTCTAGATTCAATAAGTTTATAATATAGTTCTAGATTCAATAAGTTTATAATATAGTTCTAGATTCAATAAGTTTATAATATAGTTCTAGATTCAATAAGTTTATAATATAGTTCTAGATTCAATAAGTTTATAATATAGTTCTAGATTCAATAAGTTTATAATATAGTTCTAGATTCAATAAGTTTATAATATAGTTCTAGATTCAATAAGTTTATAATATAGTTCTAGATTCAATAAGTTTATAATATAGTTCTAGATTCAATAAGTTTATAATATAGTTCTAGATTCAATAAGTTTATAATATAGTTCTAGATTCAATAAGTTTATAATATAGTTCTAGATTCAATAGGTTTATAATATAGTTCTAGATTCAATAGGTTTATAATATAGTTCTAGATTCAATAAGGATGTCTTGGATGTCCAAGTAATAAATCTAGATTCAGTAAGTCTAATATAGAAGTGTCCAGAAAAGCCTCCAGATCCTGAAGTTATTATAAGAGTAGCTATTTATGCCAGTCTAATGTAAAAATATAGGTTCCCTCCATGCCCTGCTAGTCGTATGGGGAATATGGTGTTAGTGACCATATTTTTCTATGACCACGGCACATTTTTGGTTGATGTGGTCGGTATCACACCAGGCTGCCTTTACTTCCCAGAAAAATATCTGGTATCCATTTTTAGAGGCTGGGTGAACCCCGGAGCTTTGTCAATCCAAAAAAAAAAAAAATCCACCACTGCTAGGGATCGAACCGGACCCTTCTGGTCAGGAAGCGAGCACATTAACCACTCAGCCACCAAGGCTCCCAGTCTATTGAGAATAGTGAAACTAGATATGGGATATGTACATTTTAAAACTTGCCACAAATGGTTGTATTCTCAAATATTTTATTTTGTTTAGTTTGTTGCACACATTTTTAGTTCAACTCAAGTAACATAATACATATCACAAATGTGAAAGTATATGAATAAGTTCTAGGAAAATATGTTTCTATTCCATTAAATATAAGTAATTTGAATATCCAAGACAAACTCAAACCAGCTGAGTAATCTTCCTAACATGAACCACAGCAGCAGTTTAGCCAGTAGAATCAATGATAGATTGTGATTGGTAGGTCTTGGTACTGCTTTAGGATTGGCTAAATTTGTACACTACAATATAACTTGATCAGAAAAACAATACATCCAACTACTACCTTTGAATTCATGAGTCTTTGATATGTCTGCCCTATGTGCTGGTGCTTTCTGGTTGTCCTTCCAAGGTTTCTTCTCATGCTCAATATTCTGAAACAAATCAATGAACTGTCAAATGTGCAATCAGTGAAAGTGATAGTTTAGACCAGTGGTAGCCAACTAAAGTTTGAGTGAGGAACAAATTATAACCAAGGCCAGGACAAGAGGGCCAAACTTAAGAGCATTCTCAAAAATTCATCATCAAGTGCCAACTTTGCATCAAAGGCTGGCTACCATGGAGTGCCATTCCGCTCTGTCCCTTGCTGTGATGGTGCTGGTTGTCATAGGCTGACTTGTCCATTTTTTTATGTTGGTCTTGGTCTGCCTCTTTTACGTGTATTTTCCCTGTCAAGATTACTTTTAGTAGGCTGTTGTCTTTTATCATGCCCCAAAACTCTCATTTCAAAACAAACGAGGAAATTAGAGAAATCGCCAATCAACCACTAATATCTTCAGTAATCAAGAAAAGACAATGGTTAAATGTTGGACATGTTATGAGAAGAAATAATAACCAAATAACAAAGCAAGCCCTCATATGGGAAACAACAGATAAGAGAAAAAGAGGCTGACCCAGAGAGACAGTGAGAAGAACATTGATCAAACAGGCAAGAGCAGCAGGAATTGGCTCACTCAATGAAATAGAGTTGCTTGCACAGAACAGAGACAAATGGCGAGATTTGATCAAATATCTTTATAAGGATTGAAAACTGCTAGAATAAAAATGTAGATAAAGAAAGAGTATCTGGGTCTATGCCCTATGGACAGGCTACAGCTCAAAAGGTCAATAAATAGATGTATAGGAGAGTTCTCCACCTTTCTGAACATCTGGTTTATTTTGTAAATATCCTCATGTCAGGCAGGTAGTGTTATTTTGAAGTGTTCATTACAAAAATATATGTTTGTATTTTTATTATTCAGAAAATGGCTTCTTGGCATGGCACATCTAAAGTAATTAGTTCTACAAATGATTTAATGAGCAGCTAGTATGGAGAAATCATAAATTTGTGTTAACAAAAATAGTTTGTATATATTATAGTATTTATTGTGTGAATATATATGAAAACCACCGTCGTAACTTCTTTGTACAATATAGTCATCATTTTTTGGCCATGTAAGGAGAAGAGAACAACTGGAATATATTGTAACAACTGGAAAAATTGAGGGATGAAGAGATTGAGGGAAGCAAAGAGAAAAAATACCAGACAGCTTAAGAGAATGGCTTGGCAGAAGGTCAACAACAGAAATGATAAATAACTGTCGAGATCAACAGTTATGGAGAGACATGATCACCTTCACCAGCGGGCCTGATGATGATGATGTATATTTCATCTTTCATCTTTAGTGTGCAATCTGATGATAAGGAGAGGTCATGGGATATTTTCTACATTTTCAAAAATGCATACCATGTCCACATAAAATGGGAATTTCACTATTATATTAAATATTCATCTATTGAGTTATTGAGTTTTATTTCCGGGTCATCAGCATTGCACTCCAAACATGTCCATAGGTGCTCAGATCCCCTCCTCAGCAGGTATCGCAGTGTCCAGCGAATGACAATTCCAGTTCTGTGTTGATTGATAAGTCTTCTTATACGCCCACTAAGTTTCTCGTTTCTGATTGTGCCCATCTTAACTCCCATCTATTTCATCTGAAGGAGTGATATAGACTCATGATTGTTGAAGTCCTGTGCCCTTCCCACATCTCGGAAGTCATTGATGATGTCAACCAGATCCTGAGGTTGACCATCCTCAACGATAGCACAACTAGCCAACCTGTCTGCTCTTTCATTTCCCCATACTCCCGCATGTCCAGGGACATAGACAAAAGTGACTTTACATATTTTTTACATCTGCAATGACTCTACCCATGGCATGCATATAGAGACTGCCCTCCACTTTTTTTCATCTAGTAAAGAGGTTATGGTTGTGGTATCACTGTGGTAGCCCTGGTATCACTGCAAACAAATTAAAATCCATAATTGCTCAACCACCCATGCCAATGGAATCATCCGAATTAATATCTCATCTCCCAAACAAAGAAAGGTAGCTGCAGTCCCTATTATAGCAGTCTCAGCACATGCCAAAAGACATAAGGTGAAACTGCACAGAAAGTGAATACAGCCATCTGTTCCCCATCATACAATATCATCATTCATCGTAAATAATCGGAATATCGAGACACGATAAAAACGGATGAAATGCACAGCTCCTGGTGTGCACTGAGCACTTAACTCAGTAGCTCCAGCAGTAAGCCAGACATGGAATATGAGGAAACTGCAACATGGAACACTTTTCATACACAATGAACAATGAAAATGAACAATGTACATAGTAAAGAGATAATAAGATAATAAAACAAACAGAAACACAAAAACAAATAAACAAAAAACAGAATAAAATATGCACCCAATTATCTTGAAAATCTGGATTCATAATTTGGCGAGTAACATTTTCATTTTGTAACCTTTCATTTTCCTCTTTCTATACTTTTTAAATACTTACCCCAATGATTCTATGACACAGAGATATAATTTCCATTTTGTGCTAAATGCCTTCTATAATTTGATGTAGGATATGATATGCTTTATTCAAAAAGAAAATTTTAATAAAATTTTTACATTGATGATAATGGGTAGTTCTATACGTTTTACATTGATATTGGATAGTTCTATAAGTTTTACATTGATGATATTGGATAGTTCTATAAGTTTTACATTGATGATATTGGGTAGTACATAAATCTATGTTAAAGTTCAAACCAGCAAAATAATCAGGAAGGAAAAAAGTTAATATACAAATTTTAAAAAAAAACACAGATTAAATGTTTAAGGTGTTCAAAATTTGTAAACCATCTCATCCTATATACAAAGAAAGCAGTGAATCGTGACTGGGCTTACAAGAAAGGAAAATATAAGATGGGTAGGACAGAAAGCTCTAATGACCATAGACGAGAAAACAATTTAAAGGATATAAATAGGAAATCTTGCTAAGAAAGTTATACAAGGAAGGATTCAGAATAAAATGAATATTGAATTAGAAGAATAACAATTTGGATTTAGAAAAAACAGTGGGACAAAAGAAGACATATTGTGCATAAGGACATTAATCAAAAAGTACACAGAAGTAAATAAACCAATAGAACATCCAAGAAGAACTCTTATCACTTTTCAACAAAATCAATATCGAAGAACTTTTATCACTTTAAAAAATAATAATTATCACTTTTTGGTGGTCAAGACGCTTGCTTGTCCAGCAAATGAACCTAGGGCTCAGTTGCTGGACAGGCGTCTTGGCATCAGTCACTCACAACTGACTGCATGAGTCATCATCTGCAACAACAGAGCTGATCAAGATCCTGCTCCACTTCCCTGTGGTGCTCCTGGAAACAGACTATCCAGTTTGGCCTAGCAAGGAATCAAAGGCAACCCAGTACCCAAAAATGCTGTGCTGAGGTCAGGTGTGTTGGGCCAAAAGGTGCAAATAAATCCCAACACAACGCACGCATGCATTCTTAACCTCAAGTGATGAAGTCTATAAACACTATCAATAGTAGTCATCAAGTGAGTGAAAGAAAGAAAGAAAGAAAGAAAGAAAGAAAGAAAGAAAGAAAGAGGAGGGAGGGAGGGAGGGAGGGAGGGAGGGAGGGAGGGAGGGAGGGAGGGAGGGAGGGAGGGAGGGAGGGAGGGAGGGAGGGAGGAGGGAGGGAGGGAGGGAGGGAGGAAGGAAGGAAGGAAGGAAGGAAGGAAGGAAGGAAGGAAGGAAGGAAGGAAGGAAGGAAGGAAGGAAGGAAGGAAGGAAGGAAGGAAGGAAGGAAGGAAGGAAGGAAGGAAGGAAGGAAGGAAGGAAGGAAGGAAGGAAGGAAGGAAGGAAGGAAGGAAGGAAGGAAGGAAGGAAGGAAGGAAGGAAAGTTTTTGACAAAGCAAAATATCTAAGAATGATTCTTATGACCTTTTTTCACAAAACTAAAGTCTGAGAATAATTCCTATCACTTTTTGACATAACCAATGTCCTCTAGGGGTCATGGCTGTTGCATTAAGGTCACCTTTGTCTACGTCCCTGGACATGCAGGAGTATGGGGAAATGAAAGAGTGGACAGGTTGGCTAGCTGCGCTGTCATTGAAGACAGTCAACCAATGGATCGAGCGGACATCATCAATGCCCTCTGAGATGTGAGAAGGGCACAGGACTTCGACAACAATGAGTCTACATCACTTCTTTGGATGAAAGAAATGGGAATTAAGATGGGCACAGCCAGAAATGAGAAACTTAGTGGGCGTGTAAGAAGACTTATCAACCAACACAGAACTGGAGTCGTCAGTCGCTGGACATTGCGTGACATGCTGAGGAGGGGATCTGAGCACCTATGGACATATTTGAAGTGCAATGATGATGACCTGCAAATAACTCAATAACCAAAATCCATGAACATTTCTTATATATTTTTTAACAAAACTAATATCTGATAAGAATGCACTTAGATTACACATATTTTACTAGGTGTACACATTTTTTCTAATAGACTCACCGAGAGATGCCTTGAGCTGTGATTATGCTTGAACATAAACTTCAGACTACGACATTTGATAGAACAATGTCTACACCAGTAAATACACTTGTCCGAATGAGATGAGCTACTGGTCCGAGAATCATGTTTCTGCATTACATACAGCATGTCATGATGAAAGTAATATAAAAAGCCATCAATACTATAAATGAACTAAAATACACCAATAGGAAAACTATTCTGACTTCTTCTTCTTCTATCTTTTTTAGCTCCCAGTGGAGCATAGGTCTTCAACAAACATTTTCCAAGTTGTTCTGTTTTTTACCATTCTTTTAAGATCATTCCATGTTTTCCTCATCATCTTCATCTCTGCTTCTATCTGTCTTCTCCAAGAATTCCTTGGTCTTCCTCTTTGTCTTTTCCCCTGGGGATTCCAGAAAAGGGCCTGTTGTGTAATACTCTCAGTTGTCTTCCGCAGTGAGTGTCCTATCCAGCGCCATCGTCTTCACTGTATCTCTTTATCCACTGGAATTTGACTGGTACATTTCCATAATTCTATGTTAGTGATTTTGTCCTGCCATTTCCATCCTTTTATTCTGTGTAAGCATCCATTAATGAAAGTCTGTATCTTCATGATTGTCAATTTTGTTGTTCTCCATGTTTCACAGCCATATAATAGGACTGACTTAACATTTGAGTTGAAAATTTTTATTTTTGTATTTAACCTAATTTCTTTGGATTTCCATGTTTCCGAGTGCAACGAAAGCTCCTCTTGATTTTGATATCCTTATTTTGGTATCATTTTCTGTTCCTCCCTCTTTATCCATATTACTGCCCAGATATATGTAAGATTGTATGTCTAGTAGAGGTATTTCTCCTAGTTTTATTTGGTTATTGCCAACTGCATTAATTCTCATAATGTTGGTCTTATCTCTTATTGGTTATTGGTTATGGTCTTATCTCTATTAACCTTCAGTCCTAGCTGTTGTGTATCTCTCATCAAGTATGCTCATTTTATCCTATACTGACTGGTTAATGAAAATATTCTTCATCTTTCTTTCCTCATTTGCCTTTCAGCGTCAAGGTGAGATATAATTTGCTGTCTTTTGCTCTTCTGTTTGCCTCTGCTGCTGGCACGTTTCCTAATGTTTTTAATATTCCGTCAATCCATCTTTTTCATGGTTGACCCTTGGGTCTGGTGTTTTTACGTTTATTGAAGGCTAATTATGTTGTGATCACTCTGCCTTGTCACGTGACCAAACCATTTTATCTGTTGTTTCTTTATATATTTTATGGCGGGAGTTATTCCTAACTTTTTTCTCAATTTATAATTTCTGATGTTGTCTCTCAGGCTGTTTCCTGTCATTCGCCTAACACACTTAATCATATTAGCATTAGAAAAACTAGACTGTTATCATTAAAATAGTTTTATTGACTGGTATTGTTAGGAAAGCTATACTAGACTAGTATCTTTCCTGTGTGTTACCCGGGCCTCATTATAAGGGAAGTAAAGAATAGTGACACTGTAACCTTCCAGGCATGTAGTAAGAGGCGACTAAGGAGCCTGACAAGCTGTCTTTGAAAAAAGTATTGTTATGGAAACAGAGCCATAGATTTTAGAAGCAGCGATCTCTGCAATATGATTGGACAATATTGAAATGACAATAGATAGATAGAGATTGTTAGGAAAGCTATACTATCTATCCATTGTCCTATTGAGCCGAAGATGGCACATAGGGCAGAACCACAATCTCAAAAACAGAAACAGTGCGTGCCAAAATGGCACATATTGCAAAGATCACTGCTTCTAAAATCTATGGCTGTTTCCATAACAAAACTTTTTACAATGACATCTTGCCAAGCCATCGATCAACCTCCTTAGTCGCCTCTTACAACATGCCTGGAAGGTCACAGTGTCACTATTCTTTACTTCCCTCATAAAGAGGCCCCGGTAACACACAGGAAAAAAGCTATACTGATCATTTGAAAAATTATACCAATTAAAAATTGATGTCATTTCACTGAGATCTTCATATCATGGTGAGAATTACATTGCACTGCTATGTTAGGCATGTAGCCCAGTGTATTAAATTTTAGCATGTTTGTGTCTCATGGTTCCAGCCTTTAGACCTGTTCAGCTTGGATGATCCCTTTTTAGCACTGCTACCACTATAACAGCTCTAAGGATAAGGGCATACAGGCTCCTCTACCACTTTATGGTAGTGACACATTGAAAGAGCAAATTTGTACAGGTGTTCTACTGGTAAAGTTTTTTGTGCACAAAACCTCATTTTATAGTAGAACATTTACTGAATTATAATGTGGCAGATCTGATCAGTCATTGCCAAGGCTATCAGAACTGGCTCATGTCATTTCATTCAGATAACATTTCATATTTCAATATTTAAAAAAAGTTATTTGAGGCACTTTTCTCTCTTCTCTATTGACATCTATCTATCTATTGACCTTTCGAGCCATAGCCGGCCCAAAGGGCATAAACTCAAATACTCTTTCTGCTTTCTAAATTCGTTATCTTTTGACATACAAATAACATTAACTTGGAGAATTCAAATATCAGAGAATGCAAGATCAAAGCAGTTTATTAATAATATACATACCGTTTCTTTGTCAAACTTGTCTTTCTCTTTCACAGGATCACAGGAAGGAAGTTGTTTCTTCATTTCATCTTTCTGCTTCGGAGTTTTGTTGCCGTCAGCTTCAATTTTCTTGATTTTATTGGTGGTTTTCTCATTTTTATCACCACTGGCTTTCTGCTTCTGACCATGTGGCTTTGACTTATAAGGTGATTTTTTTCTTGAACGTCTGTTCAATATCGGTGAACGACGACTTTCTAATGATTCTCTGTGTCTGTCCTGCCGTATTCCACATGGTTGTGACATGGTAGATGATCTATGACTAAAAGGTCTTCTCTGTAATGATAAACGATGCCTTTCTAGTGGTGTCCTGTCTCTGCCAAGATCCCTGGAATGTTCATTGTGCCTTCTAGGAGCTATCTCCTCAAATAGAAATTAGTAAGACTGTCAACAGCATTCTGAATCTCTTTTGTTGTGTCTTGGCCTACCGTCTGTACTTTCAACTTCAGAAGTTCCTGGAGATAAGCATTCATGGTGTCCTGAGTTAATTTGCTGTTATCACCTTTGGTCTGTTCTGGAGGCTTGCCTTTATTGTCATAACTGAACTTATTAGTGTCAGCGTCATTTGTTTTGAAATCATTGCTGACCTTCTGCCGTGTTTCTAGTGATTTTCTGCGTCCATCAAAAGACCTGGAACATGATCTGCGCCTTCTAGGAGATCTTAGTATTTGCCTTCCCGGAGACCTTGACATTCGCTTGCTAGGAGACCTTGACATTCGCCTTCGAGGGGACCTTGGCATTTGCCTTCGAGGGGACCTTGATTTTCGTCTATCAGGAGACCTTGACATTCGTCTTCGAGGGGACCTTGACATTTGTCTGTCAGGAGACCTTGACAGTCGCCTTCGAGGGGACCTTGCTCCTCTTCTGCCAGGGGATCTTGAAAGTCTTCTGCCAGGAGATCTTGAAACTCTTCTGCCAGGGGATCTTGAAACTCTTCTGCCAGGGGATCTTGAAACTCTTCTGCCAGGGGATCTTGAAACTCTTCTGCCAGGGGATCTTGAAAGTCTTCTGACTGGGGATCTTGAAAGTCTTCTGACTGGAGATCTTGAAAGCCTTCTGACTGGAGATCTTGAAACTCTTCTAACTGGGGATCTTGAAATTCTTCTAACTGGGGATCTTGAAACTCTTCTAACTGGGGATCTTGAAATTTTTCTGACTGGAGATCTTGAAAACCTTCTGTCAGGGGACCTAGATTTATATTGATCTGGTGATTTTTTTGTACAACCCTCATCATAGAAAACATCCTGAATAGGAGATTTTATTCTTTCAGGCGTTCGCATCCTTCCCTGCGTGGTGTAAGGAAGCGGTGATCTATAATATGAGACACTGGGCTGATCAGCTGACTGACGTGTTGGTGACTGTCTTTGATCAAAGAAATTTCTCTCAAAAATGGCTTGATGATTACTAAAGTCTCTATTATCATGAACTTTGCGTTCTTTTGAAAAATCAGATGACAATGGTGACGCTGATCGTTTCCTGAAAACTCTTTCAGGAGATTGTGAAGTTTTGTAAACCAGAGATGGTGATAAAACATTTTTATCAGATTCTGAAGAGAGAATTACCCTTCTGGATTCATGAAATGGTTCATTATGATCATTATCAGCTGCCCGGGAAGTAATTCTGAGGTTCTCAACACGTGTGGGTCCTGAGATAAATTCATGTCTTGTTTCAGAATATCTTTCATGTGAGAGCTGCCTGATATTGTCTATACTTCTGTCAACATGGTGCAAACTTTGACCTTCCCCACCATACTCCTTTTCTTTATAACTGATATCACCACTTCTCTGAGGACTTGCAGACCTGTCATAGCTAGATCTGTTCTTTTGAGTATTTGCTCTTACTTCCTTGATCATACTTTCAATTTGGGCTTCTTCACGTCTCTCACTGAACAACGCAGTTCTAACATCCTGTATCAGGATGTCACCCTTCCCTAAAAATGTCGCAGACTGGTTAATTACTGCTGTACTTAACATATCTTCTTGTTTCTTCTTCTGTCGTGCCAGTTCCTGCATTCTCTTTGACAAGTCAAAGTTAAAACCAATGGACTGAAGAATATTTTGAACAGTTGAGTCCAGTTCCTCACCATCTTTGCAATCAGCACCTTTAAGGGCATCAACTGAAGAAATGCTGACTGTTTCTTTTTTCACTAAGAAAGGATCCACTAGAGACATGCCTTGTTCCTCTAATGAAGTTCTTTGATCGTTTGTGGTGCTGTTAATAGACTGTCTCCACTGCTCATAGAGTTTCTCCTTAACATCAAATGATTTTAAATGCTTGGCTACCGGATGTTTCATGGCTGTATCATTTCTATCAAGGCTTTTTCTATCATCCCCTCTATCATTGTATGATTCCTGCTGACCAAGCATCTCTTTAAATCTATCTGATTCATCACCCTCAGCAACTATGCTGGTCTTACCATGAAACATGTGTAAAGACTTCTCAAGGGTGCTTAATTTATTGAAAGAATCAACATTCATCTTCTCATTCTTCTGGTCGACTCTTTCAACATTAGTTGTCCGTTTTAGTATTGACTTTGGCATTTGTGGAACATTGGCAGCCAATGATATTTTTGGAATCACTGCAGTGGTGTCATTTTGTGCCACAAGCTCAGAGTTGTCACCCCCTGAACGTTTTAGAGACTGCTCCAACTTGGCTGTGGCCTTGGAAATGCCAGCAAAGAGCACACTTTTAATCTTTCATCTTGTAACAAATCCTCAATACTAAAGGATGACTTAGGTGGGCTGCCATCATCTGAGACACTGTCATAATCTAACTGTAAACCTTTATTCTCATTGACATTTTTAGACTTGCTAGACTTGCCATCAGGAAAACTTCCTTGATTCTCTCTTGGAAGAGAACCAGCCTCAGGGGAATGACTTTTCTCACTGTTTCGTTTGTATTTTCTCTCACTTTTAAGCTGAGCAGCCTTTTGAATACTCAAAGTTGACTTCCGAGGGCTGTCATCCTCTGAGATGTTGTCATAATCTAACTGTAAACCTTTATTCTCATTGACATTTTTAGACTTCCTAGACTTGCCATCACGAAAACTTCCTCGATTCTCCCTTGAAACAGAACCAGGTTCAGGAGAATCACTTTTCTCACTGTTTCGTTTGTATTTTCTCTCACTTTTAAGCTGAACATTCTCAGCTGAAGCTGGGAGTTTTCTGTCGTCTGCTTTAAATTTGGAGCCGGAGAAAGAACCGCCAGAAGTTTCTCTTGCATGTGGTATCTCCTGTCTGTCTTCATAATTATGGTACACAGCCCGCGCTGAATGTTCTCTTACCGATGAATGATCTCCAGTATTGGCTTCCTGTAAAATTATGGAATCACACTGCCAGAGTTTTAACAGATGTAAGCAAACATGTGAATATCACAGTATACAAATTTGGCCAGATTTTAAAATAAAGCAGTAAACACATTGAGCAAAACGCTGACCAATCAGGAACAAATAATACACATATTTTTAAAACTGTAAGCACTAACAAAATACATTTCCAAGCAAGCACAAAATTCATATTAAATCTATCTATCTATCTTTCGTTTACCTGAAGTATTGTCTATATATACGTAATGTCGTTTTTTTGTATATATTTTATTGTTTTTTTTTTATTCTCACAGTGGCTGATATAGTTTTATCTGGAGTGTGGTATCTGTGTGCCATTCGGTTTTCCTCAGTGTACTACTCTGTTCAGTACAGTCTTGAAGTATTCGTTCAATTTTAAATATACAAAAACTGTAAACACAAACAGAACTTCAAAAATGTTGTCACATCAATCATAAATATTATACTACCTCTTTCTTTTGTTTTTTTATATGAACTGAGCAGATCATTGAAACAAGTGAATATTTTGTTAAAGGAATAGCCAGTATACTTTTATTTGATTAGAAAATGTATCGAAAGAAATTTAATTTTAAAACAAAAAACAAACAAACAAAATTTTCAAATAACATATAAAATCAATAGTGTAATATAGCTCAAAAAAGGGGAGAGTAATAGAAATGACAATCAGGCATGGACACCATTTTCACAAATGATGATTGTGCCGTGCAAAAGGGGTGTGTTGGTACAACAAGGGTCATTAGTGAGAAACTCATGGAAAGAATACAACAAACTTCACTGTGAGCAGAGAAGAAGATTGTACTAGTGAGAAAATCAGATCTAAATATTGCAAAACAGGCATTGCTTGGCAGTTTATAAGTAAATAAAAATAAAGACTAAAAAGCTAGGAGGAAATAAGTTGTAAACTCATAGAAAAACTGGAAACTAACATAATCAGAAGATACTGATGAGGGAATAAACATAAAACTAATGTAATCGGTAGCCATTGATGAGGGATACAATTGGAAACTAAAATAATCAGAAGACACTAATGGGGGGGGGGGGGGAATTGGAAACTAATATAATCAGAATATAGTGATAAGGGGGAAAACTGAAAACTAATATAATCATGAGACATTGAAGAGGAATACAATTGAAAACTAATATAATCATGAGACACTGAAGCGGAATACAATTGGAAATGAATATAATCATGAGACACTGAAGCGGAATACAATTGGAAACTAATATAATCATGAGACACTGAAGAGGAATACAATTGGAAACTAATATAATCAGGAGAGAATCTAATAAAATGGACAGGAAAGCACAAAACAAAACAAACAGTAAAGGTTTGCTAAAGATCTGTGTTCTATAATGACTGATCATCATCATCTGGTACCATGTCTGCTGGTGTATGTTATCATGTCTCTCCACAACTTTTTATCTTGACAGTTATTTATCATTTCTGTTTTTGACCTTCTTCCAAGCCATTCTCTTAAGCTGTCTGGTATCTTTTCTCTTTGCTTCCCTCTATCTCTTCAACCCTCAACATTTCCAGTTGTTATAATATATTCCATCTGTTCCCTTCTCATTACATGGCAAAAAAATGATGATTGTTTCTTCCTAATATTGGAGATTAGCTCTCTCTTTGCTTTGGCCTCTTTCAGAACGTTTTCATTACTCTTCTTAGCTGTCCATGGTATTCTCAACATTCTTCTGTAAAACCACATGTCTACAGGTTCCAGTGATTTTCTTGTCTTTTGTCCTATTGTCCATGATTCACATCCATATGTTAATACAAGCTCTACATAACATTTAAAATCTCTTTTTCTTGTTTCTATTGTAAAAAATGGATTGCACAGTATCTTCCTATTTTTTGGAAAACTGCTTTTGCCTGAGCCATTCTGCATTTCACCTCTGTTGTATATAACAGATATTTAAATCCATATACCTGTTTTAATATTGTTCCACTTGTCCTTATTGTGCATTGCGGTGATGTTTTTTTCTTTGTTGCTACCATTACTTCTGTCTTTTTGCTATTAAGGCTGTGTCTTTTATTCTTGCTTTTCTTCACTATAATGTCTAACATTTCTTGTAACTCATTTTCACTCTTAGTGATTAAGACTGTATCATCAGCATTTATATTATTGCCTTCAATTGTTATTCCAGGCATGCCCCTTATGGATCTTATAATAATCTCACTATACATATTTATTAAATAATTCTGGTGACAGGACACAGTCATGGTCATGAAGACTCATCATATATCAATGTCATGTAATAATAACCATTATATGTCATTTATATGATGATTATCAAATAGCAATAATAAATGTAATTAATATTAAAAATAAATGTATATCATTTGATTTATTATTCATTATCATTGAATTTGAAAAAAAAAAATTAAAAGTGAAAGAAAGGCTCCTTGTTTTTTTTTTTTTTTAGTGTTAGTAATTGTTAACAACACTTTGATGTATTCGATTTATCCATCTTCGGCTAATTTTTCAACCAAAATTATACTATACAATAAGTAACTTAACTTACATCATAATACTGATGAGGTGAATGGACGTTGCATGGAGGAGGCATTGGAGGTGTACTTGGTGTACCATCTTGGTAACTACGACTGACATCTGATGGCGGTACACCAGAAGGGTAAAATGGTGGTCTTTGGGCGTTATAACCTGGTCCAGGATTACGATAATAAAATGAGGGATATCCAACTGGAGCACCAGAATTTTCTGCACCACGGCCACGGAACTCTGACGAATGGGGCCACCGCGGTCGTGGTGGTCCATTATTATTATTATTATAGTTTGGCCTTGAGGGTCCTGAAAAGCGGTCTCCTCTTCCACCACCTCGGTAAGGCATGCTAGCAGTCTGCTACAATATGAAATATTATAAAATGATTTTAAAATGTTTATATCTTCTGTTTAATAATACTGATTATTTTTTTTACGCTCAAATATATTTACAATATTTACTTATTAACCATCAGAGGCACTTTTCATCGACATTTTGGTTTGTTAAACATTTCCGGTGGCCACATTTTCTTGAAATATAATTACGGCTAAATGTACATTTTACTTTTACATTTGTAAACAGCATTGTAAAGAGTACAAATGTGAGAAATAGTAACTTCTACCCTTATGGGTAATCTCAAACAAACAAAAAATAATAATAATAACATATGCCACAAAATTGTAACCCTAATAATTCAGAGTGGCTGAAATTTTGGACAACACAGACAAATCCGCAAATCCTAATAAAGTCAAAGTCACTTCGGCTCGCTGTTAGAGCTGAAAACCACATTTCAAATTTATAAATGAAGTCAGATAAAGGGAATAGAAAGTTATTGAGTTATTAGTGGGTCATCATCATTGCACTCCGAACATGTCCATAGGTGCTCAGATCCACTACTCAGCAAGTCTCGCAGTGTCCAGCCACTGACGACTCCAGTTCTGTGTTGGTTGATAACTAGGATGACCATTCGTCCCCGATTTTCGGGGACAGTCCCTGAAGTGTAGAAGTTGTCCCCGAAAGAAATTTGTCCCCGATTTCAGTGAATAAATAAATGTTCATACACGGAATCGGTCCTCTTTTAAAATAATCACTAGGACTCATGACGTTACTGAGTTCTGTTTCTTTATCCCAGGCTGAGCTGCGGCATTAGCAGGAAGATAAAAGAGAAGACTTGGACGCGTTGTGTCGGAGATAGCTCTTTGAACTCTTGAAGCGCGGCGCTACGTCACTTCTATTCCAGCCACTGACTTCTATTGGGATGGGTTTAATTTTTTAAAAAAGCAGACTCTCTCTCTCTCTCTCTCTCTCTCTCTCTCTCTCTCTCTCTCTCACCACCCCTGCCTTTCCGGACATCTCCTGCCAAAGTATCTTTCCCGGCCAATTTTCAAATCAGTCCGAGTGTAATGACAGTACAGTGCAGTCCTGTTTTCTATTTGTGATCAGTGGACGTCTATTGCATAAAAACAATGCTTTCCAAAAAACGTAAGTGTCATTTTAGTGATTCGCTGAAAGCTGAATTTCTATTTATTATACAAGCAATTTTAGAGGATGGAACGCTAGTGAAATGTAATATATGTAGTTCAAATTTTTCTATAGCAAGTGGTGGAAGGACATCAATAACTGATCATCTACAGGCAAAAAAGCATATAGATGCGCTGCTTTGTAAGTCTCAGTCTGTGTAACTGACAAATGATTTTTGTAAAAAAGAAACCTTAAAAGATGAATACACTCTAGCTGTTCATGAAGGAACCTTCGCATATCATACTGTACTTCATAATCACAGTTTCCGCAGTATGGATTGTACAACAATTCTACAAAAGAAATTTTCAACGAAACAATTTTCCTGTGCAAGAACAAAGTGTGAATCCATAATTACCAATGTTTTTGCTCCTTGTGCTATTGATGAACTAAAAAATGACCACAAATATGTCAGCTTCGTAACATTGTCTTGCGATACATCTAATCATAAACATGTTAAGCTACTTCCTATTTTAGTTCGTTATTTTCAGGCTTATGAGCTGGAAACTCCAGTAAAGACCAAACTGATTGCTTTCATAGATATCCCAGGAGAAACGTCCGACATAATATCTGAACAATTGTTGAAAGCAATTGATAATTTTGACTTAAACAAAAAGATTGTTGGACTCTCAGCAGACAATACAAATACAAACTTTGGAAGCTTGTTGAGGAGAGGGAGAGATAATGTCATAACTAAAATAAAGTCCAAGTTAAACAGACACATAATGGGTCTTGGTTGCAACGCACACATAATTCACAATTGTGCAAAAACAGCGTTTGATTCCATGCCTATGGATATGGAAGTGATTGTAACAAAAATATTTGGATACTTTCACATTTACACGGTTTGTGTAGAACGCCTAAAAGACTTCTGTGAATTTGCTGGACAGGAGTTTAAGCAATTATTAGGTTATTCGAATATAAGGTGGTTGTCATTACTTCCAGCCTTGGAAAGAATATTGAAACTGTATCAATCACTGAGATCTTCCTTCTTGTCAAAAACACACTGTCCTACAATATTGAAACCATTCTTTGAAAACAGTGAATCAGAGCTTTGGCTCAGCTTTGCTCATTCTCACGCATCACTATTCCATGAAACAATTAAGGCGATTGAAGGCAACGACAAGAGTGCAACAGAACAGCACTAGCTGTGAACAATCTCATTATAAAATTAGAAACTCGACGCGATGAAAATGTCATCCCACACATGGTAAAGAGCTTGCTAACTGATTTAGTAGAAAGTGGTGACATCCAAATGGAAAGGTATTTCCAAATAAGTAAAGAATTCTATAATACTGCTGTACATTACATGCAGTCTTGGAACAAGCACAATGAGGACTTGTCACAACTGAGTTGCCTTCTGTTGGATAATGTGCCTGAAAGGAAACATTTTGATAATGCAGCAGAACAGATATCTTCAAAGTGTCATGAAGTTGTAAACGCCAATCGTGATGAGCTCTTTGATGAATTTACTTATTTGCGAGGCCATCTGTTGCAAAAAGAATGTGAGTGGTTCAGTAACAAGCCCCCATGTAGAAAATGAAATGAAGTACTCAGGTACTTGAAAGAAAATAATGTACCACATGCTAATGTGAAGAGAATTCTTGAATTTGTTATATGCTTACCTGGCTGCAATGCATCCGTAGAAGTACTATTTTCTCAAATGAACTACGTCTGGTCCGAAGAGAAATCACGGATTAATGTGAGCACGGTGCAAGCCATGTTAACAGTAAAAACTAACATTAATTTATCGTGTGAAAGCTTCAGTGAAAAACTTGCTTCAAATCATGAGATCTTGAGAAAGATACACTCAAAAAACAAGTACCATGCCGAGGCAACAACCTCTTCAGTAGAAATAAGGTACTGTAAACATTACTTTAATATTGCAATTGATATCTATATGTTGTTTAATTTTTTTAATTTTAAACTTTTGTTTTTGTTATTGAGAAACACAACTAGCTATTGTAATTTCATTAAGTGCGTGTATCGCATAAATACCGTGAATATTAACAAAAATAAAATCAAACAGCAAATAAACACAGTTATTATGAAGTTTAAAGTTTTTTGGCATCTACAAAATTTCTTGCGCACATCCACCCACCCACACATATTATAAATATATATATATAAATATATATTTATATACATATATATATATATATATATATATATATATATATATGTATACACACACACACACACACACATATATATATATATATATATATATATATATATATATATATATATATATTATCGTTCGTCCCCGATTTTGTGGGACAGTCTCAGAAAAAAAGCAAAAAAATCCTCTGAAATGTAAAAAATATGACAAATGTCCCCGAAAACAATGGGGAAAAAAATGGTCACCCTATTGATAAGTCTTCTTACACCCCCACTAAGTTTTCGTTTCTGGCTGTACCCATCTTAACTCCCATCTCTTTCATCAAAAGGAGTGACGTGGACTCATGGTTGGGGAGAGAAAGGTGCAGTTTAAAAAATATTGTAATTGCTTCAAACCACTGAACACTTTACTCTCCACACAATTTAACATAAATAAGCGTTAAGTCTATCTGTCGTAGTTTAAAAATGTTGACCAGCTACTATCCTATTGAAACAAATCAACGCCATCATGCAGCATAAAAATAAACAGGACAAATCTGAAACAAGTGCAACGCGTCAAATACTTGGGCACAATAATAACATTATATGGAAGATGCACAACAGAAATAAAAAGTAGAATAGCTCAGGCCAAAAGTTTCAGAAAATTACAAATATCTTATGCAACAAATCTATGTCAATAGAAGTGAATAAGAGTTCATCGGTGCTATATAGAGCCAATTCTGACCTATGGAAACAAATCATGAACAGTAAGTAGACAAAGAAATGTAAAGACGATTAGAGACCACAGAGATGGGATTTCTCAGAAGTATGTTCAAAGCTCACTGGACAGCTAAAAAGTCCCAACGAGGACATTCTTAAAGAGGTCATCACAAACAGCGAGCTCCTAAACAACATCAGAAAGAAACAATCAACATTTTTCTGGCACATCATGAAAAGAGGAAAGTTGGAATACTTGGTACTTGGTAACTGGCAAAATACATGGAAAGAGATATCGCGGACGACAAAGAGAAAAGATACTAGATAGTTTGGTGTCATGACATGGAAAACAGTCAACAACAGTTTTAACGATGCACTGTGGATAGAAGATTATGGAAGGACAAGATCGCCTACGCCAACCGGTATGACACATGATGATCACATTGTTTATTTAACATTTCTGTATGGCGCAAAACCATGGACA
Source organism: Megaustenia siamemsis (assembly GCA_032433765.1). NCBI lineage: Eukaryota > Metazoa > Mollusca > Gastropoda > Stylommatophora > Ariophantidae > Megaustenia > Megaustenia siamemsis. The sequence continues at coordinate 13,205,823 of JAVIAB010000050.1, read as the reverse complement.
TTAGACAAGAAAATAGAACAGAAGATTGAAGCCTTTGAAATGTGGATTTATATAAAAGTAAGAATTGGATGAAAAGAAAAGAAACGATGGAATCTTAAAACAACTAAAAATGGAAAGAGAACTACTAAACACAATTAGAACACGACAAATAAGATTTGTGGGGGCATGTTAAAAGACATGGCAGCATGCTGAAAGTAATTTTAGAAGGGGAAAATACAAGGTAAAAGAGGCAGACCAAAACTAACATGGACGAGAAACATCAAAAGATGGACAAATCAGCCTATGGCAACCTGCACCATCAAAGCAAGAGACAGAGCGGAACGGTGCTCCATGGTAGCCAACCTTGGTTGCGGAGATGTCCCTTAATGGTGAATGATGACAGAAACGCGCATTGAAACGTGTTTAACATCCTCATAGTCGACCATCTAGTCGCGCCGTCTTCCTTGCTGTCTGTGGCCCTTTTCGTCTTGTCAGATGGTCTCGTGGATGCTATTGTGTATTTTTTTTAAGATTTTATTTTTGTCGAACAGCTTCTCTCGTGGCTAATTCTACCAATGTTTGACAAACACACACAGTCACAGAATGAACAAGTCAGGCCCATTGATCCACAGGGTTTTCCTTTTTTTTCATGAGTTTTTTCTCTTATAAGTTTTGCCTTATCACAGTCTCAAATGATGTTATACCATTCCTTATACATACTCTCCATGATGTGCGATCACTTGCCAGATGTTCCCAGTCATTTTCACAGATGGAGAAGTGATTCAGAGATAATTTACTGATATCTCTATATCATAGTTTAGTCACTTTACCTACTCTACCTGGGCACGGAATATGGAGATGGTGCTTTGCCCAGTCGCTCAATCCCCCTCGTTTTTCTGTACTTCAATATATTTTTCATATTCCTTGCTGTAAGGTTATGTGAATATATATCTCGTGAAGGTTCATTTTGCTATCCCCGAGCCAGTGAACCATGTGTTGTGAATTTTTTTAACACATGGAAGCCTACACTGAATGTGCATTTAAAGGAGTAAACACGAAATTTATATTTATGTTGTATCGCCCACCATTTCATGTGCACATTATTCTCATATTATTTTCATTGCACAACGTATCATATATCAAACCACATTTCGATTCTGTACCATTATTGAGAATTAAATAAATATTTAAAAGAAAAGTGTTATCTCAATGTCCCGGTTTTGTCTCAAGGAAATACGGCCAGCCAAATAGAAAACCAACGGGGAAGAACTATCTGGGTCGTCTGCGGTTTCTAAGTGATGCAAATTCATGAACTCGCCTTTGACAGTCTAGATTTATTTCTGCTTCATCATTTACAGCAAACGGTCATTTTCGAGAGCAGGTGGACACGTTTTTAAGTCTTCCATGTTCACTATGTTTACTTTCTGGAGTATACTTAATGTTCACATTAGAGCTTATATTTCAAAATAAACGTCTTCTTCTCTATCTGCCACAGATGCTGTCAGTGGCGGGTATCTTGCAGTGCAACAACCCATTTCCTCTTTTTCATGCGGTCCGTGGTCATCCTTTGCAGAATGCCCTATGTCTGGCCCACACTCTGCTTCCACTTTCTTTCTGCCAGTTTGTCTTTGTTTCTCTTTCCCTCAGGAGTTTACTTGCGCTTATTTCTAGATCTCTGATGAGCACATGCCATATCCAGCATCATCTATTTGACTTCTCGGTTGCACTTCATCGCAAGATCTTCGCCGCTAATTTTGTTTGACCTACATTTAATAATTTTTTTCAGACAGTTTTTGTGAAACTATGACAGTCTTGGCGCTCCTTTTTTGTTTTTGTGTTCTCGAGAAAAAAAAATCATATGTTGTTATCCTTTTAGTTGTTTATTCAGTTCTGAAAGAGGTTCTAAATAATATTCATCAGTAATGGTAAAGACGATATTGTCGTTAATTTATGTTAGCTTAGGTTTGAAGATGCGGCCAAAATTAACTCTCAGATATCTGTTGCAAATATGGGCATCGTCAGTGTTGATCTGCCAAAGAAGATGATGTTGTACAGCAGTTTGACTTGCAATCTGGTCCCTTTTGGAAGGCGCAATTGATTTTTGTATACTTACAGAACCTAAAGAAGAGATTATCCTAGATGTAGTAGAATTTATCTGTATTTCATTGTTTGTTGGTGTTCTTGTTTTGTGAAGAAGGCCGCATGTAGGTCGAAATGTTATTTTGTCGTGTTCCTTTTTTTTTGTAAAGCTGTTATCATACCTTATAGGAGTGTACGTTACATCCCACCCCACTTCTGGCTCCTTGCTGCCAGCTTTACCGCAGCACTGCAATTATTTACCCGTTCCACCTTTGTAACGATATCCATTGCGACTATTAGTAACATTCTTCGGGAAAAAAAAGTTTGATACAACAATGCTGTGACATCATCTCTAATGTGCATTTGAAGATTTCCTTTCTATGGTGTTCGAATTCTCTGCGAGGAGACAATAGATTTAGTGTCCGTGTACATGTTTTGTCTTAAATGATAAACTTTCCACACTTTGAGTTCGTGTGCTGTCAGGCCAAAATGTGATGTCTGTCACTAGCAGAGGTTTTCCAACCAGATACAATATAAAACCCCCTTGCTGACGATTTTGTAGAATTAAAGATCGTTCTCTGGCTGTGCGCTGTTTGTCTGTTAAGAATTTCATTGGAAATCCGTCCATTATGCAATTACAATATTTAAAATGTAATTAAATGTAAACATTAATGGAAAGATAATCAATAACCTAATATATCCTGATGATAATGTGCAACTGGCAGGAAATCCTAAAGATCTACGACAATTACTTAATGAAATAAACATGACAAGCAAAACATATGGACTAGATATGAATATCAAAAAGACTAAAACTATGATTATAAACAAAGAAAATACTCAAAACCCACAAATGGATATCAAAATTGAAGGAATAGACCTTGAGACAGTTCAGAACTACAACTACCTTGGACATACTATATAACCAGTGATGGAAAATGTACAACTGATAAACAAAAGAATAAGAATGGCAACAAAGAATCTTAATGCCATGAAAAATATACTAACATCAAAACAAATAACACCAGGGCTCAAACTAAGAATAGCAAAATGTTATATCTTCTCATCATTCCTATATGGTGCAAAAACATGGACATTAGACAAGAAAACAGAACAGAAAATTGAAGCCTTTGAAATGTGGATATTTAGAAGAATAGGTAGAATTGGATGGAAAGAAAAGAAAACAAACGATGAAGTCTTAAATCAACTAAAAATGAAAAGAGAACTACTAAATACAATTCAAACAAGGCAAATGCGATTTTTGGTCATGTTAAAAGACACAACAGCCTACTAAAAGTAATCTTGGAGGGGAAAATACAAGGTAAAAAAGGCAGACAAAGACTAACATGGACGAGTAACATCAAAAGATGGACAAATCAGCCTATGACAACCTGCACCATCAAAGCAAGAGACAGAGCAGAATGGCGCTCCATGGTAGCCAACCTTCGTTGCGGAGATGGCACTCGTTGATGAATTAAATGTAAACATAAAAGTAAATTTACATTTAGCCTTAATCATGTTTACGTTACAAAATGTGGCAACCGGAAGTGAACACAACCAAAATGTCGCCGGGGAAAAATGTCCAACTAATTTTGCAATTACTAATCAATACAATTTAATTCTAGCATTTAGGAATTGAAATATATGTGAGCATAGCAAAAATAATACATATATTTTATAATTGCTTACAAGCTGCAAATATGTCTTATCGTGATGGTGGAAGGGGTGTGGGTGACCATTTCTCGGGATCTCCACACTCAAATAACGGACAAACTCAAGGACCACCGTCAAGGCCTTCGTATGATAACGCGTACCGTGGAGGAGGAAAATATAATTCTGTTCCCCTGACTGTGAGTGGATATCCATATTATGATTATGTTCAACAGGACTACTATTCTAGGCCTGATGTTGACCCCCAAAGACAGTTTCTTGCTGCTCAGACTCAGCCAACGGAGCCATCATCATCATCGAGCGTCAATATGATGAATATGGGACATGTGCATTTATCTCATCTTTATTATGATGTAAGTAAACAATAGTGCGTAAAATAAATAAATACAAAATTTAAAAAAAAACTACTAACTAGAGTTAGTCTGGTTAGTATTACTTAGGAGAGTAGACTGTTAGTAGTGTTAGTTAAGATACTTTGTAATTTGTTGGTCAAAGTTTCAAGATAAGTATAAGTTATGATAATGATAATGAATGAAAGTATTGAAATTTGAAAATAGTACTTAGCAAGAAAGCAAAGAAATGCATATAAATAAATAAAAATAAAATGCTGTAAAGCTGATTGTAAAGGAGAAATGAAAAACAAATTGTATGATTAAAGCTTTACATAATGGAGGACACAAATTTGAATGACATTTTGGCCCAATATAGGCTTTCAGCAGGAACAGCAAACAACATACACTACACACACACAGATATGTAAGTAAATAAAATTAGCCCTACATAGTTAATTAATAATGGAGTATCTAAAACAAAATAAATTCGAACTAGAATGAAAAATTAAAATGTGTTCTCTGTGCATTGTGCTGTGGCCAGAAGGAAAATGAAAGAGGGTTAGTTATATATAATATATGTAAACAGGTCTCTTGGTTCTAATTTTAAATTTGTGCTGTCCATTATCATTAATTACGTAAAGCTTAACCATACCATTTTTTAAATATTTTTTAAAAATTTCTCCTAGCACTTAGCTTAGACTAGATAAGACCAATCATTCATCAGATATAGCTCATGACTATAGAAATAAAATAAAAATTAACTCATTCATGTTTGTATTGTTTGTACATTCATTTTGATAAAGTCCAAGTTTATCATCTTTCTGCTAGTGATCTCCCCCAATTGACAGCACATATTTTACATTTGAATGTATCAACTGCTTCCTAGTTTTTGTGCTTTTAATTTTATTTTGTCAACAAGGTTTATTTAGGATATTCCTAACCCAGGGGTCTTCTAATGACTAATTAGAGAATAACCGAATAAAGTGCAAGGGAATGTTGCTCCAAGCAGAAAGATGCTAAACTAGGATTTTAAATTAATTTATTAAAAAGTTATGAATTTGTACGTGAATTATTATAAAATAATTATATATTAATATGCATATATATATATATTTATATATATACATATTTACATATATATATATATATATATATATATATATATATATATATATATATATATATATATATATACACAAATTTCTTAATTAATCCCTGACTGTAGGAATCCAAAAATACTTCCTTAATGTCTGTAGGTCAATTATACAATTATGAATTTTTTGCTTTACATGTTATAATAATAACTGATTATATCTAAAAAGTCAAGGTCTTCCCCTTTCACAAAGATAAAGGTCATGATTGAATATGATAATTATTACCTAAGGTGGGAAAAATTAACAATTTTTAGAATAGCCAAAGGGAGGCAACCCTCCTCACAGTGCCAGAGCTGGAAGTCGTTAGTGACACACAGCTGATGGCTTCTGCCAGGATCGGTCAAGCAGAACCATCCAGACTCTACTCCACCTCTTTGCGGTGCCTCAAGAAACAGACTAATCTGGCCAAGCAAAAGGGGATCGAAGAGGGAAGACAAGCCGGTACTAAAAAATAAGATGTTGAAGTTGAATGTTTAGAGCTGAAAGGTACACATATCACAGTTTTACTACAAACCACAACATAATGTGTACACACTACTTAATGTCCTTTTAAGGGCGGAAAACGAAGAGGTGTATTCCTTTAATCGTCAGAGGAAGCAGTGTATTCTTTTAATCATGAGAAGAAGCAGTGTATTCCTTTAATCATTAGGCAAACACAGGAGCCGCGATAGCTCAGTGGTTAGTGAACTGGACTACAAAGCACAAGGGATAGGGTTCGATCCCAAATGACGGCTTCTGGGTTCACCCAGCCTTTAATGGGTACCGGATTTTTTTTCTGGGAAAGTGAAGCGGCACGGGCGTAATACCGACCACATTATCCCAAATATCATGTGCTGAAGGTCTGTAAAATTTATGGTCACTAACACCACATTCCCTATATGTCACTTGGCGTGACAAGGGTACTTTACTACTTTTCTTTTTTTATTAGGCAAACACAAGCAAGCAAGAATAGCCAATAGCATAATAGAAAAATTTCTTGAAGTCAAGTCTACAATTATGTCAATGAAACATTGCCTTCTACTTTTATTGCCTTGAAATTTCACCCACAGATGTGAAAATAGAAACTGTATGTAAATAAACATACTACTTTATTTGATATTAGCGGATTTAGTCAAACTTTTTAGCACTTGTACTTCTACTCTAGACAGCAACATGTCATTTTAAATGGGAGAAATCTTTAAAACGCAATTGTCAATAAAACATCCCCTTCTACTCTTATCACACACTTATGATTTGCACAATATATAGAAATAGTACATCCTGTTCATTCTGCGGTCGAATCGGTCTGTCCAATATTGGCAGATTTAGCCATGAGAGAAGCTGTTCAGTAGAAACATCTAGCTTAAGATATTATTTTACCAAACTACATTTACAATGATACATGATACACAGGTACATCACAGGCCCCCCATTTTGACAATGCTATGTATACAGATACACCACAGGCCCCCAAGATTGACAATGCCATGTACACAGATACATCACCGGCCTCCCCCCCCCACACCCCCAGATTGACAATGCTATGTACACAGATACATCACAGGCCCCCCCAGATTGACAATGCCATGTACACAGATACACCACAGGCCCCCAGATTGACAATGCCATGTACACAGATACATCACAGGCCCCCCAGATTGACAATGCCATGTACACAGATACATCACAGGCCCCCCAGATTGACAATGCCATGTACACAGATATATCACAGGCCCCCCAGATTGACAATGCCATGTACACAGATACACCACAGGCCCCCAGATTGACAATTCCATGTACACAGATACACCACAGGCCCCCAGATTGACAATTCCATGTACACAGATACATCATCTGGATCAAAAACAACTCTTGCTGCACACAACAAATCTACCAGGAAACTTCAATATTCGAATGTAAAAAATTATTACCCTTTGAAAAAAAGGACCATATAAATATACATATATATAAACTTATCAGAAGCTAAGAATAGCAAAATGTTATATCTTTTCAACATTCCTGTATGATGCAGAAACATGGACATTAGACAAGAAAACAGAACATTAAAGAATTGAAGCCTTTGAAATGTGGATTTATCGAAGAATAGGAAGAGTTGGATGGAAATCAAATAAAACAACGATGAAGTCTTAAAACAACTACAGATGAAAAGAGAACTACTAAACACAATTCATACAAGATAAATGAGTTTTTGGGGGCTTGTTAAAAGACACAGCAGCCTAATAAAAGCAATCTTAGAGGGGAAAATACAAGGTAAAAAAGGCAGACCAAGACTAACATGGACGAGTAACATCAAAAGATGGACAAGTCAGACTATGAAAACCTGTACCATTAAAGCAAGAAACAGAGTGAATGGGGCTCCATGGTAGCCAACCTTCGTTGTGGAGACTGCGCTCGATGATGAATCACATTTAACTTTAATCATGACAATGTCAAGAGCGGCTGTGGATTGGCTTTTTTCTTGAAGGTCATACTTATTTTGTAATGTTACGAAGGGTTGTGATAAATAATTGCATGGTGTTATTTTGATGACAATGACAGGAGACTCAGACAGTGTCTCAGCTGCTTTTATGTAGTCAGATCATATTCAAATTTAACACAATTTTGAAAAAAAAAAAGAACAATAAATAAAAACAATGATATTGCTTTAATCAACCTTATTTATTTCAATGGCACTATTAATTCATTCTGTATCAGGTCTACGTTTCATTAACAACATCGTTTTTACGATAGCGGCTTGTTAAACCTCTGATCAACGGTTCTATACCAAGCCGGAGAAAAATAATTCCTCCATTTTGGAAACAACCGGAAACTAAGCAAGCCCTCATGTTGGAAACAACAGGTAAAAGAAAAAGAGGAAGACCCAGAGAGACACTGAGAAGAACATTGATGAGAGAGGCAAGAGCAGCAGGATTCGGCTCCCTCAATGAGATAGAGCTGCTTGCACAGAACAGAGACAAATGGCGAGATTTGATAAAATATCTTTAAAAGAATTGAAAACTGGTAGAACAAAAATTCAGATAAGAGAAGGAGTATCTTGGTCTACGCTCTATGGGCCAGCTACTGCTTGAAAGGTCAATAGATAGATAGATTAATTCATTGACACATATTCGAAACACAGCAGTAAGCTGTGATGATCTTGCCGTGTTATTTTCTCAAAATGTTTAACAAAAACCTTATAACGCTTACAAATTTACTGTAACTGGAGATAAGCTATATTTAAATGTAAGAAATATCCATGATACCAAGAAATGCCCAACCTACAGACACATAGCCAATTATAGTTGTTTGGAAATTTTTATTAACGGTGAGACCTCTTTTTGGTTGCTTTCAGCCATCATCAGCATATTAAATGGCAAACAAACAAAAATCAATAACCAGGATGTTGCAAAAACCCAGATGTCGAATGTTCAGAATATTTGTTTATGGAGGCTCCTTTTAAAACATTTCTACCCTCTTGAGCCAAAGATGGTACATAGCAGTGGCATATGCTAGTTTTGGGGTCCAGGCTACCGCTGACATAATAAATAAACACATACATTATATTCAATAGGCTAACATGAAGTAATATTTGCTAATGACATCACTACATTTTAAATTACTTATTTATATGTAAGTTATATCCGCCTTGTTTGGGACGAAAATGTCTCAATGACTTTGTCATTGAAAGCACTGTTGGGTTGGTTTCTAAGTTTATCAATAGAGTTTATTGAAATCTCTGTGTTATGTGTAGATGCTTGCTCTGCAATCATATCGTCGGCAGTAATGAACAAGAAATAATAAAAGTTCGTTATGAAGTTATATATGAATAAGCTGTATATTTAAATCAACTTAATTTAAAACTTGAAGTTCAACAAAATTATGTATGCCCAAATGAGTTTAATAAAAAACAATTTGCTTATATAATACACTACATTCGCGTACGGCAAAAATAAAACGTCTAAATTTTTGTTTATAAACTGATAGTTCGTAGTGCTGCTGTTTCTTAACAGTTGAGATGCCTATGTGCGTACATTTGTAAAAAAAAATGGCGCATAACGTAGTTATAAATAGTTAAGGAAGTGCCAGTATTCAGACATAGTTTCACTTTCACTTTCTGACGCTTCTAATTGGCTAGAGCTAAAAATAACCCATGAAACCACATTATGGTAGAGGTAGCTTAGCCGTATAATTTTCTGTGCCTTTTTTGAATGTCAAGGTTGTGAATTTCCTCGGTCCGATCGGTGAGAAATGTACCGCTGGTCACTAGATAGTAGATTAGTTTCGGTTTCATTTACAAACGTTATAGTGGCCAGAGGAAAACCTTACTTTGATAAATGCAAACGAAAGCAAATAAATCATATTGGCCTATGAAATGTGTAACAGAATATTTGAAAATTTGTAATATAATTATTTAAAAAATATAATAAATTATCATTTCCTTTTGTGATTCGTTAATATGTTCAAGGCTACCGGTGGTAGCTGTGGCAACATAGAGAATACGCCACTGGTACATAGAGCATACATTTTTGACTCTCTCAGTCAGACAATCATTGTCATCAATTGTCAGTCTTTGCACAGGGGCCCGTATTGTATCTCGCCATATGTCCCCGCTCTGGATTAAAACTATTGTTTAAATTATAATCATATTTAGATAAAGAACATTAAAAAAATTCTTGTTTAATGTAAACCTATTAGATAGATAGATAGCCTCTGAATGCGTAAATACTACATGAGACATCATTTATGTATCGAAAAAGTTATTCATTTTAAACAGTGACGTGTTATTTTAGAGGAGTTAACAAAAAAGCTGATGTTTTCTACTAACAAGAAGACAGTGTTTAGATTATGAAGCCTACGATGAGTTATCGCATCAGAAAAAATGGTGACTTAATGTTATTTTAAAAGGGTTAAGATGGGGATAACTTTCAGAAGAACTTGTTATCTCTCTCTCTGCAATCAGGACTCAATCAGAGTAGGATCCCAGACTCTCACATGAAGTCAGCTGTCAGGTTAAGTGTGTTGATCGCCCCCACAGACAGAACTTGTTATAAAGAAGCATTCTGGCTCATTTGCTGGCTCCTGATGCAAAAAAGTCAGGAGTGATTTCCTTCATTTTCTTGAACTCATTTGTTGAACTACCCAATAATATTGTTTTGAACCGAAAATAGTCAAATAATGGTAGACTGAGTACCATACTGGGCAAAGTTCCAGGGCCTATATGATGACCATCTCCATTGAATTATTTTACCAAAACTTAAATACTTTTATCGAATTGCTGTGTACACATTATACTCATACACTCTTTTGATGATAAGTAATATATTAATTGACATAGGAATTGTTTCTCTCAGTTTAGCATTGAAATTATTTGCAGATCAACATTGATACTGTTCAACGGTGACCTCTTGACAATAGGTTGATTTAGGTGAAAGGAGAATTAATTAATATTCCACTTTGACATAGTTCACTAGGGGGGGGGGCATGGTAGCTTAGTTGGGAAAACCACCCGATTGGGCTACAGACATTCAGACAAATTGTGTTTGATTCTAGCTGGAAGCAGTGTGAATGCTGCCTCGCATCATGAGTTTCGATCCTTGAAGCGACACTGTCCAGAAGTCTCCGAACACTTCTGGATAGGCGGCCGAGCACATATGGGTGAAAACTTGAGTGCTAAGACGCTGATTCAAGTCTTGTACTTTACCTTGACCTTTATAGTTCACTGACCCATCAAAAGAAACAATGACAACTGGCACTACCAAAACAATATTTAAAATAGTCTACAGCGTCCAACTAGTGTAATTCAAACAACAAACACTGTATCAGAAAATACTGTTCACACAAATGCTGTTTGAAATGCAAAAATAATGAGTCAGTAATTATCGGAAATGCAGTGCTATTAACCAACAGTGACTGACCGGCCTAAACTTTTTAAAACTAATTATTTGAATATGTTTAATCCAGTCCTGCATTTATAAACCAATAGAAGGTAATTTCCTGAAACTTTACTGATCACATTGGCCAATTTATATACATGTACAACTAGACAGAGAAATTGACATGAGAATACAAAAAGCAAATGCTGTCACTTACCAGCTTTCACCATTGCTAAGACATCCAAACATTTCTATGCCAGCTAAACAACAAATGATAAATAGCATTTTCATACCAACTTTGTGCTATGAAAGTCAAACATGGGCCCTTTCTAAATCACATTTAAGAAAGATCAATACATGTGAGATGCGATGCTTGAGAAAAGTCACAAACAACACAAGAAGAGATAGAATACCAAATGAAACCATAAGAAAAATGGTAGGAACAAAACCCTGCCAAGAATATATAGAACAACAACAACTTAAATGGTTTGGCCAGTTGGTCAGAATGAATCCTGATCAATCACCATCAAGGGCGTTCTTCTCGAGAATGCATGGAAAAAGACCAAGAGGAAGACCCAGAAGAAGATGGATAGATGCCGTGACAGAGACATGTAACAACAAAGGAAAATCACTAATTCAGACAGTTCGAGCAGCTCAAGAACGACAAATGATATAAACCACATCACCTTTTAGGTATCAGTGAAAAGAGAAAAGAAGAAGAATATACATATATATTGTACAACACTAAATTCTACTTGATAACATCATCAGCAGTTGTTTTCATTTACCTTTTTAAAACACAAATTATTATTATTATTGTTTCCACGATAAATAGTCATCATTTTATTTGTGCTTTAAATGTAAATGTGATCAAATTCACCTGAATTGTGTAAATGTGGAAACACTGTAAAGGGAAATTCATTTAGTAAATGGAGGTGAGGAGCCTGACAGCAACAGAGCTGGAAGCTGTCAGTGACTCATAGCTGATAGAGACAAGGTGCCTGACAGCAACATAGCTGGAAGCTGTCAGTCACTCATAGCTGATGGAGACAAGGTGCCTGACAGCAACAGAGCTGGAAGTTGTCAGTGACTCATAGCTGATGGAGACAAGGTGCCTGACAGCAACAGAGCTGGAAGCTGTCAGTGACTCAAAGCTGATAGGGACAAGGTGCCTGACAGCAACAGAGCTGGAAGCTGTCAGTGACTCATAGCTGATGGAGACAAGGTGCCTGACAGCAACAGAGCTGGAAGTTGTCAGTGACTCATAGCTGATGGAGACAAGGTGCCTGACAGCAATAGAGCTGGAAGCTGTCAGTGACTCAAAGCTGATAGAGACAAGGTGCCTGACAGCAACAGAGCTGGAAGTTGTCAGTGACTCATAGCTAATGGAGACAAGGTGCCTGACAACAACAGAGCTGGAAGCTGTCAGTGACTCATAGCTGATGGAGACAAGGTGCCTGACAGCAACAGAACTGGAAGCTGTCAGTCACTCATAGCTGATGGAGACAAGGTGCCTGACAGCAACAGAGCTGGAAGCTGTCAGTGACTCATAGCTGATGGCTTGTGCCAGGATCGGTGAACTATCCAGACTCTACTTCACCTGTTTGCTGGGCGTCTAGAATCAGACTAACCAGTCTTGTCTGGCCAAGCAAGTAGGTTTCAACAAGGGAAGGCAACCCAGTACTCAAAAATGTTGTACTGAAGTCGGATGTTTAGGGCCAAAAGGTACAAACTGCAACATAATGCATTTATGCTCACTTAATGTCCTTTTAAGGACGGAAAACAAAGAAGACAATAAAACAAAACAGGTGACAGAGCAAACATTCCAATTTAAAACAAGTGATGGAGCAAACATTCCAATTTAAAACAGGTGATAGAGCAAACATTCCAATTTAAAACAAGTGAGGTGATGGAGCAAACATTCCCATTTAAAACAGGTGATAGAGCAAACATTCCAATTTAAAACAAGTGAGGTGATAGAGCAAACATTCCCATTTAAAACAAGTGAGGTGATGGAGCAAACATTCCAATTTAAAACAAGTGAGGTGATGGAGCAAACATTCCAATTTAAAACAAGTGAGGTGATGGAGCAAACATTCCCATTTAAAACAGGTGATGGAGCAAATATTCCAATTTAAAACAAGTGAAGTGATAGAGCAAACATTCCCATTTAAAACAGGTGATGGAGCAAATATTCCAATTTAAAACAGGTGATAGAGCAAACATTCCCATTTAAAACAAGTGAAGTGATAGAGCAAACATTCCCATTTAAAACAAGTGAAGTGATAGAGCATTAATTCCCATTTAAAACATGTGAAGTGATGGAGCAAACATTCCCATTTAAAACAAGTGAAGTGATAGAGCAAACATTCCCATTTAAAACAAGTGAGGTGATGGAGCAAACATTCCCATTTAAAACAAGTGAGGTGATGGAGCAAACATTCCCATTTAAAACAGGTGATGGAGCAAATATTCCAATTTAAAACAGGTGATGGAGCAAATATTCCAATTTAAAATAGGTGATGGAGCAAACATTCCTATTTAAAACAGGTGATGGAGCAAATATTCCAATTTAAAACAGGTGATGGAGCAAATATTCCAATTTAAAACAGGTGATAGAGCAAACATTCCCATTTAAAACAAGTGAGGTGATGGAGCAAACATTCCAATTTAAAACAAGTGAGGTGATGGAGCAAACATTCCAATTTAAAACAAGTGAGGTGATGGAGCAAACATTCCCATTTAAAACAGGTGATGGAGCAAATATTCCAATTTAAAACAAGTGAAGTGATAGAGCAAACATTCCCATTTAAAACAGGTGATGGAGCAAATATTCCAATTTAAAACAGGTGATAGAGCAAACATTCCCATTTAAAACAAGTGAAGTGATAGAGCAAACATTCCCATTTAAAACAAGTGAAGTGATAGAGCATTAATTCCCATTTAAAACAAGTGAAGTGATAGAGCAAACATTCCCATTTAAAACAAGTGAGGTGATGGAGCAAACATTCCCATTTAAAACAGGTGATGGAGCAAATATTCCAATTTAAAACAGGTGATGGAGCAAATATTCCAATTTAAAATAGATGATAGAGCAAACATTCCTATTTAAAACAGGTGATGGAGCAAATATTCCAATTTAAAACAGGTGATGGAGCAAATATTCCAATTTAAAACAGGTGATAGAGCAAACATTCCTATTTAAAACAAGTGAAGTGATAGAGCAAACATTCCCATTTAAAACAAGTGAAGTGATAGAGCAAACATTCCCATTTAAAACAAGTGAAGTGATAGAGCAAACATTCCCATTTAAAACAAGTGAAGTGATAGAGCAAACATTCCCATTTAAAACAAGTGAGGTGATAGAGCAAGCATACTCATTTAAAACAAATGAAGTGATAGAGCAAGCATACTTATTTAAAACAAACAGCTTGCAAAAGTCTAATTTATGAGATTGGAAGGTCATTACACATAATAGGAATCTAAACTGAAAATGGTCAGCAACTTAAAGCTAACTGTGTGCATTAATACAATTAAATGAACAAGAACTGATCACATTTTTACTACATCACCTCACGGTGGGCCAGAAACTAACTAGCTAGTCTCTCCACGTAAATAGGGACTGCAGAGGGAGGGCAACACAGTAGCAACAAATACAACTGAACATATGGACATTCTATAATGTCTTTTTTCTTTTTGCTGAGCTGAGCACAATTCTTTTCTTGTCAAATTTTTAGTGAAACAAACTACACAGAACTAATTCAATCATTTGATGTTTGTTAACATATTCTGTACCACGAGCCACAAAAACTGGCTCCAGTTATCAGTGCGTTGAACCCAGGAACTAGTTTTTGTGGCTTTTAATTTGTTGACATTTTATGTAGCTATTCCCACTGTAATTCTTTTATGTAACTTCTTTTCCGACTTCCTGAGCAAACTGTCAGAACTAACTGCGTGTGTTAGATCATTTTCATTTTTGTTCTCGCTGTTATTTTTAATTAAAAAACCATTTATGAAAAATGGCTATGCCACAGTCTGTCAAACCCTTTGTTAGCGAAGGTGTTAATGGTACAGTGACTCCTAGTGGACATTCTATGAATATATCATTTTATTTAACACTAATAAATAAATGTGTTTTGGATAAAATGTTTGAAAATAATATCCTAAATATTTTATAAAATGTTCAGGATAAAAGTTATTGCTATACGTGATTTTGGTTATGGTTTTATAACGTCATATGTTGTTTTATTGACCAATCTCTTTGGTATTTAATTGTTACTGAAAATAGGATAAACCTAAAGAAGGGGATAGAAATATATGTATGTGACTTACTAGATATGATAACTGATTGGTACAATTTAATTTTATATATATATAGGGTACATCAATCCAATAGAGTAATTTAGTCTAGAAGTTACATTTGTTGTTTAAAAAAAAACCAATGAGAAACTATTGCAATGAATTTGTTTTCATTATTTTTATGGTAAATCTGAATGATTTACTACTAATTTATGATAATCTTACTACTTCGTGTGCTCGCTTCCTGATCAGAAGAGTCAGGAATTGATTCCCGGCAAGTGATATATTTTTTTGTTATTGGTTGGTTATTGGTTATGGAAGGCCTCGGTATCACTGCAAATGAATCAAAATCCATAATTGCTCAACCGCCCGTGCCAGTGGAATCATCCGAATTACTAACTCATCTCTCAAACAAAGAAAGGTAACTGTAGTCCCCATCGTAGCAGTCTCAGCACATGCCAAAAGACATAAGGCGAAACCACGCAGAAAGTGAACACAGTCAACTGTTCCCTGTCATACGATATCATCCTTCATCGTAAACAATTGGGACATCGAAACATGATCAAAACGGATGAATCACACAGCTCACAGTGTGCACAGAGCACTTAACTCAGTGTCTCCTGCAACAAGCCGGACTTGGAATATGAGGAAACTGCAACAAGGAACACCAATCAGACATAGCCTTCAATGGTTCCTGCCGCCTATCCACCATATACCATGGAAGTTTACATCCTCCCGAAAATGATGATCGTCATATTGAGAAAAAAAATGTATAGCGCTTGATGACGTTAGGACATTGTTCTTGACACCAACCGAACATATAAACACACAGGTAAAAAAAAAAAAAGTAAAGTACCCCCCGTCACGCCAAGTGGCGTATAGGGAAATATGGTGTTAGTGACCCTATATTTTACAGACCTTCAGCACATGATTTTTGGGGTAATGTGGTCGGTATTACGCCCGTGCTGCTTTTACTTTCCCAGAAAAAATCCGGTACCCATTTAAGGCTGGGTGAACCCGGAGCCGTCGGTTGGGATCGAACCCTACCCCTTGTCCGTAGTAGTCCAGTTCACTAACCACTGAGCTATCGCGGCTCCTACTAATTTTTAGGGAATTAGTAAAACCCAGGTGTCCTCGCCAGGGTACGAACCCCGGCTGTTGCCGTGGTAAGCCAACCGCCTATCGATTGCGCTAACCGGACACCCTAAACACACAGGTAGTCGTCGAAAATTATCCCCGTCACACATCAAACAACAGACCCTACGGTTAGCGTACAACGAAAGAAACACGGTGCAAATTCCCAAAGAGGAAAATTTTCAGTCGACTTGATGAAGCAATCCATTAATGCGTTTCAGCATGTAAATAATTTGTGTCAAAAATCCCAATGTCGGCTATTGAACAGCACTCATATTTTTTTTGTTGCAAATTTGTGCCTTCTAAAAATTTGTATTATTAATTTTTTCTGTGAAGTAAATACGCCCTGGCGTGATACCGACATCACCTAAAAATGTGCCATGATCATGGAAAATTATGGTCACTAACACTATATTCCTCATACGCCTAACAAGGCATGTAGAGAACATTTTACTACTTCATTACAATAGTGTTGACAACAGGGAATGGTGAATATCAGTGAGTGCCATGTGGAAAAGCTCCAAGGGACAGTTAATGGGGTCAAAAGAAATTTCAGTTTTTATATATTTTGTTGCATTTTGTTTATGTGTTTGTATATACGTCCTCTGATGTTCATGGAAATAAAAGGAAAGAAAGATTGCAGGTAACAAAGGGAGAAAATACTGGATAGCTTGGTGTCATGGCATGGAAAACAGTCAACAGCAGAACTGACACGATGCACTGTGGATAGAAGATTGTGGAAGGACATGATCACCTATGCCAACTGGTATGGCACATGATGATGATGATGTTCATTGGTTCTGGTAAACACCCAAACTTTTGATGGATGTGTACTAACTGATATAGGCCGTACAACTTTCTGTTTTGAGACCCACTTCTGCCTCACATTTTCCTGGACCAACTATGCGAACTCACTTTCTTGTGGTCCCTCCCTCTATTCTAGGCTCTCTTATTACAAGGTTGTTTCTTGTGACTGATACCAAGTATCATCATGTACCATTTATCAACCTTGTTCCCTTCACATTGTATTCACTGGCGTCTGTTTACTGTGAATTAAAGCCAGATATTTCCAGACAGAACACCTCTCCTTGACTTCTAATGTAGACATTAGACATTACAGACATGGACAAACAGTCATAGACAACAATGTACATTCATGGACAGTAACACCTAGGATAACTCCATGTGAAATTTCTAGAGGCTGGCTTCACTGGTCAGTACTCCAACAGCTTTAATGGCATGTAACATCATAGGCCAACAATTACAACCACCTGCAATCATAAATCACATCATACTCAAACACCCCATAGTGAAATATACAAATCTACAACTGCCACTCAGTTACATTTAACTGTCTCTTCTTGCCACTCAGTTACATTTAACTGTCTCTTCTTGCCACTCAGTTACATTTAACTGTCTCTTCTTGCCACTCAGTTACATTTAACTGTCTCTTCTTGCCACTCAGTTACATTTAACTGTCTCTTCTTGCCACTCAGTTACATTTAACTGTCTCTTCTTGCCACTCAGTTACATTTAACTGTCTCTTCTTGCCACTCAGTTACATTTAACTGTCTCTTCTTGCCACTCAGTTACATTTAACTGTCTCTTCTTGCCACTCAGTTACATTTAACTGTCTCTTACAGAACTTATCAGTCTTTTAAAATTGTCCAGGATGGACGCAATCTTCTAAAACATTTTATGTCTAGCTAACTTCATGTTTCTAACTTGGCTGATCTTTCTACATCAATTCTAGCTATCTGCCCGTCACTATCCTGGTGTCAATCATACTATATATGTGTTCTGTCTCACCAGCACAATCTCATATCTAACATTATATCTTGTCTGCTCAAAGTACTGGTGAGAACTTACTAGTCCAGCCCTATAGTTTGGATTATTAACTTTGGTTACATGACTATAGCCTAATCAGACTATCTCCAGATGTCCTTTAAACTGACCAGTGTTCAACGTGGCTGAATAACTTAACATTTCCTGATCATTCCCCTGTTAACTCTTCTAACTCCTTTCTTAGTACATTATTTAACCCTCTCAATCCCAAGATATGGTACATGTCCTTTCCCTCCCTTCCTTCCTTCCTTCCTTCCTTCCTTCCTTCCTTCCTTCCTTCCTTCCTTCCTTCCTTCCTTCCTTCCTTCCTTCCTTCCTTCCTTCCTTCCTTCCTTCCTTCCTTCCTTCCTTCCTTCCTTCCTTCCTTCCTTCCTTCCTTCCTTCCTTCGAAGCATTAGTAATAAAGATTGAATGAACATTATTTTTTAAATAATTATTCATTCCTGTTACTGGACCATATAACAATAATGATTTCATTTATTTGCAAATTACTTGATTCTTTTTGAGTTTAATTTTCGATGTGCATTTTTAATGTAATAAAAGTACTTCTTGCTGTGTGTTTATAATTCTTCCATTTGTTTAAATGTTAATCACTCAGTTCATTATACTTTTTTTAGTGGACTTTGTCCATGTTTGGCTTGCTACAGAGTTTTTAAAATGTATCTTGTTTGTGCTTCACTGGCCAACAGATTTTTTGTTTGTTTTTATGGTATTTTTTTCTTAATTGGTCATTTAGTTTTGGTATTTTTAAAATACATTTTTTTTCTTTGATTTGCCTTGGATTTTGTCAGTTTTTAAATTAAATTAAATTTGGTTTGTTTGAATGGTTACAGTTTTGTCTGTATATAAATGCTTGACCTACCACATTGTTTTGTCTTTTAAAAAAAAGTATATTATTTGTTCCTGATTGGCCAGAGTTTTGCTCATTGCGTTTACTGCTTTATTTTAAAATCTGGCCAAATTTATATACTGTGATATTCACATGTTTGCTTACATCTGTTAAAACTCTGGCAGTGTGATTCCATAATTTTACAGGAAGCAAATGTTGGAGATCATTCACCAGTAATGGAACACGCAGGGCGGGCTGTATACCATAATTATAATGACAAACAGCAGACACCAGGAGATGCACAGGCAAGAGTAACTTCTGGTAGTTCTTACTCCAGCACCAAGTCTAAAGCAAACGACAGAAAACTCCCAGCTTCAGCAGAGGATGTTCAGCTTAAAAGTGAGAGAAAATACAAACGAAACAGTGAGAAAAGTCATTCCCCTGAGGCTGGTTCTCTTTCAAGAGAGAATCGAGGAAGTTCTCATGATGGCAAGTCTAGCAGGTCTAAAAATGTAGACAGAAGTCAAGATTTGCAATCAAATTATGAGATTGATTCAGAAGGTGGCAGATCTCAAAAGTCAACCTTGAGTATTGAGGATTTGTTACAAGATGAAAGATTAAAAAGTGTGCTCTTTGCTGGCATTTCCAAGGCCACAGCCAAATTGGAGCAGTCTCTAAAACGTTCAGGGGGTGACAACTCTGAGCTTGTGGCACAAAATGACACTTCAGCGATTCCCAAAACATCATTGGCTGCCAATGTTCCACAGATGCCAAAGTCAATACTAAAACGGACAACTAATGTTGAAAGAGTCGACCAGAAGAATGAGGAGATGAACATTGATTCTTTCAATAAATTAAGCACCCTGGAAAAAACTTTGCGCATGCTGCGTAGTAAGACTAACATAGTTACTGGTAGTAGTGGATCAGAAAAAGATAAACATGCACAAGGGGCACTCGGTCAGCTGATATCATACAACGATAGCGGTGATGAAGAAGAAAGTCTTGAAAGAAATGACAAGTCTAGAATACAACCATTGACTAAGCAGTCAAGATCAGATGCACACCCATTCTGGTCTGTTGAAGCCAACCATGCAGTGACTGAAAAAGTAGAGAAAGAATTGGAGTCGTTTGATGTTAAGGAGAAACTCTATGAGCAATGGAGACAGTCTATTAACAGCACCACAAAAAATCAAAGAACTTCATTAGAAGAACAAGGCATGTCTCTAGTGGATCCTTTCTTAGTGAAAAAAGAAACAGTCAGCATTTCTTCAGTTGATGCCCTTAAAGGTGCTGATTGCAAAGATGGTGAGGAACTGGACTCAACTGTTCAAAATATTCTTCAGTCCATTGGTTTTAACTTTGACTTGTCAAAGAGAATGCAGGAACTGGCACGACAAAAGAAGAAACAACAAGATGTGTTAAGTACAGCAGTAATTAACCAGTCTGCGACATTTTTAGGGAAGGGTGATGTCCTGATACAGGATGTTAGAACTGCGTTGTTCAGTGAGAGACGTGAAGAAGCCCACATTGAAAGTACAATCAAGGAAGTAAGAGCAAATACTCAAAAGAACAGATCTAGCTATGACAGGTCTGCAAGTCCTCAGAGAAGTGGTGATATCAGTTATAAAGAAAAGGAGTATGGTGGGGAAGGTCAAAGTTTGCACCATGTTGACAGAAGTATAGACAATATCAGGCAGCTCTCACGTGAAAGACGTTCTGAAACAAGACATGATTCTTTCTCTATGGAGAGAGATGTAGCAACACCACCGCCTGGTAGGTATTTGGATGATGACCAATGGCACTCTAAAAAAATGTCAAGTTGGCATGATGAAAGACCTGCTTGGGTTCCTAAGAGATCTGGTGAACGAAGAAATGAATATTCAAATCCAGATGACAGTGGATACCCAGGTTTATCTGATGCAGCATCTAATCTAGCACCACACAGCTCAAGAAGGAAGGGAGACATGAGCAGTGATGCATTGTCATCACTAAAGCTGCATTCAAAGTTATTGTCCACACATGTTGAGAACCTTAGGGTTACTTCCAAGCCAGTTGATACTGATGATGATGAACCATCTACTGAATCCAGGAGAATAATATTCCCTTCAAAATCTAATGACAAAGCTTCATCACCATCTTTAGTTTACAGACATTCACGATCACCAGTTTACAAAACTTCACAATCCCCTGAAAGAGCTTCCAGGAAAAGATCAGCATCGCCATTGTCATCCGATTTTTCAAAAGAACGCAAAGTTCACGATAATAGAGATTTTAGTGATCGTCAAGCCATTTTTGAGAGAAATTTCTTTGATCAAAGACAGTCACCAACACGTCAGTCAGCTGATGAACCCAATGTTTTATATTATAAATCACCGTTTCCTTACAGTACACAGGCTGTCTTTAGCAGTGGGGGACTGACACGATCGCCTGAAAGAATAAAGTCTCCTGCGCATGATGATTACTATGAAAGGGGTTCTATGAAAAAAACACCAGACCAATATAAATACCAATCACCATTTCAACGTAAGTCCAGATCCTCTGATAGGCATAGATCAAGATCTCCTGGCAGGTACAGATCCAGATCCTCTGACAGTCAAATATCAAGATCTCCTCGTAGACAAATGTCAAAATCTCCTCGCAGAAGAGTGTCAAGATCTCCTCATAGACAAATGTCAAAATCTCCTTGCAGAAGAGTGTCAAGATCTCCTCATAGACAAATGTCAAAATCTCCTCACAGAAGAGTGTCAAGATCGCCTCATAGACAAATGTCAAAATCTCCTCACAGAAGAGTTTCAAGATCCCCCCGCAGAAGTGTTTCAAGATCCCCCCGCAGAAGTGTGTCAAGATCTCCTCATAGACAAATGTCAAGATCTCCTCGCAGACGGGTTTCAAAATCCCCCTGCAGAAGTGTGTCAAGATCTCCTCATAGACAAATATCAAGATCTCCACACAGAAGAGTTTCAAGATCCCCCCGCAGAAGTGTGTCAAGATCCACCAGTGGAAGCGTGTCAACATCCCTCAACAGGAGAGTGTCAAATTCTTTCGGCAGAGGAGTGTTAAGATTCCCCGGCAAAAGACTGTCAAGATCCCCCGACAGAAGAGTGTCAAGATTCCCTGGTAGAAGAGCATCAAGGTCTCCAGGCAGAAGAACGTCAAGATCCCCAGACAAAAGAGCGTTAAGATCACCAGGCAGACGTACATCAAGATCCCCTCGTAGACGAATACCAAGATCCCCTAGAAGGCGCAGATCACATTCCAGGTCTTTTGACAGCCGCAGAAAGTCACCAGAAAAGCATCATCATTTAACAAAAAAGAAAAGACTCTTACACAAAAAATCATTTAACATGTCACATACTTCCAGTTATAAAAACCAAAAAGTCAGCAATGAAGTCAAGAAAAACGATGTGGACTGTCACAAACCCAATAATATCAGCAAAGACAAATCTCCAGAGCACACCAAAATCAATGTGTCCAGACTACCATCAGCAGAGAGAAAAGCTTACCTCCAGAAACTTTTGGAAAAACAAGCACAGATAGTAGGCCAGTCCACAACAGAGACTCATACTATAGATGAGAAATTGGCTGACTTTCCTTCGGAGGAGAGAAAGATTTTATTATTCAAGGTAAGAAATGGATAAATTGTATTCCATCTTTTAAAATAAATAATTAATTAATTAAAATAGCATCATCTTTTAAAGTCTATTATCAGATAGTTGATCAAAATTAGGATAAATTCAGTAATTTTGCTACAAGAATATGAACATAGTATTATTTTATGATTCATTACATTGATAATTATTCTAATTTATTGTTACGTAATTTCAGTATGCTTGTTATTTAAACTTCTGAAACAGAAGTAATGGTTATATTGAAGAAACAATCATCACCAGCATGCAGCATACAAATAAACAAGACAAATCTGAAACAAGTGCAACGTTTGAAATACTTGGGCACAGTGATAACATCAGATGGAAATTGCAACACAGAAATAAAAAGCATTTCAGAAAATGAAAAATATGTTATGCAACAAATCTATGTCAATAGAAATGAGAAAGAGGGTTCATTGATGCTATATAGAACCAATTCTGACCTATGGAAGCGAATCATGTACAATAGACAAACAAATGAAAAGACTAGATTAGAGGCCACAGAGATGGGATTTCTCAGAAGAATGTTGAAAGTTCCCTGGACAGCTAAAAAGACCAATGAGAAAGTTCTCAAAGAGGCCAACACAAAAAGGGAACTCTTAAAAAAACATCAGAAAGAAGCAATCAACATTTTTTGGGCACATCATGAGAAGAGGAAAGTTGGAATACTTGGTTACAACTGGCAAAATGAAAGGAAAGAGAGATCACGGATGACAAAGAGAGAAAATACTGGATAGTTTGGTGTCATGACATTGGAAACAGCCAACAACAGAACTCATATGATGCACTGTGGATAGAAGATTGTGGAAGGACATGATTGCCAACGCCAACCGGTATGGTACATAATGATGATGATGATGTTATTTAGTTGCTTCATGTGTTAGTAGAAATTAGACAGTTAACTAGTAAATATATCAATAAAATCATTCATTAATATAAATTCTTATCCTCAGATGGCACAAATGTCAGTCAATGAGAAACAAAAGTTTCTAGACACTCTGTCATTGAGACAAGCTCGTGTTTCTGTACTGAAAAGTGAGTTAGATAAACTAGAGAAGCAACAAAATGAAATACTGCGAAAATGTCAACGTGGCGTCATAGATTTCAATAATTCAGCATTACTTCAGAACACGACAGCTTTGAAAAGGTTAGAGGATGAGTTGAGCACACTGAATACTGCAGAGTTTGACACACACCTTGCTCAAAATCCCACATCACCACCACCACCCTACGCGTCGACAATTGGTGGTGTGAAAGATGTTCCAGAAAAAACCACAGAGTTGACAAAGAAACTAACATCTTCGAATGCTAAAAAACCTACAAAGAAAACTGACATCCCAAAGCTGACAGATGATGAAAAGAAGAAACCACTTCCTTCCTCTGATAACAATAAAGCGACAGCTGTAACAACTGCAGATGTGGTTGGCATACCAGAGAAAGACAAGCTTGACAAAGAAATGGTAAGTATATTTTGAGCTTGCTTTATTCAATTTTAAAACTTTCCAGAATGATGTCATTGATGCGCCAGTTAAGGATAGGGAAGTTATCACAAATAAATTTGTTCAATGTGAATTCTTATCTAATTTGAGCAGAATAATGCTCTCACCTGATGACAACTCCTCGTCATTGTCCACTCATAAAAGGACTTTGTGCGGTATAGATGTGTTTTGTCGCTAGTTTATGACAGGCTGCGATATTGGTGCCTTCCAGCTAGTCACATCTGTCTTTGGCATGCTGAACGGAGTATGTTCAAAATGAGTATAAGTTTGTAATAATATATGTTTCTAATAATTATAAATTTACATAATGAGAATAAATTTTGAATAATGTAAGTTCATGAGTATAAATTTGAAATAATATATGTTCCTAATGAGTATTAATCTGAAATAATACAAGTTCTTAATAGTATAAATTTGAATTATGTTCTTAATGAGAATAAATTTGAAAAAATATATGTCCATAATGAGTATAAATTTGAAATAATATGTACTCATAATGAGTATAAATTTTAAATAAGTTCATAATGAGTATAAATTTGAAATAAGTTCATAATGAATATAAATTTGAAATAAGTTCATAATGAGTATAAATTTGAAATAAGTTCATGATGAGTATAAATTTGAAATAAGTTCATAATGAATATAAATTTGAAATAAGTTCATAATGAATATAAATTTGAAATAAGTTCATAATGAATATACATTTGAAATAAGTTCATAATGAGTGTAATTTCCCCCAAAATACCAATGTATCTTTCCAAATCTGCACTTATTTTTTTATTTGATGATGGGCCCATGACACCCAACAGCACATTGGCTGGAAGTGTTCGCAGACTCATACCTGGCTGATTGTGCCAGTGTACTGATCTGTGTCCTGCTTCACCTACCACAAAGCCTGGAAATGGACCAACCTGGTCTGGTCAAATGAGTAGGACTAGAAGAGCAAAGGTGGCCTAGTACCTGCTGTCCCAAAGTCGGGAGCGATGAGCACATCTACTACACCCTTAACCAAACAATCTCATCTATACCTATTCATTATTCTTTTAATAATGGACAGTTACGAGAAGTAGTTATCACACAAACCCGAAAGAAGAGTAATGTAACTTTTGTAACAATATCAATTTCTAGTTTCTCTAATGATGCTAGTCAGTATAGTTTACATAATACTAGACAGTATAGTTTTCATAATGTAATAAATTGATAACAGTTTTCATAATAATGCTAGTCAGTATATTTGTCTTTATTTACTCCAGTGAGTATAGTTTTCCTCCTATTGGTGCTATAATATTGATAGCAATTCATATAAATTGTCTAATGATATGTCTCCCATGTTCCAGAAACCTGATTCTCAGGTCTGCAACCCACCCCAGCTGGCCAGCAAACAAAATGTCTACTATGAGTATTATGACAGTTGTAATTACTGGTGCAGACACTGCTCAGTTAATTGTCATAGCCTACAGCTGCTGTTCAAGCATAACCACAGCGCAGAGCATCTCGCGGTGAGTTTATTCGGGACAATTTTTTTTACAGTAAAGCTACTCAAATTTGTGTCACCTCAAGTGACTTTCTTGTCAGATGTTGGTTTTCTTAAAATCGTTTTCATCATTTCATCTCTTGTCCCTCTGTTTGCTTCTCCTCAACTTTCCTGCTCGATCATCCTACATGTGGTAGAATGTATCTGTTTTCTGTTTTTCATTGTTTTTTTTTTTATGTTCTCATTTTGTCAAGAAGGCAGCATGTGGGCTGAAACGTCAGTATTTTGTTGTGTTCCTTTTTTGTAAAGCTGTCACCTTAGGACTGTACACCCCCCTACTGGCTCCTTGCTACCAGCTTTACTACAGCACTGCTTTTATTTGCCTGTCTCCCCCCCCCCCCCCCCCCCCAACCCCACAAAGCCTTTGGCCAGTTTGCCTTGTGTTTTGCAGCCAAAATCAGATTTCTCCTCTTTGTGCTTTGTCGGTCATTCAGGTTACTTCATATCTGTCCCACACTATTCATTTCTGCTTCCACTTTTCTGCCTGCACCAGATTGTCCTTGGTCTGCTGAATACATGACTCATGCATTGCCCATTATCTTGGTGTACATCTGCTCTTCTTTGTCAACTTTCTTTGACTAAAATATTCTAAGATTGTTCCTCAAGCTGGTTATATGAAGTGATAACAGACTTAACACTTCCCTTGTCTGTTTTCTAACATTGAGACCTGTTGAGGAGCACTGGAACTTTCTTGTATTGAGACAATCTCCAAACATTGATTGTTTAGATGACACTGTTCTAGCTTTATTTATCATTTCATTGATACCTTTGGTGGCTCCCCCTTCTGGTATTACAATGATTTGCTCATAATCTGTGCGCATGTAATGCTAATTTGACTGTGAATACCATTTTATGGTTTCTAATCATACATGTTTCTTTACTGAGCTAGTGATGCTGATTGCTGCATTGTTCATTTAGCCTTGGATATTTTGTTTCCTTGTTTTTTTTCTCTTTAAATTTTCTCTTCTATAGTCTTTAGCATTTCCTGTCTTATCCATTCTTGCATTTTCATTTTTTGTTAGCCCAGACATGTTTCACTGCTCTCTATGTATATGGGATGAGATGGTTTGAAATATTTCATATAACCTAAACATTGAACTTGCTTTTTGACTTGTAGTTTAATGGTAAAATTTCCCTATGTCCATTATTAATTCAGTTTTAGCTGTTGTGTCCTTTAACTTGACTCTTGCTATATTTTTTTCTGCCTTATTGTCATTGGAACAGTGTTTGATCTGAGATCCATCTTTATTCTATCTACAGCAGGTAGTGCTTATTTTCTATATCTGCCCTTCATCTCACTTCTACATCTTGCAGCAAATGTTCTCATCTTTAAATGTTTGTAAAATATTAATTTAATTTAGTTGCATCTAAAGTATCACTTTCAATGATTGCACATTTGACAGTTAGTCAAATTTATGTTTCAGAATATTGAGCAAGTAAAGAAACCTTGGAAGGACAACATAAAGGATGCACCAGCTCGCAGAGTGGGCATATCACAGTCTCGTAGAATCAAAGGTAGTGATTGGTTGTATAGTTTACTCTGATTGGGTCGACGAGTTAATGTGTACAGAGTAAGCCAATCATAACGGAGCACCAGGACCTAATCGCATGCAGCAGTCAAAACTTATCATCGAATCGACCAGCAAAACTGCTGCTGTGGTTGATGCCAGCAACATTTGTTGGCTCATTTTAATCTGTCCTGAAAATTCTAATTTACATACAGTATGTTAGTGAAATAGAAAAATATCATCATAATGTTTGATCAGATGTGTTCATGTTTTTTTTTTTACATATATATTTGACTCAAGTTGGAACAAGAAATACTGCAACAAACTAAACAAATAAAACATTCTAGACTATTGTTTGTTGTTTATTTGTTTATAATTCCATAGAACTTGTATCGACCAAAAACACAACCACTTGTGGTGGGTGTTAGAATGTACATATTCCATATCAAATCTCACTGATTCTCAATAGACTGGCATAAACAGCTACCTTCACAATAACTCCAGTGTCTAGAGTCTTTTCTGGACACATCTATATTTGGCTTATTGAATCTAGTACTTTATTGTTGACATCTTGAATCTAGAAATCTATCATTAACTTATTGAATCTAGAACTTTATTATTAACTTATTGAATCTAGAAATTTATCATTAACTTATTGAATTTAGAATTTTATCATTAGCTTAATGAATCTAGACATCGCATTAACTTATTGAGTGTAGAAAACTCAGAGATGATACTGAAACTGAACATGTAACAGCAGAAAGAAAAAAAATCAGGGGGCAACCACCCCTAGTCTCAGTAGTGAGGCCTGGCTTGAAACGTCAATTACTCATCAACGGAAAGAATATGAGCACCTCCAAAGTCTGAGTTATCTCCCTGTGCAGCAAGGGACCACTGTGAACACGGCTGCTGGGGAAAAACAGACTAACATGCAAAATTCAGTTTCTAGACTCTAGGGACTTTACCAGAGGTGAAAGATTCCTGCTTTATTTCAGATTAATTTTTTTAAAAACTATGTGTCACTTCATTGAAGACCAAAGATTAAAGATAAGCACATTAAAAGACAAGATAGTATCGCTACAAATCAGTTAGCATCAAGAGATGAATATTTTGTCAGACTATACTACCAAAGTTAGAGGTAGGAGACCTTGATATGAGTCAACATGATCAAAAAAGAAAGAGAAATAATTTCATCGCATACTGCAGTATATTAAAGAAGTGTGGTGTTAGTACTCATATTTTTTCTGAACATTCGTACATTTTTGGGTAACATGGATAGCATTACACCAGTGCCTTCTTTATTTTCCAGAAATAAGTCAACCCTTTAAGGCTAGGTGAACTGAGAAGCCATCAATTAGGAGCAATCCCAAACTCTTCTAGTCAATAAACTGGTTCACTAACCACAGCTTTACTATGGCTCCCTTTAATAGTAACAGAATTACTGTTTGGGTTCTAAGTTTTGAATATGCCAGTTTGTCTGTTGTGAGAAAATGTTGCTTGTTCATTTGCTAAATTGGAATAGAATCGTTGTTATAGGCTTGTTTTTGTTTTGTTTCTGCTGTGGACATTTTTTATCATTTAATTGTGTGGTTCTTTTGTTATACTGAAATGGAGTTTACCAGTTTATACTGAATGGATCTGTCTGGTCAGTGTTTCTGATCAAAGTAACTGAAATGTCAGGATTTGGGTGATTTTATTTCATGGGCTATAGAATTATGATTTCATTGAGATGCACTGTCTTCAAACAAGTCACAATGCCCAATTTCATAATGTACTTGTAATGTAATACAATTTTTTTTTAATGTTTGCAACCATTACACCTAAAATGAAAAAAAAAAAAAACTTTTGAGTGATACAAGTATAGTGTCAGGGCTGATTTGGATCCTAGCCCAGCACCCAATTGGTAGCCTTGAAAATAGACCTCTGCCCAGGTAGCAGGAATTAAAGTGAGAAAACAAACCCAGTGCACTAAAAGTAATGTACTCAAATCTGATGTAGGAATTAAAGTGAGAAAACAAACCCAGTACACTAAAAGTAATGTACTCAAATCTGATGTAGGAATTAAAGTGAGAAAACAAACCCAGTGCACTAAAAGTGATGTACTCAAATCTGATGTACGAAAATCTGATGTAGGAATTAAAGTGAGAAAACAAACCCAGTACACTAAAAGTGGTGTACTCAAATCTGATGTAGGAATTAAAGTGAGAAAACAAACCCAGTACACTAAAAGTGATGTACTCAAATCTGATGTAGGAATTAAAGTGAGAAAACAAACCCAGTGCACTAAAAGTGATGTACTCAAATCTGATGTAGGAATTAAAGTGAGAAAACAAACCCAGTACACTAAAAGTGATGTACTCAAATCTGATGTAGGAATTAAAGTGAGAAAACAAACCCAGTACACTAAAAGTAATGTACTCAAATCTGATGTAGGAATTAAAGTGAGAAAACAAACCCAGTGCACTAAAAGTGATGTACTCAAATCTGATGTACTCAAATCTGATGTAGGAATTAAAGTGAGAAAACAAACCCAGTACACTAAAAGTGGTGTACTCAAATCTGATGTAGGAATTAAAGTGAGAAAACAAACCCAGTACACTAAAAGTAATGTACTCAAATCTGATGTAGGAATTAAAGTGAGAAAACAAACCCAGTGCACTAAAAGTGATGTACTCAAATCTGATGTAGGAATTAAAGTGAGAAAACAAACCCAGTGCACTAAAAGTGATGTACTCAAATCTGATGTAGGAATTAAAGTGAGAAAACAAACCCAGTACACTAAAAGTGATGTACTCAAATCTGATGTAGGAATTAAAGTGAGAAAACAAACCCAGTACACTAAAAGTGATGTACTCAAATCTGATGTAGGAATTAAAGTGAGAAAACAAACCCAGTACACTAAAAGTGATGTACTCAAATCTGATGTAGGAATTAAAGTGAGAAAACAAACCCAGTACACTAAAAGTGATGTACTCAAATCTGATGTAGGAATTAAAGTGAGAAAACAAACCCAGTACACTAAAAGTGATGTACTCAAATCTGATGTAGGAATTAAAGTGAAAAAACAAACCCAGTACACTAAAAGTGATGTACTCAAATCTGATGTAGGAATTAAAGTGAGAAAACAAACCCAGTACACTAAAAGTGATGTACTCAAATCTGATGTAGGAATTAAAGTGAGAAAACCAACCCAGTACACTAAAAGTGATGTACTCAAATCTGATGTACGAAAATCTGATGTAGGAATTAAAGTGAGAAAACAAACCCAGTACACTAAAAGTGATGTACTAAAATCTGATGTACGAAAATCTGATGTAGGAATTAAAGTGAGAAAACAAACCCAGTACACTAAAAGTAATGTACTCAAATCTGATGTAGGAATTAAATTTAGAAAACAAACCCAGTACACTAAAAGTAATGTATTCAAATCTGATGTAGGAATTAAAGTGAGAAAACAAACCCAGTGCACTAAAAGTGATGTACTCAAATCTGATGTAGGAATTAAAGTGAGAAAACAAACCCAGTACACTAAAAGTGATGTACTCAAATCTGATGTAGGAATTAAAGTGAGAAAACAAACCCAGTACACTAAAAGTGATGTACTCAAATCTGATGTAGGAATTAAAGTGAGAAAACAAACCCAGTACACTAAAAGTGATGTACTCAAATCTGATGTAGGAATTAAAGTGAGAAAACAAACCCAGTACACTAAAAGTGATGTACTCAAATCTGATGTAGGAATTAAAGTGAGAAAACAAACCCAGTACACTAAAAGTGATGTACTCAAATCTGATGTAGGAATTAAAGTGAAAAAACAAACCCAGTACACTAAAAGTGATGTACTCAAATCTGATGTAGGAATTAAAGTGAGAAAACAAACCCAGTACACTAAAAGTGATGTACTCAAATCTGATGTAGGAATTAAAGTGAGAAAACAAACCCAGTACACTAAAAGTGATGTACTCAAATCTGATGTACGAAAATCTGATGTAGGAATTAAAGTGAGAAAACAAACCCAGTACACTAAAAGTGATGTACTAAAATCTGATGTACGAAAATCTGATGTAGGAATTAAAGTGAGAAAACAAACCCAGTACACTAAAAGTAATGTACTCAAATCTGATGTAGGAATTAAATTTAGAAAACAAACCCAGTACACTAAAAGTAATGTATTCAAATCTGATGTAGGAATTAAAGTGAGAAAACAAACCCAGTACACTAAAAGTGATGTACTCAAATCTGATGTAGGAATTAAAGTGAGAAAACAAACCCAGTACACTAAAAGTAATGTACTCAAATCTGATGTAGGAATTAAAGTGAGAAAACAAACCCAGTACACTAAAAGTGATGTACTCAAATCTGATGTAGGAATTAAAGTGAGAAAACAAACCCAGTGCACTAAAAGTGATGTACTCAAATCTGATGTACGAAAATCTGATGTAGGAATTAAAGTGAGAAAACAAACCCAGTACACTAAAAGTAATGTACTCAAATCTGATGTAGGAATTAAAGTTAGAAAACAAACCCAGTACACTAAAAGTAATGTACTCAAATCTGATGTAGGAATTAAAGTGAGAAAACAAACCCAGTGCACTAAAAGTGATGTACTAAAATCTGATGTACGAAAATCTGATGTAGGAATTAAAGTGAGAAAACAAACCCAGTACACTAAAAGTAATGCACTCAAATCTGATGTAGGAATTAAAGTTAGAAAACAAACCCAGTACACTAAAAGTAATGTACTCAAATCTGATGTAGGAATTAAAGTGAGAAAACAAACCCAGTGCACTAAAAGTGATGTACTAAAATCTGATGTACGAAAATCTGATGTAGGAATTAAAGTGAGAAAACAAACCCAGTACACTAAAAGTGATGTACTCAAATCTGATGTACGAAAATCTGATGTAGGAATTAAAGTGAGAAAACAAACCCAGTACACTAAAAGTAATGTACTCAAATCTGATGTAGGAATTAAAGTTAGAAAACAAACCCAGTACACTAAAAGTAATGTACTCAAATCTGATGTAGGAATTAAAGTTAGAAAACAAACCCAGTACACTAAAAGTAATGTATTCAAATCTGATGTAGGAATTAAAGTGAGAAAACAAACCCAGTACACTAAAAGTGATGTATTCAAATCTGATGTAGGAATTAAAGTGAGAAAACAAACCCAGTACACTAAAAGTAATGTACTCAAATCTGATGTAGGAATTAAAGTGAGAAAACAAACCCAGTACACTAAAAGTAATGTACTCAAATCAGGTCTGATGCGTGTGAAGGGCTTAGACATGTCATAATGGAAATAGTCAAGAAAATCATATAGGGTCGCAGTAAAGCTGGACTTGATGTCAACAATTGAAACACTGATTCAAGTTACACCCATTCAACACCACTTTAAGCACTGACAATGAAAAGTATTACAGTTTAGTAGATTACAAATTAGTAGATTACAAATTAGTAGATTACTAATAATTTTATTACTAATTTGTAGATTACAAATAAATAGTGCAAATTAGAAACATTAGTAAACAAAAGCAGAAGAACAAAATACCGCAAATTATAACTACCCTTGATGCTGAATGGCAAACGAGGAAGGAATGAAGTTGAAGACGTAGAATTGAAAGTATTTGACTGGACAGTTAGAAATCTTTTTGACCTTGGCATATATAATTGTCTATTGAGACATATATTGTTACCGGGGCCTCATTATGTGGGAAGTAAGGAATAGTGACACTGTAACCTTCCAGGCATGTCGTAAGAGGCGACTAAGGAGGTTGATCAATGGCTTGACAAGCTGTCTTTGTTAAAAGTGTTGTTATGGAAACAGAACCATAGATTTTAGAAGCGGTGATCTCTGCAATATGTGCCATTTTGGCACGCAGGATTTCTGTTTTTGAGATTGTGGTTCTGCCCTATGTGCCATCTTCGGCTCGAAAGGACAATAGATAGATCTCTGCAATATGTGCCATTTTGGCACGCAGGATTTCTGTTTTTGAGATTGTGGTTCTGCCCTATGTGCCATCTTTGGCTCGAAAGGACAATAGATAGATAGATATATATTTTCAACACCAAAAGTACAATCAGTAGACTCTTAAAACATCTTCCAGCTGATCCATTTCACCTCAAACTTGAATTGTAACAAGTACTTATAAGTTATAGATGAAACATCCTCAGTTGTTCTTGTCTTCCTAACAGGTGCAGAGATGATGTTCCCATCTATTGGCTTTTACTGTTCCTTGTGTAACGTTTTCTGTGGGGATTTCACTGATTCTTCTGACCACATGAAGAGTGATAGTCATTATGATAAGTACCTGGTGAGTATTATATTTTTGTTGCCGTTTAACTGTTATGAGTTTCAACATTAAAAAAAAATTTCCTTCATTTCTTCTTCTCTGTTCTCTGATATTCACTTATTTTTCTAACTCTCATTTCTCCTTATTAAAAAAAAAAATTCTTTAGTCTTAATAATTCCTTTTTTCAATCACCTTTTCTTATTTTTTTTTCATTCCTCTAATTTTCCTTTCTTTATCCATTTCTTCCTTTTATTTGTTATTCACTGCCACCTTTTGAGCCGTAGCCAGCCCATAAGGCGTAGACCAAGATACTCCTCTTATCTAAATTTTTGTTCTAGCAGTTTTCAATTGTTTTAAAGATATTTTATCAAATCTTGCCATTTGTCTCTGTTCTGTGCAAGCAGCTCTATCTCATTGAGAGAGCCGATTCCTGCTGCTCTTTCCTCTTACCTGTTGTTTCCTACATGAGGGCTTGCTTTGCTATTCGGTTATTATCTCTTCTCATCACATGACCATCATCTTTTCTTTATTACTGAAGATATTAGTGGTTGATTGGCGATTTCTCTAATTTCCTCATTTGTTTTGAATTTGTTCCATGCTATACCAAGTATTTTCCTAAGACATTTATTTTCGAATGCGTTCAACTTTGTTTCTATGTTTTGTTTGTTATTTATTATTAGGCCTATAAAAATTATGGTCACTAACACCATATTCCCTATATGCCACTTGGCCTGATGGGGCACTTTACTTTTATTTGTTATTATCTTAATTTTTCTTTCCTTCTTTTTTTCTCTTCTTATGGTGTTTGCCTGATGACTACTAAATGAAATGAAAATCTTCTTTATGATCCGTCCTTAAAAGGACATTAAGTGGGCATAAATGCATTGTTTTGTGGTTTATTTGTGTCTTTTGGCCCAATACATCGAACTTCAACACTGCATTTTTGAGTATTTGGGCTGCCATTCCTCTTCTATCTGTTCTTGCTTGGTCTGACTAGACTGGTTAGTTTGTTATTAGAGGTACAGCGAAGAGGTGGAGTAGGGTCTGGATGGTTCTGGTTCACCGATCCCATCGCCATCCATCTTTTGTGAGCCATTGACAACTTGCAACTCTGTTGCTGTCAGGCATCTTGCCTCCCACAGCAGTTGCTGGATCCCTTAATCTTTTCTATCTCTTCTTTCTTTTTTACTTTTGCTCATACTCTTATCCTGTTCTGGTTATAATTTGTTTTAATTTAATGTATTCTTATATTTGTGATTTCTCATTGCTGCTTCTTTCACTTCCTCTTTGTTTTCTTCTCACCGTTCTTCACATCAGTATTTGGAAATAGTAAATATATTGTTTATCATAGCTGAGTTTTGGAATAAGGGTCAGTAACCCAGGACTGGCCAAGACCCTACTTGGGCGGATGATGACGAGGTACACTCCTTAAGTCATCGGGCGAACGCAAGCAAGCAAGCAACATGAAGACTTAATTTCTCTAGACTGTGAGCTGACAGCTCACACTCAGATCGCATGTACATAAGAGCATGTCCTCCTCATTTGTTCTGCAAGGAGCAGAGAGTGTTGTCAATGATTGTAAACTTGCTTCTACCAGTGGAGCTGGTGACACAGTACCAAGTGTACAAATGACTTGAAAACTCAGAGGAATAATCATATAATATCATAGCCAAATAAGTCAAGAGGAATACCAAAAAGGGGAAAAAAAACTGTCTTTACTGCATTTTTCCATTACTGGGGTCTACCTGCGGCACTTGTAGCACAGGAGAATAAAGACCGCTTCTCCAGTGCAGTCGCCATGGAGTGTTCTGGTCTGAGTTTTTGTTTAACTCTCATTAGATATCAACCTTTAACCCTATCGGGATTCAAACCCACATTCTCCTGGTTTGGAGCCTGAGAGTTATAAATTTGGCCACCCACTCTCCCCTGTAAAGAATAATGTGAATAAATAGAAAAGTCAATTCTTGGTCTTTATCCTTCCACTGTCGCCAGATGTCACATAGGGCTTACCATCTCTATTCTGGGCGAGATGTTTGATCTTATCCAATGAGTCTATGCCTGCCAAATTTGCTTCTTTTATCAGTGTTTTTTTCAGTGTTCGTCTAGGTCTTCCTCTTTTTCTGTATCCTAATGTTTCCCATTATGGGGCAGCATAAAAATAAACAGGAGAAATCTGAAACAAGTGCAATGCGTCAAATACTTGGGCACAATAATAACATCAGATGGAAGATGTACCACAGAAATAAAAAGCAGAGTAGCTCAGGCCAAAATAGCATTTCTCTATGCCAATAAAAGTGACAAAAAGAGAGTTCATCGGTGCTATATAGAGCCAATTCTGACCGAAAACGAAAAGACGATTATAGGCCACAGAGATGGAATTTCTCAAAAGAACGTTGGAAGTTCCCTAGACAGATGAAGACATTCTCAAAGAGGCCAACACAAAAAGGGAGCTCCTAAGAAACATCAGAAAGAAACAACGAACATTTTTCGGACACGTCATGAGATGAGGAAAATTGGAATACTTAGTTACAACTGGCAAAATACAGGGAAAAAGAGATCGCAGATGACAAAGAGAGAAGATACTAGCTATCTTGGGCGTCATGGCATGGAAAGCAGTCAACAACAGAATTAATACAATGCACTGTGCATAGAAAATTGTGGAAGGACATGATTGCCTATGCCAACTGGTATGGCACATGATGATGATGTCCCATACGGACTAGGCTACCGATGTTCAGACAACCCATGTTCGATTTCCGATGGAAGCAGTGTGAATTGTACTCGTGGTTGGAAAAAAAACACCTGCGGTCAACCCAGCCACTGGCAGAAATGGATTCCAGGGTAGTACTGTGGGAAGGTGAGGAATGCCACCTCACATCGTGAGTTTCGATGGTTGAAGCGACACTGCCCAGAAGTCTTCAAACACTTCTGGATAGGCGGCTGAGCACTTATGGGTGAAAACTCACGTGCTAAGATGCCAGTTCAAGTCTCGTACTTTACCTTTACGTCCATGTTTCACAGTGAAATTAAGGACAGTATCAAGAATAATGAAATGTTTGGTTAGAAAATGGAAGTATTGGCCTGATTGCAGGGGGATCATTTGAACACTTAGATCACTTTAGAAGGCAAGACACATGACAGCAACGGTGCTAGAAGCTGTCCTGTCTCACAGCTGATGGCTTGAGATGGGATCGGTGAATCAGACCCATCCAGACCCTACTCCACACATCTTCACTGTGCCTCTTATAACAGACTAATCAGTCTAGTCTGGGCAAGCGAGAAAGGATCGAAGAGGGAAGTCAACTCGGATACTCAAAAATGCTGTGCTGAAAAGTCAGTATTGGGCCAAAAGGATTAAATAAACCACAACATATCATGTCTACACTCACTGAATGTCCTTTTAAAGAAAGATTACAGAGAGAACTATTCATTCCTTCAGTAGTCATTGAATAAATGCCAAAGAGAGATCACTCTGTAACCGGAGAGATTTTAAAAGTCATAGGGAAAGTTATGACTTTGTAATGTAGGAGACATTTGTATACAATATTCGTGTATGTATACAGTACTAGTGCAACAAGTCTATGTCTGTAGAAGTGAGAAAGTTCATCAGTGCTATATAGAGCCAATTCTGACCTATGGAAACAAATAGGTTTCCAGTAGACAAACAACCGTTGATAGCCGTTTCCGGTTGTTTCCAAAATGGAGGAATTATTTTTCTCCGGCTTGGTATAGAACCGTTGATCAGAGGTTTAACAAGCCGCTATCGTAAAAACGATGTTGTTAATGAAACGTAGACCTGATACAGAATGTGTAAATTAGCAGTAGATAGTAGTGATAGTTTTTTCGGCCCTAAAACAACAACAAAAATAGGATTCTGGAATGTGCGAACAATGGCCGCTCCGACGAAAACTGCTTGCACAGAACAGAGACAGATGGCGAGATTTGATAAAATATCTTTAAAAGAAAACTGCTAGAACAAAAATTCATAT
Source organism: Megaustenia siamemsis (assembly GCA_032433765.1). Classification (NCBI taxonomy): domain Eukaryota; kingdom Metazoa; phylum Mollusca; class Gastropoda; order Stylommatophora; family Ariophantidae; genus Megaustenia; species Megaustenia siamemsis. Next base: position 13,168,179 of record JAVIAB010000050.1, on the reverse strand, counting down.
AGGAGAAGGTGTATCTTGGTCTACGCCCTATGGGCCGGTTACGGCTCGAAAGGTCAATAGATAGATAGATAGACAAACAAATGAAAGAGCAATTAGAGGCCACAACGATGGGATTTCTCAGAAGAGTGTTGAGAGTTTCCTTGACAGCTAAAAAAGACCAATGAGGACATTCTCAGTGAGGAAATTCTCAAAGAGGAACAATGAGGAAATTCTCAAAGAGGAACAATGAGGAAATTCTCAAAGAGGAACAATGAGGAAATTCTCAAAGAGGAACAATGAGGAAATTCTCAAAGAGGAACAATGAGGAAATTCTCAAAGAGGAACAATGAGGAAATTCTCAAAGAGGAACAATGAGGAAATTCTCAAAGAGGAACAATGAGGAAATTCTCAAAGAGGAACAATGAGGAAATTCTTAAAGAGGAACAATGAGGAAATTCTCAAAGAGGAACAATGAGGAAATTCTCAAAGAGACCAATACAAAAAGAGAGCTCATAAAAAACAGAAAGAAACAAACATTTTTCATGAACATTATGAGAAGAGATAAGTTGCAATACGTGGGGACAACTGACAAAAATACAGGGATTGATCACGGATGACAAAGAGATAAGATAATAGATAGCTTGGTGTCCTGGCATAGTAAACAGCCAACCACAGAATTGATGTGATGCACTGAGGACAGAGAATTGTTGCAGAACATGATCACCTATGACAACCGGTATGAGACATTATGATGATAATACTGATACAGTAACTTACACAGTGAGGAGCTAGTCTTGGTGATGATTCTTGAACTGGCTAATGGGTATGTCATCTCTTTCTAGTGATTTGTTGTTAAGGATTGAGTTTAATTCCATTTTAACCTCCTTTTGTTATTGGCTAGATTAAAAGTTGTCTAGCCAGAGAGGGCTTTTAGTCTTTACCCTCTCACTATTTGGGTAAGTATCCACTCTATTTTCTTCTCCATGTGCCTAGTATGCTCCTTTCTGTTTAGATCTTCACATTCCCTCCACTCAATCTGTTTGTTGTCCAGATAAAACTTAGAGAAAACAGATATCAGTTATCTATACTATTTTTTATTTGATATCCTTTCTCAGGTTTTTGTAAAGCATAATCCGCTGTATGAGAAGTTATTACTGCTAGAAAAGAACAAAGTAATTGCCACCTTAAAGAATACACCAGTGAAAAATACTTCAGTCTTGCCACCTGCACCACAACTCAAGACAGATATACTGAGTTCAGAGAATATTAATGATAATGGTCGTCCATCTAAGATAAGATCAATGAGAAAGAACATAAGAACAACGGGGGCTAGTACTAACTCAGACTGTGATGATGCTGGTATGGATTTGGATAGTGAAGAGTGCGTACAGGAAGTGGATACAGAGCACATCAAAGTTCGTAAACTGACTAAACTCTCAAATGTGTTTGCCGAAATGAAGCCACTAACAGCTGAAGGGTTCAGGACTGAAGTGGAAATGAAAGAGACCAAAGAAGATAAAAACCAACCACTTGATATGTTCTTGACCTTTGAGCGAGACAAATCAGAGGTTAAACAGCAGCACATACCTGTGATTATGAACACTGAGTTTGAATTATCAGACATTCCTGTACCAAAAGACCCCCATCCACCTTCAGTTTCTACTGAATTCTCAAAATGCGATGTTGTTTACACAGTGAAATCCTTACAACAGGTAAAAGAGGAGGAGAAAAAGATCATTGATGATGAGAAACGGATGATGGGGATAGACATAGATGCAGAAGAGGAAAGGCCATTGTTAGCTGTCCCAATCCCCCCACCATCTTTAATAGAAATAGCGCCGTCTGACACTACTGCCAAAGTTCATGAAGAAGAAATCAAGAAGAGTAAGCCTGAAATATTGGACACTCTATTTGCAAAAGTAAGTCGGAATACAGCATACAAAAACAGGCATAAATCAAATCCTTCTACTGCAAGTTTAGACCCAACTGTCTTAGAAATGGAACAAAAAATAAAGGATAACATCAAGGCCAAATTAGCTCAAGAAAAAGCTAATATAATGAAGAAAATGCGGAAGGAAGAACTGAAGGAAAAGATGTCTGAGGAAGCGGTGACAGGAAAGAAGAGAATGAAACGTTATTCATTATCTGAATCTGATGAGTTAAGTGAAGCGGAAACCGAAGGTAATTGTGATAAGCTGGAGACAGTTGTGAATTTACAAAATTGTTCTGAATTGTCAACTGAAACTATAAAATTATACAGTGCAGCTCCGAATTTGCCTCAAAATCTGGTAGATTCAACTGGAGGCTCTTTCAGCGATGGCTTGACATTGGCTGATTCTTCCACAACTTTTGTAAACAATATTAGTAGTCAGGAAATGATTTCTGCGAATTTGAACATTTTTGCTAGTACTTCTCTAGAACAATCTCCAGAGATTAAACAATTTAGAGATGATGGAAAGAATGAACCAGTTTATGTTGTGAACAAAATAAAGCTCTTTAATCGCGTTGGTGGTGGCGACATGAAAGAATCATTTATTGCTCCTAGTAGCGTAAAGTACAGAGGAAACAAAGTGAACTTTGCTCATGTAAATGATGATGATGATGATGATGATGATGATGATGGAAAGGACAGCTCTGAAAGTATGGAAGAAAATCAGAGCATTGCTGATGTCATGGAGGAATTAGAAAACAATGTTGAAAATGTAATCAACAATGACGAAGGTGGCACAGAAGGCATTGCTGATATTTTCGTTGTAGAAAAATGCTTTGCAGACAAATTTGGGGAGGGAAAAAACATTGCTGATGTAATAGAAAAAGGAAAAAACATTGCTGATGTAATAGAAGAAAAAAGCATTGCTGATGTTATAGAAAAAAGAATAAACATTGCTGATGTAATAGAAGATACAAGAATTGCTGATGTGATAGAAGAAGAAAAAATCATTGCTGATGTAAGAGAAGAAAAAATCATTGCTGATGTAAGAGAAGAAGGAAAAAGCATTGTTGATGTAATAGAAGATAAAAGAATTGCTGATGTGCTAGAAGAAGAAAAAATCATTGCTGATGTAAGAGAAGAAGGAAAAAACATTGTTGATGTAAGAGAAAAAGAAATAAACATAGCTGATGTAATAGAAGAAGAAAAAATCATTGCTGATGTAATAGTGGAAGGAAAAAGCCTTGTTGATGTAATAGAAGAAGAAGAAAGCATCGTTGATGTAAAAGAAGAAGAAGAAAGCATTGTTGATGTAAAAGAAGAAGAAGAAAGCATTGTTGATGTAATAGAAGAAGGAAAAAGCATTGTTGATGTAATAGAAGAAGGAAAAAGCATTGCTGATGTAATAGAAGAAGGAAAAAGCATTGCTGATGTAATAGAAGAAGGAAAAAGCATTGTTGATGTAATAGAAGAAGAAAAAAGCATTGTTGATGTAATAGAAGAAGGAAAAAGCATTGTTGATGTAATAGAAGAAGAAAAAAGCATTGTTGATGTAATAGAAGAAGGAAAAAGCATTGCTGATGTAATAGAAGAAGGAAAAAGTATTGCTGATGTAATAGAAGAAGGAAAAAGCATTGCTGATGTAATAGAAGAAGGAAAAAGCATAGCTGATGTAATAGAAGAAGGAAAAAGCATAGCTGATGTAATAGAAGAAGAAAAAAGTATTGCTGATGTAATAGAAGAAGGAAAAAGTATTGCTGATGTAATAGAAGAAGGAAAAAGTATTGCTGATGTAATAGAAGAAGGAAAAAGTATTGCTGATGTAATAGAAGGAAAAAGTATTGCTGATGTAATAGAAGAAAAGCGCATTGCTGATGTAATAGAAGAAGGAAAAAGCATTGATGATCTAATAGAAGAAGAAAAAAGTATTGCTGATTTAAATGAAGAAGGAAAAAGCATTGCTGATTTAACTGTAGAAGGAAAAAGCATAGCTAATGTAATAGAAGAAGGAAAAAGCATTGCTGATTTAACTGAAGAAGGAAAAAGCATAGCTAATGTAATAGAAGAAGGAAAAAGCATTGCTGATTTAACTGAAGAAGGAAAAAGCATAGCTGATGTAATAGAAAAAGGAAAAAGCATTGATGATGTAATAGAAGAAGGACAAAGCATTGCTGATTTAACTGTAGAAGGAAAAAGCATTACTGATGTAATAGAAGAAGAAAAAAGAATTTTTGATGTAATGGAAGGTGAAAAAAGCATTGCTGGTGTAAAAGAAGGAGAAAGTGTTGCTGTTATAATTGAAGAAAGACAATATATTGCTGATATAATTGAAGAAAGACAATATATTGCTGATATAATTGAAGAAAGACAAAATATTGCTGATATAATTGAAGAAAGACAAAATATTGCTGATATAATTGAAGAAAGACAAAATATTGCTGATATAATTGAAGAAAGACAATATATTGCTGATATAATTGAAGAAAGACAAAATATTGCTGATATAATTGAAGAAAGACAAAATATTGCTGATATAATTGAAGAAAGACAAAATATTGCTGATATAATTGAAGAAAGACAAAATATTGCTGATATAATTGAAGACAGACAAAATATTGTTGATATAATTGAAGAAAGACAAAATATTGCTGATATAACTGAAGAAAGACAAAATATTGCTGATATAATTGAAGAGAGACAAAATATTGCTGATATAATAATTGAAGAGAGACAAAATATTGCTGATATAATTGAAGAGAGACAAAATATTGCTGATATAATTGAAGAGAGACAAAATATTGCTGATATAAATGAAGAAAGACAAAATATTGCTGATATAATTGAAGAAAGACAATATATTGATATTGTAGATGAAGTAAAATTCAATGCTCATAATGTGGTCAAGAATGAAGAAAAAAATATTGTTTCAGATGACACATGCATGACTAGTATTACAATACAAGAAAGAAGTGAAGCTGATTGCATAATCAGCAAAGAAGTAAAGAACTTTGCAGATGTTTTAGAAGATAAAAACAGCATTGCTGATTTCATGGAAGACGAAAAAATAATTTCCGGTGATTTAAATGACCTGAAAGATGAAAAGAGCAGTGCTAAAACATGTGGAGTCACTGGAGAGGAAACAAACTTAGGTTGTACAGTAGTTAATAATAGAATAAATGAAAACATTTCAGGAGGTGGATATGATGTCAAAGAAGATTTAATCATTTCTGATTCTTTAAATGAAAAGTTGAGAGAAGTAAGTGACAATACTGTGGAAGAATCCACAGATCTAAATAAAGGGAGTGGTGACTCTGTCCAAGATGTGAAGGAGATAAGTCCAGACGTGCCAGAAATACTAGAAGTCATTGCTACATACATAAGAGAAGGAAATCCCTTTGTTAGTGATAAATGCCAGAGTGTACAAGTTGTACCAATTACAGATAAGGGATCTGCAAATGTGTTGCAGGCTAGTAGTTCTAAAGATGATGAATCTGTAAATCAGTTGCAGGCTAGTAGTTCTAAAGATGATGGATCTGTAAATGCATGGCAGGCTAGCAGTTCTGAAGATGATGGATCTCTTAATGCGTGGCAGGCTAGCAGTTCTAAAGATGATGGATCTCTTAATGCGTGGCAGGCTAGTAGTTCCAAAGATTCAGTGGTTGCCAAGTACCAAAATTGTTCAACTAAAGTCCGAGAGTGTGAAGGGTCACAAAAGGACATTGATAGCCTAGTCAGTGTGAATCCACCAAAGTATAAAGCAGTAGCAAAGAAAAAAAGAGGTGCCGTGATGAAGACTCAGCTTGAAGGACGAATCACACGAAGCAGATCAAGAAAAAGTAAAGCTAATGTTCAGGTTATATGTGATAATGAAACAGGAGAAAAAATAAAGCAATTATTTCACGATACAGATGGGGATATGCCAGTTTTATCACCTGAAAGTAACGTCACAGAATCAGATCCCATGCAGCCAGTTCTGGTGAAGTCCCTAGAGGATTTTGATGTTAATAGAAGCACTACGATTGACATGATTGCATCAGGCATTGATGAATCAAATTCCAAAGATGTTGTTACATGTCACTCACGTGTGATCTCTAAACTTCAAGAATGTGTTGAATCACATCTCGCTCAACCACCTGTGGACATGCTTCAAGAAAATTTAGTTAGCAGTACTTGTATTACTTTTCATAAAGTCACAGAAAATATTAAGGAAAAAAATCCATTTGCATTGCTTAGATTAGAGAAACCTTCTGGTATGGATACAACCATTGCAGACGGGACTGTTGAGCCGCAGTCTGTAGGGATGGATCAACCAAGCATTAGCAGCGAACAGGCCATTGATTTTGACAGCAAAGAAAATGAGCATCATTTACCTGGAAAAGGCAGCAGATTTGAAGCAGATAGTGATTTCAAGCAGCCAATGGAACAGCAGTCAATTCCAATGTTTAATGATAGTGATGGTAGTGGTATCTTCTCTACTACTTACATGCCTGAATCAAACCAAGCTCCAGTGGCAGGGGCTGACCTCTTACAAGGGAAACAACTGAGGAATGACAACATTGTACAGCAGCATCACCACTCAGGAAGTCAGAGCCGAGATCCTCCGATGTCTGGAGTTGTTGGAGATGATGAAACAATTGATTCCATGATAACTTCTGCTACAGAGATTGACAGTGAAAGCATGGGTAAGTCTGGTGTCTTGTTTTGCATTTAAAAAAAAAAAAAAAAGTAAACTGCACCGTCACGCCAAGTGGCGTATAGGGAATATAGTGTTAGTGACCATAATTTTTACAGACCTTCGGCACATGATTTTTGGGATAATGTGGCCGGTATTATGCCCGTGCCGCTTTACTTTCCCAGAAAACATCCAGTACCCGTTAAGGTTATATAGTGAACCTTGAAGCTTTAGTTTATAATCGAACCTGACCTCTTGTCCTTAGTAGTCCAGTTCACTAACCACTGAGTTGTCTCGGCTCTCATGTTTTACATACGTTAAGGCTAAATGCGACACTGAAAATTGCAAATCTTGTACATTTTTTTTTTCCCTCTTTTATTTAATGTAATGCCTTTCCTTTCCAGACTTAATTCTCACAGAAAATGCTATTTTCCTATATTTTAAAAAAAAAAAATTTTGCTACACCCAGACATGCATGTTTGGTAGAAAGGTTAGAAATTTGTATTCCCTAACAATACATTTGTGAACACAAAATGTTGCTATCTTTCCATTTACCATACTAAGGGTACAGTCATGCCTATATATTGGTCAACGATAGCCAATTTTATATCAAAAATAAATTATAGATCACCTATGAGGTAATGTTTTGAGGTCTAATGCCTGTTATGGAAACATAAAATGATATTGAACAGCTAGACTAACAAACAGACAAGACAAACTACAACGTTTCAGCAAAAGTCTTCATCAGCAAACAAACTATATACATTAAACACAAAAATTCAAGAGCTCCAAAAAATTATGGATCTGTAAAGGTATGCACTATGACAGCTCCAAAAAAATGATGGATCTGTAAAGGTATGGCAAACACTACAACAGCTCCAAAAAATTATGGATCTGTAAAGGTGTGGCAGGCACTATGTCAGCTCCAAAAAAATGATGCATCTGTAAAGGTGTGGCAAGCACTATGTCACCTCCAAAAAATGATGGATCTATAAAGGTGTGGCAGGCACTGTGTCAGCTCCAAAAATTGATGGATCTATAAAGGTGTGGCAGACACTGTGTCAGCTCCAAAAAATTATGGATCTATAAAGGTGTGGCAGGCACTATCTTCTACCTTTTAGCTCCCAATGGAGCATAGGTCTTCAACAAACACTTTCCAAGTCGTTCTGTTTTTTGCAATTCTTTTAAGATCATTCCATGTCTTCCCCATCATCTTCATCTCTGCTTCAATCTGTCTTCTCCAAGAATTCCTTGGTCTTCCTCTTTGTCTTTTCCCCTGGGGATTCCAAAAAAGGGCCTGTTGTGTAATACTCTCAGTTGGTTTCCGTAGTGTGTGTCCTATCCATCGCCATCGTCTTCGCTGTATTTCTTTATCCACTGGTATTTGACCGGTACATTTCCATAATTCCACGTTTGTGACTTTGTCCTGCCATTTCCATCCCTTTATTCTGCGCAAGCATCCATTAATGAAAGTCTGTACCTTCGTGATTGTCAATTTTGTTATTCTCCATGTTTCACAGCCATATAATAGAACCGACTTAACATTGGAGTTGAAAATTAGTATTTTTGTATTTAGCCTAATTTCTTTGGATTTCCATATGTTTCCCAGTGCAATGAAAGCTCCTCTTGCTTTTGATATCCTTATTTTGGTATCGTTTTCTGTTCCTCCCTCTTTATCTATATTACTGCCCAGATATATATAAGATTGTACGTCTAGTAGAGGTATTTCTCCTAGTTTTATTTGGTTATTGCCAACTGCATTAATTCTCATAATGTTGGTCTTATCTCTATTAATCTTGGCAGGCACTATGTCACCTCCAAAAAATGATGGATCTATAAAGGTGTGGCAGGTACTATGACAGCTCCAGAAAATGATGGATCTATAAAGGTGTGGCAGGCACTATGTCAGCTCCAAAAAATTATGCATCTGTAAAGGTGTGGCAGGCATTGTGTCACCTCCAAAAAATTATGGATCTATAAAGGTGTGGCAGGCACTGTGACAGCTCCAGAAAATGATTTATCTATAAAGGTGTGGCAGGTACTACGACAGCTCCAAAAAATGATGGATTTATAAAGGTGTGGCAGGCACTGTGACAGCTCTAGAAAATGATGGATCTATAAAGGTGTGGCAGGTACTACACCAGCTCCAGAAAATGATGGATCTGTAAAGGTATAGCAGGCAGTAAAGATTCATTGGTTGCCACCAAAATTGTTCAACTGAGAGTATGAAGGGTCTCAGAATGTCATCAAAAACTCAAATCACATTTTCTTTTAGCTGTGTGATTGCATTTTCTGACTTTGATGTTTGTGTTTAATGTGTATAGTATGTTTGCTATACCCAATGAAGACTTTTGCTGAAACATTGTAGTTTGTCTTGTCTTTCCCGTTAGTCCAGCTCCTCAATACCGTTTGATGTTTGTTTTATATGTTTTCTACAGTCATACTCATGACCCCGCAGAGTATTTCATATTTTTTATATTTGATATCTGTGCTTATCTCCCATTTTGAAAACTCCCAATAATCTAATTAGCTGATTGGCCAACATTGATCATGTAACCTACACATGTCTATGACACTTTATTAAACATTTTGCATTGACCAGCACACTATATATCATAGCTTAAAATGACTCAACAGGTTACAAAGAAAACATCATATAATTGATTCTTTATGCATTTCAAGCTTTCAGTCAAGATCCTGAGTGTACATAAGTGTTAGATATAAACAAAACATCAACATGAGGATAGACGGCGGATAATTAAAACAAGCGGAGAAGTTTAAAAGCTAATTCACAAGCAGCAGAAATTGACCCAAGGTCCAACAAAGCTTGTCAAATCACAGAACAGCTTTCACCACTGCTGTCCAACAAGGAAATGACACTAGCTTGTTTCATAACTCTTGCCCAACTTTTAAAATCGATAGCTTTTTAACCGCTTGTTGTAAGTTGTTCAAAATTTGCATGTAAAGTTATAATGATTAGAACCCAACAGGGAATTCATTTCATTAAAAAAAAACATTTGGTTATTATTGTTGCTTATTTGATTTACATAAATTTATAACGACCCATTGATGTAGTCAAAACTTAATGTTTACAGTATTTTAAGTTAAAAATAGCGAGTAAAAATCCATACACGGTAAAATTGACGGTGTTTGCACGCTTTTACCGTGGTTTTTTGACACAATTAGACACTTGTAAAAACACGAGAAATTGTGTGTTCCATTTCCGTTCATTCATAGGTGGAGACGTGGAACGATAACATTTATCATGAGTCTTAAAATGAAATTCTGCAGTTTACAAAACATCGCAATAAAAATGTATGACTATTTTTGCAAAGAGGCTAAACGAGGAAGATTATTTCATTCTTTAGAAAACCCTGAGAATAGGACAAGACACATTTTGGATTTATCTAAACGGTCATTTAATCGCTGGATTCAAGCAGGTGACCGTCAATGTTCAAAATATACAAAATCACAAGGAAGAGCAAAAATGTTGGATAATTTCGACAGTGAACTTATTAGAAGTGAAATTCGCAAAATGTTGGGTATGAATGAAACTGTTACAATAAGAAAATTAAAAGTATCGCTGAAAAAGAACAACAGTATTGAAATATCAAAGTCTACATTATGGAGGAATGTGAGAGCTGCAGGCTTTACATTCAGAAAGTATTCCAATGGACGAAACATCATCTGTGAGAAGCCACATATAGTAGTCATGAGAAGCAAGTACTTACGTGAAGTAAAAGAGGTGCGCAAGCAAGATTATGATATTGTGTACTTGGATGAAACATGGATCAATGCTCACCACACTAACCAAAGGGAATGGCAGTCATCAGATGGAAAGATTAAGAGATTAATACCTAGCAGCAAAGGACAGCGCTTGATAATTGCTCATGCAGGTAGTCGACAACATGGACTAATACAGAATGCAGAGCTCATTTTTCTTTCAAAATCCATAGACAATCGGGATTATCACTCTGAGATGAATGGTCACATATTTAGACATTGGATTGAAAATTCTGTTCTCCCATCACTAGATCGACCATCTTGCCTAATAATGGACAATGCAGCGTACCACAACATTGTTGCACTTGAAGATAAAGCCCCGACGTCATCCAGTACAAAAGATGCTATTAAGATATGGCTCACAAAGGAGCACATACAATTTAATAACATGTACTTAAAACCTGAATTACTATCTCTAGTAAAGCAAAAACAAAGGACAAAGATTTTTCAAATAGATAAGATTATCCAAGAGCACGGTCATATAAGTTTGAGGCTGCCACCTTACCATGCTCATTTAAATCCAATAGAACTAATCTGGGCAAAATTAAAAGGACAAGTGGCAGATGAAAATACAACATTCAAAATATGCGATGTAAAGACTCTTGCTAATCTCGCTTTATTAAATATAGACAAAGATTATTGGGCTAAATGTGAAGAGCACGTCTTAAAACAGGAAGAGGAATATTGGAAAAATGATGGTTTGTGGAATGTTCAACCCCAAACAGTTATTAATCTTTTAGACTCGTCTGATTCAGAATGAAAGTATATAGCCCCCACAATGTTGGCCCCTATATTACCTTAAATTAGTTCAACAGACGGTCCTTATCAGGACCACACAACTATGAAAATTGGACATACAGGTATACCTTGATATTATCGTCCGTCCTCGAACTGAGAAAATAATTCTCCTGGTGTTTTGTCTTATTAGGTTATTTCCCCATTACGGCGACGCCTTTACCTAGTGAAAATTAATCATAGACCAGCAACTACGGTAATGTCTATTATTTAGGGGTTCACAATTTACAATTTTGACAAACATCAAAGAAATTCGCTGCTTTAAGAAAACTGCAGCTGCAAGATATTTGTTAAATATACATTTAAAGGATCTTTTGCATTCTAATAACATTTGGAAAATTTCAACAGTTTTTAACAAACGGTTACTGAGTAATAGCGTTTTGAAGTTGGGCACGTGATTTGAAACGAGCTATAGAGGCAAAACAGGCACTCTACAACACAATCTTCATCCCAAAGCTGTGCCACCAACGGCAGACCTGGATTCAAGAACAATAGAAAAATAACCACTGCTGAGATGAAATGTGTTAGACGATTGACAGAAAACAGCCTGCGGGATAAGATCAGAAATAAAGAACTGAGGAAAAAGCTATGAATAATTTCCATCATGGGAATAAAGAAACAACAAAAATGGTTTGGCCATGTGATAAGACAGAAAGACCAAAACACAACACAATTAGTCTATAATAATCATTTAAAGAACACCTGACTCAAGGGTTGAGCATGAAAAAGATGGACTGATGGGATATTAAAAACACTAATAAGTATAATAGCAGCAGAGGCAAACAGAGGAGCAAAAGATGGATTGATGGAATGTTAGAAATATTAAGAAACGTAACAGTAGGAGAGGCAAACAGAATAGCAAAATATTTATTGATGGAATATTAGAAACACTAGGAAATATAACAGCAGGAGAAGCCAACAGAAGAGCAAAAGACCGCAAACTATATCTTCCCTTGACGCTGAAAGACAAATGAGGAAGGAAATAAGAAAATAAGTGTGTTTATTTTCTTTTCACAATTTATATTTTTTTTACACATGCAGCGAGAGAAAGAATTTCTCCGAGACTATCTTATGAGACCAGGCAAATTTTAACTTTAGGCAAAACAGAGGCATTGTTTATAGCACATTCAATTCTGCCAGGAGGTTATTACCATGCTATCACTCTTAATTTAGATCACATTATCTATATAGATTCACAACCTAACCCACTCTATGGTCAGTTGATTACATTCGGTATAGTCGAAGAAATTGAATATGGCTAAGACTAAGTGACATACGTGTGCCACACTTTTTATGGCAACCACAATACGAGAGAGGAAATGTTGTGAATGGTCTAGTTGAGAGTATATTTGGAAAACTGAAATAGGTTTGAGTTTGTGAGCACGGTGTTGTGAATGGTTTATTTTATAATGGTATCGGCTAATACGACCTTTGACTATACAAAGAAATTACAACAATGGTTTTCTGTTGCCTTCCATCGGTTCTTCAAGTGTACTGTCTACAGCATACACAAGGCGGTAAAATTACCTGACCTGACCTGGATGGATTTACATTTATTTCAGCTGTGTGAAATGAGATACACTGGATCAGGGGAGATATATTCTGATGAATATAAAGTCTTCTATTCTAGAGGTACTGAACACAAAAGAGGAGTAGGTTTCATCTTGGATGCAGAAAAAGCAAGAACAGTGAAAGGCTTTGAAGCAATATCTGACAGTCCCTTTAGTGAAATTGAATGGAAAACCTATAAGATACTAATGCATACAATTGTATGCACCAACAGCAGACAGTCCTTAGGAAACTGTTAATATATTTTACCACAGGCTTAATATGGCTCTTCATCAATGCAAACCACATGAAAACACCATAGTTCTAGGGGATCTCAATGCAAAAGTAGGAAAAAAAAGAGTTGAAGAAGTGGTTGGTTACTATGGCTTAGGAGAGAGAAATGAAAGAGGCGACAAGCTTATTGATTGAGAACACACAACATAATGATAGGAAACACCTGGTTTAAGCAACATCCAAGACGTGTGGACATGGAAAAGCCAAAGGGACAACGCACGTAATAAAATTGATTATATAATGATAAACAATAGATTTAGAACCAGTCTGATGTGTGTAAAAATGAGACCAGGGGCAGATTGCAATAGTGATCATTTACCAGTTGTGGGAAAGAATAGAGTAAAATTAAAAGCAGTTAAAAGAGCCTCAGTTATTATCAAGTTGAATTTAGATTTACTCAAATCAGACAAGAGGTTACAAGACAAATATAACACACAATTCAGAATAGGTACAATGCAAAAGAGAAGATACAAAGCATTGATGAACAGTGGGAAATGCTATAGGAATCAATGCAGCAAACATCACAAGTTCATACCACCACTGAGGACAAATTCAGGAAAGAAATGGATGACAGATGACATTTTACAGCTAATGGATATAAGAAGAAGAAGAAATAAGGATAACAAAGATGAGTATCTATCTATTGACCTTTTGAGCCGTAACCGGCCCATAGGGCGTAGACCAAGATACACCTTCTCCTATATGAATTTTTGTTCTAGCAGTTTTCTTTTAAAGATATTTTATCAAACCTCGCCATCTGTCTCTGTTCTGTGCAAGCAGTTCTATCTCATTGAGGGAGCCGACTCCTGCTGCTCTTGCCTCTCTCATCAATGTTCTTCTCAGTGTCTCCCTGGGTCTTCCTCTTTTTCTTTTACCTGTTGTTTCCCATATGAGGGCTTGCTTTGCTATTCGATTATTATCTCTTCTCATCACATGTCCAACGTATGACCATCGTCTTTTCTTTATTACTGAAGATATTAGTGGTTGATTGGCGATTTCTCTAATTTCCTCGTTTGTTTTGAATTCGTTCCATTCTATACCAAGTATTTTCCTTAGACATTTATTTTCGAATGCGTTCAACTTTGTTTCTATATCTCTTGTTGTTTTCCAGCTTTCACACGCATACGTAAGGGTTGATAGTACATTTGATTTGAATAGCCTAAGTTTTGTGTTTGTGCTAATGAGTTTTGATTTCCACAACTTTTCAAGGCTTCTGAAAGACATTGCTGCTTTAGCCAGTCTGATTCTAATTTCTTTGCTCGTATCCCCTTCTCGATCAATGTGACTTCCAAGATAGATAAAGTGATCGATCTCTTCTACTGGTTTGTTTTCCATGTATATTTTGTCACTTGTTGGAATTAAACTTTTCATGACTTTAGTCTTAAAGATGAGTATAAGACATTAAATAAATAAATTGCAATAAAATGCAATGAAACAAAAGAAACATATCTAAAACAGAGATGCAAAGAGATTGAAATGCAACAAAAAGGAGATGCCAACGCTATATACAAACAAAATGAAGAATTAAACAGGAAGAAAAACGCAATAAAAAACAGGATGTTTAAGATCAAAGGAATGAGAACTGTTGATTGAACAAGAAAGCATGAGGAACGATGGACAGAATACATTAAAGATTTTATAATGATGAATGAACAAATATTAATGATAATGGGGAAGGATCAGAAATACTCAAAGAAGAAGTAGAAGACGCCTCACGCAATATGAAAGCAGGCAAAGCTCCTGGACCAGATAATATAACTAAAGAAGAGATTGAAGTCGTGGGTGATTTTGGAATAGAAATAATAACAAAAATATTGAATATCTACAAGAGCAGATATATACCAGACGACCTGCTCAAATCAATATTCATAGCCCTACCAAAGAGATCTGGTGCGATTGAATGTGATGATCATCACACAATAAGCTTTATGAGTCACATGATTAAGATATTACTAAGAATCATCATATGAAGAGTGTGAAATGAAATCAGTCCAGATATTAGTGATAAACAGTGTGGTTTTGTTAGAGTTAAAGGAACAAACAATCCCATATACATCATAAGACCTTTAGTAGAAAGAGCCATAGAGGTGAAAACAGATCTATACCTATGTTTCATAGATTACACAAAACATTTGACAAAGTAAAGCACTAAAAAATAATCATAATTTTGAAAGACATAAACAAAGACAGCAAAGATCTAAGAATAATAAAGTACATGTACTGGCAACAAACAGTAGACTTAAGAACTGGAAATAATTGGGAATGTTTCAACAAATAAAACAAAGTGGTAGACAGGGTTGTGTGCTGTCACCAGATTTATTGAATATTTTAAGCGAGATTATTTTCAGATCCATAAGGGACATGCCTGGAATAACAATTGGAGGTTATAATATAAATAATCTAAGGTGTGCTGATGATACAGTCTTAATCGCTAAGAGCGAAAATGTGTTACAAGAAATGTTAGACATTATAATGAAAGAGAGCAAAAATAAAGGACTCAGCCTTAATAGCAGAAAGACAGAAGTAATGGTAACAACAAAGAAAAAGGCATCACCTTAATGCATAATAGAGACAAATGAAACAATATTAAAACAGGTAAATTAATTGAAATATCTGGGAACAATATTAACCTGAGATGGTAGATGTACAACAGAGGTGAGATGCAGAATGGCTCAGGCAAGAGCAGCTTTCCAAAATATGAGGAATATACTGTGCAATCCATTTTTTACAATAGAAACAATAGGAGTACTTAAATGTTATGTAGAGCCAGCTTAACTAATGGAAGTGAATCATGGACAATAGGAGATCCGACAAGAAAATCACTGGAGGCTGTAGAAATGTGGTTTTACAGAGAATTTTAAAAAATAAAACATTTTAGAAATTAATTGATTAAGATGATACTGTACTACTAGCAGAAAATCCTAAAGATCTACAACAATTACTTAACGAAATAAACATGACAAGCAAAAAATATGTAATTAGATATGAATATCAAAAAGACTAAAACTATGATCATAAACAAAGAGAATACTCAAAACCTAAAAGTGGATATCCAAATTGAAGGAATAGACCTGGAGACAGTTCAGAACTACAACTACCTTGGACATACTATAACCATTCTATAAACATTCCTATATGGTGCAGAAACATGGACATTAGACAAGAAAACAGAACATAAAATTTAAGTCTTTTAAATGTAGATATGTAGAAGAATTGGTAGAATTGGATGGAAAGAAAAGAAAACAAATGATGAAGTCTTAAAACAACTAAAAATGAAAAGAGAACTACTAAATACAATTCAAACAAGACAAATGCGATTTTTGGGCCATGTTAAAAGACACAACAGACTACTAAAAGTAATCCTGGAGGGGAAAATACAAGGTAAATGAGGCAGAGGCAGACTAAGATGAGTAACATCAAAAGATGGACAAGTAAGTCAGCCTATGACAACTTGCACCATGAAAGCAAGAGACAGCAGAATGGCACTCCATGGTAGCCAACCTTCGTTGCGGAGATGGGACTTAATGATGAGAAATTAATTAGATATTACTGAACATAGATCATTATAACTTGATGCATAGATCATTCAGGTTGCTGATGAATGATGACTTCTGACTAAATATGTTTAATTAACTGCTTATTTACATTATAACATACACGTTATCCATCCAATGCTAGTCATAAACAGTACTACAAATACAATCTATTATATTATCTATATATATGTTTTATGTTTTAGTTGAGAAGGTGTGCTAGGTTTATATTGTTGTGGGTATGCTTATTTGCTCTTAAGTTAATGTAGCATACAATATGATGGAAAAGTTTAGTGTATTTTTTAGTTCAGCGAGGGGTTTGTTTTGCTTATATTGTGATGTACTTAGTTTAGTTAATGTAGGTTACGGTGTGACGGACACACCTCAAGTTGTGTTTTACACTAGAGTATGTTATGCTTTAGTTTATGGCAGTTTGTTTAAATTGAGTATTGTGTTCAGATTAGTGATTGGCATGCAATGGCTCTGTTTGATTGGCTGTTAATTTCTGTGTCAACAGAGCTGGAGGTCCTACCAACAGCGGGGCTAAGTCTGGGATTGGATGAAGACAATTCTTTGGAGTTTGCAATGGCTGACATGGAGGACAAGACAAAGTCAGTTTGTGAGTAGCCAAGAGAATTGACGTCTCGGCAGTGGAACGGAAATGACAGATTTCAAATGTGTATGTTCAGAACTGAATTAGTCAAAGAGAAAGGGAATTTGTTGGTGTAGTAAGTTGGTTATTTTGTTTTGTGAAATTATTGGTTTACTTTTTATACAAATCTGTGTTTGAGTTCAAGAGTTGTGAAGTTAATATTAACTATATCCTACCATAGTGGTTGGAACTGTTTTAGCTTCACAGCACCAAGTTTGGAAGGGGTGAAGTCCGTTATGACTACAGCACAAAGTTACAACTTTTTGAGGTGAAGAGATTGGAACTTCTTTCACTGTTTTCTAAGTCAGGTACCAATTTTTAAAGCTGAATTGACTGGGGTGTGTCCACTTGTAAAGTGATTGTCGTGTCCTGAGTGATGTTATCTCTGAGATGGGTTTCGTTCACAATAAAATAGAGCAGTTTGCTTCCCCATCTCCAGTTCTGTAAGTTCAGTTCTAGTGCCTGTCCGACAACAGAGTTCATGCAAATGGAGTGGGTGCTGTGTATTTGACATTGTACCAGCAGCATCCAGATGCTTCACCAACTTTCATGCCTGGAGTGCTATAGGAGGTGGACATAGGAAGTTATGATCCTAGTACTTTCTCTAGAGTATTGAAAGATTAAAGGTAATGAACAGTATTAACAGCTTTCTATTACTTTGAAAATGTGATATATTTTACCTTTTGATTGATTAAATATCACATTTTGGGGGCTTGATTTTGGCATTTCTCTTTAATTCCATCAGTGTTGGCCAGACTGATGAGCCTGAATCTAAACTTCTCATGTGGAATAAGCTCTTGTTTAGTGATACTTGTACCAACAGTCCAGTTAAACCACTTACAACTTTCAGCTTATCCATTGTGCATAATCTTACAGCCCATGTTTTTGTATGTACAGCCATAATCATTCTTTGTTTATATATCTAGTTTTTTTTTTTCATTTTAGTGAAAGGTTAAAGTTTTCTTCATGATTTACAAGGCATATGGTGTTAGTGAACACATTTTTCTATGATAATAGCACATTTTTGGGTGCTGTGGTTGGTACCATACCAAGCCAACTTTACTTCCCAGAAAAATCTCTGGTACCCATTTTTAGAAGCTCGGTGAACCCCAGAGCCCTGTCAGTCAGAAAAAAAAGGCCACCACTTCTGAGAATTTAACCTGGATCTCTCTCTGATCAGGAAGCAAGCGCAATGACCATTAAGCCACGAATCCATTCAGAGGAAGAGGTATGTTTACAGCACGAGGAAAAAATAACAAATAATCAATAACAATTTGTCATTTTTTCCCGAGTGCTGTAAACATACCTCTTCCTTCGAATAGATTCGTTGATTATCGCCTCGGAAGTTCCCCTCTATAATAATATTCATTTATTATTATTTGTCTCCATTAAGTCACCTAGCCTTCTAATGATGACCTGTATACATGAATAGTGCAATGAATTTTTCTACAGCTGTAATTATTTGCTTGTTTGTAAAAAGTCCTGAAATTAAAAAATAACATTTGCCGAAATATGTACTGTCAGAGAAAGAGTATTTCAAAAGAACATAGAAATGTTTGACAGAAGAATGTTGAGATAACTAAATAGTGTAATGTGTATGTACTAAAAGAAGCCAAAATGAGAATAAATTAATATTTATGAATTAAACAATTAATATTAATAGGAAATAGTGATAGTATTTTAGCTGAGTTATGAGAAATGACATGTGGAGCATAAAGTCGCCACTGTCAAGGAAAGAGATTGATTAAGAGAATGCCTTGGTTGGAAGTCAACAACAGAAAGTTGTAGAGAGACCTGAGTAACGATGCCAGCAGGTATGTTACTTGATGATGTTGGTAAGCAGTTGCTCATACAACTATCTGTATATTTGGTATTTCATTAATTTTGTTGATATCTTTTTTACCAACCAGTTTGTCATGTGAATATATTTGACATATTCTCTTCCTTAATGCTACTTATTTTATGCTAGGTTTGTTTTCCCGTAACTAACCAGCTAAACATATTTTTATATATGTGTGAGAGAGAGAGAGATTGTGTTCATCAATCAAACTCTTTAAGGCCACACATGTGGTCTCCACCCATTCTATGACCTGACTTTTTCTCTATTTCCTTCCAGTCTAGACCAGTATTCTTGTCCTTTTTCATGTACTCCTGGGCCTTCACTATTTTCTCTTTCCCCGTGGATTCCATGTTAGTGCCTGCCTTGCTATTCTGGCATAACCTTTCTGGCCCACTTCTAAAGGCTCCAAACAAGACATTGTAGATGAGTGCTCACCTCTACAGGCTCCAAACAAGACATTGTAGATGAGTGCCCACCTCTACAGGCTCCAAACAAGACATTGTAGATGAGTGCCCACCTCTACAGGCTCCAAACAAGACATTGTAGATGAGTGCTCACCTCTACAGGCTCCAAACCAGACATTGTAGATGAGTGCCCACCTCTACAGGCTCCAAACAAGACATTGTAGATGAGTGCTCACCTCTACAGGCTCCAAACAAGACATTGTAGATGAGTGCCCACCTCTACAGGCTCCAAACAAGACATTGTAGATGAGTGCCCACCTCTACAGGCTCCAAACAAGACATTGTAGATGAGTGCTCACCTCTACAGGCTCCAAACAAGACATTGTAGATGAGTGCTCACCTCTACAGGCTCCAAACAAGACATTGTAGATGAGTGCTCACCTCTACAGGCTGCAAACAAGACATTGTAGATGAGTGCCCACCTCTACAGGCTCCAAACAAGACATTGTAGATGAGTGCCCACCTCTACAGGCTCCAAACAAGACATTGTAGATGAGTGCTCACCTCTACAGGCTCCAAACAAGACATTGTAGATGAGTGCTCACCTCTACAGGCTCCAAACAAGACATTCTGGCATAACTTTTCTGGCCCACTTCTAGAGGCTCCAAACAAGACATTGTAGTAGAGTGCCCATCTCTATAGGCTCCAAACAAGACATTGTAGATGAGTGCTCACCTCTACAGGCTTAAACAAGACATTCTGGCATAACTTTTCTGGCCCACTTCTAGAGGCTCAAAACAAGACATTGTAGATGAGTGCCCATCTCTACAGGCTCCAAACAAGACATTGTAGATGAGTGCTCACCTCTACAGGCTCCAAACAAGACATTGTAGATGAGTGCCCATCTCTACAGGCTCCAAACAAGACATTGTAGATGAGTGCCCATCTCTACAGGCTCCAAACAAGACATTGTAGACGAGTGCTCACCTCTACAGGCTCCAAACAAGACATTGTAGATGAGTGCTCACCTCTACAGGCTCCAAACAAGACATTCTGGCATAACTTTTCTGGGCCACTTCTACAGGCTCCAAACAAGACATTGTAGATGAGTGCTCATCTCTACAGGCTCCAAACAAGACATTGTAGATGAGTGCTCATCTCTACAGCCTATAAACAAGACATTGTAGATGAGTGCTCATCTCTACAGGCTCCAAACAAGACATTGTAGATGAGTGCTCACATCTACAGGTAGTAAACTATCCAGGCCCTATACTGTACATGTCAGCCAATCGTTAGACCCTAGAACATGCCCTATAAACATGCGAAGTGTATTGAGAGTTAAGAACAGAAGTCTGGCTCCACAAAAATATCTGATAGCCCAGCTGTGAGTGGAGCATCACTCATCTCTTTATTTCTGATCTAAGCATAGGAAACTCACTTAAAAAGAATCAGTAAATTGGTACATTTGTTTCTGTAAATCCAGTTGAAATTTTGCACACACAAGAGTTCATTTACCAGAAATACCAGCATAAATGATCTTGTAGTAAATATTTTTGAACAGTACAGTAGAGAAGCACTCATCTGCTGACCAGTTGATCACAGGCTCAAATCCCAGTTGCTGCTGTGAGTTTTTCCTCAGTGTTGACAATTCTTTGTGGTTCACCTGACCTCAGAAAGTGGAAAGTAATTTCTTTGTAAAAGTAGAGAGGTCAACAATGGAAGGGATACAAGAAAAGGAGTTCTTAAATGTTATGTTGAACCAGTCTTAACTATTTCCATTTGGAAGCTTTTTATCAATGCAATGGAAGAGATTAGAAAAATTGAGGGACGAAGAGATAGAGGAAAGCAAAGAGAAAAAATACTAGACGGCTTAAGAGAATGACTTGGCAGAAGGTCAACAACAGAAATGATGAATAACTTTCAAGGCATGATACTTGATAATAAGCTAATGATGTATTTAGCTCAGAGTGTTGTGTACTAGTTTAAATTGTATATTGAGTTATTTGCAGGTAATCATCATTGCACTCCGAACATGTCCATAGGTGCTCAGATCCCCTCCTTAGCAATTCCTGCAGTCTCCAGCGACTGATGACTCCAGTTCTATGTTGGTTGATAAGTCTTCTTATACGGCCACTAAGTTGTATATACTGTTGTATATGCTAAATTATATATACTGTTTGGTAGTGGCTGAATAGATAGTTTGGTAGTGGTTGAATGGATAGTTTGGTAGTTGTTGAATGGATAGTTTGGTAGTTGTTGAATGGATAGTTTGGTAGTGACTGAATGGATAGTTTGGTAGTGGTTGAATGGATAGTTTTGTAGTGGTTGAATGGATAGTTTGGTAGTGGTTGAATGGATAGTTTGGTAGTGAATGAATGGATAGTTTGGTAGTGGTTGAATGGATAGTTTGGTAGTGGTTGAATGGATAGTTTGGTAGTGGCTGAATAGATAGTTTTGTAGTGGTTGAATGGATAGTTTGGTAGTGGTTGTTGAATGGATAGTTTGGTAGTGAATGAATGGATAGTTTGGTAGTGGTTGAATGGATAGTTTGGTAGTGGTTGAATGGATAGTTTGGTAGTGGCTGAATAGATAGTTTTGTAGTGGTTGAATGGATAGTTTGGTAGTGGTTGAATGGATAGTTTGGTAGTGGCTGAATGGGTAGTTTGTTGTCTATGAATGTGTACTTGGTTGTGGAATAATGTGCCAGCAGTTAATTTGTACACCTCAACTTTATTACATTTATATACATTTAATATAATAAGATAATCACTGGTATTAATGGGCAACTCAAAATATATTCAGTGTTATTATCTAACCATTGGTTTCAAGAGTTGAATAAGCATTGTTTTGAAATGAAACTTGTTGAAGTTAACCATTGACATTACAGGTAGCCTATACTAACTTTTTGTGACTGAAACAATTGTTCGGTTAATTAACAGATTCCTGTATTGTTGTGTTACCGGAGAATTATTCATTTTGGAATGTTGGACTGCATGCTGTGAATTATAAATTTATACATTTGTTCCTGTCCTTATCCCTCTGTTTGTATTTCGGGCATGTGCTCCTTTGTCTTCTGTAAACTTGTCTAACTTATTTGTGTTTGGCTGGTGTGCACAGCAATGAAATAGCCAATCAGCTTCTCTGTCACTGAGTGTGGCCTTACTCTGGACAAAGATTTGTTCTTCATTCCTTAGGAGAAGAGGAGGAGAATGGGTAGGACAATGATGTATTTTTTGAGAGACTGAGGAGTCTAAAGGTGGAAAAGGGATCTGGTCAATCCGGAGTACTTAGTGGGAAAAGCAGATGTATCTATAATCACCTTACAAGAACAGTCTGCATATGTTTTGAGAAATGCTGGAACGAGTGGTGGAACATATGGGGATGCCCCAGCTACAGCGAAAATGATTCCATGAATAGAATAGAATATAGTTTGGCTGGTCCTGGTCCCTTGCTGGCTGATAACATATTATCTGTTTATATTTTTTTTTCTCTGCTTTCTTTGTTTCTGACACATACAATTGAACATATTGCTTGCTTTATATTTTTTTGCTCACCAACTTTGAAACCATATGTTGTTGTATACGGCTGCAATTAATTGATCAGAAATAAATTGATACGGCCACTGTAATTTGTTATTATTTTCATACAATTTATAATTATTTTTTATGTCGGCCGGTTCAGGACATCTGCACGAACTGCTCAAACAGAAGTTGTGGTTAAGCCTAGGCCAATCTAGAAATATTGTGATCAGATCTCAAATGAGATTAATGATACCCTATGTAATGTCCATCTCCTTCTATGCTTGTGAAATATGGATCTTTCCTGCAGAGTTACGAAAAATTCAAGTACTTGAAATGAGTTGCTTTCATAAGATTCTGAATATCTCGTACTTAGATCACAGTACCAAGAAAGAGGTCAAAACAGGAATTTATCAATGCAACCAAGACTGGGTGGTCTAGAGGTAGGATGATTGCATCTGATCAGAAAGGTCCCAGATCTGAATGTTCATCCAATATATTGATTGTAGAATCAGTATATCTATTTTACCTTAATATGATCAGTATATCTACTTTACCTTAATATGAAATCACTAGTTTATTAGATATTTTGCCAATTTACACTCCTATTAAAATTACATAATCTATCTCTGTCTTTCTGGACATAACTGTGTTCCTAGTTCCCCCTGGTCTCCACTCACCTATGTTTAAACATACAGATGTTCATCCTCAACAAGTCATGATTCAGCCTGCTCTGTTGTTTCTTCACCACATTTATGACCAAGATAATAACTTTTTACATCAGACCCATCTAATGTTGTACTTTTTTTTCTGCTGTGATTACCCCAAACCTATTCTCCCCAATTCCCACATAGATTGTTCCACTCATCTGCTGACCCTATGATTCTGGTCCAACTATTTTTGAGATTTACTCATGTGAAAATGGGTACCAGAGTTTTCTTTGGGAACATAGAACAGCCTTCGCTGATGCTGGGTATATTATCGCTAATTGTTATGGGAATGGACAATATTTTTATTCGTGCCACATGTTATATACAACTGAGGTGTTTGAGGATTGCATTTTTTCTCTTCTAAAAGAACTTTAAAAAAGCAAAAATTAGCTTGTGTTGTCGGTCCAAGAAATCCTACATTAGCACAGCATTCTTCACTACTGGTTTTGCCTTTTTGATTCCTTTCCACTTGATTGCTAAATTGGTTAGTGCGTTTCAAGGTTGGAAAGTAGAGTAGAACTGTTGTCAGTTTAGGTTCATTGATCCTGACTTCAGCAGTCAGCTATGAGTTGCTGATTTAGCTCTGTCACTGACCGGCATCTTCAGGACCACAAAAAGATTCTATAATAAATTCAAAGAAATCAGAAAGAACACAACTACACATAGACAAACAAAAACCAATAAGATGTTTTAACATGATATTTATTTACACAAATCCCATAGAAGTCTGTCCAATAACTTTAAAAAGAAATACATTTCTGTCATTTAGGTCATCAAAATGTTCTCTGGAAGTCTACCTAAAATCCAATTACAAGTTAGTCTTGACTTGAAGTTTATCTAATATCAATATTAGTCTCAATAAATCAACATTAGTCTAGAGAAATAAAACAGGCCAAGAGGAAGTGAAGAGAGAGAAATAAAACAGGTCAAGAAGAAGTGAAGAGAGAGAAATAAAACAGGTCAGGAGGAAGTGAAGAGAGAGAAATAAAACAGGTCAGGAGGAAGTGAAGAGAGAGAAATAAAACAGGTCAGGAGGAAGTGAAGAGAGAGAAATAAAACAGGTCAGGAGGAAGTGAAGAGAGAGAAATAAAACAGGTCAGGAGGAAGTGAAGAGAGAGAAATAAAACAGGTCAGGAGGAAGTGAAGAGAGAGAAATAAAACAGGTCAAGCGGAAGTGAAGAGAGAGAAATAAAACAGGTCAAGAAGAAGTGAAGAGAGAGAAATAAAACAGGTCAAGCGGAAGTGAAGAGAGAGAAATAAAACAGGTCAAGAAGAAGTGAAGAGAGAGAAATAAAACAGGTCAAGAAGAAGTGAAGAGAGAGAAATAAAACAGGTCAAGAAGAAGTGAAGAGAGAGAAATAAAACAGGTCAAGCGGAAGTGAAGAGAGAGAAATAAAACAGGTCAAGAAGAAGTGAAAAGAGAGAAATAAAACAGGTCAGGAGGAAGTGAAGAGAGAGAAATAAAACAGGTCAGGAGGAAGTGAAGAGAGAGAAATAAAACAGGTCAGGAGGAAGTGAAGAGAGAGAAATAAAACAGGTCAAGAAGAAGTGAAGAGAGAGAAATAAAACAGGTCAAGAAGAAGTGAAGAGAGAGAAATAAAACAGGTCAGGAGGAAGTGAAGAGAGAGAAATAAAACAGGTCAGGAGGAAGTGAAGAGAGAGAAATAAAACAGGTCAAGAAGAAGTGAAGAGAGAGAAATAAAACAGGTCAAGAAGAAGTGAAGAGAGAGAAATAAAACAGGTCAGGAGGAAGTGAAGAGAGAGAAATAAAACAGGTCAGGAGGAAGTGAAGAGAGAGAAATAAAACAGGTCAGGAGGAAGTGAAGAGAGAGAAATAAAACAGGTCAGGAGGAAGTGAAGAGAGAGAAATAAAACAGGTCAGGAGGAAGTGAAGAGAGAGAAATAAAACAGGTCAAGAAGAAGTGAAAAGAGAAATAAAACAGGTCAAGAAGAAGTGAAGAGAGCGAAATAAAACAAGTCAAGAGGAAGTGAAGAGAGAGAAATAAAACAAGTCAAGAGGAAGTGAAACATATAGAGATCCATCATCCTCTGAGAATCCAGTGTTATGACAGGTGTATGAATGGAACATTGTCTCTAGCACGAAGGACTCTCCTTGTCTGGGCCCTGCGTTCATGGCAGTCACAGAGAGACAACACCACAGATTAAATTCCAAAAAATGTGTGCAAGATAGATACCCAAGTGGTGGTGCATGAGTGGCTGTGAACTCTCATCCAAAACAAATTATTCTCGCACACAATCTAAGTAGTTTTAAGTTGCATCACCTGGTCTAGATGCTGATAGAGTAACATTAATATAGTATTTAGAAACCATCACTGCATGGTTTTACTTTGTCATTTGGAAACAATACAACTTTTACAGATATTTACTATCACAATTCGTCTTGTCTAAGGACAGACATTAAAATATTGCAGTTTCATGGGCTGCAATTGTCTCATGGTTTGCATTTCATTTTAAAACCTTACAATTTGTAGATTTTTACATTACAATTATAATTTGTCTTGACTAATGAGGAGAATTGGGATAATGCAATTTCATGAGCTGGGATTGTCTGGAGGTCTCAGGAAGTTGTAGCTGCGGGATGGATCTGTTGGGAAGAGTATCTGGCACTGTGTCATCAGCCTTTTGACAGCCTGTAAGACAATATCAGTCAATATATGTCATTATTTAGAGTGTGTAAAATATTTAAAGTGACAAATCATATTGTTTCGACATGAAACATAATCTCCAACAGATAGTGCATCAACCAGAGAGCTCTCGAATCCATGAGGAAAAGCAGATCTGAATTTACAGATAATGGATTCATGAAAGGGAACATGATATAAAATAGTGCAGAGAGCAGCCAGTGACCCATAGCTGATTGTTTGCATCAAGAATGATGAATTGAGATATACTGGACCAAAGTGTGTAAAATTTTACAGCAAGTTTTTTTTTTTTTGGCATTCGCCAGCTTTTACCTCTGAATAAGTCCCTAGAGACTAGGAACTGAATTTTGCGTATTAATCCATTTTTCCCTGGCAGCCATGTGCACAGGGGTCCCTCGCCGCACAGGCAGATTGCAGCAGAATATCAATAAAATATATGTTAATTATAATGAGTGGTGGTGGTGGTGTACACACAACATAGATAACATTTGGAGAAGAAGGTTTCGGGTTCAATCCTGTTACATAAGGTGGGAATTTTTCTCTTAGAATCCATGGTTCTACCCACCTCCAGTTTCTGAGTAGTAAGATCTGATGTCTAGCTCTCTTGGAAAATGAGGGGGGTGGGGGGGGGGGAAGAGAAACAGGAGGCTCCGTGTGAACTATGTGCATGTTAAATAATCCTTGACAATTGAGTAAAATGAAAAAAGTAGGCCAAAAATGGCTACAGCCCAGGCAAATGTTGATGTGATGTGAAAAATCTACCTAAAATGTCAAGACTAGATGATCAAAATAAGAGTAGCTCTGAAGCCGGAGAATAATTGCTAAAAAAAAAGAGGGACATCTGAGCATATGGCTGCCGATGGGGAAAAATAGGAAAAAGTGATATTCACACAAAATGTATACTCCAAAAACTTTGCCAGAGATATAAAGCTGGTGAGCTTGACAATGGAGGTGATGGCAGTGACCAAGGCATTCAAATGGTTAGAGCCACAAGACTACACCAATGCCTGTATACTTAGTGATTTGATGAGCATGATTAAAAAAGTGGAGGCGGGCTCTGTACACATGCAATGGGTAGAGTCATTGCAGAGGTCAAAAATACGTAAGGTCACATTTGTCTATGTCCCTAGACATGCGGGAGTACGGGGAAATGAAAGAGCGGACAGGTTGGCTAGCTGCGCTGTCGTTGAGAACAGTCAACCAATGGATTGGGTGGACATCATCATTGCCCTCCGAGATGTGGGAAGAGCACAGAACTTCAACAAAACACAAATCCACATCACTTCTTCGGATGATAGAGATGGGAGTTAAGATGGGCACAGCCAGAATTGGAAAAACTTAGTGACTGTGTAAGAAGACTTATCAACCAACACAGAACTGGAGTCGTCAGTTGCTGGACACTGCGGGACTTGCTGAGGAGGGGATCTGAGCACCTATGGACATGTTCGGAGTACAATGATGATGATCAGCTGATAACTCAATAAAGCTGGTGTACACAGACAATTACAATGAGTGGAGACAAATCACAGGCTACAGGAGCAGATGTTATGTTTTGACTTAATTTTTGAAATGGAAGTCAGAGGATATGTGCCTGTATGGCAAGGGACACCCACTCACACTAAGGTCACTGTCATCTGAGTGATGTAGATGTCCAGCGTGTTATGGGAACCAAGCAGGTGTTCATGCAAAACTTTGGACCAGAAAAAGCCCACTGGCCTACAGAGACTTTGCCAGATGTGAAAAGCTGATAAAAACAAACAATCATGCACTTTTGAAAAAAAAAAAAGGGGGGGGGGGATATACACGCATTAAAAATAAATTTAAAAAAAACATACAAATAAAAATGAAAACAAAATAAACTGCACATTTTAGACATTTCATCAAGTGCCGCTTTACGATCAAAAAGTCGGAGTGTGGTGCGCTATAAGTCGTATGCGGATAATAGGACCTATATTTTTAATGAAACAATAAATGCAGAACGTTACCGTACTTTAATTCTGGAACCGTTCATAGCACACCTTACAGAACGGGAAATTATGGAATCCTGGTTTCAGCAGGATGGGGCAACAGCACACACAGCCACAACAACACTCAATTATTTAGAAAGCATATTTGCAAATCGCATTATTTCACATGGAATCTGGCCTGCTCGTTTACCAGATCTAACACCCCCAGATTATTATCTGTGGGGGGCATTGAAGGGAAAGTTTATGAAAATAATCCGCAGACAATTAATGACCTAAAGACTGAAATAGTAGACAAGATTAAACAAATATCACCAGACATTATTCTGAAGGTTTTCGCAAATATGGAAAGACGAATCACGACATGACTTGAGGCCCGTGGTGGACATTTTCAACATATGCTTTAGGCACAACTTTATTGTGTTAATACCAACATTACCCATTATAAGCTCCCCGATAGCAGTCAAGTATATTTGAATAATACCATTTATTTTACAATTTGTGTGACGCATTAGTTAACCGCATTTCTGGTGACGTTTTTTCTTCCGAGAGTAGAAATTCACTGCACTGCGACTTTAAAAACACCCTGTATATATATATATATATATATATTCCAGCTGTTCCCTTCTCATAACATGGCCAAAAAATTATGATTTTTTTCTACCTAATATGCTGCCTTCACCAGTCTCATACCTGGACAAACTGTATGGGGATGTCAGTCTTGAGATGGCTCGTGATTTCTTACAACTTATTAAGACTAAGGCCAAAAAGAGAAAAAGGCAGCAGCAGAAAAATGTAGTTCCCGTTCACCTGAATATACTTGCGCTGTGTTTCATCATTGAGAACATGTGCCACATAACGAGATGAGATCTTTTCTCTGCCTGTACGAGCATGAATACCAACCATAGTAACACCAATAGGCCAGGGAGCGTTTCCTATAGCCATCTCCAGGTATGCATCATTAGCCTGTAAAGAATTAATTCAACTTTTTCTTCTATTTCAGGATAAGGAAGAATTTATCAATAATTTCAGTCAAAATTCTACTTTTAATTCAAAGAATCATTCGTAACTTTTTGGTTACCTCTTAAAGCAGATTTTTAGTCAACACCCATTTGTGATTTGCAGAAATGGTATTTTTACTTTTGTTTTCTACAAATATTTGATACTAAACCCTGACAAACATGTAAAGACAAAGAACATTTAAATACACTTTATAATAATTACAATTGTAAGTTTTAAATTGAAGGTTTAACATATAATTTAGTAAATGACATATATAGATGACTTCAGTGCCAAGGGCTATAATGGGGTCTACAGAGGTAAAAGGCCAGGCTCAGATCTAATCAATGAGATCGGCAGGTGGGGAATGTCTGCCCGCAGCAAACTGTCAAATTTCAAGAATTTGTATTTTCAGGTGGTAATATTTATGATGAGATTTTTTTTTCGTAATCTTGGGTTAAGAGAAACAACTTCACACTGTAATTTGTATGCTATTTGATATTTTACTAGTCCATCATTTTTGGTAGTGTTTCCTTTCTCCTTTTGTTGATATATCTAGTTGTTAATACTTGTTAGGGATTCTAGTTACTGGTAACAATTCTGTATGTCCAAACCATTTAATATGTTGCTTCTGGGTGTAACTTATAAATGATGTTCAACATACTGACTACCATCAGTAGCCTCATAAAGCTTGATTCTGACTACCCACAAAAAATTGATGATACAGGTAAGTTTAGTTGGCTGATAAGCTGTACATTTAACACAAACTAAACAATCTACAATTCCTGATAAGCTGTACATTTAACACAAACTAAACAATCTACAATTCCTGATAAGCTGTACATTTAACACAAACTAAACAATCTACAATTCCTGATAAGCTGTACATTTAACACAAACTAAACAATCTACAATTCCTGATAAGCTGTACATTTAACACAAACTAAACAATCTACAATTCCTGATAAGCTGTACATTTAACACAAACTAAACAATCTACAATTCCTGATAAGCTGTACATTTAACACAAACTAAACAATCTACAATTCCTGATAAGCTGTACATTTAACACAAACTAAACAATCTACAATTCCTGATAAGCTGTACATTTAACACAAACTAAACAATCTACAATTCCTGATAAGCTGTACATTTAACACAAACTAAACAATCTACAATTCCTGATAAGCTGTACATTTAACACAAACTAAACAATCTACAATTCCTGATAAGCTGTACATTTAACACAAACTAAACAATCTACAATTCCTGATAAGCTGTACATTTAACACAAACTAAACAATCTACAATTCCTGATAAGCTGTACATTTAACACAAACTAAACAATCTACAATTCTATCTATCTATTGACCTTTTGAGCCGTAGCCGGCCCATAGGGCGTAGACCAAGATACACCTTCTCCTATCTGAATTTTTGTTCTAGCAGTTTTCTTTTGAAGATATTTTATCAAATCTCAACATCTGTCTCTGTTCTGTGCAAGCAGCTCTATCTCATTGAGGGAGCCGAATCCTGCTGCTCTTGCCTCTCTCATCAATGTTCTTCTCAGTGTCTCCCTGGGTCTTCCTCTTTTTCTCTTACCTGTTGTTTACCATATGAGGGCTTGCTTTGCTATTTGGTTATTATCTCTTCTCATCACATGTCCAACATATGACCATCGTCTTTTCTTTATTACTGAAGATATTAGTGGTTGATTGGCGATTTCTCTAATTTCCTCGCTTGTTTTGAATTCATTCTACGCTATACCAAGTATTTTCCTTAGACATTTATTTTTGAATGCGTTCAACTTTGTTTCTATATTTCCTGTTGTTTTCCAGCTTTCACACGCATACGTAAGGGTTGATAGTACATTTGATTTGAATAGTCTAAGTTTTGTGTTTGTGCTGATTAGTTTTGATTTCCACAACTTTTCAAGGCTTCTGAAAGACATTGCTGCTTTAGCCATTCTGATTCTAATTTCTTTAATTGTATCCCCTTCTCGATCAATGTGACTTCCAATCTACACTTACTCTAATATAATTTCTATTAAAAAAAACTAAACAATCTACACTTACTCTAATATAATTTCTATCCAAAAAAAAACTAAACAATCTACACTTACTCTAATGTAATTTCTATCCACCACAAACTAAACAATCTACACTTACTCTAATGTAATTTCTATCCACCACAAACTAAACAATCTACACTTACTCTAATGTAATTTCTATCCACCACAAACTAAACAATCTACACTTACTATAATGTAACTTCTATCCACCACAAACTAAACAATCTACACTTACTCTAATGTAACTTCTATCCACCACAAACTAAACAATCTACACTTACTCTAATGTAATTTCTATCCACCACAAACTAAACAATCTACACTTACTCTAATGTAATTTCTATCCACCACAAACTAAACAATCTACGCTTACTCTAATGTAATTTATATCCACCACAAACTAAACAATCTACACTTACTCTAATGTAATTTCTATCCACCACAAACTAAACAATCTACACTTACTCTAATGTAATTTCTATTCACCACAAACTAAACAATCTACGCTTACTCTAATGTAATTTCTATCCACCACAAACTAAACAATCTACGCTTACTCTAATGTAATTTCTATCCACCACAAACTAAACAATCTACACTTACTCTAATGTAATTTCTATCCACCACAAACTAAACAATCTACACTTACTCTAATGTAATTTATATCCACCACAAACTAAACAATCTACACTTACTCTAATGTAATTTCTATCCACCACAAACTAAACAATCTACACTTACTCTAATGTAATTTCTATCCATCATAAACTGGACAATCTCAACAATACTTCCAAGTAGGCCTTCATCAACATCCTGTGTAAGCAAACAAAGCAAACATCAATAAATTCAAAGCTGCAAGAATAGAACGAGACATGGATGATAATCCTGGTAGCATCAACAAGTTGTTTCTACTTTGAATTAAATTAAAAGCTGACATGTATATCATGTGGTAATTGTACTAGGGGTTGTGACCTTTACTCTCTACTGCTCCTCGATACATTTACACTCTATCTCTCGCTCTCTCTCATAATAAAAACTCACACCTGAACACCTTGTGGCGACTGCACTGGACAAGCAGCCTTTATTCTCTGATCCTACAATTTCTCTCGGCAGACCCCAGTAATGGGAAAATGCCATGACGATAGTTTTCCCTCTCTCATTCATTGGGGGGAAAAAGGGGGTGCACCTCTTTAGCTGACAACAGAAAATTGGTTAAATGCAATATAACAAAATTGTTTTAAAATAAATACTTCCTAGTGGTTAGTCAAAGGCCCCGATATCACTGCAAACAAATTAAAATTCATAATACCTTAAATGCCCGTGCCAGTGGAATCATCCGAATTAAAACTCATCTCATTGAAGGATCTAAACAAAGAAAAGCAGCAGCTGCAGTCCCTATCATAGTAGCAACATCACACGCCAAAAGACATAAGGTGAAGCGGCACCGAAAGTGAATGCAGCTAAACTCTCCATCATATGATATCATCATTCATCGTCAGCAATCGGAATATCAAAACTTGATGCAGATTAAAAACACAGCTCACAGAGCACTAAACTCGGTAGCTCAAGCTGCAAGCCGGAGTTGGAATATGAGGAAACTGCAACGAGGAACACTTTTCAGACAGAGCCTCAATGGTTCCAACGGTCAGGATTTAAAGATTTTAAGTATTGTGTTTCTAGTTCTATCTCTTGTTTCTACTCTATAATTATAAACGGTTTTTTTTCTTTTCAAATTATCTTTAAACAATCCATTAACGAAAAACTGAAAATTAAAAATGTAGCTGAAACCAAGACAGAATAAAGATGGTCAAGAGAAAAAAAGTCTGCTTGACAAAAACCTCTACACCTTGTGATAGATCAGGAAGATTAAAGGATGTACTGGATAATAATATTAAAAAGTTTTTTGAAAAATAGACAACTGCAATAAAGACAACATGGAAAACTAGTTTGATAATATGACAATATTAGACATGTATAGGGTTCATAAATCAGGACACAGACCTGAATGCACAGTTTGGTAGTTGCTGAATGGATAGTTTGGTAGTGATTGAATGGATAGTTTGGTAGTGATTGAATTGATAGTTTGGTAGTGATTGAATGGATAGTTTAGTAGTGATTGAATTGATAGTTTGGTAGTGATTGAATTGATAGTTTGGTAGTGATTGAATGGATAGTTTGGTAGTGATTGAATGGATAGTTTGGTAGTGATTGAATGGATAGTTTGGTAGTGATTGAATGGATAGTTTGGTAGTGGCTGATTGGATAGTTTGGTAGTGGCTGAATGGATAGTTTGGCAGTGGCTGAATGGATAGTTTGGTAGTGGCTGAATGGATAGTTTGGTAGTGGCTGAATGGATAATTTGGTAGTGGCTGAATGGATAGTTTGGTAGTGGCTGAATGGATAATTTGGTAGTGGCTGAATGGATAGTTTGGTAGTGGCTGAATGGATAGTTTGGTTATGGTTGAATGGATAGTTTGGTAGTGGCTGAATGGATAATTTGGTAGTGGCTGAATGGATAATTTGGTAGTGGCTGAATGGATAGTTTGGTAGTGGCTGAATGGATAGTTTGGTAGTGGCTGAATGGATAGTTTGGTAGTGGCTGAATGGATAGTTTGGTAGTGGCTGATTGGATAGTTTGGTAGTGGCTGAATGGATAGTTTGGTAGTGGCTGATTGGATAGTTTGGTAGTGGCTGAATGATAGTTTGGTAGTGGCTGAATGATAGTTTGGTAGTGGCTGATTGGATAGTTTGGTAGTGGCTGAATGGATAATTTGGTAGTGGCTGAATGGATAGTTTGGTAGTGGCTGAATGGATAGTTTGGTAGTGGCTGAATGATAGTTTGGTAGTGGCTGAATGGATAGTTTGGTAGTGGTTGAATGGATAGTTTGGTAGTGGCTGAATGGATAGTTTGGTAGTGGCTGAATGATAGTTTGGTAGTGGCTGAATGGATAGTTTGGTAGTGGTTGAATGGATAGTTTGGTAGTGGCTGAATGGATAGTTTGGTAGTATCTGGAAAAGCACCCATCCGTATAACAGAAGAGGTAGGAAAAAACAGTTCTAGAAAAAACTGGAGATCTTAAAGGCTAGTCTAGAACCAGGTGAGAAGGAAGGCAGGATATTTTAGTCATCATCATCATCAGGTGTCCTGCCAGTTGGTGTAGAGATGATCATCTCTCTCCACATCACTTGGTCCTTCATGCATATCATAATTTCAGTAGTTGGTCTTTAATTATGCCATTTGAATAAGCCGTTCATTTTTTCTCTTGGGTTTCTTCTGCTCTTCTTTTCATCCATTCTGCCTGTTATAATATTCTCAATGCCTTTATTTCGCATGATATGTTCAATAAATGTAGAATGTCAATGTCTTATGATTCTGATGATATTTCTGGTACCTCCAACTTCTTTTAAACTCTTTTTTGAAGGCCTACTTGGCCGAAACGTTGACTTTTGTTTCGTCCATTACCACGTAAAGCTGTCACCATACCACTTTTTTTCTTCCTTTTTTTTAGTATCGCCTTCTTTTAAACATTCTTCACTTGTTATTTTTGCTATCCATGGAATTCGTAACATTCTTGTGATAAACATGCTTTTAACTGCCGTTAATGTTCTTTGTGTTGTCTTACTTGTTGTCCATGACTTGCTTTCACATAGTAGAACAGGTTCGATGTAGCACTTTATGATGTGTTTTCTAACATTAATTGACAATGATTTGTTACATAGGGGGTTTTTCATTCGATGGAATTCTATATTTGAGTGTCCTCTATAAGAAACTTTGTGATAAAAGAAGGAAAGATAAAGAAAACTTAGATAACATTATATAACTCCTGTCTGGTAATGAGACCAAATCCAGGCCAGCATTTAAAAAAAAAAAAAACCATCATCAGAATAAATGAATGCTCTGCTTTTAAGTCTCATTTAACACTTTTTAAAGACAAAATTAAATAACAGTAAATTAATGACAACAATTGAGCAAATATTAACATAATAGAAAAGGAAACATCAAAGTTGTCATCTTCAATACAACATGCCTGAGAAAAAAATTCTCCGAATATAATTACCAAATAGATTTATCAATTAAAAGATGTTACAGGAGAAACCAAGAGTAAAAGCACACAATGATAACAGGGAGAGGTTGGAGGTGGACAGGTCATGTACTCAAAAGACACTAACACTACAACTTGGCACTTGAATACAAGACCCAGAACATGTTTTCTAGTTCTATCTTGACTATAACACCATCCTAAAGAGAAAAAGTTCAGGGAAAACTATCATGGAATAACTTCAGGACAAGGGGTATGTTTACAACACTCACAAAAACAAAAGTTTCCCTCTATGACAACTATCATGGAATAACTTCAGGACAAGAGGTATGTTTACAACACTCACAAAAACAAAAGTTTCCCTCTATGACAACTATCATGGAATAACTTCAGGACAAGAGAAATGTTTACAACACTCACAAAAACAAAAGTTCCCTCTATGACAACTATCATGGAATAACTTCAGGACAAGAGGTATGTTTACAACACTCACAAAAACAAAAGTTTCCCTCTATGACAACTATCATGGAATAACTTCAGGACAAGAGGTATGTTTACAACACTCACAAAAACAAAAGTTTCCCTCTATGACAACTATCATGGAATAACTTCAGGACAAGAGGTATGTTTACAACACTCACAAAAACAAAAGTTTCCCTCTATGACAACTATCATGGAATAACTTCAGGACAAGAGGTATGTTTACAACACTCACAAAAACAAAAGTTTCCCTCTATGACAACTATCATGGAATAACTTCAGGACAAGAGGTATGTTTACAACACTCACAAAAACAAAAGTTTCCCTCTATGACAACTATCATGGAATAACTTCAGGACAAGAGGTATGTTACAACACTCACAAAAACAAAAGTTTCCCTCTATGACAACTGTCATGGAATAACTTCAGGACAAGAGGTATGTTTACAACACT
Organism: Megaustenia siamemsis; assembly: GCA_032433765.1. NCBI lineage: Eukaryota > Metazoa > Mollusca > Gastropoda > Stylommatophora > Ariophantidae > Megaustenia > Megaustenia siamemsis. The sequence continues at coordinate 13,131,854 of JAVIAB010000050.1, read as the reverse complement.
CACAAAAACAAAAGTTTCCCTCTATGACAACTATTATGGAATAACTTCAGGACAAGAGGTATGTTACAACACTCACAAAAACAAAAGTTTCCCTCTATGACAACTATCATGGAATAGCTTCAGGACAAGAGGTATGTTTACAACACTCACAAAAACAAAAGTTTCCCTCTATGACAACTATCATGGAATAACTTCAGGACAAGAGGTATGTTTACAACACTCACAAAAACAAAAGTTTCCCTCTATGACAACTATCATGGAATAACTTCAGGACAAGAGGTATGTTTACAACACTCACAAAAACAAAAGTTTCCCTCTATGACAACTATCATGGAATAACTTCAGGACAAGAGGTATGTTTACAACACTCACAAAAACAAAAGTTTCCCTCTATGACAACTATCATGGAATAACTTCAGGACAAGAGGTATGTTTCAACACTCACAAAAACAAAAGTTTCCCTCTATGACAACTATCATGGAATAACTTCAGGACAAGAGGTATGTTTACAACACTCACAAAAACAAAAGTTTCCCTCTATGACAACTATCATGGAATAACTTCAGGACAAGAGGTATGTTTACAACACTCACAAAAACAAAAGTTTCCCTCTATGACAACTATCATGGAATAACTTCAGGACAAGAGGTATGTTTACAACACTCACAAAAACAAAAGTTTCCCTCTATGACAACTATCATGGAATAACTTCAGGACAAGAGGTATGTTTACAACACTCACAAAAACAAAAGTTTCCCTCTATGACAACTATCATGGAATAACTTCAGGACAAGAGGTATGTTTACAACACTCACAAAAACAAAAGTTTCCCTCTATGACAACTATCATGGAATAACTTCAGGACAAGAGGTATGTTACAACACTCACAAAAACAAAAGTTTCCCTCTATGACAACTGTCATGGAATAACTTCAGGACAAGAGGTATGTTTACAACACTCACAAAAACAAAAGTTTCCCTCTATGACAACTATCATGGAATAACTTCAGGACAAGAGGTATGTTACAACACTCACAAAAACAAAAGTTTCCCTCTATGACAACTATCATGGAATAGCTTCAGGACAAGAGGTATGCTTACAACACTCACAAAAACAAAAGTTTCCCTCTATGACAACTATCATGGAATAACTTCAGGACAAGAGGTATGTTTACAACACTCACAAAAACAAAAGTTTCCCTCTATGACAACTATCATGGAATAACTTCAGGACAAGAGGTATGTTTACAACACTCACAAAAACAAAAGTTTCCCTCTATGACAACTATCATGGAATAACTTCAGGACAAGAGGTATGTTTACAACACTCACAAAAACAAAAGTTTCCCTCTATGACAACTATCATGGAATAACTTCAGGACAAGAGGTATGTTACAACACTCACAAAAACAAAAGTTTCCCTCTATGACAACTATCATGGAATAGCTTCAGGACAAGAGGTATGTTTACAACACTCACAAAAACAAAAGTTTCCCTCTATGACAACTATCATGGAATAACTTCAGGACAAGAGGTATGTTTACAACACTCACAAAAACAAAAGTTTCCCTCTATGACAACTATCATGGAATAACTTCAGGACAAGAGGTATGTTTACAACACTCACAAAAACAAAAGTTTCCCTCTATGACAACTATCATGGAATAACTTCAGGACAAGAGGTATGTTTACAACACTCACAAAAACAAAAGTTTCCCTCTATGACAACTATCATGGAATAACTTCAGGACAAGAGAGATGTTTACAACACTCACAAAAACAAAAGTTTCCCTCTATGACAACTATCATGGAATAACTTCAGGACAAGAGGTATGTTTACAACACTCACAAAAACAAAAGTTTCCCTCTATGACAACTATCATGGAATAACTTCAGGACAAGAGAGATGTTTACAACACTCACAAAAACAAAAGTTTCCCTCTATGACAACTATCATGGAATAACTTCAGGACAAGAGGTATGTTTACAACACTCACAAAAACAAAAGTTTCCCTCTATGACAACTATCATGGAATAACTTCAGGACAAGAGGTATGTTTACAACACTCACAAAAACAAAAGTTTCCCTCTATGACAACTGTCATGGAATAACTTCAGGACAAGAGGTATGTTTACAACACTCACAAAAACAAAAGTTTCCCTCTATGACAACTATCATGGAATAACTTCAGGACAAGAGGTATGTTTACAACACTCACAAAAACAAAAGTTTCCCTCTATGACAACTGTCATGGAATATTTTCATGACAAGAGGTATGTTTACAACACTCACAAAAACAAAAGTTTCCCTCTATGACAACTATCATGGAATAACTTCAGGACAAGAGGTATGTTACAACACTCACAAAAACAAAAGTTTCCCTCTATGACAACTATCATGGAATAACTTCAGGACAAGAGGTATGTTTACAACACTCACAAAAACAAAAGTTTCCCTCTATGACAACTATCATGGAATAACTTCAGGACAAGAGTTATGTTACAACACTCACAAAAACAAAAGTTTCCCTCTATGACAACTATCATGGAATAACTTCAGGACAAGAGGTATGTTACAACACTCACAAAAACAAAAGTTTCCCTCTATGACAACTGTCACGGAATAACTTCAGGACAAGAGGTATGTTACAACACTCACAAAAACAAAAGTTTCCCTCTATGACAACTATCATGGAATAGCTTCAGGACAAGAGGTATGTTTACAACACTCACAAAAACAAAAGTTTCCCTCTATGACAACTATCATGGAATAACTTCAGGACAAGAGGTATGTTTACAACACTCACAAAAACAAAAGTTTCCCTCTATGACAACTATCATGGAATAACTTCAGGACAAGAGAGATGTTTACAACACTCACAAAAACAAAAGTTTCCCTCTATGACAACTATCATGGAATAACTTCAGGACAAGAGGTATGTTTACAACACTCACAAAAACAAAAGTTTCCCTCTATGACAACTATCATGGAATAACTTCAGGACAAGAGGTATGTTTCAACACTCACAAAAACAAAAGTTTCCCTCTATGACAACTATCATGGAATAACTTCAGGACAAGAGGTATGTTTACAACACTCACAAAAACAAAAGTTTCCCTCTATGACAACTATCATGGAATAACTTCAGGACAAGAGGTATGTTTACAACACTCACAAAAACAAAAGTTTCCCTCTATGACAACTATCATGGAATAACTTCAGGACAAGAGGTATGTTTACAACACTCACAAAAACAAAAGTTTCCCTCTATGACAACTATCATGGAATAACTTCAGGACAAGAGGTATGTTTACAACACTCACAAAAACAAAAGTTTCCCTCTATGACAACTATCATGGAATAACTTCAGGACAAGAGGTATGTTTACAACACAAAAACAAAAGTTTCCCTCTATGACAACTATCATGGAATAACTTCAGGACAAGAGGTATGTTACAACACTCACAAAAACAAAAGTTTCCCTCTATGACAACTGTCATGGAATAACTTCAGGACAAGAGGTATGTTTACAACACTCACAAAAACAAAAGTTTCCCTCTATGACAACTATCATGGAATAACTTCAGGACAAGAGGTATGTTACAACACTCACAAAAACAAAAGTTTCCCTCTATGACAACTATCATGGAATAGCTTCAGGACAAGAGGTATGCTTACAACACTCACAAAAACAAAAGTTTCCCTCTATGACAACTATCATGGAATAACTTCAGGACAAGAGGTATGTTTACAACACTCACAAAAACAAAAGTTTCCCTCTATGACAACTATCATGGAATAACTTCAGGACAAGAGGTATGTTTACAACACTCACAAAAACAAAAGTTTCCCTCTATGACAACTATCATGGAATAACTTCAGGACAAGAGGTATGTTTACAACACTCACAAAAACAAAAGTTTCCCTCTATGACAACTATCATGGAATAACTTCAGGACAAGAGGTATGTTACAACACTCACAAAAACAAAAGTTTCCCTCTATGACAACTATCATGGAATAGCTTCAGGACAAGAGGTATGTTTACAACACTCACAAAAACAAAAGTTTCCCTCTATGACAACTATCATGGAATAACTTCAGGACAAGAGGTATGTTTACAACACTCACAAAAACAAAAGTTTCCCTCTATGACAACTATCATGGAATAACTTCAGGACAAGAGGTATGTTTCAACACTCACAAAAACAAAAGTTTCCCTCTATGACAACTATCATGGAATAACTTCAGGACAAGAGAGATGTTTACAACACTCACAAAAACAAAAGTTTCCCTCTATGACAACTATCATGGAATAACTTCAGGACAAGAGGTATGTTTACAACACTCACAAAAACAAAAGTTTCCCTCTATGACAACTATCATGGAATAACTTCAGGACAAGAGAGATGTTTACAACACTCACAAAAACAAAAGTTTCCCTCTATGACAACTATCATGGAATAACTTCAGGACAAGAGGTATGTTTACAACACTCACAAAAACAAAAGTTTCCCTCTATGACAACTATCATGGAATAACTTCAGGACAAGAGGTATGTTTACAACACTCACAAAAACAAAAGTTTCCCTCTATGACAACTGTCATGGAATAACTTCAGGACAAGAGGTATGTTTACAACACTCACAAAAACAAAAGTTTCCCTCTATGACAACTATCATGGAATAACTTCAGGACAAGAGGTATGTTTACAACACTCACAAAAACAAAAGTTTCCCTCTATGACAACTGTCATGGAATATTTTCATGACAAGAGGTATGTTTACAACACTCACAAAAACAAAAGTTTCCCTCTATGACAACTATCATGGAATAACTTCAGGACAAGAGGTATGTTACAACACTCACAAAAACAAAAGTTTCCCTCTATGACAACTATCATGGAATAACTTCAGGACAAGAGGTATGTTTACAACACTCACAAAAACAAAAGTTTCCCTCTATGACAACTATCATGGAATAACTTCAGGACAAGAGTTATGTTACAACACTCACAAAAACAAAAGTTTCCCTCTATGACAACTATCATGGAATAACTTCAGGACAAGAGGTATGTTACAACACTCACAAAAACAAAAGTTTCCCTCTATGACAACTGTCACGGAATAACTTCAGGACAAGAGGTATGTTACAACACTCACAAAAACAAAAGTTTCCCTCTATGACAACTATCATGGAATAACTTCAGGACAAGAGGTATGTTTACAACACTCACAAAAACAAAAGTTTCCCTCTATGACAACTATCATGGAATAACTTCAGGACAAGAGGTATGTTTACAACACTCACAAAAACAAAAGTTTCCCTCTATGACAACTATCATGGAATAACTTCAGGACAAGAGAGATGTTTACAACACTCACAAAAACAAAAGTTTCCCTCTATGACAACTATCATGGAATAACTTCAGGACAAGAGGTATGTTTACAACACTCACAAAAACAAAAGTTTCCCTCTATGACAACTATCATGGAATAACTTCAGGACAAGAGGTATGTTTCAACACTCACAAAAACAAAAGTTTCCCTCTATGACAACTATCATGGAATAACTTCAGGACAAGAGGTATGTTTACAACACTCACAAAAACAAAAGTTTCCCTCTATGACAACTATCATGGAATAACTTCAGGACAAGAGGTATGTTTACAACACTCACAAAAACAAAAGTTTCCCTCTATGACAACTATCATGGAATAACTTCAGGACAAGAGAGATGTTTACAACACTCACAAAAACAAAAGTTTCCCTCTATGACAACTATCATGGAATAACTTCAGGACAAGAGGTATGTTTACAACACTCACAAAAACAAAAGTTTCCCTCTATGACAACTATCATGGAATAACTTCAGGACAAGAGGTATGTTTACAACACTCACAAAAACAAAAGTTTCCCTCTATGACAACTATCATGGAATAACTTCAGGACAAGAGAGATGTTTACAACACTCACAAAAACAAAAGTTTCCCTCTATGACAACTATCATGGAATAACTTCAGGACAAGAGGTATGTTTACAACACTCACAAAAACAAAAGTTTCCCTCTATGACAACTATCATGGAATAACTTCAGGACAAGAGAGATGTTTACAACACTCACAAAAACAAAAGTTTCCCTCTATGACAACTATCATGGAATAACTTCAGGACAAGAGGTATGTTTACAACACTCACAAAAACAAAAGTTTCCCTCTATGACAACTATCATGGAATAACTTCAGGACAAGAGGTATGTTTACAACACTCACAAAAACAAAAGTTTCCCTCTATGACAACTGTCATGGAATAACTTCAGGACAAGAGGTATGTTTACAACACTCACAAAAACAAAAGTTTCCCTCTATGACAACTATCATGGAATAACTTCAGGACAAGAGGTATGTTTACAACACTCACAAAAACAAAAGTTTCCCTCTATGACAACTGTCATGGAATATTTTCATGACAAGAGGTATGTTTACAACACTCACAAAAACAAAAGTTTCCCTCTATGACAACTATCATGGAATAACTTCAGGACAAGAGGTATGTTACAACACTCACAAAAACAAAAGTTTCCCTCTATGACAACTATCATGGAATAACTTCAGGACAAGAGGTATGTTTACAACACTCACAAAAACAAAAGTTTCCCTCTATGACAACTATCATGGAATAACTTCAGGACAAGAGTTATGTTACAACACTCACAAAAACAAAAGTTTCCCTCTATGACAACTATCATGGAATAACTTCAGGACAAGAGGTATGTTACAACACTCACAAAAACAAAAGTTTCCCTCTATGACAACTGTCACGGAATAACTTCAGGACAAGAGGTATGTTACAACACTCACAAAAACAAAAGTTTCCCTCTATGACAACTATCATGGAATAGCTTCAGGACAAGAGGTATGTTTACAACACTCACAAAAACAAAAGTTTCCCTCTATGACAACTATCATGGAATAACTTCAGGACAAGAGGTATGTTTACAACACTCACAAAAACAAAAGTTTCCCTCTATGACAACTATCATGGAATAACTTCAGGACAAGAGAGATGTTTACAACACTCACAAAAACAAAAGTTTCCCTCTATGACAACTATCATGGAATAACTTCAGGACAAGAGGTATGTTTACAACACTCACAAAAACAAAAGTTTCCCTCTATGACAACTATCATGGAATAACTTCAGGACAAGAGGTATGTTTCAACACTCACAAAAACAAAAGTTTCCCTCTATGACAACTATCATGGAATAACTTCAGGACAAGAGGTATGTTTACAACACTCACAAAAACAAAAGTTTCCCTCTATGACAACTATCATGGAATAACTTCAGGACAAGAGGTATGTTTACAACACTCACAAAAACAAAAGTTTCCCTCTATGACAACTATCATGGAATAACTTCAGGACAAGAGGTATGTTTACAACACTCACAAAAACAAAAGTTTCCCTCTATGACAACTATCATGGAATAACTTCAGGACAAGAGGTATGTTTACAACACTCACAAAAACAAAAGTTTCCCTCTATGACAACTATCATGGAATAACTTCAGGACAAGAGGTATGTTTACAACACAAAAACAAAAGTTTCCCTCTATGACAACTATCATGGAATAACTTCAGGACAAGAGGTATGTTACAACACTCACAAAAACAAAAGTTTCCCTCTATGACAACTGTCATGGAATAACTTCAGGACAAGAGGTATGTTTACAACACTCACAAAAACAAAAGTTTCCCTCTATGACAACTATCATGGAATAACTTCAGGACAAGAGGTATGTTACAACACTCACAAAAACAAAAGTTTCCCTCTATGACAACTATCATGGAATAGCTTCAGGACAAGAGGTATGCTTACAACACTCACAAAAACAAAAGTTTCCCTCTATGACAACTATCATGGAATAACTTCAGGACAAGAGGTATGTTTACAACACTCACAAAAACAAAAGTTTCCCTCTATGACAACTATCATGGAATAACTTCAGGACAAGAGGTATGTTTACAACACTCACAAAAACAAAAGTTTCCCTCTATGACAACTATCATGGAATAACTTCAGGACAAGAGGTATGTTTACAACACTCACAAAAACAAAAGTTTCCCTCTATGACAACTATCATGGAATAACTTCAGGACAAGAGGTATGTTACAACACTCACAAAAACAAAAGTTTCCCTCTATGACAACTATCATGGAATAGCTTCAGGACAAGAGGTATGTTTACAACACTCACAAAAACAAAAGTTTCCCTCTATGACAACTATCATGGAATAACTTCAGGACAAGAGGTATGTTTACAACACTCACAAAAACAAAAGTTTCCCTCTATGACAACTATCATGGAATAACTTCAGGACAAGAGGTATGTTTACAACACTCACAAAAACAAAAGTTTCCCTCTATGACAACTATCATGGAATAACTTCAGGACAAGAGGTATGTTTACAACACTCACAAAAACAAAAGTTTCCCTCTATGACAACTATCATGGAATAACTTCAGGACAAGAGAGATGTTTACAACACTCACAAAAACAAAAGTTTCCCTCTATGACAACTATCATGGAATAACTTCAGGACAAGAGGTATGTTTACAACACTCACAAAAACAAAAGTTTCCCTCTATGACAACTATCATGGAATAACTTCAGGACAAGAGAGATGTTTACAACACTCACAAAAACAAAAGTTTCCCTCTATGACAACTATCATGGAATAACTTCAGGACAAGAGGTATGTTTACAACACTCACAAAAACAAAAGTTTCCCTCTATGACAACTATCATGGAATAACTTCAGGACAAGAGGTATGTTTACAACACTCACAAAAACAAAAGTTTCCCTCTATGACAACTGTCATGGAATAACTTCAGGACAAGAGGTATGTTTACAACACTCACAAAAACAAAAGTTTCCCTCTATGACAACTATCATGGAATAACTTCAGGACAAGAGGTATGTTTACAACACTCACAAAAACAAAAGTTTCCCTCTATGACAACTGTCATGGAATATTTTCATGACAAGAGGTATGTTTACAACACTCACAAAAACAAAAGTTTCCCTCTATGACAACTATCATGGAATAACTTCAGGACAAGAGGTATGTTACAACACTCACAAAAACAAAAGTTTCCCTCTATGACAACTATCATGGAATAACTTCAGGACAAGAGGTATGTTTACAACACTCACAAAAACAAAAGTTTCCCTCTATGACAACTATCATGGAATAACTTCAGGACAAGAGGTATGTTACAACACTCACAAAAACAAAAGTTTCCCTCTATGACAACTATCATGGAATAACTTCAGGACAAGAGGTATGTTACAACACTCACAAAAACAAAAGTTTCCCTCTATGACAACTGTCACGGAATAACTTCAGGACAAGAGGTATGTTACAACACTCACAAAAACAAAAGTTTCCCTCTATGACAACTATCATGGAATAGCTTCAGGACAAGAGGTATGTTTACAACACTCACAAAAACAAAAGTTTCCCTCTATGACAACTATCATGGAATAACTTCAGGACAAGAGGTATGTTTACAACACTCACAAAAACAAAAGTTTCCCTCTATGACAACTATCATGGAATAACTTCAGGACAAGAGGTATGTTTACAACACTCACAAAAACAAAAGTTTCCCTCTATGACAACTATCATGGAATAACTTCAGGACAAGAGGTATGTTTACAACACTCACAAAAACAAAAGTTTCCCTCTATGACAACTATCATGGAATAACTTCAGGACAAGAGGTATGTTTCAACACTCACAAAAACAAAAGTTTCCCTCTATGACAACTATCATGGAATAACTTCAGGACAAGAGGTATGTTTACAACACTCACAAAAACAAAAGTTTCCCTCTATGACAACTATCATGGAATAACTTCAGGACAAGAGGTATGTTTACAACACTCACAAAAACAAAAGTTTCCCTCTATGACAACTATCATGGAATAACTTCAGGACAAGAGGTATGTTTACAACACTCACAAAAACAAAAGTTTCCCTCTATGACAACTATCATGGAATAACTTCAGGACAAAAGGTATGTTTACAACACTCACAAAAACAAAAGTTTCCCTCTATGAATTGTCTTGGCTTGGAACGAATTGTGGACTTTGTCAGGGAGACAGGAATGCAGATCTTGTGTACTGAAGAAGATTCACAAGAAATATTACACAACAGACTTCAAACATGAGACAAAAAAGAGGCAGACCAAAGACAACCTGATGGAGAACAGTTGAAGTGGAGATGTATATCTCCAGTGGGTCAAATTTGGGGCACCCTGTAATATATGGTCACAAGCCAAGCAGAAAATGGGGTTTCTTTTGCCGCTCTGACAGGCATAAAAGGGCATCAGGTACTGATTTTTTTGCTAGTCCATGGTCAAGGACACAAAGAATTAGAAAAAAAAATCAATGAAATATTACCTTGTTTTTCAGCTTCCGGAACAAAGGTTTCAAGTATGCTACAGTTTGGGAGTGTGTTGCACTTGCCATTTTGCCCTTGATTAATCGTTTCTCTTCTTCTGGCCTCTGATTGAGCTTATCTCCCCATTTCTTTAAGACAAACTAGACCATTATGAGAAAGCAATTTAGTTATGTCCAGCCTTGTAGGAGGCATCATTTCATAAATATATTTAAATAAATATAGAATACAAAATAAAGATAAGACTGCAGCAAAACAGACTCCAACAGTCATAAATTATGTTCAAAGAAAAACTCAAAGGAGTCCTGCATACAATCAATGTTTTTTTTTTGTTCAACAAATATAATTTTTGGGAATGTACTTTTTTTGCCACCGTAACATTTTTTCTTAATTAAATATAAATAATGACAATATTTTCTGATCAATGAGATTTCAAACATCATGTAAATTACTTTGTGCATAAAGCAAACACCACAGAACTCTACCAAGAGTTATCTATTCCAGCTCTTTGTTCCAAGCACAAACAGACAAAAGTAGTAAAGTAAAGTACCCCCGTCACGCCAAGTGGCATATAGGGAATATGGTGTTAGTGACAATATTTTTACAGACCTTCAGCACGTGATTTTTGGGGTAATGTGGTCGGTATTATGCCTGTGTCGCTTTATTTTCCCACAAAAAAATCAGGTACCCATTAAAGGCTGGGTGAACCAGAAGTCATTGGTTGGGATTGAACCCTATCTCTACAAACAGACAAAGGTATACAGAAAATAACACAAAGAGCCAATATAATCAAATAAATAAGAGTGTTTGGAAACACACATTTACTAAACAAGAAAGAATCACTCATTTCTTTGTTTATTTCAAGTATGACAAGTTCAAAATATTGTCAATTTTGTTCATTTAATTTCAAACCAAAGGGCACGTACTTTCAGTTCAGTTCAATGTTTACGTATGAATCTTCATTCCAAAGCATAACAAAGTAAAATAATAAGACTATTATCATTGCATATATTTATTTTCAGCAAAACATAATGAGCAACAACTGACTGCTCTGTAGATCGAAACGACAAAAAACATGCAGTAATGGAAACCACAAGGAAAGAGGAAATGGGTAGGACTTAGCAAAACATGGAAACAATATCCTGAGACAGTGACTGCAAAGATAAATTCAACCTGGAGAAGATTAAACAAGACAACACAGGACAGAAAGGACCGGAGGGCTCTTGTGGATGTCTTATGTCCCAATAGAAAATATAAAGGAGAAAGAATAGTATAGACAGCCGGCAATGGAGTTTGTGGTCAATACTCTGAAATGACTAGGTAACTGCTGTAATAAGAACTGCATTGCTGTGGGCTAGAGAAGGAATAAGAGAGAAAGAAGCAGACCAAGAACAACATGACAAAGATCAGTGGAAACAGAGATTTACAGTGTGGGCTAAATTTGGAACACATGGCAAAGGATTATTACAGATTAACAAGATGGAGAAATGTTTGTATGTGAGAGACTGCTATGTCTGACGGTGAGTTGGAAATAGAAGAAGATAGTCAATTCACAAAATGCTTACAACAGGGCATATAAAGTTAACAATAAGAGAGGAGCCAGTAGTGGGGTGTGATAAACACTCCACTGGTAATCTTCGCTTTCACCATCACATGACAATAAGAGAGGAGCCAATAGTGGGGTGTGATAAACACTCCACTGGTAATCTTCGCTTTCACCATCACATGACAATAAGAGAGGAGCCAGTAGTGGGGTGTGATAAACACTCCACTGGTAATCTTCGCTTTCACCATAACATGACAATAAGAGAGGAGCCAATAGTGGGGTGTGATAAACACTCCACTGGTAATCTTCACTTTCACCATCACATGACAATAAGAGAGGAGCCAGTAGTGGGGTGTGATAAACACTCCACTGGTAATCTTCGCTTTCACCATAACATGACAATAAGAGAGGAGCCAATAGTGGGGTGTGATAAACACTCCACTGGTAATCTTCACTTTCACCATCACATGACAATAAGAGAGGAGCCAGTAGTGGGGTGTGATAAACACTCCACTGGTAATCTTCGCTTTCACCATCACATGACAATAAGAGAGGAGCCAGTAGTGGGGTGTGATAAACACTCCACTGGTAATCTTCGCTTTCACCATCACATGACAATAAGAGAGGAGCCAGTAGTGGGGTGTGATAAACACTCCACTGGTAATCTTCGCTTTCACCATCACATGACAATAAGAGAGGAGCCAGTAGTGGGGTGTGATAAACACTCCACTGGTAATCTTCGCTTTCACCATCACATGACAATAAGAGAGGAGCCAGTAGTGGGGTGTGATAAACACTCCACTGGTAATCTTCGCTTTCACCATCACATGACAATAAGAGAGGAGCCAGTAGTGGGGTGTGATAAACACTCCACTGGTAATCTTCGCTTTCACCATCACATGACAATAAGAGAGGAGCCAATAATGTGGTGTGATAAACACTCCACTGGTAATCTTCGCTTTCACCATAACATGACAATAAGAGAGGAGCCAATAGTGGGGTGTGATAAACACTCCACTGGTAATCTTCGCTTTCACCATCACATGACAATAAGAGAGGAGCCAATAGTGTGGTGTGATAAACACTCCACTGGTAATCTTCGCTTTCACCATCACATGACAATAAGAGAGGAGCCAATAGTGTGGTGTGATAAACACTCCACTGGTAATCTTCGCTTTCACCATAACATGACAATAAGAGAGGAGCCAATAGTGTGGTGTGATAAACACTCCACTGGTAATCTTCACTTTCACCATCACATGACAAAAAGAGAGGAGCCAGTAGTAGGGTGTGATAAACACTCCACTGGTAATCTTCGCTTTCACCATCACATGACAATAAGAGTGGGGCCAATAGTGGGGTGTGATAAACACTCCACTGGTAATCTTCGCTTTCACCATCACATGACAATAAGAGAGGAGCCAGTAGTGGGGTGTGATAAACACTCCACTGGTAATCTTCACTTTCACCATCACATGACAATAAGAGAGGAGCCAATAGTGGGGTGTGATAAACACTCCACTGGTAATCTTCGCTTTCACCATCACATGACAATAAGAGAGGAGCCAGTAGTGGGGTGTGATAAACACTCCACTGATAATCTTCGCTTTCACCATCACATGACAATAAGAGAGGAGCCAATAGTGGGGTGTGATAAACACTCCACTGGTAATCTTCGCTTTCACCATCACATGACAATAAGAGAGGAGCCAATAGTAGGGTGTGATAAACACTCCACTGGTAATCTTCGCTTTCACCATCACATGACAAGAGTGGGGCCAATAGTGGGGTGTGATAAACACTCCACTGGTAATCTTCGCTTTCACCATCACATGACAATAAGAGAGGAGCCAGTAGTGGGGTGTGATAAACACTCCACTGGTAATCTTCGCTTTCACCATCACATGACAATAAGAGAGGAGCCAATAGTGGGGTGTGATAAACACTCCACTGGTAATCTTCGCTTTCACCATCACATGACAATAAGAGAGGAGCCAATAGTGGGGTGTGATAAACACTCCACTGGTAATCTTCGCTTTCACCATCACATGACAATAAGGGACACTAGCTGACCTTACAGAGTTTTGATTTGATATCCACACTTTCTGTGCAGTTTCGCCGTATGTCTTTTGGCGTGTGCTGAGACTGCTATGATGGGGACTACAGCTACCTTTCTTTGTTTGGGAGATGAGTTAGTAATTCGGATGATTCCACTGGCACGGGTGGTTGAGCAATTATGGATTTTAATTCGTTTGCAGTGATACTGGGGGCCTTCCATAACCAAAGAACAGAGTTTTGACATCTTTTACAGAGATCTGCCCCTGAGCAACAAGGCAAAAAATGCTCAAAAGACATCAATAGACCAAGATCAGACTTAACTCTTTCCGTACGGAAGCTTTTTATCGACGCAACGGAAGAGATTTCAGAGACAAAATTTTTCATGGTTTTAAGAATCAATCTACATATTTATATTTATCTAACACATAACATATTATATATGAGCATTTAGATAATTGAATAAGGTATTAGATTTCATCAATATCCAGATGATACAAGACATGTAAAATGAATATGGTCTGATGGCGTTCACACTAATAAAATTGAGCGTGGCGCACTATGCGGCTGAACGTACGCAACCGAAATGGAAATGGCGCACCATGCGGCGGAACGTACGGAAAGAGTTAAGGAATTGTGGACTCAGATCACATGGTAACAAAATGAGTCTCAAAGTTTCTGTTGCCTGCAACCATGAAGACTCCCAAACACTACTTTGATAACCAAAGAATGAAAGTTTGGCCCAGAGGAGCAAGCTTGTATGATAAACTATGGGAAATGAGAGAAGACTTCAAGTGCACTGTGCATTCATGACCCTAAAGATGTATTGTTAACGTTGGTTGCTGAAGAAGAAGGCAAAAGATGAAATAAATAGATTTATTATTTAGTTATAAAATTATGATATTTCTATAATGAATACTGCTGGAATACAATATGATATTCCTACAATTGATATTGCCAGAATATTATGATTACTCTATAATGGACACTGTTGGAATACTATTATGATAATACTATAACGGACAATGATGGAATACTATAATATAGCCCTATCATGAACACTGTTGCAAACAAGAGTTGACCATGGTCTAGAACACTTACCTTGAAGAATCTCAACACAATCTCATGATCTTTGTCCCTGTCCCCTAGTCCAAGTTCTTCCCTCATTCTCTAATAAAACAGGAAGCAACAATGACAAACACAGCATGGGGTATATCAATGTAAGACAATGATAACAATAATGTAAAGAAGACCAATAAATAATGATATAAGAAATCTGGAACATCTGGAACATGCATCAAAGCTTATCAAATCATTGGACAGCTATCACCACTATTGTACAACAAGGAGATAACTCTAGAGATAAAACGGGCATTATACAAATACAATCTTCATCCCAACATTGTGCTACCAATGCCAGTCCTTGACCCTAGATGCAAAAACAATAAGAAAAATAAGCTCTAATGTGAAGAAATATGTCAGATGAATGACAGGAAACAGTTTGAAAGATAAGATCAGAAATGAAGAACTGAGAAAAGAGCTAGGAATAGCCCTGCCATAAAATATATAAAGAAACAACAGATAAAATGGTTTGACCATGTGACAAGGCAGAGTAATCAAATCACAACACAACAAGCCCTCAATAAATGTTGTAAGAATACCAGACCCAAGGGTCGACCACGAAAAAGATGAATCGATGGAATATTAGAAGCACTAGGAAACATAACAGCAGCAGAGGTGAACAGAAGAGCAAAAGATCGCAAATTATATCTCCCCTCGACGCTGAAAGGCAGAAGAGAAAAGAAATCTGGAACAGCCTGTAGTAAACAAATAATATTGTACTCAATCAACTTCAGTACATTTTTGACAACTGGGTTGCCTCCCCTCTCAATTCCTACTCACTTGGTCAGACTAGACTGGTTAGTCTGTTTCTAGGGGCACCACAAAGAGGCGGAGTAGAAACTGGATAGTTCTAGTTCACTGATCCTGGTGTAAGACATCAGCTATGATTCACTGACAGCTTTCAGCTCTGTTGCTGAACAGCACCTTAGCCCCCCCCCCCCCCCCCCCCCGGGAGACAATGGATAGCAATTCAAAGGTAAATCTGACACAAATGTCTATTGAGGTCTTAATGACCCACATTCTGAACGAAATACTGTCAATAATTCACTTACTAACTCTAAATGGTTCCCAAAATAGCTACAATTTTGTTTATTTTCAATAATTTAACTCATTCCTAACCAAAAATTTTAACTGTGGCATGACCATTTTTCACAATTTAACTTTAGATTACGCTACCGTCGTAAAAATTACCACCTCAAAATACAAATTCTTGAAATCTGACAGTTTGCTGCATGCAACCCTCTCCCTACAACTACCTAATTACTATTTATGGTGATCACTGAGTGTTGGATTTGTTTTCTTTGATGTTGGATTAGACACAAACATGCTCACAGTAAAAAAGAATAACAGTCTCGTACAAATGAGGCTTTATTTTTTGTGTGTGCTAATTTTCAAGACATTCCCTCCCCCCTTTCTAATGATGGGGGAAATCTCCTTGGTTGCCGGTGCACAGACAACAAACAAGCCTTTAGAACAAGGGATAGCCAGTGACTGGCGCTAAGGAGACAAATATATGGTCGGATAGATGGACCTTTCGACCATGTCAATAGACAATGTAACACCTCCAGTAGCCACGGTGCAATGGGATTGTATTTCAGGCCATAAAATCTAAGCTAAGCCAGGAAATGATTACAGTATCCAATTCCTGTATCTCTGCTGAGTAAACACAATTATGTAGCAAGGTTCAAAGACAATCTTATCTTCCAAACTCCAGACATAACATTTAAGTGGTAGTAATTATTACCAAGGAGACCATTTGGAGGACCTGGACTTTGCTGATGACATAGTTCTCATCAGCAATCAGATAAAAACGATGCAGGAAAACACAAATGAACTATCATCAATAGCCAGCAAAATTGGGCTTGAGGTCAATCATGAAAAGACTAAAGTCATGAAAAGTTTAATTCCAACAAGTGACAAAATATACATGGAAAACAAACCAGTAGAAGAGATCGATCACTTCATCTATCTTGGAAGTCACATTGATCGAGAAGGGGATACGAGCAAAGAAATTAGAATCAGACTGGCTAAAGCAGCAATGTCTTTCAGAAGCCTTGAAAAGTTGTGGAAATCAAAACTCATTAGCACAAACACAAAACTTAGGCTATTCAAATCAAATGTACTATCAACCCTTACGTATGCGTGTGAAAGCTGGAAAACAACAAGAGATATAGAAACAAAGTTGAACGCATTCGAAAATAAATGTCTAAGGAAAATACTTGGTATAGAATGGAACGAATTCAAAACAAACGAGGAAATTAGAGAAATCGCCAATCAACCACTAATATCTTCAGTAATAAAGAAAAGACGATGGTCATACGTTGGACATGTGATGAGAAGAGATAATAATCGAATAGCAAAGCAAGCCCTCATATGGGAAACAACAGGTAAAAGAAAAAGAGGAAGACCCAGGGAGACACTGAGAAGAACATTGATGAGAGAGGCAAGAGCAGCAGGAATCGGCTCCCTCAATGAGATAGAACTGCTTGCACAGAACAGAGACAGATGGCGAGATTTGATAAAATATCTTTAAAAGAAAACTGCTAGAACAAAAATTCATATAGGAGAAGGTGTATCTTGGTCTACGCCCTATGGGCCGGTTACGGCTCGAAAGGTCAATAGATAGATAGATAGATAGAATTATTACCAGTCTTGTAAAAATGTGAGTCACAGACAGGTAACGCAATCTTGATCCTTCCCATGCCGATAGGCGTTGCATAGGCTTGTAGTGTTTTTTGCCACCCACATCTATTCTGGCTGAGATGCTTGATCTTACCTAAGAGTCTATGCCTGCCAACTTTGCTTCTTTTATAAGTGTTATTTTTAATGTCTCTTTAGGTCTTCCTCTTCTTCTGTATCCTGTTGTTTCCCATAGAAGAGCCTGTTTTGGAATTCCTTTGTTGTCTCTTCTCAGCACGTGTCTGACATATGTCCATCATCTCTTCCTAATTGTAGATGAGATCTTTAGTTACATAGCCAATTCTCTTATTTCAATATTAGTCTTGAATTCATTCCATTGTACACAGAGTATTTTTCTTTATGCCACCTAGAATTTAAACATTTGAAATAACAGCGAGAAAATAAATGAAAATTTATCTAAAAAAATATTTGCATCAAACAACTTGCTCAGGATGTCGGAAAAGAGGTTAAATAAGAGAATTACAAGATTTTAGTGGAAATAATTGTGGAAATGTCAATTAATTAAAAGCCACAAATCCCAGCTCCTGGGTTTGTTGCAGTGGTAACTACAGCCATGTCCAGCAGCTCCTGGTATGGTATAAGCTAAATAATGTTCAAAGTTCATAAAATAAACAATACTCCTTTTATTGAAAACATCCAATTATTTGATCTTAAGCCTGAATTGTCCCTATAGTGTCTGTTAGAAGAAAGATATATTTAGTTTGCTCAGCACTAGGATTATGACATTCTGCCCAAATAAGGTCACATGCACCCAAAAAAAAAAAAACAAACAAACTTACTGCTATGTCTTCCTGCCTAGTGCCATCGTCTTTGACAGAAACATCAATGGGCAGGTTTGCTTCATCCCCACCATTAGACTTCACAATCTCATTGAGGTAATCTTGATCGACTTTCTCCATGGCAGCTTGGAAGTCATTTTCATATCCCCCACCCTGTTTATAATACAAAAGTTAATTAAACATTGCTGCAAAGTACAAAACAGAAACAACTCAACTAAACACAATTAGCTAAGTAAAAAAAAAACAAGTAAAGTACCCCCATCACGCCAAGTGGCGTATAGGAAATATGGTGTTAGTGACCATAATTTTTACAGACCTTCGGTACATAATTTTTGGGGTAATGTGGTCAGTATTACGCCCTTGCCGCTTTACTTTCCCAGAAAAAATTCGGTACCCATTTAAGGCTGGGTGAACCCAGAAGCCGTTGGTTGGGATCGAACCCTACCTCTTGTCCTTTGTAGTCCAGTTCACTAACCACTGAGCTATTGCGGCTCCACAATCAGCTAAGCTATGAATAGAAAAGACCAAAAGGTTGGGGTGCCCTTAAAACATAAGGACAGACTGAAAATACTTGGACAACAAGACAGCAGAAGAGCCCAACTAAAAAAAAAAAAATTCTTCCCTTGAAGGTGAAAAGCAAATAAAGAAGTACCAAATAGTAATATTATTAACCCTAGATTACAACACCATAAATTGTACAAAACTCAAAATATAAATTGTTGAAATTCAACAGTTTGGCACAGGCAAACATTTCCACCTTCCTTATACCTTCCTAATTATTGCTTCCCCTGACCTCTGAGTGTTGAATTTGTTTCCTTTGATGTTGGATTTCGTTTTTTTCAAACAATAAATGTGCTCCGTAAAAATGATGAAGGTGTTGTAAGAATGCTGCTGTTTCTTTTATAAACTTTACCAATTTACAAGAGATTTCCTTTTTTTCCCTTTATGATGGTGGAAATCTCTTTGGTTGTCAGCAAGACATCAAACAAACCTTTGTAACATGGGATATGCAGAGGATGCTAAGAGGAAACAGAACATATGACTGAAATGATGGACTGACAGCCGACGTATGAATAGACAACATAACACCTCCGGTAGCCACACACCATGCTGTCGAATTTCAGGTCTTAAATTGAACATAAGCCAGGAATTAATTACCACATCCGATTCCTGTGTCTCTCCTAATGTAAATATACAGCCATGTAGCAAAAGTTCAAAGGAAATACTATTTTTGAAACTCCAAATGTAACATTGAATGTCTGTAATTTTTTTTAAGGTGTAGTAAAAATGTGATTCATGGATGATAAGTGTCATAATCTAGAATTAAGATGAAGTACTTCTACATGCTTTCATCATTTCACTGAACTCTCTAACTTTGGTAACAATTTTTTTAGTTTAATTAGCATGAAAGGGCCAAATATTATTTTGAAAAAAAAAAACAATCTTCTAAGATAGTGTTGTTCAATGTTCAACCTTGCATTAAGTTTTCTACTCTTTATTGCGAATAAGATAAGGTTTAAAAATATATACTAAAAAGATTGACTGTATGAATGATTGATTGTAACAGTTTCATCATTGATCTTGTGTGTGCTGTGTAACAGTTTCATCATTGATCTTGTGTGTGCTGTGTAACAGTTTCATCATTGATCTTGTGTGTGCTGTGTAACAGTTTCATCATTGATCTTGTGTGTGCTGTGTAACAGTTTCATCATTGATCTTGTGTGTGCTGTGTAACAGTTTCATCATTGATCTTGTGTGTGCTGTGTAACAGTTTCATCATTGATCTTGTGTGCTGTGTAAAAGTTTCATCATTGATCTTGTGTGTGCTGTGTAACAGTTTCATCATTGATCTTGTGTGTGCTGTGTAACAGTTTCATCATTGATCTTGTGTGTGCTGTGTAACAGTTTCATCATTGATCTTGTGTGTGCTGTGTAACAGTTTCATCATTGATCTTGTGTGTGCTGTGTAACAGTTTCATCATTGATCTTGTGTGCTGTGTAACAGTTTCATCATTGATCTTGTGTGTGCTGTGTAACAGTTTCATCATTGATCTTGTGTGTGCTGTGTAACAGATTCATCATTGATCTTGTGTGCTGTGTAACAGTTTCATCATTGATCTTGTGTGCTGTGTAACAGTTTCATCATTGATCTTGTGTGCTGTGTAACAGTTTCATCATTGATCTTGTGTGTGCTGTGTAACAGTTTCATCATTGATCTTGTGTGCTGTGTAACAGTTTCATCATTGATCTTGTGTGCTGTGTAACAGTTTCATCATTGATCTTGTGTGTGCTGTGTAACAGTTTCATCATTGATCTTGTGTGTGCTGTGTAACAGTTTCATCATTGATCTTATGTGTGCTGTGTAACAGTTTCATCATTGATCTTGTGTGTGCTGTGTAACAGTTTCATCATTGATCTTGTGTGCTGTGTAACAGTTTCATCATTGATCTTGTGTGCTGTGTAACAGTTTCATCATTGATCTTGTGTGTGCTGTGTAACAGTTTCATCATTGATCTTGTGTGTGCTGTGTAACAGATTCATCATTGATCTTGTGTGCTGTGTAACAGTTTCATCATTGATCTTGTGTGCTGTGTAACAGTTTCATCATTGATCTTGTGTGCTGTGTAACAGTTTCATCATTGATCTTGTGTGTGCTGTGTAACAGTTTCATCATTGATCTTGTGTGTGCTGTGTAACAGATTCATCATTGATCTTGTGTGCTGTGTAACAGTTTCATCATTGATCTTGTGTGCTGTGTAAAAGTTTCATCATTGATCTTGTGTGCTGTGTAACAGTTTCATCATTGATCTTGTGTGCTGTGTAACAGTTTCATCATTGATCTTGTGTGTGCTGTGTAACAGTTTCATCATTGATCTTGTGTGTGCTGTGTAACAGTTTCATCATTGATCTTGTGTGTGCTGTGTAACAGATTCATCATTGATCTTGTGTGCTGTGTAACAGATTCATCATTGATCTTGTGTGCTGTGTAACAGTTTCATCACTGATCTTGTGTGCTGTGTAACAGATTCATCATTGATCTTGTGTGTGCTGTGCAACAGATTCATCATTGATCTTGTGTGCTGTGTAACAGTTTCATCATTGATCTTGTGTGCTGTGTAACAGATTCATCATTGATCTTGTGTGCTGTGTAACAGTTTCATCATTGATCTTGTGTGCTGTGTAACAGATTCATCATTGATCTTGTGTGTGCTGTGTAACAGATTCATCATTGATCTTGTGTGCTGTGTAACAGATTCATCATTGATCTTGTGTGCTGTGTAACAGATTCATCATTGATCTTGTGTGCTGTGTAACAGATTCATCATTGATCTTATGTGCTGTGTAACAGATTCATCATTGATCTTGTGTGTGCTGTGTAACAGATTCATCATTGATCTTGTGTGCTGTGTAACAGATTCATCATTGATCTTGTGTGCTGTGTAACAGATTCATCATTGATCTTGTGTGCTGTGTAACAGATTCATCATTGATCTTGTGTGCTGTGTAACAGTTTCATCATTGATCTTGTGTGCTGTGTAACAGATTCATCATTGATCTTGTGTGTGCTGTGTAACAGATTCATCATTGATCTTGTGTGCTGTGTAACAGATTCATCATTGATCTTGTGTGCTGTGTAACAGATTCATCATTGATCTTGTGTGCTGTGTAACAGATTCATCATTGATCTTGTGTGCTGTGTAACAGATTCATCATTGATCTTGTGTGCTGTGTAACAGTTTCATCATTGATCTTGTGTGCTGTGTAACAGATTCATCATTGATCTTGTGTGCTGTGTAACAGATTCATCATTGATCTTGTGTGCTGTGTAACAGATTCATCATTGATCTTGTGTGCTGTGTAACAGATTCATCATTGATCTTGTGTGCTGTGTAACAGATTCATCATTGATCTTGTGTGCTGTGTAACAGATTCATCATTGATCTTGTGTGCTGTGTAACAGATTCATCATTGATCTTGTGTGCTGTGTAACAGATTCATCATTGATCTTGTGTGCTGTGTAACAGATTCATCATTGATCTTGTGTGCTGTGTAACAGATTCATCATTGATCTTGTGTGCTGTGTAACAGATTCATCATTGGTCTGACCGCCATTCCACTCTGTCTCTTGCTTTGATGGTGCAGATTGTCATAGGTTGACTTGTCCATCTTTTGATGTTACTCACTCGTCCATGTCAGTCTTGGTCTGCCTCTGCCTCTTTTACCTTGTATTTTTTCTTCCAAGATTACTTTTAGTAGGCTGCTGTGTCTTTTAACATGCCCCAAAAATTTCATTTGTCTTGTTCTAATTGTGCTTGTCTCTTGTTCCCGTGTGTTACCGGGGCCTCATTATGAGGGAGTAAAGAATAGTGACAATGTGACCTTCCAGGCATGTCGTAAGAGGCGACTAAGGAGGTTGATCAATGGCTTGACAAGCTATCATTGTAAAAAGTTTTGTTATGGAAACAGACCATAGATTTTAGAAGCAGTGATCTCTGCAATATGTGCCATTTTGGCACGCAAGGTTTCTGTTTTTAAAATTGTGGTTCTGCCCTATGTGCCGTCTCCGGCTCGAAAGGACAATAGATAGATAGAATTGTGCTTAGTAGTTCTATTTTCATTTTTAGTTGTTTTAAAACTTCATCGTTTGCTTTATTTTCTTTCCATCCAATTCTACCAATTCTTCTATAAATCCACATTTCAAAGGCTTCAATTTTCTCTTCTGTTTTCTTGTCTAATGTCCATGTTTCTGCAGTATACAGGAATATTGAGAAGATGTAACATTTTGCTATTCTTATTTTTAGCCCTGGTATTATTTGTTTTGATGTTACTATCTTTTTCATGACATTAAAATTACTTTTTGCTATACATATTCTTTTGTTTATTTCAGTTATACAGTTTCCATCACTGGTTATAGCATGTCCCAGGTAGTTGTAACTCTGAACTGTCTCCAGATGTATTCCTTCAACTTTGATATTTATTTGCAGGTCTTGAGAATTTTCTTTGTTTATGATCGTAGTTTTATTCTTTTTGGTATTCATATCTAGTCCATATTTTTGGCTTGTCATGTTTATAACATTAAGTAATTGTAGATTTTTACGATTTTCTGCTAGTAGTACAGTATATTTAGCATATCTTAGGTTATTGATTATCTTTCCATTAATGTTTATACCTGGCATCTCTATGATGTTTTTAAAGATTTGCTCAGTGTATAGATTGAACAAGCTTGGTGATAGGATGCATCCCTGTCTTACTCCTCTTTTAAATCAATATGTGTAGAGTTCTCTTTGTTATATTTTATTATTGCTGTTTGCTCCCAGTACAAATTACATATTAGTCGTATGTATCATCCAGATTTATATCCTTTAGGCAGTCTATAAGTTGCTCATGGTGTATTCTATCAAAAGCTTTGGTGTAGTCTATGAAGCAGGCATATATGGTTTGTTTACTTCTATGTACTTTTCACTCAATGTTTTCTTGCTGAATATGGCTTCTTTTGTCCAACTGTTTTTCCTGAATCCAAATTACTGTTCATCGAATTCAGTATTGCTTTTATTCTGAATCCTTCCCTGTATCATCATCATCAAGTACCAGGTCTGCTGGCGTTGGTGATCATGTCTCTCCACAAATTTCAGTTATTTATCATTTCTGTTGTTAACTTTCTGCCAAGCCATTCTCTTAAGCTGTCTGGTATCTTATCTCTTTGCTTCCCTCGATCTCTTCGCCCCTCAATTTTCTCAGTTGTTACAATATATTCCAGTTGTTCTCTTCTCATTACATGGCCAAAAAATGATGATTGTTTCTTCCTAATATTGAAAATTAGCTCTATTTTTGCTTTGGCCTCTTTCAGAACATTTTCATGACTCTTCTTAGCTGTCCATGGTATTCTCAACATTATTCAGGAAAAACCACATTTCTACAGACTCCAGTGATTTTCTTGTCTGTTGTCCTATTGTCCATGATTCACATCCATAAGTTCAGATTTCCCTGTTTAACTTTTAGTAAAATTTGTGTTACCCGGCTCATTAGGCTTATTGTTCTAAAAACACTGTATTCAACTGCACCATTCTTTTTAGGTAATGCAAAAAAAGTTGATGTTTTTAGTTCATTTGGTATGTATCCTTATGTGACTTGTCAGATCATTATTTCAAAGTGTCCAAAAGTCAAAACTGTCTCATCTTTCTCATCATCGCTTGTCTCATTTTTTCCCCTTAATTAGCATGTTTTACTGCTGCCCTACATGATTAAGTTCATGTTTATGTATTTTATGCCCATTCCTTAATATATATATGTATTTGATGTCCATTCCTACATATGCGTATGTATTTTATGCCCATTCCTTAATATATATATGTATTTGATGTCCATTCCTACATATGCGTATGTATTTTATGCCCATTCCTTAATATATATATGTATTTGATGTCCATTCCTACATCTGCGTATGTATTTTATGCCCATTCCTTCATATGTATATGTGGGGAACTGGTCGGCCTCGAGACAGAGAGGTTGTGGGTTCAAATCCCGGCTACACCGGTTGGGATTTTTATTTGTGATTTCTCTCTGTAGCAACCACCCCTGGTTTCAGCAGCGAGTCCTGGCTTGAAACGTCAATTACTCATCGACGGAAAAAATTAGTACCTCCGAAGATGGAGTTATCTGCCTGTGTGGCGAGGGACCCCTGTACACATGGCTGCCAGGGAAAAATGGATTCTTCTTCTTCTTTTCTCTTTTCACTTATACCTAAAAGGTGTCGTGGTTTATATCATTTGTCATTCTTGAGCTGCTCGAACTGTCTGAATTAGTGACTTTCCTTTCTTGTTACATGTCTCTGTCACTGCATCTATCCATCTTCTTCTGGGTCTACCTCTTGGTCTTTTTCCATGCATTCTCGAGAAGAACGCCTTTGATGGTGATTGGTAAGGGTTTATTCTGACCAGGTGGCCAAACGATTTAAGTTGTTGTTGTTCTATATATTCTTGGCAGGGTTTTGTTCCTACCATTTTTCTTATGGTTTCATTTGGTATTCTATCTCTTCTTTTGTTGTTTGTTACTTTTCTCAAGCATCGCATCTCACATGTATTAATCTTTCTTAAATGTGATTTAGAAAGGGTCCATGTTTGACTTTTATAGCACAAAGTTGGTATAAAAATGCTATTTATAATTTGTTGTTTAGCTGGCATAGAAATGTTTGGATGTCTTAGCAATGGTGAAAGCTGGTAAGTGACAGCATTTGCTTTTTGTATTCTCATGTCAATTTCTCTGTCTAGTTTTTCCATCTTCTGTGAACATTGTGCTTAAATACTTGAATTCCTCTACTTGTTTTATTTCTTTATCTTTGATCTTAATGTTTAATGGGTGTCTTAATTTGCTTAATCTTATAGCCTCTGTTTTTGCTGTATTAATTTTCATACTGTAGTTTGTGCAGCTTTTATCTAGAGATGTTAAATGCTGTTGTAGCAGGTTTTCATCCTCATATATTAGGCATTGGTCATCTGCGAAGAGTAGCTCGCTGATGTTGGAGTCTTCTACCTCTATGTTATTATTTGATTTTTCCTTATTGTTGGTTGTTTCCTGATTTATTTTGTCCATATATATGATGAAGAGGAGTGGTGAGTGGACACATCCTTGTCTTACACCTGTTGTAACCTGAAACCATTCTGACAAACCTTCCGATGTTCTGACGGCACTTTGACTGTTTTTATATAATGCCATTATATTATCTAGTTGTCCTGCAACCCCGTAGGTTTCTAAAGTTTGCCAAAGTTTGTTCCTGCCCACACGATCAAACGCTTTTTCCTGATCTATAAACACTATATTTAGGTTTCTGTCATATTCTATTGTTTTGTCACATAGTTGTCTCAATGTAAATATAGCATCAGTACATCTTTTGCCTTTTCTGAATCCGAATTGATTATTACTTAATTGAGGTTCTATTATGTATCTTACTTTCCTCTCCAATATAAAATGGATTAACACGCAAAATTCAGTTCCTAGTCTCTAGGAACTTCATCAGAGGTAAAAGTTGGCGAACAAAAAAAATATATATTTATATGTATTTGATGCCCTTTCTTCATATATATGTATTTAATGCCCATTCCTCCATATGTACATGGTACATAAACTAATACCTGACTGAAAGTTGAATACTGCATCACAGCAACTTCTGAGCCACATAACTAACCTGTATTTCTGGTTCTGTTGTTTCCAGCTTCTTCAGTCTCTTGTAGGCATCAATATCATCTTCACCAAACAATCTTATAGGTTCTCCTCGCTCTCGAAGTCTCCTAATCACCTGTTGGGTAAGAAAGAACAGATCAAAATGATTACTGCTACTTTTATTATCTCTTGTGTTGGTGAAGCATATCATGGCTCAGAAAATACTCTACTAGTGTTTCACCAGAATGGTGGTTGTGAATCATGGGCAATCTTGCAAACAACAATAAAGAAAATTAGTTCAGTTGAATCAAAATGTTACAGAAAAATTCATCAGATACCTTGGATAATGAAAAAGAGCAAGGAAGACAAAATAAAAGACTAAACATTAAAAAGAACTTGCTTGTAAACACCATTATACAGAGAGAATTAAAATACTACGGCCATACAGTGAAAGAACAATAATGGCAGGTCCATTTTTCCAGGAAAATGAGATAAGGGTCAGACTATGCAGAAGGTGGTTTCAAGACATCAAATAGATCTTGAACAGGACAATAGAAGAAGCTGGAGATCATGTGAAAGGCAAAGTTTCTTTCTAATGGGTTGTGATGAATGCAATGTTCTGTAATTGGCATGAGACTAAGACAATATGTCAGCTCTGCAGACTGATTACAAAAATATCACACAATTTACCAAGACTTATTCCAAGGTGATCATGTGGTTTGTACTCTCATCAGCTGATCCCCAACTGCTGTAAGTTTTTTTTCTTCCAAACCAAGAGAGCTTCTGAGTTCACCAAAACTCAAACATGGGGACCAGTATTTGTTCTCTAGGAAAGTAGGCCAAACATCCCTCACAAATGAGTCAACGGATGTTAGAAAAAAATATGAGCAATTATGTCACATTCTCCCTATGCCAAACATGTTGAGTTTGCATAATTTTAGACAGATTTTTTATAAATAACAAGTCATCCGATAAATAACTGCACCACTGTGTGAAAATAAAAATTGAAATAATTTATATTTAGATGCTATGATTGTTATAAGAAAAAATTAATCAATTACTTCCAGAACATTTCTCAAAATTGGGGATAAATTTCTGAGTATTTACTAGGAAACCTTTCTAAGGTCTGTTCTGTCCACCCTGTCTGAATCATATTGGTCAGATAATGCAGACAGTTAATCCATTTTGTCACAGAAATGGAGGTGTAAGCATTAATTACAGAGAATTACATTTCTCTACGGGGTGTAATTTACACAGATGGATCTGTTATTTGTCACTTCCAGAGATCATGGGCTTTCACCGTGACTACAAACGATGGCACTGTATAGAACACATTCTGTGGAAGCCAACTGAGAGTATTACACAACAGGCCCTTTTTTGAAATAAACAGGGGAAGAGACAAAGGGGAAGACCAAGATATTCTTGAAGAAGACAGGTGGAAGCAGAGATGAAGAAGACATAAAATGATCTTGAAAGAAAGAGAAAAATGGGCTGGGCTCAAAAGCAGTGATTTGGAGTTTCTGAGGAGGTCACGGTTGATAAAAGTTTATTTTATTGTATGCCAGGGCACATGAAAGTAAAAAGTAACGAATGTGTTGACAAACTGGCAGGTAGAGCTGCTTTGAAGAACTTTCATATTCAAAGTAGATTAATTTTTTTGGGTGATATTCCTTATTAAAAAATGGATTCTGGACGTATCACATCTCATGACTTGGCCCCATTTTAAAAAGAAATAATCTACAAATTAAAATAAATCCTGTTTAAAATTGTTTTTTTTAAATATAGTTTGTGTTGATATTATTTCATTGTGAGTGTGCAGTCTCCAGTTTGTCTAAAGATAAAGATATGACATAATGTTCTACACTGTTTTACTGTCTACAGTGCCTACAATAAATGTGAATTCCACTATTATATTGAACATTATAAAAGGAATATTCAACTACTAAAGACATAAATAGATATACTTTGAATAAAAACACATATAGAGTTATGTTTGCACTAGAATTGATTATAACTTGATCTGGAAATATAATATAGAGCAGAGTGGTACAACCTTTTTGTTACCAGAGGGCAGTGGGTTGAACCACACCAATATTGTGAGTTAAAGTGTCATCAACAATTTTTGTATTTTTCTCATTCCTTACCTTTTTAAATATTCAGTTCAATATCCTACAAATACTTCCTTCATATTGTGCATTATTTCCTCTTTAATTTGATATATAATATATAATAGTATCTAATTCAAAACACCAAATGTATAGAAATTTGAATGTTATGATATTAGGTAGTTTACATATAATTCTGTCCAAACCTGCTAAATAATCCTGAAGTTAAAGAGTTTAACTATCTTTACCTCTTTTCTGGGCAACTGAGCCAATCTGTCAGTAGTTTTCCCTTCTGCAGATGCTACTGACCCATGAGCTTCATGTATCTGCAGATATAGTACATTCAATTTGATCAAATTTGACAGACTTCTTTAACCCTAGATTATGATACTGTCGTAAAAATTATCACTTCAAAATACATAGTCTTGGAAGTTGACAGTTTGCCACGGACAAACATTCCCTCCTCTCTTACCTTACTAATGACTACTTCTGGTGACCCCTGAGTGTTGGATTGACTCATGAGTGTTGGATTGACCTGAGTGTTGGATTAACCCCTGAGTGTTGGATTGACCTGAGTGTTGGATTGGCCTGAGTGTTGGAGTGACCTGAGTGTTGGAGTGACCCCCTGAGTGTTGGATTGACCTGAGTGTTGGATTGACCCCCTGAGTGTTGGATTGACCTGAGTGTTGGATTGACCCCTGAGTGTTGGATTGACCTGAGTGTTGGATTGACCCCTGAGTGTTGGATTGACCTGAGTGTTGGATTGACCTGAGTGTTGGATTGACCCCTGAGTGTTGGAGTGACCTGAGTGTTGGATTGGCCTGAGTGTTGGAGTGACCTGAGTGTTGGATTGACCTGAGTGTTGGATTGACTCATGAGTGTTGGATTGACCTGAGTGTTGGATTGACCTGAGTGTTGAATTGACCCCTGAGTGTTGGATTGACCTGAGTGTTGGATTGACCCCTGAGTGTTGGATTTGTTTCCTTCAAAGCTGGATCACAAACACACACACCATAAAAAGCACTATACTCTCGTACAAAAGGGGCTGTTTTTTTCTTCAAATTTTCAAGAAATTAATTTTTTTTCTTATGACAGGGGATAATAAATCATAAATGGAAAAAAGGAATCATTGTTAAGATCCCAAAAAAGGGCAATCTTAGAGATTGTAACAACTGGAGAGGCGTGACACTTTTGTCAGTTGCCTCAAAGTTATTCTGTAAAATCATCCTAAATAGAATAAAGGATTCAATAGATACAGTAATGCGTGAAGAACAGGCTGGGTTTAGAAAAGGGAGAAGCTGTCTTGACCACATTTTCACTCTACGACTTATATTGGAGGAACACATTGAAAAGCAAAAACCTTTTGTACTTAACTTCATCGACTTCAAAAAAGCATTTGATAGTATTCATAGAGATTCTTTGTGGAAAATTCTGAAGCAATATGGTTTACCATCAAAAATCATAAATATTATCAAAGACATGTATGATGGTTACACATGTGCAGTTCGAACAGAGGAAGGACTGAGCGAATGTTTCCCAATAGAAACTGGGGTTAAACAAGGATGTATTTTATCGCCCTTGTTATTTGGAATTGTTATGGACTTCATAATGAAGAAATGCTGCACCGGTAATAAAGGCATCGAATGGATACAAGGAGACCATTTGGAGGACCTCGACTTTGCTGATGACATAGTTCTCATCAGCAGTCAGATAAAAACGATGCAGGAAAACACAAATGAACTATCATCAATAGCCAGCAAAATTGGGCTTGAGGTCAATCATGAAAAGACTAAAGTCATGAAAAGTTTAATTCCAACAAGTGACAAAATATACATGGAAAACAAACCAGTAGAAGAGATCGATCACTTTATCTATCTTGGAAGTCACATTGATCGAGAAGGGGATACGAGCAAAGAAATTAGAATCAGACTGGCTAAAGCAGCAATGTCTTTCAGAAGCCTTGAAAAGTTGTGGAAATCAAAACTCATTAGCACAAACACAAAACTTAGGCTATTCAAATCAAATGTACTATCAACCCTTACGTATGCGTGTGAAAGCTGGAAAACAACAAGAGATATAGAAACAAAGTTGAACGCATTCGAAAATAAATGTCTAAGGAAAATACTTGGTATAGAATGGAACGAATTCAAAACAAACGAGGAAATTAGAGAAATCGCCAATCAACCACTAATATCTTCAGTAATAAAGAAAAGACGATGGTCATACGTTGGACATGTGATGAGAAGAGATAATAATCGAATAGCAAAGCAAGCCCTCATATGGGAAACAACAGGTAAAAGAAAAAGAGGAAGACCCAGGGAGACACTGAGAAGAACATTGATGAGAGAGGCAAGAGCAGCAGGAATCGGCTCCCTCAATGAGATAGAACTGCTTGCACAGAACAGAGACAGATGGCGAGATTTGATAAAATATCTTTAAAAGAAAACTGCTAGAACAAAAATTCATATAGGAGAAGGTGTATCTTGGTCTACGCCCTATGGGCCGGTTACGGCTCGAAAGGCCAATAGATAGATAGATAGATAGATAGATGACAGGGGAAATCTCCTCGGCCATTGACGAGACATTAAAACAAATATTTGTAACATGGGATAGCCAGCAAATGAAAGTAAGCGGGAGCCAAACATATGGCTGGATTGATGAACTGATGGCCATCATGTCAATAGGCAACTTAACGCCTCCGGTAGCCATGGCATAATTTGATCTGGAAATTCACCCATCAACATGCATTGGGTGAGTCGAATTTCAGGTCATAAATAAAACCTAAGTAGGAAATGATTACAGTATCTGATTTCCATGTCTCTGTCAGGGTAAACACACATCGGTGTAGCAAAAGTTAAAAAAAAATCTTATTTTCTGAACTCCAAATGTAACAATTAAGTGGTAGTCATTTTTACTCATCATCATCATTATCAAGTACCGGGCCTGCTGGCGTAGGTGATCATGTCTCTCCACAACTTTTGATCTCAACAGTTATTTATCATTTCTGTTGTTGACCTTCTGCCAAGCAATTCTCTTAAGCTGTCTGGTATCTTTTCTCTTTCCTTCTCTCTATCTCTTTGTCCCTCAATTTTCCCTGTTATTACAATATATTCAAGCTGTTCTCATTACATGGCCAAAAAATTATGATTGTTTCTTCCTGATATTGGAAATTAGCTCTCTTTTTGCTTTGGCCTCTTTCAGAACGTTTTCAGTACTCTTCTTAGCTGTCCATGGTATTCTTAACATTCTTCTGTAAAACCACATTTCTACAGACTACAGTGATTTTCTTGTATGTTGTCCTATTGTCCATGATTCACATCCATTTGTTAAGACTGGTTCTACATAACATTTAAGAACTCTTTTTCTTGTTTCTATTGTCCCCAGGCCAAAATAGCATTTCAGAAAGTAAAAAATATCTTATGCAACAAATCTATGTCAATAGAAGTGAGAAAGAGAATTCATCTGTGCTATATAGAACCAATTCTGACCCATGGAAGCGGATCATGGAGAGTAAACATATGAAAAGATGGTTAGAGGCCACAGAGATGGGATTTCTCAGAAGGATGTTGAAAGTTTACTGGACAGCTGAAAAGACCAATGAGGAAATTCTCAGAGGCCAGCACAAAAAGGGAGCTCCTAAAAAACATCACAAAGAAACAATCAACATTTTGCGGGCACATCATGAGAAGAGGAAAGTTGGAATACTTGGTTACAACAGGCATAATACAAGGAAAGAGAGATTGCGGACGACAAAGAGAGAAAATACTAGATAGCTTGGTGTCATGGCATGGAAAACAGTCAACAACAAAACTGATACGATGCACTGTAGATAGAAGATTGTGGAAGGACATGATCGCCTACACCAACCAGTATGGCACATGATGATGAATTACGAATCAATTTACTTTCATACAGTTTTTATTTCAGCCAAGTTGTACACCTCTAATGTCTATGTCACAATTCTTACATGTGCAGATTTCTCAGATTTCACTGAACTGTTGTGTTTCTTCCAGTATGCCTCTGCTTGTTTGGCAGCAAAATCAGCTTGTTTGAAATACTTTTTCTTGGGATCCTGATAAAAAAGAAACAAGATCGTACATGCTACTTTCTTCACACCATATACATTTATACTCTGTTCTATCTCACAAAGATGTTTTCTTGATGCAGCACATAATAATAATAGGCTATGAAATATATTAGGAGGTGCTCGTGGCTGTGCGGCTAAAACCACTGTTCCGCTGGCTGAAAAGCTGACGTTCGGTGTTCGAAGCCCGCGGTAGATAGAAAGGATTTTTTCTATCGGGGGTGAAATAAAAATCCTGAGTCTCACATGTCGTGGCGACTGCTTGACCAAGCGGCCTTTATCCCTCTGGTTCAATCGTTGCCCCCCGTCATACACCAGCAATGGTACTATGTGACGTAAAGATAGTTTTTTAGTTTATGAAATATATTAAAAAGAACTGTCAGAAAAAACAAATACTTGTTTATCACCAAGCACTATAAAGAAAAATAAAAAAAACCTGCTGTGCATGAAGTAAGGTATTTAATAAGGTGCCAGTGCACATAATTTCAACATGTTTTTGGCTATTGTGGTCTGCACCAATGACAGTCCATATCTATTTCTGTGTGAAACAAAAAACTCAGGCACCCATTTAAGACTGGATGAAGCTAGAAGTAAACAGTCAGTTGAATAAATCTGACCTTTTGTCCTCAGTAGACAAATTCACAAACTACTGGAGCTTCAGACTCTATAAAGATTATAAACAAATGTCATGTAGGTTTCTTAAGCCAAGCCAATATTTAATATTTTTAATAAGAAAATTTAAATATTAACTAAAAATATGTCCCATAATGCATTATATAATGTCAAAGGAAGTGAAGTATTAAACTTCACCATTCTGGGTTACAATGACAGCGTTTCAGAAGTGAGGGAGCTAGTGCTTCTTTTTAGTGATATTATCATCTTTCGGTGATGCCCACTAGAACTGAGGTGAGAAGTGCAACTCAAAGTAGACTGCACATGTCAGAATAATAAACAAGAGATCCAGATTCTACTCCGCGAAACAGTCTAACATGCCTGGCCAAGCGAACGAATAGGGACAAAAGAGATAAAGCAACCTGCCTACCAAGAATGCCATATTGAAAGCGAATGTGTCAGGTCAAAAGGAACACAACACTTCCATTTTAGGAAATTGGCCAAAATTGGCTAAGGGGCTCGTACTTTAACGCATTTTCCCAGAGATGTCACGTGACTTGTGTTACTATTTATATATGTAAAGTGAAAGGTTAAAAAATACCTTACTGTCGGGTGAAAGATTTACTGGAGTACTCGTAGCCGTTTTCAAGATATTCGTGTTTGAATATATTATTTGTACATTTTAATGATTTTTTTCCCACATTAAAACAGTAAATTAACTGGTGTATCTTGACAAAACACATATTTTTAAATTCAGCATCCATTTAAACATAAGCATGCACACATTTGAAAGTGATCTGCCTATTATTTCATGTCCAAATAATAATTTAAAAGGAGCATCTCCATGGGTAGAAATTACATCGCACGCCATATTTGATAGTCAAATCCCATGTCTCAGAATAGTTCTGCATTTTTTAATATTTTAAAATTAATTAAATAGTTTAAAAACAATAATGGATTTTAAAAATTCATTTACCATTTAAATATAAGTGTGCGAAATTTGAAAGTGATCTGTCTATTATTTTATGTCTAAATAAATTATTAAATGGCAGGGACTATCCTCTTTAAAAACAATTATGATTGTTACTCAGGGCCATCATATCGGCCAACTACTCTCAATTTTCCAGCATGGACCCAATGATATTTTCCTCTTAATCACTTTAAGTCAAAATTAATTCATTTCTCTCTCTCTGTCTGCGATCAGGACTCAATCAGAGTGGAATTCCAGACTCTCACATGAAGTCAGCTGTCAGGTTAAGTGTGTTGATCACCCCCACAGACAGAACATCACAATTAGAGTCTGCCAGATCCACTCTGATTGAACACCCGTTAAAACGTTGCACTGTGTTCTGCGCCAATGCATCCAATTTCAGCCAGCATTTTATTCAGGTTTGCTTTCCTTAGCCTTTGATAGTCCCCAATCTTCCTGCAAGGCAGCAGATTATCTTTTCTGTAGGGGGATTCTGCCCTTAGATGATCGGCCCTCCCAGGTTTACGAGCACCATCTGCCCGAGTCACTAGAGGTGACTAACACAGACATGCACACACATAGATATGAGATGTAACTAACACACACATGCGTGACACAGCGATACGAGGCACTAACACCGACACACTCCGACACACATCAAGATATGAGATATAAATAACTAACTAACACACAGACGTGAGACAATAGACTAATACTAATAGACATACACGCAAAGATATGACACATGACTGTAACATAGAATATGCACACACAAAGATATGACACATGACCAACATAGACATCCTCATCCTCTTAAATTAATTCATTTCTATTGAGAATGCTCAGAATGACTGAGAATGCAAAAAATGTCTGTCTTCCTTGTGAGAGGGGATATGGCACATACAGTACAGTACCGTACAGTGTACAGATATTTATTTAATTAATAATAATATACTAAATACTTATAGTTATAGTATTATTATAGTAGTCACTAGTGACTACACTCACACACTGTGACTAAACTTAAAATTAAAACAGATTTTTACTAGTTTTTGGTGTACTCAGTAAAATGTACGCATAATGCAGTAATATTGTAAACATTAGCAACGTACAGACGTACATCATTAATTAAGTTGCTCTCTTGTA
Source organism: Megaustenia siamemsis (assembly GCA_032433765.1). NCBI lineage: Eukaryota > Metazoa > Mollusca > Gastropoda > Stylommatophora > Ariophantidae > Megaustenia > Megaustenia siamemsis. The sequence continues at coordinate 13,096,113 of JAVIAB010000050.1, read as the reverse complement.
ACTGTCGTTTTTTCCTCTCAATTTCTGCCTTCAGGACGTCCATCTTTAAAGAACTGAACCGGATGTTGATTCATCATCATCATTGAGTGCCGTCTCCGCAACGAAGGTTGGCTACCATGGAGCGCCATTTTGCTCTATCTCTTGCTTTGATGGTGCAGGTTGTCATCGGTTGATTTGTCCATCTTTTGATGTTACTCGTCCATGTTAATCTTGGTCTGCCTCTGCCTCTTTTACCTTGTATTTTCCCCTCCAGGATCACTTTCAGTAGGCTGTTGTGTCTTTTAACATGGCCTAAGAATCGCATTTGTCTTGTTCTAATTGTGACTGTTCAGAAGTTCTCTTTTCATTTTTAGTTGTTTTAAGACTTTGTCATTTGTTTTCTTTTCCTTCCATCCAATTCTACCTATTCTTCTATATATCCACATTTCAAAGGCTTCAATTCTCTGTTCTGTTTTCTTGTCTAATGTCCATGTTTCAGCACCATATAGGAATATTGAGAAGATGTAACATTTTGCTATTCTTAGTTTTAGCTCTGGTGTTATTTGTTTTGATGTTAGTATGTCCTTCATGACATTAAAATTACTTTTTGCCATTCCTATTCTTTTGTTTATTTCAGTTGTACATTTTCCATCACTGGTTATAGTATGTCCAAGGTAGTTATAGTTCTGAACTGTCTCAAGGTCTATTCCTTCAATTTTGATATCCACTTGTGGGTTTTGGGTATTTTCTTTGTTTATGATCATAGTTTTAGTCTTTTTGATATTCATATCTAGTCCATCCGACCCAGAACACGCAAAGAACATTCTAGAAATAAAATACTATTCAGAAAGAATTATCTCAATTAAACTACTAGAAGACGACCGAAAAACAAATTACATTCAAATCTATGCACCATGCAACAACAATGTAAAAGACAGCGAAGAATTCTACGACACATTGAGTGAAATTATTAACAAGATTGACGAAAGCGACGACATGTTAGTGATGGGAGATTTAATGGAAGACTAGGGAAACGCAACAGTGAGAACAGTGACATCTTAGGACCCTTTGGCGATAAAACAGCTGAAATAAACGAAAACGGAAGCAGACTGCTGGAACTATGCAATCAAAACAATTTATTTATCACCAACACATTCTTCAAACACAGAGAGTCGCAAGTATACACCTGGTACAAATGGAATGACACAACATGCAGAAGCCAGATAGATTTTATACTAACAAGAAAAGAGAACAAGAAAAGAGTAACCGACAGTAGAGCAATCCCAAATATTACAGACGACACGGATCACAAGATGGTTATGATCACACTAAGACAGCCAAAAATAAAGAGAAAACACGAAAACAAACAAAAGAAGCGAAAAGAACAGACAATAAAAATAAAACAATTAAACGATCAAGAAACAAGGAAAACCCTAGAAGAAAAACTCAGAGAGGAATTCAAGAAACTCCCTAACGAAGTATGCACAGTAGAAGAAGAGTGGAAACAATTTAAGGAAACAGTAACTAACATCTCTAAAACAGTTTGTGGAACGAAGCTAAGAACAAGAGAAGGGAAAAAGAGCACCCCGTGGTGGAACGAAACAATCAGAGAAGCAATTAAAGAAAAGAAGAAACTGTTTAAAAATTGGAGGGAGAACAAGAACCAAGAAAAATATGAAAGATATGCCTTAGTTCGAAAAAGAGTTAAAATGCTGATCAAAGAAGCTAAGCAAAGGAATTGGACAGAATTCGGACAAAACATGAGCAGGGACTTCAAGACAGCCATAAGAGATTTCTACAAAGCAGTAAAAGCCACAAGAGCGAGAAAAGAAAACCATGATCCTACTGAGCTGATAAATGACAAAGACGGACAACCAATATCAAACAACCAATGTATGCAACAGAGATGGAAAGAATATTTTGAAGACCTGTTAAACATACCAACTACCAACAAGACAACAAAAACCACACTAGAACTCACAAATACTGAACCCAACATCATGAAAGAGGAAATAGAAGAAGTAATCAAATATGCACCAAGAAACAAAGCACCAGGGATAGATAACATTCCAATAGAAATAATAGCAGCAGCGGGAGAAACAGGAATGCAATGGCTGCACAGAATATTTAATGCAGCATGGCACCAACAACAAGCCCCAGAAGACTGGCAACAGGCAATCATCATACCAATATGGAAAAAGAAAGGTAGCAAAAGAGACTGCAATCAATATAGAGGTATATCTCTGCTCAGCCATGTAGGAAAGCTATACGCCAAAATCTTGGAAAAAAGACTGAGACCAATAATAGAACTACAGTTAAGCGATTCTCAAATGGGGTTCCGAAAAAACAGAGGATGTACCGACGCACTATTCACACTAAAACAGCTTGCAGAAAAAACGACAGAACACAACCAAAACTTATACATAGCCTTCATTGACCAGGAAAAAGCATTCGACAGAGTAAACAGAGAACAACTGTGGGAGATACTAACAACATACGGAGTAAGCCAACATCTAACCAACATTATTAAAAGTCTCTACGCCAACAGCAGCTGCAGGGTCAGAACAGCAACAGGCTACACAGACCACTTCGAAGTTAGATCAGGTGTAAGACAGGGGTGCGTACTATCCCCCCTACTGTTTATTACATACATGGACCATATATGCAAGCTAGCCAACCCATCAGAGACAGAGGAGATCAACGAGCTTCTATTTGCAGACGACCAGGCACTAATACATGAAACAATAGAAGACCTACAAGAACACTTAAACAAACTCAACATCTTAGGAACAAAATACAACATGAAAATCAACATCAACAAAACAGAAGTCATGAATGTCGCCAAAAATAAACAGAACATCAACATAACTATAGAAGGCAGACAACTAAAACAAGTAGAGGAATTCAAATACCTAGGAAGTCTAATGACAAACGACAATTCCCAAACAGCAGAGATAGAATCAAGATGCAACAAAGCTTGTCAAATCATCGGACAGTTATCACCACTATTGTCCAACAAGGAAATAACTCTGGAGGCAAAACGAGCACTATACAATACAATCTTCATTCCAACGTTGTGCTACCAATGCCAGACCTGGACTCTAGATGCAAGAACAATAAGAAAAATAACCTCTACAGAGATGAAATGTGTTAGACGAATGACAGGAAACAGTCTGAGAGATAAGATCAGAAATGTAGAACTGAGAAAAAAGCTAGGAATAGCCCCAGCCATAGAATATATAAGGAAACAACAGATAAAATGGTTCGGCCACGTGACAAGGCAGAAAGAACAAAACACAACACAACGAGCCTTCAACAAACGTTGTGAGAACAACAGACCCAAGGGTCGACCACGAAAAAGATGGATCGATGGAATATTAGAAGCACTAGGAAACATAACAGCAGCAGAGGCGAACAGAAGAGCAAAAGACCGCAAATTATATCTCCCCTCGACGCTGAAAGGCAGATGAGGAAGGAAAGAAGAAGAAGAAGAAGAATATCTAGTCCATATTTTTTTGCTTGTCGTGTTTATTTCATTAAGTAATTGTTGTAGGTCTTTAGGATTTTCTGCTAGTAGTACAGTATCGTCAGCATATCTTAGGTTATTGATTATCTTTCCATTAATTTGTAGGCCTGGCATCTCTATGATGTTTTTAAAGATTTGCTCAGTGTATAGATTGAACAAGCTTGGTGATAGGATGCATCCTTGTCTTACTCCTCTTTTTATATCAATGGGTGTAGAGAACTCTTTGTTATATTTTATTATTGCTGTTTGCTCCCAGTATAGATTGCATATTAGTCGTATATCCATGTCATCTAGATGTATCTCTTTTATGCATTCTATAAGTTGTTTGTGGTGTACTCTATCAAAAGCTTTGGTGTAGTCTATGAAGCAGGATGTTGATTAATATAAAATAAATTTAGCGACCGCTCGAGTAATACGTTGTGTACAATCAAATTAACCACTGCGTTACTTGGATGTTCTCAAAAATTCTCGAGGGGTTATTTAGTTATTTGCGGGTCATCATCATTGCACTCCGAACATGTCCATAGGTGCGCAGATTCCTTCATCAACAAGTCATGCAGTGTCCAGCGACTGACGACTCCAGTTCTGTGATGATTTTATAAGTCTTCTTACAGTACACACCACAACGTTTCTCATTTATGGCTGTGCCCATCTGTTTCATCCGAAGGAGTGACGTGGATTTGTGGTTGTCGAAGTCCTGTGCTCTTCCCACATCTCGGAGGGCACTGATGATGTCCACCCAATCCATTGGTTGACCGTCCTCAACGGCAGCGCAGCTAGCCAACCTGTCCGCTCTTTCATTTCCCCGTACACACCCGCATTCCCGTGCGACTGAGTGCATGTGAGTCTGGACCATCCACATCATCGACTTCCAACGACAAAATCATTTCGAGGGGGATATCAGAGCACCTATGGCTTCACCTGGGAGCCGCGATAGCTCAGTGGTTAGTGAACTGGATTACAAAGGACAAGGGGTAGCGTTCTATCCCAACCGACGGCTTCCGGGTTCACCCAGCCTTTAATGGGTACCGGATTTTTTCTGGGAAAGTGAAGCGGCACGGGCGTAATACCGACCACATTACCCAAAAAATAATGTGCCGAAGGTATGTAAATGTATGGTCACTAACACCATATTCCCTATACGCCACTTGGCGGGACGGGGTTACTTTACTTTTGTTATGGCTTCACCCGCTGTGCAGTGATGATGGTCTTAATAACAGCAACAACTATTTTAAAGGCATGTAATATCAACAATATATATATATACGCATACCAAACTAGGAACTACCAGCCAATGCCACTGTACCCGGATAACATGACAACAAAACATGATCTACAGGATTGCTCCCAGTACACAGACCTGAGAAGGACAATGTGGTCCACGCCCACCTCCCTGGAAGAGAAAATATACGAGGCAACCGAATCACTTAAGTAGACAGCTGCCTCTATAAGAGAGTCCGGAATCATAGTCTGAATGACGTCATGATTGCAAAAGAAGAAGAAACGCATCCACACAACTAAAAAAAAAAGCTAAAGAAAAAAAAAAGAGAGTAAAACAAAGTCCTTTGATAATAGAGCAGACGACGTCATCCAATGAAAAGAAGGTGGTAGGGGAATAAGAATTGTAGGCACAAAGGACAATCGGCGTCTCGCTCAGATCGTTTGGGCTAGGTCAATGAAGGGTGTAGAAAACGGCAGCACATGATAGAGAGTGAAATATCATCTGTATCTAATGTTCTGTCATCCGGTAGGAGCTTTATTGTCAATGCGAATTTAAAGAAACAAACAGGGAAAGGAAATGTCGTTAACATAACTATTGCTCAAAAGAGACATACAAACTGACGCATGAACTAGTGTCATGAGCACCAAAGTTTGCCATGGGATCATGTGACATTTTTCATATTGATGTTATTATGTTTGGTTTATTCTATACATAATAACCTTTTATTATGGAAGGTATATTGAGATATGGAGATATATATATATATATATATATATATATATATATATATATATATATATATATATATATATATATATATATAAAGTATAGTGACGGTATAATTGTGAAAGTATTGTGAAGGTATAGTGAGAGGGGATATGGAGATATATAGAAAGTATAGTGACGGTATAATGAGAGGAGATATGGAGATATATATATATATAGTATAGTGACGGTATAGTGAGAGGGGATATGGAGATATACAGAAAGTATTTTGAAGGTATAGTGAGAGGGGATATGGAGATATACAGAAAGTATTTTGAAGTAATAGTGAGAGGGGATATGGAGATATATATAAATTATTGTGAAGGTATAGTGAGAGGGGATATGGAGATATATAGAAAGTATTGTGAAGGTATAGTGAGAGGAGATATGGAGATATAGAAAGTATTGTGAAGGTATAGTGAGAGGGGATATGGAGATATACAGAAAGTATTTTGAAGGTATAGTGAGAAAAATGTTGTGTCACTGTGAACAGTCACCATCAAAACTGATACGTTGCATTGTGGTCAGAGAATTGTAGAAGGACATGACTGCCTACGCCAAACAGTATCATCATCATCATGTGCCATACCGGTTGGCGTAGGTGATCATGTTCCTCCACAATCTTCTATCTACAGTGCATCGTATCAGTTCTGTTGTTGACTGTTTTCCATGCCATGACACCAAGCTATCCAGCATTTTCTCTCTTTGTCGTCCTCGATCTCTCTTTCCCTGTATTTTGCCAATTGTAACCAAGTGTTCCAATTTTCCTCTTCTCACGATGTGCCCGAAAAATGTTGATTGTTTCTTTCTGATGATTTTTAGGAGCTCCCTTTTTGTGTTGGCCTCTTTGAGAACTTTATCATTGGTCTTTTAGCTGTCCAGAGAACTTTCAACATTCTTCTGAGAAATCCCATCTCTGTGGCCTCTAATCGTCTTTTCATTTGTTTGTCTACTGTCCATGATTCGCTTCCATATGCCAAACAGTATGGGCCATGGTAATTCCAAAGGCGGAGATTATTTTTATTTGGAACTAGCCGGGACACTTCCCTTTAAATAAATCACAGCCAACTATAAATTTACTGTCGTTGGAAATTTCAAAGAAAACTCCCAACTAACTTGACGTTTTCAGCTTCGCGAGCAGTGGCGGCTGTGGATAGAGTGACGTCACTCATCTATGACCCCTCTAGTTGAAAACGTCACTCTAGTTGAGAGTTTTCCGGTTTTATTTTCTGCCCGCGTGCCTTAGTAAATAATATAGTTGTCGGTACTTTAACAGTCCTGGTGTACACATGAAACATTTTACAAGAAATTAAAAACTAGAACTGTCACAAGTTTATACTCTCATGTTACAGTTCATAATGACGAAACAAATGTAGCTAGTCAGAGGTTTCATTTGTTCACATTTGTCTCGTTTAACGGAAAGATATGATATAGTTTTTATAAACTTTTATTTAGAAGAAAAGAAAACAAATAAAAGCACTGTGCGCGTACACACACACACATGCAATATTCTAATTGTTAACACCAGGTCATGGTAAGCAAGGCTCCACCCTCCTCCCCCCCACACACACCTCGAACTACACACACACACACACAGTGACAACACCCCAGACCTTTTCTGGATTCAGCGTCATTAGGTTTAAACCGACCCACACACCTCCCCCCACCAAAACACGATAAACATAAAGTTTATTCAGAAATGTTAAACGTTGAAACATACCTACCTACCTAACTACCTACCTACCTACCTACCTACCTACCTACCTACCTACCTACCTACCTACCTACCTACCTACTTACCTACCTAGTTCGTCCATCTGTCTGTCTGTCTGTCTCTCTGTCTGTCTCTCTCTCTATCTGTCTCTCTGTCTGTCTCTCTGTCTGTTGTCCTTTTTGTTTTGCGTTCACCAACTTTCACCTCTGATGAAGTCCATAGAGACTAGGAACTGAATTTTGCGTGTTAATACATTTTTCCCTGGCAGCCGTGTGCACTAGGTCCCTCGCCGCACAGGCAGATAACTCCGTCGTCGAAGATGCCCATATTTTTTTTCCGTCGATGAGTAGTTGACGTTTTAAGCTGGGCCGCTGAGACCAGGGGTGGTTGCCGCAGAGAGAAATCATAAATAAAAATCCCAACTGGTGAAACCGGGATTTGAACTCACAACCTCTGTCACGGCGTCTTGCCACGAGACCAACCAGTCCCTCTGTTATCTTCTTTTTGAACTGAAGACAGCACACCGGTCCACAATTATAGGCTCGAATTCCGCCGTTCTTTGCTATCAAGTGTCAGACCTTGCACGGGGCTAACATTGTGTGTCTCCACATTCCCATGTTCTGTGCGAGCCTCCTCGACAAGGGAGATGATGGCTGCTGTTGTTGCCTCTCGTTCTAGTGTTCTTTTTAAAATATTTCTCTAGCTCGGCTCTTTTTCATTTACCCTCTAGTTCCCATCTGAGGGCTTGTTTTGAGATTCTCTTGTTGTCCGACTTCGGAGGTACTCATATTTTTTTCCGTCGGTGAGTAACTGACGTTTCAAGCCGGGTCTCGCTGCTGAGACCAGGGGTGGTTGTCGCAGAGAGAAATCATAAATAAAAATCCCAACCGGTGTAGCCGAGATTTGAACCCACAACCTCTCTGTCCCGAGGCCAGCGTCCTGCCTTGAGACAAACCAGTCCCCCATGGACTTGGAATATGAGGAAACTGCAACAAGGAACACTTTTCATGCACAGCCTGCAATGGTTCCTGCCGCATATCCACCATATACCAGAAGTTCACGTCCTCCCGAAAGTGATGATCGTCATATTTCTTTAAAAGTGTATAGATGATGTTTGATGATATTAGGCCATCGTTGTTGATTCCAATTTCGAACATATAAACACACAGTTAGTCGTCAGATTATCCTCGTCGCACCTCAAACAACAGACCGTAAGATTAGCGTAACGCCGGTCTAGGGATTTACGATGAGCCATTACGATGACGTAGCACACATAACAATGGCGCAAGCACAGCAATGACGTGCCCTTTAGATTCTTGATTACTCTAGTGAATGTAGCCTACGGATCACGGTGCAAATTCCCTAAAGAGATAAAACTGCGGCTGACGAAGCATTTCACATTAATAAGTAACATGGAAATAACTTGCGTCAAGCAAATCCAATAACGGTCATGAACAGCACCAATGTGACGTAAAGCGCAGAACAAACCTAGACGATGGAAGGTCGCATTCACAACACTTGATTTGTCGAAAATGGAATATCGCCGGCGTGCGACATTGTTTTATCAGCGCAGATGTAATAAGTAGATCATTATCTTGACTTTAACGCATAGGAGTGCGATGGAGAACTGAAATTAATCAGACACCGAATGCACTTTTTGCATCGATCGAGAGAACGTGGACTAGATCCGCCATCTTAGAAACTTATTATCATCTTTCATATATGAACAGAGTATTATGGTAAGCATAATTTCAGGATAACAAAATCATGGTCTTTTTTTTCGGCCAGAATTGCCCAGAACGCATTCCGGTAAAACTTTAGGAATGTTATAGTCACTGAACTTCACAACTAACTTGCTGTCTCTTTTTAATTTCCACTTGATAAATGTTATTTTAAAGGTCAAAGTTAGTGTCCATGCTTCGCAGCCATAAAGCCGCGATTGGAAAGATGCGGACACTGAGTGGCCAACAAAAATAATAATAATAATACATTTATTTAAAAAAAAGAGGAAAGAAAGAAAGAATCCAACAAGGAAGTAACAATAGTTACACAATAGCTTAATGATGGGAAGGAAAGTGGAAATAAAAAAAATGGAAACATTTTGTTGGCGCTGCATGGAAACCACTTTCTTTTTTTAAGTGTAAGAATTATTTGCAAAAGAAAATAAAAAAATAATGTGATTCGAAACACTTTTGTTGAGGTAGCACTAAACTTCTTCGCTTGAAGTGGCACTAACTATGGTCATATGGGCATCATTTTGTTATCTTATGTCGGTTACCTTTTAATAGTGGCCGTATGAGCTTTCTGTTGTCGTACCTTTCATATGAGTCTTTTTCTGTCATCCTAAGTTGGGTACCTTTTATATGAGTTTTCTAGGAACAACGTATGCTGGATACCTTTATATGAGTTTTCTAGGAGCAACGTAAGCTGGATACCTTTATATGAGTTTTCTAGGAACAACGTATGCTGGATACCTTTATATGAGTTTTCTAGGAACAACGTATGATGGATACCTTTATATGAGTTTTCTAGGAACAACGTATGATGGATACCTTTATATGAGTTTTCTAGGAACAACGTATGCTGGATACCTTTATATGAGTTTTCTAGGAACAATTTATGATGGATACCTTCATATGAGTTTCTCTTGTCGTCATATAAAAAAAAAGTAAATAGCCCCCGTCACGCCAAGTGGCGTATATGGAATATGGTGTTAGTGACCATACATTTTACAGACCTTCAGCACATGATATTTGGGGTAATGTGGTCGGTATTACGCCCGTGCCGCTTTACTTTCCCAGAAAAAATCCGGTACCCATTAAAGGCTGGATGAACCGGAAGCCATCGGTTGGGATCGAACCCTACTTCTTGTCCTTTGTAGTCCAGTTCACTAACCACTGAGCTATCGCGGCTCTCCTATCGTCATATGCCTTCAGTTCATGTCCAATATGCATTTCGCCTGCTCAAAACGGGAACATCATTAACAGATTCCTTCTTCTTCTTAGAGGTCACCCGTTAAGTGGGCGTGAATGCGTTGTGTCGCTAGTTTACGTCAAAGTTGCGATCACTGCGCCTTTTGGTCTGACACATCCATGTTCGGAATGGGTAGATTTGTTTAACAATTTTGCCAGTCAGCGATCATTTTTGCCTGACTCTTTTCAACTGTTAACTGCCAACGGTTCTTCAGCGTACTCGAGTGAATACAAGTTATCCTGTTTACTGCCGTTATTCGAGAGGGCTAGACAACGGATATCACCACCATACAAACAAAGGAAGGGTAACACCACGAAGAAATTAGTGTTTCAATTTTGGAAAAAAATATCCACTACCCGTGGCGGGGTTTGAACACGCGCTCTTCCTGTATAGTGGTCGACGTCTTACCACTAAACAACCCAATCCCTTAAAAGCTTACAACACCGAGGGAGTTTTTCTTCTTATTCTTCATTCGCCTGACGATACTCCTCTTCATCTCCCGCCCTTAGAATGGCGTAGATGCGATGCGTTGTATAGTGATTGTTATTTATTTCATGGTATATGTTTGTATCTACTCAGAAAGCTTCATGTAATTTAGTCTGACAGTTTATCGTCAGGATGTTTCACGATTACTCAGTCTCAGGTTTCTCAGGCTCTGAGTGCAGTAGGAGATCGACTCGTGGAGATCATTGACCCTGCTTCCCCCTTCCTCTCCGTTTCAATTGTAAAGAAGCCAAAGGACCAAACCACTTGCTCGGCGTATCCCTTCTAATGAACAGATTTCCTCCTGTTACAAATCCTGTTTAAGAGATGATCTCTGATTTCATGAAATGTACACACAAACAAATGAAAAGATAATTAGAGATGGGACTTGCCAGAAAAATGTTGAGAGTTCCATGGACAGTTGAAAAGGCCAACACGGAAATTCTCAACGAAGCCAACACTAAAAGAGAGTTCCTTAAATACATTACAAAGAAACAATCAACATTTTTCGGGCAAATTTGAGAGGAAAGTTGAAATACTTGGCTACAGCTGGCAAAACACAAGGAAAGAGATATCGGGGTTGCAGAGAGAGAGAGAGAGAGAGAGAGAGAGAGAGAGAAAGAGAGAGAGAAGATCCTGGATAACTTGGTGTTGTGGCGTGGTAGAAAATCAACAGCAGAATTGATACGATGAACTTAAGACGGAAGTGGAAAAAGCTATACAAACAATGTAAAAGGGAAAAGCTGCAATACCTGACAACACACAGATAGAGATGATAAAGGCGCTAGCAGTTTTTGGCATTGAAGTGATCACAGACATATGCAACAACATATACCATACAGGATATATACCAAATGAACTAAAAACATCAACTTTCATTGCATTGCCTAAAAAAGAATTCTGCATTTGAATGCAGTGATTTTAGAACAACAAGCCTAATTTATTCATTGTTACAAAATCTGGCTAAAAGTTATACAAGGAAGGATTCATAATAAGGTCAATGTGGAATTTGAAGAACAACAATTTGGATTTAGGAAAATAGTGGTGCAAAAGAAGTCATATTCTGCATGAGGACAATAATCGAAAAGTGCACAGCAAATATCAATATATGCCCGCTTCATAGACTACACCAAAGCTTTTGATAGAATACACCATAACAACCTATCATCATCATCATCATCATCCTCATCATCATCATCATCATCATCAAAGTACCATGCCTACTGGCTTAGGTGACCATCATGTCTCTCCATAACTTTTGATCTCGACAGTTATTTATAATTTTTGTTGTTGACCTTCTGCCAAGCCATTTTCTTAAGCTGTCTTGTATCTTTTCCCATTGCTTCCCTCTATCTCTTCGTCCCTCAAAACTAAAAATAGTAAAAAATATAATAAAATCATCATCATCATCATGTGCCATACCGCTTGGCGTAGGTGATTATGTCCCTCCACAATCTTCTATCTACAGTGCATCATATCAGTTCTGTTGTTGACTGTTTTCCATGTCATGACACCAAGCTATCTTGTATTTTCTCTCTTTGTCGCCCGCGATCTCTCTTTCCTTTTATTTTGCCAGTTGTAACCAAGTATCCCAACTTTCCTCTTCTCATGATGTGCCCGAAAAATGTTGATTGTTTCTTTCTGATGTTTTTTAAGAGCTCCCTTTTTGTGTTGGCCTTTTTGAGAACTTCCTCATTGCTCTTTTTAGCTGTCCAGGGAACTTTCAACATTCTTCTGAGAAATCCCATCTCTGTGGCCTCTAATCGTCTTTTCGTTTGTTTGTCTACTGTCCATGATTCGCTTCCATAGGTCAGAATTGGTTCTATATAGCACCGATGAACTCTCTTTCACATTTATATTGACATCGATTTGTTGCATAAGATATTTTTCATTTTCTGAAATGCTATTTTGGCCTGAGCTATTCTGCTTTTTATTTCTGTGGTGCATCTCCCATCTGATGTTATTATTGTGCCCAAGTATTTGAAACGTTGCACTTGTTTCAGATTTGTCTCGTTTATTTTTATGCTGCATGATGGTGGTGATTGTTTCTTCGATATAACCATTACTTCTGTTTTTTAACTATTCAGACTTAGACCTTTCTTGTTGCTTTCTTTTACTATTATGTCTATCATTTCTTGTAGTTCATTCTCTGTCTCTGCTATTAAGATTGTGTCATCCGCATATCGCAAATTATTTATGTTGTGACCTTTGACTTCAAATCCTTTTTTGTCTACTATTGATCTTATAATATATTCGCTGCAAAGTGTAAACAAATCCGGCGACAGAACACAGCCTTGTCTGACTCCTTGCTTTATATATTGGAATTGTCCTGTTTAGTTGTTAATTCGTATAGCTGCTGCTTGTTGCCAGTACATGTTTTTTTTTATGATTCGCAGATCCTTGCCATCAATGTTTAATTTCTCCAGCATATTGATTATTTCCACATGCTTTACTTTGTCAAATGCTTTCGTGTATTCTATAAAGCACATATATAGATCTTTCGTTACCTCTATAGATCCTTCTATCAATGTTCTTAAGATGTATATTGCATTATTGGTGTCCTTTCCTTCCACCTATCCACACTGTTCCTGACTTATTTCTGGTTTTATTTTGTTCCTTACACGTCTCATGATTATTCTTAGTAATATTTTAGTCATATGGCTCATGGGACTAATAGTGCGATGGTCTTCACAATCAGTGGCTCCTGACTTTTTCGGTATGGCTACAAAGATAGATTTTAGTAGATCTCCGGGTATGTGTCCAGTGTTATAAATGTCATTGAGTAGTTTTGTTATGACTTGTACTCCCAGCTCTCCTAATGCATTTATCTCTTCGATTGTTATATTGTCAGGACCTGGAGCTTTGCCTCTTTTCATGTGTTGAATTGCGTCCTCCACTTCACTCTGCATTATTGGTGGTCCTGTGTCTTCATTTGAATTGTTTAATTCTGGTCTTTCATCATCATAGAGTTGACTGATATATTATGTCCATCTTTCCATTGTCTTCTCCTGTCCAATTATTATATTTCCTTCCTTTGATTTCACACATCCTGAAACTTTGACTTCTTTTCTTCCTGTTAATTCAATTAACTGATTGTGCATAAATTTTGAGTCTTTCTTTTGTTGTTTTTCCATTTCTTCACATTTCTGTTTTAACCATCCTTCCTTTGCTTCACTGCACTTGTTTTGGATCTCTTTGTGCAATATTTTGTATGTCCGTTCTTCTTTCTTATGTTTTCTTCTTTCGTCTATTAGTTGTAATATTTCTTCTGCATCCATTTCTTTTTGTTGATTCTTTTAGTCACTGGTATTACTTCTTTTGATGTTTGTTGAATCGATTGTTTGAGCATTTCCCACTGCTCCTGGATGTCTGTATTTTCTCAATAGCATTATATCTATTTTGTACTATCGTGCTGTACTTATCACTCATCTGTTTATCTACTCTTAGCATTTCTAGTTCTAATTTTATATTTTTTGGTGATTTCTGTGCCTTCCGCAGTTTTATTCTTATCTTTCCAACTACTTGTACATGGTTACTATTGCAATCTGCTCCTGGCCTTGTTTTAACCGATGTTAGCCCATTCCTGAATCTTCTCTGTACCAGTATAAAATCAATTTGATTGTGTACTTTTTTGTCTGGGCTTTGCCATGTCCATAGTCGCCTAGGGTGTTGTTTGAACAAGGTGTTACCTATAATCATTTCAGGTGTCTTTTCCCAATCTATCAATCTATCCCCTCTGTCATTCGTCTCTCCAAGGCCATGCCCCCCAGTCACATTTTGCACTTTAGCTGTTCCTACTTTTGCATTGAAATCTCCTAATATAATAGTTATTTCTTGGGGTTTACACTGTTCCATGGTTGCCTCTAGCTCCTCGTAAAAAGTGCCAATGTCTTCTTCTTCGCTATTACTTGTTGGTGCATAAACTTGAATTATGTTAATATCGATTGGTCTGCCTCTCAATTTTACTAGCAGAATTCTGTCTGATACTGGCCAAAATCCTTTCACTGTTTTGCTTCTTTCTCTATCTAACATGATGCTTACTCCTCTTTTGTGTGTGGTTCCCCCAGAGTAAATTACATTTCCACTGTCGCGTTGTAATAATCCTGCTCCTGTCCATCTCATTTCACATAGTCCCAAGATGTTCAATTTCATTCCCTTCATTTCTTGACTGATGTTTTCTAGTTTTCCAACCTGGAATAATGATCTAATGTTCCAAGTTCCAATTGCTAGTGTCTCTTTATTTTTGATCTTGCATACAGTAGCTTGATGACGATCGGGTGTCACCTGTAGCACATGACGCTCCCTACCGGACGAGGTGGCTGTGAAGTCCCCATTAACGTCGTTAGCTGTAAATAGAAGGTTGTGATTTGTCATGATTATTCCAGGCTATTTAAGAAGGTAGTTTGCCATTCCTTTCCTTCTTGGCAGTGACTGTACTAATCGGAGATCGCAGCCATTGTCTCTATACATGAGATCCTCTGCCTGCCATCGCGGTGTGGGGACCATAACCGGCACTACTTGTCGGCTGCTCCCACAACACCATCCACCACCTGCTCCAATGGCTTCACATAACCCTGATAGGGGGCTAAACGGGAGCTCCACCTTGCCCAGGGGTGTCCCGAAGACTAGCGGGGGAAAGGAGACGTCTTACTCCTCCTTTGGTAGGGCAGCACTCTACCCCGCCAACCGTTAAAAAATAGTTAAACTAAAAACAGCAAAATGTTATAACTTCTCAACATTCCTGCATGGTGCAGAAAACTAAAAACAGCAAAATGTTATAACTTCTCAACATTCCTTATGGTGCAGAAACAGGGACATTAGACAAGAAACAGAACATAAAATTAAAGCCTTTGAAATGTGGATTTATAGAGGAGTAGGTAGAATGGATGGAAAGAAAAGAAACAAACTATGACAACCTGCACCACCAAAACGAGAAACACAGCGGAATGGGATTCCATGGTAGCCTACCTTCGATGCGGAGACGGCCCTCAATCATGATGATGAACACAGGATAGAGAATCGTAGAAGAATATGGTCGACTTCGCCAGCCAGACAAAGCGCATGATGATTTCAAAGCGCTGAGATTAACGTTCCCATGTTTATGAAGTTGTACAATGATTATGATTGTTTCCTGTCATCATCGTGTGTCGTGTTCACATCGAACGTTGGCTACCACAAAGTAACAAAGCTTCAGTTCCCACTGTCTCCTGTCTTGATGACACCCTTTGTCGCGAGTTCTCCAGTCCACTTGTTAATATTGTCATCTCAGTTTGTATCTGACGCTGCCTTGTTTGCCACGTCTACACCCCCCCCCCCCAAGCAAATTATTCTGTCTCTTTATATGAGCTAAACAATATTACTTGATTTATTCTAATATTTTGTTTAGAATTTCTTTAATTTCAGCCGTTTTAAAACTTCATTGCTTAATTTCTCATCTGTTCACCAGATTTTCTCCACAACACAGACACATGCAAATACAAAATTAGAGGCTTTCAGTGTACTTTTATTCGGTTTTCTTATTTAATGACCATGTTTTTGATTCATACAAGAATATAGAATACGTGTACCACTTCATTATTCTGTTTAAGTCAGATTTATTTGTTTAGATTTGAGTATATACTTTATGATGTTAAAATGACTTTTATTTATTTATGCCTTAAGTTTGCTTTTCTTTATGACATGTTCAGATATTAGCTAAATTCTTGAAATTTGTGTTCTAAGAGGGCTTTCAATCAAGTTTATTTTTCCCGTATTAAAAAATTATAATGCGAAGCAATATTTATGACTCATAGAGGAGCAATATTAAAATATCTGAGTTTGGGAGAGTGAAATGTGGCGAGGGATTTACGTCTTAGATCAATAGCCATAACATTAGATTACAAAGATAGAAGAGAATATCAAAGAAGAGAAAATTAGGGATGAGGAATGCAGTAAAGAATGTCGAAAAAAACCCACTTTCGGCACCGAGTATATTAGGTCATCATTTTTAAAGCATTTTGGAGTAGACACGACGTTGCGTAAACTTGAATCCTGACCCAAACCGAGCACCGTACTTTGTGATTTCCCTTAGAATGGACACCGCTGGAATATTTTGTTTCATTGCGTGAGTCAGAGGCGCTGAGTAAAGCAGCGTGGATTTATTGTGATGATGTTAATTAGTTTCATTTCATACAAGGATTAGTTCAGTAAAACAGTTAAAATGTCTTCTATTTTAGAGAAACACGAATTGGCCTCCCAGGGTAAGTGTTTTCGCACATTTTTAGACTTAATATTTGTGTTCAATCGATTCAAATTTTAACTTGACTCAACACCGGCTCAATGGTTGGTAGCCGAAGTCAACCGCGTCTGCTGTTTTTCCTTCTTTTTGGACAAGTTAGACTAGTCTTTGTCTAGCGAAAAAAAAATTTTTCTCGCTTAGAAATAAATTCTCTGATATTAAATATTGCCAATCTCTTTATATTCTCCATCCTCTTCTTGAAATAGCTTGAATATAATGCATCTTAATATAATATAAAATATAAGTCGTTGTCCGGTTTGATAAAATTAAAATAAACTCAATTTTATTAACTCTAGCAGTCTATACTTTTTATTTGATAAATAATTGATAAGAAAGGAATTCTGGCTTCAATAATTTAATTATAACTACAGCGTTCGCTGGTTGTATAGTTATTGAAAAAAGATGAGAAAGTTATTGTATGATGGATATCCTTTGAAGCAGAAGAACAGCAATTTAATAAACAAAACAAACAATTAGTATTAAGTAGTTGTGATTATTGTCAACGTTTTAATGAAATAAACCTGTCCAAAAGTGGCAAAAATATCCTATGTACAACAGTTTACAACTTACAATCCCAGTAATATTTAATTTTGAGGAAATACTATATACTATTAATTTTAAAAAGTAACATAATAACAACAGCAGCAGATCATTACACAGATGTAAGAAGTAATCATATGAATTTATTATTAGGATAAAAATTAGTATGTGCCATAAGATTTAAAAAAAATGATTTCTTTTTTCTTCTTCACCTAAAACTGACAGCGGTGACATTCAATTCAAAATTAATATATAGAGAAATATATTTTAACAATTGTGGCAATAGTAGAAACATTTATTTATTTAATTATTTCCAATTGGCCATCATTGTTTTAATTTTCAGACAGACAGTAGCAAAATTAAAAAAAGTGTTTTATTGTACATCAGATTTAAGAACTACCTTAGCCTTATAATAATAATAATGGTTAACATGTTACCCAAAGAAACAATAAAAAGCACCTAAAAACCCAAACGAGGGAGAGAAGACACACAACACAATAGATTAAATAACCTTTCTCTAGTATTAAAGGCTATCCTTATTTACCTGAGCACA
Source organism: Megaustenia siamemsis (assembly GCA_032433765.1). NCBI lineage: Eukaryota > Metazoa > Mollusca > Gastropoda > Stylommatophora > Ariophantidae > Megaustenia > Megaustenia siamemsis. The sequence continues at coordinate 13,078,081 of JAVIAB010000050.1, read as the reverse complement.
GAGTCAACAGTTTGTGAGGGCACTATTTATATAACAAATACAGGATTGGTAGACAGAAGCTAGTACAATAAGTGGTAGAGACCACGCTGTCATTGATCATCCGTTGTAGACCTTCCCAATGTACAGAAAGTGAATGAATAAGAAATAGCAGCACCCAGTATTTATCAACAAATATTGTAAAGAAGATCTGAAATCTTAACATGGCTTTTGTCTTCATCAGAATAAAATATGGACAAAATAAAAAGACAGCCATCTATAAGTCCAGCATTACCCTTTCATTCAAAACAGTATTGAAAACTTTGGGGAATTAAGAACATTGAAATGACATTCTTTTCTAGATACATATGTTCTATGTCTTTCATAAGCTAGGCCAGTTAATATGTCTTTCATAAGCTAGGCCAGTTAATATGTCTTTCATAAGCTAGGCCAGTTAATATGTCTTTCATAAGCTAGGCCAGTTATATGTCTTTCATAAGCTAGGCCATTTAATATGTCTTTCATAAGCTAGGCCAGTTTAAATTCTTTCATAAGCTAAGGCCAGTTAATATGTCTTTCATAAGCTAGGCCAGTTAATATGTCTTTCATAAGCTAGGCCAGTTTATATGTCTTTCATAAGCTAGGCCAGTTAATATGTCTTTCATAAGCTAGGTCAGTTAATATGTCTTTCATAAGCTAGGCCAGTTAATATGTCTTTCATAAGCTAGGCCAGTTAATATGTCTTTCATAAGCTGGGCCAGTTAATATGTCTTTCATAAGCTGGGCCAGTTAATATGTCTTTCATAAGCTGGGCCAGTTAATATGTCTTTCATAAGCTAGGCCAGTTAATATGTCTTTCATAAGCTAGGCCAGTTTAATATGTCTTTCATAAGCTAGGTCAGTTAATATGTCTTTCATAAGCTAGCCAGTTAATATTCTTTTCATAAGCTAGACCAGTTAATATGTCTTTTCATTGGTTATTGGTTATGGAAGGCCTCGGTATCACAGCAAACGAATTAAAATCCATAATTGCTCAACCGCCCGTGCCAGTGGAATCACCGAATTACTAACTCATCTCCCAAACAAAGAAAGGTAACTGTAATCCCCATCGTAGCAGTCTCAGCACACGCCAAACGACATAAGGCAAAACCGCGCAGAAAGTGAACACAGCCAACTGTTCCCTGTCATACGATATCATCATTCATCGTAAACAAGCGGGATATCGAAGCAGGATCAAAACGGATGAGACACACAGCTCACGGTGTGCACAGAGCACTTAACTCAGTAGCTCCTGCAACAAGCCGGACTTGGAATATGAGGAAACTGCAAGAAGGAACACTTTTCAGACATAGCCTTCAATGGTTCCTGCCGCCTATCCATGTCTTTCATAAGCTAGGCCAGTTAATATGTCTTTCATAAGCTAGGCCAGGCCTGGCTTGCAGAAACAGGCCTGTGTTCTCAACAGTCAGAATGGCCTGCAGAAACAGGCCTGTGTTCTCAACAGTCAGTGTGGCCTGCAGAAACAGGCCTGTGTTCTCAACAGTCAGGGTGGCCTGCAGAAACAAGCCTGTGTTCTCAACAGTCAGTGTGGCCTGCAGAAACAGACCTGTGTTCTCAACAGTCAGGATGGCCTGCAGAAACAGACCTGTGTTCTCAAAGTCAGTGTGGCCTGCAGAAACAGGCCTGTGTTCTCAACAGTCAGAATGGCCTGCAGAAACAGACCTGTGTTCTCAACAGTCAGTGTGGCCTGCAGAAACAGGCCTGTGTTCTCAACAGTCAGGATGGCCTGCAGAAACAAGCCTGTGTTCTCAACAGTCAGTGTGGCCTGCAGAAACAGGCCTGTGTTCTCAACAGTCAGTGTGGCCTGCAGAAACAGGCCTGTGTTCTCAACAGTCAGTGTGGCCTGCAGAAACAGGCCTGTGTTCTCAACAGTCATGTGGCCTGCAGAAACAGGCCTGTGTTCTCAACAGTCAGGATGGCCTGCAGAAACAGGCCTGTGTTCTCAACAGTCAGGATGGCCTGCAGAAACAAGCCTGTGTTCTCAACAGTCAGGATGGCCTGCAGAAACAGACCTGTGTTCTCAACAGTCAGTGTGGCCTGCAGAAACAGGCCTGTGTTCTCAACAGTCAGGATGGCCTGCAGAAACAAGCCTGTGTTCTCAACAATTGGGGAACAGTGAAGACTTCAGTTATACTGTCATGTTTATGGCCATTGCAAGTCTAAAGACAAAAGATGATTGCTGTAGAAGAGGGAGCCACTGTAAACCTTAAAGATTATTATTTCTTGGGAGCAGAGGTGCCCGACAGCAACAGCACTGAAAGGTGTCAGCGATCAATTGTGCTGGGATTGGTGAATCCAAATGATCCAGACCCAACTCCATCTCTTTTTTATGCCCCCAGAAACAGACTAACCAGTTTAGTCTGGTATAGTTAGTAGGGAAAATTTAAAAAATAGAAAAAAAATGGTATGTAAGAAGTTTTTACGTGATAAGTGGACGGCACAGACTAAAGTTAGTAGGGATTGAGAAAGAAGGCAACCTGGTACTCAAAAATGGCGTTCTGAAGTCGGATATGTTGGGCTGAAAGGTGCAAATATCACAGTTCTACTGCAAGCCAAAACATGACTCATACAAGCCCACTTATCATTTTTAGGGAGATGATGAAGAAATGCAACTATTCCTTTAGTCATTGGATGAGTGCTGGGAAGCAGTTGCTTTATTTTTGTAATGCAAATTGTAGATGACTGTGTTGAGACTGGGATCAACGGAGAAGTTCCATGTACAAATGGCCACAGGTAAAACCTTGAAAATGAACATATTCAGCATTAGTATTATCTATCTCTATCTATTGACCTTTCGAGCCGTAACCGGCCCATAGGGCGTAGACCAAGATACACCTTCTCCTATATGAATTTTTTGTTCTAGCTGTTTTCTTTTAAAGATATTTTATCAAATCTCGCCATCTGTCTCTGTTCTGTGCAAGCAGTTCTATCTCATTGAGGGAGCCGATTCCTGCTGCTCTTGCCTCTCTCATCAATGTTCTTCTCAGTGTCTCCCTGGGTCTTCCTCTTTTTCTTTTACCTGTTGTTTCCCATATGAGGGCTTGCTTTGCTATTCGATTATTATCTCTTCTCATCACATGTCCAACGTATGACCATCGTCTTTTCTTATTACTTAAGATATTAGTGGTTGATTGGCGATTTTTCTAATTTCCTCCTGTTTGTTTTGAATTCGTTCCATTCTATACCAAGTATTTTCCTTAGACATTTATTTTCTAATACCTATATTTCGAATGAATATTATAATTAATACTAATTACCTGTGTGTTACCGAGGCTTCATTATGAGGGAAGTAAAGAATAGTGACACTGTGACCTTCCAGGCATGTCGTAAAGGCGATAAGACTAAGGAGGTTGATCGTGGCTTGACAAGCTGTCATTGTAAAAAGTGTTGTTATGGAAACAGGGACATAGATTTTAGAAGCAGTGATCTCCGCAATATGTGCCACTTTGGCACGCAAGGTTTCTGTTTTTGAGATTGTGGTTCTGCCCTATGTGCCGTCTTCGGCTCGAAAGGACAATAGATTATAATTAATGCTACAGTAAGACATTAGGATCTTCTTCAGGTCCAGGGTGCTTTGCTTCCAGAACTTAGGGGCTGTAAGAGTCATATAAAATAAACCTAATCTTTCAATATATGTATAGATTATGTTGCCTGGTTAGAACTGAGGGGCTGTATTAAAAAAAAAGTAAAGAGCCCCATCATACTAAGTGGTTTATAGGGAATATGGTGTTAGTGACCATAAATTGTACAGACCTTCGGCACATGATTTTTGGGTAATGTGGTCGGTATTATGCCCATGCTGCTTTACTTTCCCAGAAAAAATCCAGTACCCATTTAAGGCTTGGTGAATCTGGAAGCCTTTGATCAGGATCAAACCCGACCTCTTGTCCTTTGTAGTCCAGTTCACTAACCACTGAGCTATCGTGGCTTCCGAGGGGCTGCATGAACCATATAAAATAAACTAAACCACACATTTCATACATGTATACAGATTGTGTTGCCTGGTTAGAATTGAGGGGCAGTATGAGCCATATAAATAAGCCTCACCATTTCAATACATGTATACAGATTGTGTTGCCTGGTTAGAATTGAGGGCAGTATGAGCATATAAAATAAGCCTCACCATTTCAATACATGTATACAGATTGTGTTGCCTGGTTAGAATTGAGGGGCAGTATGAGCCATATAAAATAAGCCTCACCATTTCAATACATGTATACAGATTGTGTTGCCTGGTTAGAATTGAGGGGCAGTATGAGCCATATAAAATAAGCCTCCATCAATTTCAATACATGTATAGATTATGTTGCTTGGTGTTGACTCTAAAGGATGTTATTCTTTGTCCATTAGTGTCAACATTAGCCATGCTGTCATCTTTCTCTGTTAGAATTGGGGTAGGATATGATTAATGAAGCCAAAATAAGCCTTTAGGTGTTTGCTGCAGTCAGGATGTTGATCTGTTGAAGAGGAAGGTACTGTTTATTGCTTCTTGGTGATGTTTATTATATACTCTACGGACAACTGGCAGATGGTAAAAAAACTAGGGGAGCTCAAAACTTTGATTTGTAGATGTGTGTAAACGCGACATGAAGACTCTAAAAATAAACCCTGTAGCATGGGAAAACATAGCTGCAGACCGCAATCTCTGGAAACACACTCTAAAGGTTCACCTCAAACAAGAAGCAGACAGATTCATAGAGAAAGGGAATACACGGCAAAAGAAAAGAAAAAAATAACATTTCTAGGGGTGTTGAAAAATCCATAGTCAACTATGACTGATGGAGGCTACTAACGTGATGTTTATTAGTCTCTTTTTCTAATAACTTGTAGTCTCCTCAACAGTCTTGCTATGCTAGACTGAGTGATATCAGGAGTGATACATTAGTTGTTGAGTGACATCTCTTAAACCGTTTCTTTATTCCACACAAGGCAATGGCATACAATGCAGAGCTGCTGTAAAGTTGATAATAAGGATAAAAAGAAAGAAAAGGAAGTTACCATACCATTTTATTCCTTTTTTTATGTTTTTATGTTTATTCTGCCATGATAGTCTTATGTTATTTTGCAGTTATCATAAAATATTTCATTTCATAAATTTTTACCGAAACAACTTGTTCATTTTTTCTCACTTGTGGTCTGAATGGGGAAAAATGTATATTTGACAATCCTGACTATTTTAGCTTGTCTTTCTACTACATCAGTGTAAAGGGCATATGTGGGACAGTGTCGCTCTCAAAAACTGAAGTACTGAATTAAACAATTGAAGTGAACCATATAGTTCATCAAAACTATGCTCAGTGATGACTGTGGTAGAATATGAAGTGAATATGGTCATCAGTTGTTAGTGATTTCTTTCTTCCCACTTCAATTCTCACATTTTATCTATATAGTCATAATCCCATTTACAACTTTCTCTCGCTTCAATTATAACAAGCTATCTAGTCATACCATTTTACAACCTTCTCCCCACTTCAATTATCACAAGCTATCTAGTCATACCATTTACAACTTTCTCTTTCGCTTCAATTATCACAAGCTATCTAGTCATACCATTTACAATTTTCTCCCCACTTCAATTATCACAAGCTATCTAGTCATACCATTTACCTTTCTCCCCACTTCAACTCTCACAAGCTATCTAGTCATACCATTTACAACCTTCTCCCCACTTCAACTCTCACAAGCTATCTAGTCATACCATTTACAACTTTCTCCCCACTTCAACTCTCACAAGCTGTCTAGTCATACCATTTACAACTTTCTCCCCACTTCAACTCTCACCACATACTTTACCCCCAGGATCAAGACCAACAGATGGAGTACGGGATATGATACATATAAGTGATATTGATGAGAACGGAATCAACACAAATCTCAAAGTTCGATACAAGAGGGACCAAACCAAATCTAGTATCCTTTATTATTCCAATTTCTGCTTAGTAGGTAATTAGAAGAGGTAGATTTCTTAAAATGAAGAAAAATAAGATTATATTTGTAAAAAACTGAAGTATTTCTGGTATTAAACCAGAATAAACAAACAAAAAATGAACTAATAGTGCATTTAAATTTGTTTGTCTCCAACGTTAATGAAATAAATAATATTTTAATACACTGTTACCATAGCGATAACAGAATTTTCTGTTGGAATATATTTGTATCATTATAGCTCAGTAGAAGCTATTTTGTTTACAATGAAGGATAAATATATGTGGTAATGTGTTCCAGAATAAAGGATAAATACTTGATATGGTAATGTGAATTACAATGAAGGATAAATGTATATGGAATGTGTTTCCAGAATAAAGGATAAATACTTGATATGGTAATGTGAATTACAATGAAGGATAATATATATGGTAAGGTAATGTGTTTTACAATGAGGAAGTGGTACTCATATTTATAATTCTGTTCTTTGTTGTTAGTCTGTGTCCATGTGTATGCATTTATGACCTTACACTTTGGATGTTGTTGTAATACATGTGGTAGATTTCACCATATATACATTTCTTCTCATTGCGTATTATTATGACCACTATGTGAAATTATCACCTGTCTGTGAAATCTTCACTTCCTTCATCATCGAGTGCCATCTCCGCAACGAAGGTTGGCTACCATGGAGCGCCATTCTGCTCTGTCTCTTGCTTTGATGGTGCAGGTTGTCATGGCTGGTTTGTTCATCGTTTGATGTTACTCGTCCATGTTAGTCTTGGTCTGCCTCTGTCTCTTTTACCTGTATTTTCCCCTCCAGGATTACTTTTAGTAGGCTGTTTTGTGTCTTTTAACATGGCCCAAAAATCACATTTGTCTTGTTTGAATTGTGTTTATTAGTTCTCTTTTCATTTTTAGTTGTTTTAAGACTTCGTCGTTTGTTTTCTTTTCCTTCCATCCAATTCTACCTATTCTTCTATATATCCACATTTCAAGGCTTCAATTCTCTATTCTGTTTTCTTGTCTAATGTCCTGTTTCAGCACCATATAGGAATATTGAGAAGACATAACATTTTGCTATTCTTAGTTTTAGCCCTAGTGTTTATTTGTTTTGAGTATGTTCTTCATGACATTAAAATCCCACTTCCTTCACATATTGCCATTACTCTGTCTATACAATAATACTTTTCTTACACACAATTGTTATCTTCTTGTGATAATGTCTTTTCCATCATTATCATCAAGTACAATGCTTGCTGGAGTAGATGACCAATCCTCTCCACATCTTCCTGTCCCTACTGTTATCTATAATTTTATCTGTTGATTTCCTACCAAACCATTCTCTTCAAATGTCTGGCATATAACAAATATTTATTCATTTATAATTTTTTTTATTCAGTCAGGTATATTTTTTTCTCTTCTTCCTTTCATCTCTTTTTCCTGTTTAACTTTTTTTTCTACTTTTCACGATACATTCCTTCTCAAAACATGGCCAGAAAAGGTATACAGTTTGTAATAAACCTTCATTTAGAGCTTCCTCATTGCTTATTTTAGCTGCCCATGATATTCTCAACATTCTTCTGTGAAGCCTTATTTCTGTTTTCTACAGCTATCTTCTTGTCTATTGTCCATATTGTTTATTTTAGTTGTCCATGATATTCTCAACATTCTTCTGTGAAGCCTTATTTCTGTTTTCTACAGCTATCTTCTTGTCTATTGTCCATATGCTTATTTTAGTTGTCCATGATATTCTCAACATTCTTCTGTGAAGCCTTATTTCTGTTTTCTACAGCTATCTTCTTGTCTATTGTCCATATTGCTTATTTTAGTTGTCCATGATATTCTCAACATTCTTCTGTGAAGTCTTATTTCTGTTTTCTACAGCTATCTTCTTGTCTATTGTCCATATTGTTTATTTTAGTTGTCCATGATATTCTGAACATTATTCTGTGAAACCTTATTTCTGTGTTCTACAGCATTTTTCTTGTCTATTGTCCATATTGCTTATTTTAGTTGTCCATGATATTCTCAACATTATTCTGTGAAACCTTATTTCTGTGTTCTACAGCTATCTTCTTGTCTATTGTCCATATTGCTTATTTTAGTTGTCCATGATATTCTCAACATTATTCTGTGAAACCTTATTTCTGTGTTCTACAGCTATCTTCTTGTCTATTGTCCATATTGCTTATTTTAGTTGTCCATGATATTCTCAACATTATTCTGTGAACCTTATTTCTGTGTTCTACAGCATTTTTCTTGTCTATTGTCCATATTGCTTATTTTAGTTGTCCATGATATTCTCAACATTATTCTGTGAAACCTTATTTCTGTGTTCTACAGCTATCTTCTTGTCTATTGTCCATATTGCTTATTTTAGTTGTCCATGATATTCTCAACATTCTTCTGTGAAGCCTTTTTCTCTGTGTTCTACAGCTATCTTCTTGTCTATTATCCATATTGCTTATTTTCAACTCCATATACCACTAAACACAGAATAAATCTCGTTCCTCTGTGAACAAAAAGGAGAGTAATATCTTTTTCATTTTTACCTTCCCCAAGTTGTCTAATTACCATATTTATGTACTTTCACTATTTTCAACATACAGTACAATTATCTTTAGTATGTACTTTTACTTATGTACTCTCATTATTATTCAGTGCATTGTCAGGTTCCTCTATTTACACGTTTCATTCACAGAGTATATTGTCCTGCATTCCACAAAGTACATGTCTTCAATATCTACAGGCATTTTGTTATTTAATATCAAATGTTTCTATTTTCTTCTCTTTTTTCCTCTTCACTTCCTTTTGTACCCGTTCGGGGTATCAAGGAATATACAAAGTTCTCGTTCTTGCCCTTTTGGTGGCTTCACTCATTGTCAGTTGATGTTGTAACGTCATTCTTTGATATTGTCTGTCGACCATACTTTAGGTCTGTCTCTTGTTCTTCTCCAGTAAGATTGTCTCAATGCCTACTCTTTCTAGATGGGCAAACCAGTTTATTTGTTGTTTCTGTATGTAGCTTAGGATTGGCTCAATGTCTACTCTTTCTAGATGGGCAAACCAGTTGATTTGTTGTTTCTGTATGTAGCTTAGGATTGGCTCAATGTCTACTCTTTCTAGATGGGCAAACCAGTTGATTTGTTGTTTCTGTATGTAGCTTAGGATTGGCTCAATGTCTACTCTTTCTAGATGGGCAAACCAGTTGATTTGTTGTTTCTGTATGTAGCTTAGGATTGGCTCAATGTCTACTCATTCTAGATGGGCAAACCAGTTGATTTGTTGTTTCTGTATGTAGCTTAGGATTGGCTCAATGTCTACTCTTTCTAAATGGGCAAGCCAGTTTATTTGTTGTTTCTGTATGTAGCTTAGGATTGGCTCAATGTCTACTCTTTCTAAATGGGCAAGCCATTTTATTTGTTGTTTCTGTATGTAGCTTAGGATTGGCTCAATGTCTACTCTTTCTAGATGGGCAAACCAGTTGATTTGTTGTTTCTGTATGTAGCTTAGGATTGGCTCAATGTCTACTCTTTCTAGATGGGCAAACCAGTTGATTTGTTGTTTCTGTATGTAGCTTAGGATTGGCTCAATGTCTACTCTTTCTAAATGGGCAAGCCAGTTTATTTGTTGTTTCTGTATGTAGCTTAGGATTGGCTCAATGTCTACTCTTTCTAAATGGGCAAGCCATTTTATTTGTTGTTTCTGTATGTAGCTTAGGATTGGCTCAATGCCTACTCTTTCTAGATGGGCAAACCAGTTTATTTGTTGTTTCTGTATATAGCTTAGGATTGGCTCAATTTCTACTCTTTCTAGATGAGCAAACCAGTTTATTTGTTGTTTCTGTATGTAGCTTAGGATTGGCTCAATGCCTACTCTTTCTAGATGAACAAACCAGTTTTATTTGTTGTTTCTGTATATAGCTTAGGATTGGCTCAATGTCTACTCTTTCTAGATGAGCAAACCAGTTTATTTGTTGTTTCTGTATGTAGCTTAGGATTGGCTCAATGCCTACTCTTTCTAGATGGGCAAACCAGTTTATTTGTTGTTTCTGTATATAGCTTAAGATTGGCTCAATGCCTACTCTTTATAGAGGGCAAACCAGTTTATTTGTTGTTTCTGTATATAGCTTAAGATTGGCTCAATGCCTACTCTTTATAGAAGGGCAAACCAGTTTATTTGTTGTTTCTGTATATAGCTTAAGATTGGCTCAATGCCTACTCTTTATAGAGGGCAAACCAGTTTATTTGTTGTTTCTGTATATAGCTTAGGATTGACTCAATGCCTACTCTTTCTAATATTCATGATTCATCTTCACAAAGATACAACAAACCTATGCATATCCCTCATTGATGCTTATATATTAATATATAATACCAGTTGTATAACCTCTTTTTTCATCCACCTTCGTTTCTAACTAACTATTGACCTTTCGAGCCGTAGCTGGCCCATAGGGCATAGACCAAGATACTCATTCTCTTATCTGAATTTTTGTTCTAGCAGTTTTCAATTCTTTTAAAGATATTTTATCAAATCTCGCCATTTTACTCTGTTCTGTGCAAGCAGCTCTATCTCAATCAGGTCTATGTTTCATTAACAACATCGTTTTTACGATAGCACCTTCGTTTCACTAACCATTTATTGTTGTTACTTGGATTTTTGCCATCTATTCGCGAGGCACCAATCTCTTATACCACAATGCCTTTTCTAGGTTTATATATATATATATATATATATATATATATATCTTCATTCCAACATTGTGCTACCAATGCCAAACCTGGACTCTAGACTCAAGAACAATAAGAAAAATAACCACTACCGAGATGAAATGTGTTAGACAAGTGACATGAAACCGTCTGAGAGATTAGAAATGAAGAACTGAGAAAAAGGAATGAACTCCACCATAGAGTACATAAAGAAACAACATATACAATGGTTTGGCCATGTGATAAGACAAAAATCAAAATACAACACAATAAGCCTTCAATAAACATTGCAAGAACACCAGATTCAAAGGCCATCCATAAAAAAGATGGATTGATGGAATATTAAAAACATTACATAACAAACATAACGCAGGGAAGGCCAATAGAAGAGCAGAAATCTCGAAGTTATATCTTCTCTCAACACTGAAAAGCAAATGTGGAAGGAAAGAAGAAGAGAAGATTTATATACACAAACACACACACAGTTTGCAAACCCAGTTCTCTTTTAAAAATTACTGTAAATAAAGAACTCTTTGTTTTTATTTTTTCAAATTATTTGCCCTGAGAGTGCGATCTCTTATATATTTTACTGCAACTCGTGTTTGAAATCTCCAACTATGTTAATTGCACAGTTAGCTCATGTTTGAAATTCCCCCCCCCCCCCTATGTTAATTGCACAGTTAGCTCAAGTTTGAAATATTCCTCTATGTTAATTGTACAGTTAGCTCATGTTTGAAGTATTCCCCTATGTTAATTGTACAGTTAGCTCGTGTTTGAAGTATTCCCCTATGTTAATTGTACAGTTAGCTCGTGTTTGAAGTATTCCCCTATGTTAATTGTACAGTTAGCTCGTGTTTGAAGTATTCCACTATGTTAATTGTACAGTTAGCTCATGTTTGAAGTATTCCCCTATGTTAATTGTACAGTTAGCATGAAATATTCCCCTATGTTAATTGTACAGTTAGCATGAAATATTCCACTATGTTAATTGTTCATTTAGCATGAAATATTCCCCTATGTTAATTATACAGTTAGCATGAAATATTCCCCTATGTTAATTGTACAGTTAGCATGAAATATTCCAGTATGTTAATTGTTCAGTTAGCATGAAATATTCCAGTATGTTAATTGTTCAGTTAGCATGAAATATTCCCCTATGTTAATTATACAGTTAGCATGAAATATTCCCCTATGTTAATTGTACAGTTAGCATGAAATATTCCAGTATGTTAATTGTTCAGTTAGCATGAAATATTCCCCTATGTTAATTATACAGTTAGCATGAAATATTCCCCTATGTTAATTATACAGTTAGCATGAAATATTCCTATGTTAATTAACAGTTAGCATGAAATCTCCCCTATGTTAATTGTACAGTTAGCATGAAATATTCCCCTATGTTAATTATACAGTTAGCATGAAATATTCCCCTATGTTAATTCTTCAGTTAGCATGAATATTCATTATGTTAATTGTTCAGTTAGCATGAAATATTCCCCTATGTTAATTATACAGTTAGCATGAAATATTCCCCTATGTTAATTGTACAGTTAGCATGAAATATTCCAGTATGTTAATTGTTCAGTTAGCATGAAATCTCCCTATGTTAATTGTACAGTTAGCCCGTGTTCACCACCTACTTGAGACTATGCACTTTTCATAACAACGTGGAGCAGCGTGTGAAATAAAACTGAGCGCATAACTAAAAGCTGATCTCATACTTCGTTTTGCTGTGCCACTTACACAGCAGCTTTAAGTGTGACGCCAGTTGAAGTATTTGTTGATGATTATATCGCTGAATGAACAATTTTATTTTTGGTGCAAGTCCACACATTTGTTTTGTTTATCAAGTAGTGAAGTATACATTCTAGTGGTGTCAGTAGCTTGCTGGTTATATAAACGATTATAATCACAGTCCTAGTAGTCCCTTCTAGGCTTGATTTAATATTCCCACTGAGTCTGGGTTGTTAACCTTTGAAAATCTTGTGATTTGTTAAGTCGTTGGGGCACCAATAATGGTCACTACTAAAGGTAACGGTTTAAGATATGATCATGCGTATTCGATACCGTAATGCTCTACTCTCTTTTTAATTAAATTAGAATTAATGGAAAGATAATCAATAACCTAAGATATGCTGACGATACTGTACTACTAGCAGAAAATCCTAAAGATCTACAACAATTACTTAATGAAATAAACACGACAAGCAAAAAATATGGACTAGATATGAATATCAAAAAGACTAAAACTATGATCATAAACAAAGAAAATACTCAAAACCCACAAGTGGATATCAAAATTGAAGGAATAGACTTTGAGACAGTTCAGAACTACAACTACCTTGGACATACTATAACCAGTGATGGAAAATGTACAACTGAAATAAACAAAAGAATAGGAATGGCAAAAAGTAATTTTAATGTCATGAAGGACATACTAACATCAAAACAAATAACACCAGAGCTAAAACTAAGAATAGAAAAATGTTACATCTTCTCAATATTCCTATATGGTGCTGAACACGGACATTAGACAAGAAAACAGAATAGAGAATTGAAGCCTTTGAAATGTGCATATATAGAAGAATAGGTAGAATTGGATGGAAGGAAAAGAAAACAAACGATGAAGTCTTAAAACAAATAAAAGTGAAAAGAGAACTTCTCAACACAATTAGAACAAGACAAATGCGATTCTTAGGCCATGTTAAAAGACACAACAGCCTACTGAAAGTGATCCTGGAGGGGAAAATACAAGGTAAAAGAGGCAGAGGCAGACCAAGATTAACATGGACGAGTAACATCAAAAGATGGACAAATCAACCGATGACAACCTGCACCATCAAAGCAAGAGATAGAGCAGAATGGCGCTCCATGGTAGCCAACCTTCGTTGCGGAGACGGCACTCAATGATGATGATGAATGCTCTACTGCTCAGCCAATAGTTGACCAGAAAACCTCCCGACAGGTGTCGCTTTCTGCACAAATTATGTAGTGTAATATATAACAAATATAATATGATATAAAACATCCTATCTAAGAATTACAGATCATCACCAATTAATGTTAGAAAACACGTACTAAAGTGCTACATCGAACCTGTTCTACTATATGGAGGAGAGTCATGGGCGATAAGCAAGACAGCACAGATAACATTAGAGGCAGCTGAGATGTGGTTTAGCACAAGAATGTTACGAATTCCATGGATAGCAAAAATAACAAGTGAAGAATGTTTAAAAGAAGTTGGAAGTACCAGAAATATCATCAGAATCATAAGGAAGCGACATTCTACATTTATTGAACATCATCATGTACCGTACCGACTGGCGTTGGCGATCATGTCCCTCCACAATCTTCTATCCACAGTGCATCGTATGAGTTCTGTTGTTGACTGTTTTTCCATGCCATGACATCAAGCTATCCAGTATTTTCTCTCTTTGTCGTCCACAATCTCTCTTTCCTTGTATTTTGCCAGTTGTAACCAAGTATTCCAACTTTCCTCTTCTCATGATGTGCCCGAAAATGTTGATCGCTTCTTTCTGATGTTTTTCAAGAGCTCCTTTTTTGTGTTTGCCTCTTTGAGAACTTGTTTATTTAACATACCATGCGAAATAAAGGCATTAATAATATTATATCAGGCAGAATGGATGGAAAGAGAGCAGAAGAAACCCAAGAGAACAAATGAACAGCTTATTCAAATGGCATAATAAAGATCAGCTACTGAAATTATGATATGCATGAAAGGCCAATTGATGCGGAGAGAGATGATCGCCTACGCCGACCTGCATGGCACACGATGATGATGATGATACATCGTGAAACGGTCACGACTGTTTCCTGTCAGCTTGCACAACTGGCCCCGTTTCCTCTCATCTCTCACACAGTTTTCTCTCACACAGTTTCCTCTCTCATAGTTTCCTCTCCCACATGTTTCCTCTCTCACATGTTCCTCTCACACATTTTCCTCTCACACATGTTTCCTCTCACACATTTTCCTCTCTCACAGTTTCTTCTCTCACATTTTCCTCTCCCACATGTTCCTCTCCCCATGTTCCTCTCTCACATTTTCCTCTCACACAGTTTTCTCTCACACAGTTTCCTCTCTCATAGTTTTCCTCTCCACATGTTCCTCTCTCACATTTTCCTCTCACACATGTTCCTCTCACACATTTTCCTCTCCCACATGTTCCTCTCTCACAGTTTCTTCTCTCACATTTTCCTCTCCCACATGTTCCTCTCTCTTAGGTGTCCGGTTAGCGCAATCGATAGGCGGTTGGCTTACCACGGCAACAGCCGGGGTTCGTTCCCTGGCGAGGACACCTGGGTTTTACTAATTCCCTAAAAATTAGTGGGAGCCGCGATAGCTCAGTGGTTAGTGAACTGGACTACTACGGACAAGGGGTAGGGTTCGATCCCAACCGACGGCTCGGGTTCACCCAGCCTTAAATGGGTACCGGATTTTTTCTGGGAAAGTAAAGCAGCACGGGCGTAATACCGACCACATTACCCCAAAAATCATGTGCTGAAGGTCTGTAAAATATAGGGTCACTAACACCATATTTCCCTATACGCCACTTGGCGTGACGGGGGGTACTTTTTTACTTACATGTTCCTCTCTCACAGTTTCCTCTCCCACATGTTCCTCTCTCACAGTTTCCTCTCTCACAGTTTCCTCTCTCACAGTTTCCTCTCCACATGTTCCTCTCCCACAGTTTCCTCTCCCACATGTTCCTCTCCCACATTTTCCTCTCCCACATGTTCCTCTCCCACATGTTCCTCTCTCACAGTTTCCTCTCCCACCTTTTCCTCTCACACAACTGCCAGAGATCTTGCGATAACACCTCAAGTGTTTGTCTATGTCGTCTTTGTCCTCCTTTAAGGTCCGGCTCCCACAAGCACAGGGAGGACGGACGTAATGAAGAATCAAGCTCACATCAGCCCGAATGTAAATAGAAAACTATCCGCCCAGATTGCTTTACTTCAACTTATATAACGCATTTTTAGTGAACCATAGCTGGTTAAGATTCTACTACGGCTTCCTGTAATGGAAGCAGATGCACTTCTTCTCCTCCCCCCCCACCTTCTTCTTAATCTTCTTCCCCCCTCTCCTCCTCCTCATTCTTCTTCTACTGCTTTTCCTCTTCCTTCGCCTCCTCCTCCTTCTTCTTCCCCCGGCTCCTCCTCTTTTCTCCTCTCCTCCCAAGTATGTTAATTATGCGAACGTAACGCTTTGTCCTGATTCATAATGGAAGAGTAGGAACAACATCGTGCCACCCGATAAGTTAGTCGCATGGTTGTACTCGTGTGTGTGTGTGTGTCCGTCCTGAGTTTCCCCTAAACCTGCTCCGTGGCTGACACGTCCTCGGCAGGCTGGATCATGGTTTGACGTAGTTTTTCTTCTCCTAAGATGGATGTCGAGGAATAGATGATCCCGAAGATGTTGTAGAAGAAAAAGGTGATGGAGTTCAAGGAGAAGAAGAATGGGTTGAAAGAGAATATGATGGAGAAAAAGAAAGGTGATGAAGGAGAGGAAGACGATGAGAAAGGCGAAGAAGAAGAAATAGAAGAAGGAAAAAGGAAGAGGGAAAAGAAGAAAAGGGAAGAGGAGGAAGAAGAAAAATAAGAAAAGAAGTAGGAGAAGAAGAAATGAAGGGAAAGAAGAGGTAGGAGTGAAGATGAAGAGGTGCAGTAAAAATGTAAAGTACCCCCGTCACGCCAAGTGGCGTATAGGGAATATGGTGTTAATGACCATAATTTTACAGACCTTCAGCACATGATTTTTGGGTAATGTGGTCTGTATTACGCCCGTGCCGCTTTACTTTCCAGAAAAAATCCGGTATCCATTTAAGGCTGGGTGAACCCGGAAGCCGTCGGTTGAGATCGAACCCTACCTCTTGTCCTTTGTAGTCCAGTTCACTAACCACTGAGCTATCGCGGCTCCCGGAGAGGTGCAGTACCTCCCCAAAAACACAGTATGCATCATAAGTTGGGTTTTCTGTCCTCGTCGATAGCCCCCAGTAGCTCGATGGTTATGTCGAGCTTATCCGAGATTGCATGTGATTATTGTTACCTTGGTCACAGACTTACAAAGTTATGGTTTGTGTGTCTTGTAATGTTATGTAGCACAACAGTTCCTTCACTTCATGTAGTCCCCCTATTGTGTGCCCCATGTCTGCATCAACTAAATCACAATCCGAGGGGCCTCAACACATTTTAAATTTGTTTTTAGAACCACCCCCTTTTTTAACGGCGGCCCTCTGGTGCTAATTTTTTAAACGGAGGCCTTCTGGTGTTAATTTTTTTTTAACGTAGGAGGGGGCTAAAATGTTATGTTAGGCCCGCACCAAGTCTAACTCCGATCCATGTCTGACTCATTCTACTCATCTCTGTTCCCATAATTCTCTGCTGCTTCTTTATGATATTCCCTCCTGAATCCCCTGCATGTTCTTCTGAACATCTTCCGAGCACGCCAATCTCGCAGCTTCAGTCACGACGCAGCGCAACTCATCCCTTTTACTCTATTAAAGGACGGACGAAGAACCATAATTGTTGGACGAATTTAGGCAAAGACGAGAAAGAAGAAAGCCTGAGATAATGAAAACAAGTCCCAACGATATTACTTTCGCTGAAATGACAAGAAAACCGAAACACTTCGTTGTTTTTTTGTTTGGTATTATTTTATATGATTGTCTATTTACTTCTTGTTTCGTTGGTCTCAGCGTTTTGTCCATTGTGTAACTATAAGAGTTAAACCAACATTTGCTGACGTGTGATTGGCATTTATATTTGGCCAGAAAAACAATATTTTTTGGCTTCTCATTCTCTAACTGGCCCATAGCCATATTTTGTTTTAAATCTATAGATGGCCACGATTACACGGCACCATGAACGTGATCATCATTTAGCATTCCGCATCCTTTTATTTTTGTCTCCCTTTGTCTCAGCCAGGTCCCTTTCATTGGCTGGCACAGTTTGATGTGGCTACAATAACAACCCGTTACGGTACCCAGCAGAAACATTAAGTTATCTCAAATTTACGCTGTGTGGTAGGTCTCCATCTCTACCTCTCTCGACATGAAAAATTGGGTACCTGACTTCTGATGTCATGTGAGACAGACACATGGGGAGAAAGATAACCGCTAACACATAGAAATTGTGTCAAAAAGAAATGTAGACCCTGCAGATGATTGCCACTTGGTGTGTAGTGCCACGGGAATCTATTCTGAAATTCAAGATTACCAAGAGCCATTGAATTACAGCGCTAGTAGTATAAGAAGCGGAAGCAATAACGAACAGAAATATAATGCAAATAATAGAAATAATAGTATATAAATAACGGAAATAATATATTGTATAGTATATACTATGGTATAGTATACTATATATAATAAAACTAACTCTAAAGGTCCAACTCAAAAAAGAAGCAGACGGATTCATAGAAAAATAGAATACACGGCGATAGAAAAGGGGGGGGGGAACATTTCTAGAAAAATCCAGTCAACTATGACTGACGGAGGTTGCTACTATTATATATATATGTTTTAAAGTATTAATATGATATAGTGTATACAAAAAAAAGTAAGTACCCCCGTCACGCCAAGTGGCGTGTAGGTAATATGGTGTTAGTGACCATAAATTTTACAGACCTTCGGCGCATGATTTTTGCGGTAATGAGGTCAGTATTACACCCGTGCCGCTTTAACTTTCCCAGAATAAATCCGGTACCCATTAAAGGCTGGATATAGTGTATGATATATACTATATGTTTTAGTATATATTATATGTTGTGGTATGTAATATATAATATGTTATAGTATATAATGTATTAATAACGAAAATAATGACATTGTAATATATATATACGCTTCCTGACCAGAAGGGTCCCGGTTCGATCCTCAGCAGTGGCGGATTTTTTTCGGACTGACAAGGCTGCAGGGTTCACCCCTCCTCTAAAAATGGGTACCAGAGATTTTTTCTGGAAGTAAAGGCGGCCTGGCGTGATACCGACCACATCACCCAAAAATGTGCCGTGGTCACTAACACCATATTCCCCATACGCCTAGCAAGACGTGAAGGGAACCTTTACTTTTTAATATATAATATATAGGGTGTCTGGTTACGCAAATATGGAAATTGTAATTAATTGTTTTAACCAGGACAAAATGAGAATACTATGCGAGAAAGCTAAACTTAGAATGTTCAACTCAAACATATTATAACCCTTACATGCGCACGTGAAAGCTGGAAAACAACAAAGAAGATTGAGAGAAAAAAACTAAACGCTTTTGAATACAAATGTCTAAGACGACTACTTTGTGTACATTGGAATGCATTGAAGATTAATATAGAGATAAGAGAAATGGGAAAGAAATGCAAATGAATGCATAAAAATGCGAAGCTGCAGTAAAGTTGAATGAGGAGAAAATTAAAAAATATAAAAAAAATGGTATGTTAGAAGCTTTACGTGATAAGTGGACGACACAGACTAAACGACGTTTCGGCCCAATAGGCCTTCAGCAGGAACAAACAAGAAAAACAACACACAAAACTAAAAACGAAACATTCAAAACAAAAATTTCGAATATGTTAAAGAAAATGTCTATCCTGTGTGTATGAAAAGGAAATGGTAACAAAAGTGTGGCTGTCGTGAATGTGCAAAATGTGCGCAATGCACACCGAACCAGAGGAGTTCACACAGGGGTCAGTGTGCAAACACAAAGAGAAATGGCCATGCAACACAAGATCTCATCTACAATTAGGAAGACAAGATGGACATATGTCGAACATGTACCGAGAAGACACAGGAGCGTTTCAAAACAGGCTATGAGGATACAGGGAAGTGGAATACAAGAGAAACATTAAAAAACACCGATAAGAGAAGCAAAGTTAGCAGGCATAGACTCATTAGACAAGATCAAACATCAAGAATAGAGATGGATGGTCAAAAACACCGCAAGCCCTGTGCGAGGTCTAACGGTGTGGGAAAGATCAAGATAAAGATAATTGTACACCAAAAAAAAACGACATTCTTGGTAAATTCGTTTGATCAATTTGGGAAATTCGCCATATGCGTCCAAATTATTTCACATCTTTTTCCCCTGCGTCGTTGTTTTGCTGGACTATGATCTCAGCCATCCCTGAGGCAGTTATTTCACGGACCCACACGTCAGATTTCACTTCCTTTTGTTTGATTCACTTTCGGAAGCAAAACTTCTGTAACAGGGTGATTGTGTTCGTTTCTTCCTTTACCAAGGGATTGTGGGTTCATATGCAAATGAGATGGGGTGAAGACATTGGGCGAGGATGTCGATATTATACACAGTTGTTTGTTTTAATAGTCATCATCATTAAGTGCCGTCTACGTATGGAAGGTTGGCTACTATTGAGTGCCATTCCGCTCTGTCTCTTGCTTTGATGGTGCAGGTTGTCATAGGCTGACCTGTCCATCTTTTGATGTTACTCGTCCATGTTACTTATAGTCTGTCTCTGTCTCTTTTACCTTGTATTTTCCCTTCCAAGATTACATTTAGTAGGCTGTTGTGTCTTTTAACATGACCCAAAAATCTAAAATGTCTTGTTTGTATTGTGTTTAGTAGTTCTCTGTTCATTTTTAGTTGTTTTAAAGACTTCATCATTTGTTTTCTTTCTTTCCTCCCAATTCTTCATATTCTCATATAACTCCACAATTCAAAGGCTTCAATTTTCTGTTCTGTTTTCTTGTCTAATGTCCATGTTTCTGCACCACACAGGAATGTTGAGAAGATATAACATTTTGCTATTCTTAGTTTTAGCCCTGTTGTTATTTGTTTTGATGTTATTATATTTTTCAGGACGTTAAAATTACTTGTTGCCACTCCTATTCTTTTGTTTGTTTCAGTTGTACATTTTCCATCACTGGTTATAGTATGTCCAAGGTAGTTGTAGTTCTGAACTGTCTCCATTTTAATCGTAAGTAACATTTTAGTTCTAATCTCGACAAACTTGCAGGGTTTATGGATGAAGATGTCCTGAGCCTAATACATTCCACTCATTCTTGACATGTATCTTTGTGGAAGTGGTTTCAATTTGCAACAATAACAACAAAATTATTGAAGTGTGAATGATATTGTAGTGTAGTGTTGGTAGTAAGAAGATCAAAGATTGCCAAATCTAAAAGTTACATTCTTAGCCAATCAAAAATTTCATATTTTAAAACATAGCTTCTTCTAATTACTTTGTATAATAGAAGAAACGTGTATTTTTTTTTATAATTATGGACAAGACAAAAACAAGTAAAGGAACTAAAGTATTAATGACAAAGAACTGTGTACAGAGTAAGGCTTTGGAAATATGTTGCCTGGTTGTGAACCTGAATGTGGTACACATTTTGGATTTGGACAACGGGTCATTTACTAGTGGCGTTCCGTGGCCAAAATGAGTTTCATTGGTCGAACTTGGTACACTCAGGGCAGGCCCATAGGTGCTCAGTCCTTCCTAAAAGATGATGCAGATCATACACGCTTATAGTTCATGTCGCTATTTGGTTAACACACATCTAATCGGTCACCAAGTTTGTACTCGTAGATAGTCTGGCTTCCATTTCCCAACAAGTCAAACTTATACCCCCCGCAGTCACCGCGTAACTCTGAATGTCCTTTTCACTTTGTGTTCTATCTCTTTCGAAAACAAACCAAAAACTACTTAACACGCTTCGAAAAAGACATCTGAAATTGTTTGACATGTGAAGAGACATATTAGGAGACCCTTTTTAAAGTCATCTTGGAAGGGAAGGTACAAGGCAGAGAGGACATGTGAACCTATGACAACGTACACCATCAAGACAAGAGACAGACTAAAATGGCACTTCATGGTAGCCAACCTTCGATGTAGATACGGCATCCAATGAATGAATGTGTGTTTGACCAAATTTTGCTCCCACACTTTGGCGTAGCAGTCAAGAATGGGCGTCGGTTAAGCCCCCTGTACCTCCATTTTTACTGGAATAAAGCACAGCTTGTGTTGAAGCGGCAACATTGATAGAGAGAAAAGCTTCTTTTGTTGAAAAGTTACTCCTTCGTATCATAAACTCAATTTCGTTTCACTGTCCGAAGCGCATAATGCAACTTGTGTAGTAATCGGGAACTTCCTGGGGTGTTTCCCTGATTTATATGTATGTAGGTCACAAGTTTATCTCTTCCAAACGAGGCGCGTTTATATACTTAGATTGTTCGCGAATTATACGGCTGGACTCCCCCGCTGGATAAATAGCATTTTATGATATCTATAGGTGTCGGTGACGTTATCCTGCCAGCACTTCCATCCATTCAGCGGAGGATAATCTGAATCAGTCACTAAAGCATACTCTTTATCACAAATTAGCGTATAGTTCTTCTTCTTATCCTCTTTATTATTATTATTATTATTCTTTTATTATTATTATTATTATTATTATACTGCTCCATCTCTTCCTACTTATCTTCCTCGTTGACTTCTTTTCTCGTCCTCATTTTCTTCCCTTCTCCTATTCTTACCTCTTTATTATAATAATTGTTATTCTCCTTCTTTCCTTCTTCTCCTCCTCGGCCACTTTTTCTTCTTATTTTCCCCCTTCTTTTCTCTTCTTCTCCCCCCCCCCCTTCTCTCAGTTACCTCCTCCAACTCATCCCTCCACCTTCCCTCCTCCACCCCTTCTCCACCCTCTACAATGCAATGTGAATCATAATATTAGTTCTTCGACTCATTTTCATAGTGAGACTGATTACCGTGGCTTTCTTCACTTCCCGGGTTCTGCTAGAAAAGATATCAGCCTGACCCATTGCCCCCTATATTAACTCTCTCCGTGCGGAACCTTTTTATCAATCCAATGGAAGTGATCCAGAAGCACATTTTTCCTGGTTTTAAGAATCAATCTGCATATTATTATTTATCTAACACATAAAATATCATATCTGAATTTGTAGATAATCAAACACATAAAATATCATATCTGAGTTTGTGTAGATAATCAAACACATAAAATATCATATCTGAATTTCTAGATAATCAAACACATAAAATATCATATCTGAATTGTAGATAATCAAACACATAAAATATCATATCTGAATTTGTAGATAATCAACACATAAAATATCATATCTGAATTTGTAGATAATCAAACACAAAAATATCATATCTGAATTTGTAGATAATCAAACACATAAAATATCATATCTGAATTTTAGATAATATACAAGGTATTAGATTTCACCAATACCAAGATTATACAAGACATGGTAAAAAAAAAAAAAAAAAAAGAAGGGCATGAGCACGCACAGTGCGTCGAAACGTACGGACAGTGTTAAAAGCCGAATGGCTGAGAGGATTTTCGAGAATACACCCCAAGCTTGTGACATCATCAGCTATATTAGCTATAGCCGGTTGACGCCATTTTACCACAACCGTCCCGGCTGGTAATGCTGAAAATGTCACAACCTTTGGGTGGTCTCCCTCAGCGGGCAGGCTTTCGTTATAGGTGGCAGTGCCTGACCATCCCAATATGTTTTCGCTGCTAGGTCTTGTCTATCAACACATCCTGAATTTTTTTTTTAAAGATATGTAGCAGATTCAGACATCCTGAACGATAATAATCCTTATGGTGGATCTTGTCAGTACTGAGAGAAGATGGAGTTAGTTCTTGTTTGAGGATCTTGTCAGTATTGAGAGAGGATGGAGTTAGTTCTTATTTGAGGATCTTGTCAGTACTGAGAGGAGATGGAGTTAGCTCTTGTTTGAGGATCTTGTCAGTATTGAGAGACGATGGAGTAGTTCTTGTTGAGGATCTTGTCAGTACTGAGAGAGGATGGAGTTAGTTCTTGTTTGAGGATCTTGTCAGTATTGAGAGAGGATGGAGTTAGTTCTTGTTTGAGGATCTTGTCAGTACTGAGAGGAGATGGAGTTAGTTCTTGTTTGAGGATCTTGTCAGTATTGAGAGACGATGGAGTAGTTCTTGTTTGAAGATCTTGTCAGTACTGAGAGAGGATGGAGTTAGTTCTTGTTTGAGGATCTTGTCAGTATTGAGAGAGGATGGAGTTAGTTCTTGTTTGAAGATCTTGTCAGTATTGAGAGAGGATGGAGTTAGTTCTTGTTTGAAGATCTTGTCAGTACTGAGAGAGGATGGAGTTAGTTCTTGTTTGAAGATCTTGTCAGTATTGAGAGAGGATGGAGTTAGTTCTTGTTTGAAGATCTTGTCAGTACTGAGAGAGGATGGAGTTAGTTCTTGTTTGAGGATATTGCCAGTACTGAGAGAAGATGGAGTTAGTTCTTGTTTGAGGATCTGCCAGTACTGAGAGATGATGGAGTTAGTTCTTGTTTGAGGATCTTGCCAGTACTGAGAGATGATAGAGTTAGTTCTTGTTTGAGGATCTTGTCAGTACTGAGAGAAGATGGAGTTCTTGTTTGAGTATCATGCCAGTACTGAGAGAAGATGTAGTTAGTTCTTGTTTGAGGATCTTGTCAGTATTGAGAGACGATGGAGTTAGCTCTTGTTTGAGGATCTTGTCAGTACTGAGAGAAGATGGAGTTAGTTCTTGTTTGAGGATCTTGGCAGTACTGAGAGAAGATGGAGTTAGCTCTTGTTTGAGGATCTTGTTAGTACTAAGAGAAGATGGAGTTAGTTCTTGTTTGAGGATCTTGGCAGTACTGAAGAGAAGATGGAGTTAGCTCTTGTTTGAGGATCTTGTTAGTATGAGAGACGATGGAGTTAGCTCTTGTTTGAGGATCTTGTCAGTACTGAGAGAAGATGGAGTTAGTTCTTGTTTGAGTATCATGCCAGTACTGAGAGAAGATGGAGTTAGTTCTTGTTTGAGGATCTTGGCAGTACTGAGAGAAGATGGAGTTAGCTCTTGTTTGAGGGTCTTGTTAGTACTAAGAGAAGATGGAGCTAGTTCCTGTTTGATCATCTTGTTAAAGGTTACATTTTTCTCCCGTCGTGCACATCTCAAATCGATAACCTCATATATATGTATAATAATACTAACAACAATAACAAACAAAACAGCAGGACACATATTCAACATAAGGGGACACCATTCAATAGTGTTAGATAGCCTTGGGCTCAACAATTTGAACACACACGATGTCAGAAGCGGCACGAAGCACAGACATTACAACAATTAATAAATAATCATAGTCTGGGGCAGCGGTTCAAGTATATGCCCCTGTAACCTTTAGACTCTGCCCTTGGGTGCATGAAGTTCCTGACTGTATTTGCGCGTAGGTAACAATGATAGTAATAGTCAAAATACGTATCATTGTAGTTCTTATTGATGGTTGTAAGTTACTGCTGCAGTTGAAGATATCGACGAATAGTAAAAAATTGTCACACACAAAGGCGGGTTAAATAATCGAAACAATTATCTACATGTGATTGCTAGAGGCACGGCTGTATAAAACCAGTGACGGAACTAAAATGACACCAGAGCAGAGGTGTTGCTACGTCATCATTGAGTGCTGTCTACGCATCGAAGGTTAGCTACCATGTAGCGAAATTCCGCTCTCTGTCTCTTACTTTGATAGTGCAGGTTTTTATAGGTAGACTTGTCCATGTTAGTCTCGGTCTGCCTCTGCCGCTTTACCTTGTATTTTCCCCTCCAAGATTTACTTTTAATAGGCTATTGTGTCTTTTAACATGCCCCCAAAATCTCATTGTCTTCTTTGAATTGTGTTTAGTAGTTCTCTTTTCATTTTTAGTTATAAGACTTCATCGTTTGTTTTCTTTTCTTTCCATCCAATTCTTCCTATTCCTCTATAAATCCACACTTTAAAGACTTCAATTTTGTAATCTGTTTTCTTGTCAAATGTCCGTGTTATATGTCTATGTCTTTAATATACAAGTTCATTAACCACTGCTCTATTACATATTCCATTTATCAGTTAATTAACAAATGCTCTTTAATTAACCACTGCTCTATTGCATCTTCCATTTACCAGTTAATTAACCAATGCTCTTTAATTAACGCTGCTCTATTGCATCTTCCATTTACCAGTTAATTAACCAATGCTATTTAATTAACCAATGCTCTATCACGTCTTCCATTTACCAGTTAATTAATCAATGCTCTTTAATTAACCAATGTTCTTTAATTAACCAATGCTCTGTAATTAACCAATGCTCTATCGCGTCTTCCATTTACCGGTTAATTAACCAATGCTCTTTAATTAACCAATGCTCTATAACGTCTTCCATTTATCAGTTAATTAACCAATGCTCTATCACGTCTTCCATTTATCAGTTAATTAACCAATGCTCTATCACGTCTTCCATTTATCAGTTAATTAACCAATGCTCTATCACGTCTTCCATTTATCAGTTAATTAACCAATGCTCTATCGCGTCTTCCATTTACCGGTTATTTAACCAATGCTCTTTAATTAACCAATGCTCTATCATATCTTCCATTTATCAGTTAATTAACCAATGCTCTATCATATCTTCCATTTATCAGTTAATTAACCAATGCTCTATCACGTCTTCCATTTACCAGTTAATTAACCAATGCTCTATCACGTCTTCCATTTACCAGTTAATTAACCAATGCTCTATCACGTCTTTCATTTATAAGTTAATTAACCAAGGCTCTATCATATCTTCCATTTACCAGTTAATTAACCAATGCTCTATCACGCCTTCCTTTTATCAGTTAATTAACCAATGCTCTGTAATTAACCAATGCTCTATCATGTCTTCCATTTACTAGTTAATTAACCAATGCTCTATCACGTCTTCAATTTATCAGTTAATTAATCAATGCTCTATCACGTTTTCCATTTACCAGTTAATTAACCAAGGCTCTATCATATCTTCCATTTACCAGTTAATTAACCAATGCTCTATCACGCCTTCCTTTTATCAGTTAATTAACCAATGCTCTATCACGTATTCCATTTATCAGTTAATTAACCAATGCTCTATCACGTCTTCCATTATCAGTTAATTAACCAATGCTCTATCACGTCTTCCATTTATCAGTTAATTAACCAATGCTCTATCACGTCTTCCATTTATCAGTTAATTAACCAATGCTCTATCACGTCTTTCATTTATCAGTTAATTAACCAATGCTCTATCATATCTTCCATTTACCAGTTAATTAACCAATGCTCTATCGCGTCTTTCATTTATCAGTTAATTAACCAATGCTCTATCGCGTCTTTCATTTATCAGTTAATTAACCAATGCTCTATCATATCTTCCATTTACCAGTTAATTAACCAATGCTCTATCACGTCTTTCATTTATCAGTTAATTAACCAATGCTCTATCATATCTTCCATTTACCAGTTAATTAACCAATGCTCTATCACGGCTCCCGCGACCGGAAAAGAAGAAACCAAATTATCAGGCGTTGCTGTGTTGCGTTTAAATTATGATTTCGTCATTTCCTGACACTGTGCAGAAAGAGGGCACTGATAAGACACGACATAAATACATTTAATTTCTATGGATATTGAATTTCTAGCTGGCCTGGAAATATTAATTTGCGCCAGGAATAAGCTGACAGTCACGATTTAATAAACTCACTCTGCGTGGATATTGAGTTTCTTGTCGTTGAGAAAAAAAAAAAGGGGGGGGGGATATACCAGTTCCAAGCTTTGTGATGATCTCATGTGGTGGTATCTCTCAAGGGGTATACAGCTTATGTAAGATGACTAAGTCCTTGAGGGGCTTGCATGGAAATGCGGTCCTAGTGCTGTAGAGGTTTCCGATAATGAAAGTGCTGACACTAATTATGACTAATTTAGCTTCAGGGAAGGAACTCAAAAACGGGTGAATTTAAAATGACCTTCCCAGACACAGGTTGGAGATGTCAAATGTCTGATCAATATAAATGACATTAGAGCACTAGCATCCGCGGGCATAATAGGCTTGTAAAGCTATTGCCGTTAATACTGAACGCTTTGTATGTGTGTTTGTGCATATATATATATATATATATATATATATATATATATATATATATATATATGAAGACATAGATGGAAATATGCACTGACGTCAGTAGGCGTGGCACTAGTGTTGATAAAGACGAAACGAGAATCACACAGTGGCATTGTCACATACATCACACATTAACTTAAGTGCTCTGTGCACACCGTGAGCTGTGCGTTTCATCTGTTTTGATCGTGTTTCGATGTTCGGAATGTTTACGATGAATGATGATATCGTATGATGGAGAACAGATGGCTGTGCTCACTTTCTGTGTGGTTTCGCCTTATGTCTTTTGACGTGTGTTGAGACTGCTGT
Organism: Megaustenia siamemsis; assembly: GCA_032433765.1. Taxonomy (NCBI): domain Eukaryota; kingdom Metazoa; phylum Mollusca; class Gastropoda; order Stylommatophora; family Ariophantidae; genus Megaustenia; species Megaustenia siamemsis. Next base: position 13,050,148 of record JAVIAB010000050.1, on the reverse strand, counting down.
GATGGAGACTACAGCTGCCTTTCTTTGTTTGGGAGATGAGATAGTAATTCGGATGATTCCACTGGCACGGGCGGTTGAGCAATTATTGATTTTAATTCGTTTGCGGCGATACCGGGGCCTTCCATAAGTATAAGCATTAACTATGGGTGTATGTGATGAAATTCCCCCAACCCTTTCTACCTTATGGTCATCATCATCATCAGGTGACATGCCAGTTAATTAGGCGATCATCTCTCTCCACATCACTCAGTCCTTCATGCCGTGCTGAAGTCGGATGTGTTGGGCCTCTCGGCCCTAATATCACAGCTATACTGCAAACCACAACAAAACGCAGACACGCTCACTTAACGTCCTTTTAAGGGCGGATGACGAAGACGTGTGCTCCTTTAGTCATCTGGCGAACACAAGCAAACAAGTAAGTCCCTCACTCTTGTCATAACTTAAGAGGGTATATTTTATACGCCATTTGGATTAGCTGCTATCTCGGTTTTCCTCTGCTATTCATATAGGTATTCATTCTGCCCGTTGTTATTTCTCAATGTTTCTATTCATTCTCGTTGTTATAGTATTCTCAATGCCTTCTTCTATTCATTCTGCCCTCAATGCCTCTTTCTATTCATTCTGCCCGTTGTTATAGTATTCTCAATGCCTTCTTTCTATTCATTCTGCCCGTTGTTATAGTATTCTCATGCCTTCTTTCTATTCATTCTGCCCGTTGTTATAGTATTCTCAATGCCTTCTTTCTATTCATTCTGCCCGTTGTTATAGTATTCTCAATGCCTTCTTTCTATTCATTCTGCCCGTTGTTATAGTATTCTCAATGCCTTCTTTTCGCACGGCATGTCCAATAAATGTAGATTGTCTCTTCCTTGTGATTTTGATGATATTCTTGGTTTCTCCAGCTCTCTTTAAACATTCTTCATTTGTTATTTTTGCTATTCACGGAATTCGTAGCGTTCTTATGATGAACCACATATCAGCTGCCTCGAATGTTCTCTATGTTGTCTTACTTATCGTCCATCACTTGTTTCCATATAGTAGAACAGGTTCAATGTAGCACTCTTGGGCACGTTTTCTAACATTAATTGACAACGGTTTGTTACATGGGATGTTTTTCGTTCGATGGACTTCTAAATTCAGTCTTTGCTGGTCATATTCGGCTTCTAATTCTTGCAATGCCTCTGCCATCTGATGATCTACCTTACGGTTGAACCTCATTTTTAGGAACTGCTTTTTCAGGGACGCTGGGATTTGAGAGAGAGTCATTTCAAATTATTGAACATTTCCCAGCTTCTTCTCTCTTGTTAATGGGACTTAGTCTAGAGATAGGACGTCGGAATCTGGACAGAAAGGTGAATCAATTCAGAGGAAGAGGTATGTCTACAGCACTCGGAAAAAATGACAAATAATCAACAACAGAAAAAAAAACAATGAACAATATATGGACCGAAACAGGATCGAGCCTGTACTCAGTGCCACAGCACCTTGCCACGAAAAGCCAAACGCTAGGGAACACTGCCACTCTGCTAACTAAGAACAGTCAGAAAGGTCCCGGGTTTAAATCCCATCAGAGGCGGTACTATTTTTCTCCTCAAAAGTAGGGCAAATCAATTCGTTTATTATTACACCCCCACCCAAAAAAACAAAAACAAACCATATCTCTGGGTAGTGAGATCCGATGTCTAGTCTTATCAGATAACCACAATAAACAGAACACCCAATGTGCTCTCTTTCACCCTAAACAACTATTGGCAGTTAGAATCATAAAGAATAAGCCATAAAATTGGTCGCTGCCCGGGCAAAATTGTCTATAAACTCTACCCAGACTATTGATCACAGGCCGTGCCACGGAGTTCGTGCACGTGGGTCAGGATTCGTCTTGGATTTTCACGAGATTCTGTAAAAGGGGGGGGGGGGGGTATCAGAGCCACATGGTTTCGTCCGGTGTGCAGTGGTGATGGTCCTAATGCAATCACTCCTTATATCACGTGACCTGACCGTCATCTTAGCGTCCCTGTTTATCGCGTGAACTCTGCACTTTTGCGTCACTCGAATCACCTCGCCATTATTTTCGTGTCCACAGTTGTGGTTAATTGTGAAATATGTTTCCCCCCTTACCTTTCTCCCATGTAAAGTAAAAAAAAAGTAAAGAACCCCCCGTCACGCCAAGTGGCGTACAGGGAATATGGTGTTAGTGACCATACATTTTACAGACCTTCGGCACATGATTTTTAGGGTAATGTGGTCGGTATTACGCCCGTGCCGCTTTACTTTCCCAGAGAAAAAAAAATCCGGTACCCATTAAAGGCTGGGTGAACCGGAAGCTGTCGGTTGGGATCGAACCCTACCTCTTGTCCTTTGTAGTCCAGTTCAGTAACCACTGAGCTATCGCGGCTCCCTTCCTCCCGTGTAGATGACCAAGTTTCTTCTTTTCTTCCTCATTTGTTTACAGGCATCGATTTTGCCGTCCTGTGTTATTTTCTTGGCCTCTTAAGCGATCGTGTTTTCAAGTCTCTCTTGTATTCTGCCTATCCAACTTTGAGAGCGTCTCATGGATCGATGGTTGTGCGGATTGTGTTTATTTGTTTCTGTCTTGTCACGTGGCCAAACCGTTTCTTTGCTTACCTAATGACTAAAGGAACACCTCTCTTCGTCATCCGCCCTTAAAATGACGTGAAATTGATGTTTGTGTGCGTTGTGTTGTGGTTTGCAATAAAACTGTGAAATTTTCGCTTTTCGGCCCAACACATCCGACTTCAGCACGTACCATTTAATGTGATGCTTCTTTATATATCCTAATGCGGGGGTGTCTTCTTAACTGCTCGCTTTAAATGTTATTTTTCAAACTGGTTTCCGTCGTATGCTCATATTTTGTTGTTTATTTCTGTGGCATTGACCTTACTGATTGTTGTTGTAAGGAGCGCCTAATTGCGACATCTGTAGCACAGCGTTGCGATGACGAGACTGTTGAATGGCGCTCTTGTTGCTTATATTGTGAATTCTTTGTTGGCCAGTGGGCCTGGCTTGTCCAATCTGTGACCGCATGTCTTTGTCAAACCTTGGCAGAATTAGCTACGAGAGAAGCTGTTCGACAAAAACAAAACCTTAAAACAATACACAATAGCCTCTGCTAGACAGTCTGACAAGACGAAAAGGGCCATATTTTGTTGGCCAACAACTACCTAGTTTAACCTACAAATTCCTCGTTTTGTAACAATTTCTGGTTTTCTTAAAACATTTGTTTAAACGTCACCGTCTAACTACCCCTTCCCCCAACAGCTATTATCCAGTTCCTGGATGTGCCAAAGCGTTTTCTATGGCATGTGCCATACCGCCCATTATGCCAACGAATTCTATTCTAGAAACTTCTCTTTTGTTATGAAGATCCTTATTTTGTCTCTGATTCTCATAATCTTTTGTCCGGCAGCATTACCACTAATTACCAGCATTAGACTACCAACCTTCGCTTTAATTCCGCCGTCTACTTTAACACGTTTCTCATAATTCCTTATTGGGAATTTTCTTTTAAAGTAGACAAAGAGAACTTGCAAAGAACTATGTTCTCCAACATCATTATCATTAAGTACATTCCTGCTGGCGTAGGTGATCATGTCTCTCCACAAGTTTCCATCTCGACATTTATTTATAATTTCAGTTGTTGACCTTGTGCCAAGCCATTCTCTTACGCTGTTTGGTATCTTTTCTCTTTGCTTCCCTCTATCTCGTTGTCCCTCAATTTTCCTAGTTGTCACAATATATTCCAGTTGTTCTCTTCTCATTACGTGGCCAAAAAGTTATGATTGTTTCTTCCTAATATTGGAAATTAGCTCTCTCTTTTCTTTGGCCTCTACCAGAACGTTTTCATTACTTTCTTAACCTCTCCGTAGTATTCTCAATATTTTTCTGTAAAACCACATTTTTACAGCCTCCGGTGACCTTTTTTGTCTTCTGTCCTATTGTCCATAATTCACATCCATATGTTAAGACTGGCTCTACATAATATTTAAAAGCTCTTTTTCTCGTTTCTATTGTCAAAAATGGATCTCCTACCTCAGTAATTGAAAAAAAAAAAACTAACTTGTGTTCCGGAAACTACTTCATCATCGACCAAAACAGCTCACAGCTGTTTGTGACTGATGCTTTAGTAGATTTGCTCATTGTGTTTTCAATGAAATATCAAACATACATGCTTCTTCAATGACACACTCTAGCTGATAGGGAGAAGTTATGTCGTCAAATAATCGTGACAAAAATGATAGTCAATAACTGAATATTGAAAGGCCCCAAACTCTCAGAGTCAATGTCTTATTTTTGCTTTGTTGTGAGCATTATTATATTACTATCATCATCGAGTGCCGTCTCCGCAACGAAGGTTGGCTACCATAGAGCGCCATTCCGCTCTGTCTCTTGCTTTGATGGTGCAGGTTGTCATAGGCTGATTTGTCCATCTTTTGATGTCCATGTTAGTCTTGGTCTGCCTCTGCCTCTTTTACCTTGTATTTTCCCCTCCAGGATTACTTTTAGTAGGCTGTTGTGTCTTTTAACATGGCCTAAAAATCGCATTTGTCTTGTTTGAATTGTGTTTAGTAGTTCTCTTTTCATTTTTGGTTGTTTTAAGACTTCGTCGTTTGTTTTCTTTTCCTTCCATCCAATTCTACCTATTCTTCTATATATCCACATTTCAAAGGCTTCTATTCTCTGTTCTGTTTTTTTTTTCTTCTAATGTCCATGTTTCAGCACCATATAGGAATATTGAGAAGATGTAACATTTTGCTATTCTTAGTTTTAGCCCTGGTGTTATTTGTTTTTATTATATTACAATATAAATATATTACAATATTCGTACATAAATATGTACATTATGTTAAGATTTGTACATTTTGTACATGCCATCACAAGTTGAAACCACTTCCATAAAATATCAACTTTACGAATGAGTAGAATGTCATAGACTCTGGACATCTACATCTAAAAATCCTGCAACATTTCCAAGTAAGGTTGTAACTAAAAAGCCACTTTAAGAATAAAACAAGCAGACGTGAACTTCCACGATTTTAATGTTTCTTTTTTTTTTTTTTTAAATAGATTAACTCGTTTCTAAACTGATGTAATGATTCTCTGCTCGCTATAAAGAGATTTATTTCTTCTTCAAATCCATCCATCTGTTGAAAGTTGTATACACACTCAAGATTATTTGATGTGGTTTAACGACACCGGACACCGTCTGCCTACTCGTGCCTTCCACCTTCTACCCCACAAATGTAAAGCTTTCAAACACCGCCATTATGTAACACTTTATCACCCTCAGCTGCCATTCCTCCCCCCGAGATGGCAATGTGTGAGTATCACGCGTAGTAGCTGTAACTTTTATCATTTGGCGGTGCAGCTGAAAATCTAGCCCGATTTGGTTTTCTCTGCCTGTTCTGTAATCACTATTTTAAGATGAACTCATTTCATGCTGTACAACCAGCTAATTCCTGTTACCGTTTTTTCCCTTCTTCTCTCCTCTTTTAACTATGTCCAGACTTTTCATTTCTCGCGTGAAAAGAAATTCTGCCTGGCCGGCAGAAAATAACGCGTGGAACCCACCAACTAGAGTGACGTGTTCAAATATAGAAGATAAAGACAACTGTCCTCACTCTGCCCACAACTACCCCTTGCTCGCAAAGCTGAAAAAGTTAGTTGGTCCGAAGTTGGTCATTTTTCAGGACTTCCTTATCAGCCGGCGCAGGCCTAAGTAAATCTATAGTTGAATGTGTCAGGGTCCTGGTAACTATCTATTGTCTTTTCGAGCCGAAGACGGCACATAGGGCAGAACCACAATCTCAAAAACAGAAGCCTTGCGTGCCAAAGTGGCACATACTGTGGAGATCATTGCTTCTAAAATCTATGGTCTGTTTCCATAACAACACTTTTTACAATGACAGCTTGTCAAGCCATCGATCAATCTCCTTAGTCGCCTCTTACGACATGCCTGGAAGGTCACAGTGTCACTATTCTTTAGAGTCCTGGTAACTACGTGATATTAAATGTTTTAACTCTTTCTGTACGGGAACTTTTTATCGATGCAACAGAAGAGATTTCAGAGACAAAATGTTTCGTGCTTTTAAGAATCAATCTTCATATTTATTAAACATATAACATATTATATACGAGATTCATGCTGAAGTCGGATGTGTTGGGCCGAAAGGCGCAAATATCACAGTTATACTGTAAACCACAACACAACGCAGACACGCCTACTTAACGACCTTTTAAGGGCGGATGATAAGGTACACTCCTTAAGTCATGGGGCGAACGCAAGCAAGCATATACGAGATTCTGATAATTGAACAAGGAATTAGATTTCACCAATACCAAGTTGATACAAGACATGTAAACAACAATATGTCTTAATGACGGTTCACGCTAATCAAATTGAAAGTGACGCACTGTGCGGCGAAACGAATGGAGAGAGTTCAGAAATAAATAAAGAACATCGCCACACCTCGAGATATGTTGATAGCTTGCTGTTATTGAACATGTTTTTTTTGTGTCAAGTGGGCAGCACTACAACAATTCGTCATTCTTTCCCTTAAAAGGAATAAACAAAAATTGGTGCTCATTCAAGGTTGCATGAACCTCGGGAGAATTAAAATAAAATGTTAATCGTCTCCGAAACGACCTTTATGCACAAAGTATTGAGGCCATGAATGACGTAGGCCAAGGACTTCTTCTTTCCTTCCTCATCTGCCTTTCAGCGTCGAGGGGAGATATAATTTGCGGTCTTTTGCTCTTCTGTTCGCCTCTACTGCTGTTATTTTCGTAGTGCTGCTAATATTCCATCGACCCATCTGTGGATGGTGAAGGACAGAGCTAGCAAAGTGCCATTTCTTGTACTGCTCTTTTGCTTCATGTTCTAGACAGCGGCTTATCGGGAAAAGATGTCGCATGTCATTTGGGCTTTGTAATGTTTATTATTCAAATGTTGATATGCGTAAGTACAAAGTAAACCTGTCAGCTATTGATGGTACCACATTGAAAGTCTTTTACTGTATCATCATACTATGATTACTTTCTCGTTCATCCTCACATGTTTCCTATTTCTTTCGCTTTTCTTCTTCCTTTCCTTTACGATTTTTGTTAGTTTTCACAATTATCTTCCTTCCTTCCCTCCCTCCCTCCCTTCCCACCCACTAATTGCCCACCCCACTACATTTTTCTTCAACTTTCCTCTTCTTTACACAAACCGAGGTACAGTGTAAAGTGCTTTGCACTCTAGTATCAAGTGCATTTATTTTCAGTACACGTTTGATTCATATTCAATTAGAGCCACTTTCCTATCCTTTGAAATTCGCGACTTTCCATTACCATCAGATCAGTGTTTGGCTTTTGTGTTTATACTTCTTTGTTTATCTTATAATGTTGTTGATCTTTTTATTGTTTGTTTGGTGCCCGATGAAAGCTTTTGCCGAAACGTCGTTGTATGTCTCGTCTCTCTAGTAATTTACATACTAGATACAATTTCATGTTTATTTGTATGCAACTCTGCTCCCGGCCCCGCATAGTATTTAATACTTTATAAATAAATAAAAAAAATATGTGTGGAATAAAGCTGTGATGTTATAGAGGATAAAGTAAAAACGAACGCCTTACGGCGCCTGCACAGGACAATCGGCCTTTATTCTCCGGTTCTACAATTTCCTCTTACTGACTACAGCAATAGTTGCAAGAACCTAGATGCAAGGACAATAAGAAAAATAACCTCTACAGAGATTAAATGTGTTAGACGAATGACAGGAAACAGTCTGAGAGATAAGATCAGAAATGAAGAACTGAGAAAAAAAGTTAGGAATAGCCCTCGCCATAGAATATATAAGGAAACAACAGATAAAATGGTTTGGTCACGTGACAAGGCAGAAAGAACAAAACACAACACAACGAGCCTTAAACAAACGTTGTGAGAACACCAGACCCAAGGGTCGATCACGAAAAAGATGGGTCGATGGAATATTAGAAGCACTAGGAAACATAACAGCAGCAGAGGCGAACAGAAGAGCAAAAGACCACAAATTATATCTCCCTCGACGCTGAAAGGCAGATGAGGAAGGAAAGAAGAAGAAGAAGACTACAGCAATGGGAAAATGCCGTGAAGATTTTGTGGTTTATATTTGTACTTATTTGAGCTTCCATTTGCAAAACAAACCTGCGTGTAATTGCATAAACCTATCGTGGTGTTTGCATGAAGGTTATTGTTTAATACGTTGTACTTGTTTAGGGGATGGTGCTGTTTGTTTGTTTGCTGTAGTAACAGGGAAACATCAACAGTACTTGGTACTTGTTTACCACAGTGTAATGAGTATGTGTTTATGACGACGGCTACTTTGATATGTGTCCTGATGGAGGGGTTACATTCAAGTGGCTCAATTAGTGGCTCATGTCGATCTCTGCATGGAAGTGTTCTAGTACTTTCTCTGTATAAAGGAGTTCGGGTTGTGCTGCGACGTGTTATTCACAGCTGTGAATTTGGGTTTGACTAGTTAGTCAGTCAGTTAGTTAATTAATTAGTTAGTTAATTATGTCGTTAGTTAGTTATTTAATTAGCTGGTTATTATGGCAGCCCAGTCCGTCCAACCGGTCAATGAGTCCAGTCAGTTAGTTAGTTAATTATGTAGTTAATTAGTTAGTTAGTTAACTAGCTAGTTAGTTAGTCAGTTATCACCACTATTGTCCAACAAGGAAATAACTCTAGAGGCAAAACGAGCACTATACAATCTTCATCCCAACGTTGTACTACCAATGCCAGACCTGGACGCTACATGCAAGAACTAGAGGAAAAATAACCTCTACTGAGATTAAATATATTCTAGGAATAAGCCCCGCCATAGAATATATATAAAGAAACAACAGATAATATGGTTTGGCCACGTGACAAGGCAGAAAGATCAAAACACAACACAACGAGCCTTAAACAAACGTTGTGAGAATACCAGACCCAATGGTCGACCACGAAAAAGATAGATGGATGAAATGTTAGAAGCACTAGGAAACATAACAGCAGCAGAGGTGAACAGAAGACCAAAAGACCGCATATTATATCTCCACTCGACGCTGAAAGGCAAATGAAGAAGGAAAGAAGAAGAAGTTAATCAGTCAATCGATCAGCCGTCAAGTACAGTCCAGTCAGTCAGTCCGAATATCCTCATTGCACTTCAAACAACAGTCCAGTCAGTCAGTCCGAATATCCTCATTGCACTTCAAACAACAGTCCAGTCAGTCAGTCCGAATGTCCTCATTGCACTTCAAACAACAGTCCAGTCAGTCAGTCCCTCATTGCACTTCAAACAACAGTCAGTCAGTCCGAATGTCCTCATTGCACTTCAAACAACAGTCCAGTCAGTCAGTCCGAATATCCTCATTGCACTTCAAACAACAGTCCAGTCAGTCAGTCCGAATGTCCTCATTGCACTTCAAACAACAGTCCAGTCAGTCAGTCCGAATGTCCTCATTGCACTTCAAACAACAGTCCAGTCAGTCAGTCCGAATGTCCTCATTGCACTTTCAAACAACAGTCCAGTCAGTCAGTCCGAATGTCCTCATTGCACTTCAAACAACAGTCCAGTCAGTCAGTCCGAATGTCCTCATTGCACTTCAAACAACAGTCCGTCTGTGCTCAGATCTCCTGCCCATCAAATCCCGCTGTATGAAACAATAAACTGGCTGTCAAGTCCTCCCCGTTCTGCTCGTAGCTCTCCTGGATCTAGACAACATCCCCCTGGACTAGGATCCGGAAGTCGTACTAGGGCTGCAGATTCACAAGAAAAATCAAAATCTTGATCATCTCGCACTACTTTCCGATGTATTAAAAATAAAAAAAAGTAAAGAGCCCTGTCGCACCAAGTGGTGTATAGGGAATATGGTGTTAGTGACCATAATTTTTACAGACCTTCGTCACATGATTTTTGGGGTAATGTGGTCGGTATTACGCCCGTACCGCTTTACTTTCCCAGAAAAAAATCCGGTACCCATTTAAGGCTGGGTGAACCCGGAAGCCGTCGATTAGGATCGAACCCGACCTCTTCTCCTTTGTAGTCCAGTTCACTAACCACTGAGCTATCGCCGCTCCTTTCTGATCTATACAGCGGGGTTATTGAATCACAGTGGCCGAAGAAATCGTACAACAAATCAGAGAATGCAGTGACTGCTATGATATCTGTCTGCAACTGCATTCTTTTATATTTTCTGGAGAGCATATGGAGGGTATACTGTGGGGTTTGAAATAAATCCCATATGCCCAGTGCTGTCGCTATGCAGTTCACATGGCAGGGTTATTATTTCAGCACCAATTAAGGTAATTTCCTAGTTTAGGGACATGAATTAAAGTGATCTTCCCTCAGTTGGTGTCGCAATAGAACTATAGTCTTCTTCTTCTTCTTTCCTACCTCATCTGCCTTTCAGCGTCGAGGGGAGATATAATTTGCGGTCTTTTGCTCTTCTGTTCGCCTCTGCTGCTGTTTCCTAGTGGTGAACTATAGTGGTTCTCAAATACTACACAAATATCTCTATATTCATCAATGTTCATGACTAACGCAATTTATTTGATCTCTTGGTTGCATTAGGTTAGAGTTAGGGTTTATGTTAAGGTTTGGGTTAGGGCTAGGGTTTGGGATTTGTTTTAAGGTTTGGGTTAGTGCTAGGGTTTGGGTTGGGGTTGGGATTTGTTTTCAGGTTTGGGTTATGGTTAGGGTTTGGGTTGGGATTTGTTTTAAGGTTTGGGTTAGGGCTAGGGTTTGGGTTAGGATTTGTTTTAAGGTATGGGTTAGGGCTAGGGTTTGGATTGGGGTTGGGATTTGTTTTAAGGTTTGGGTTAGGGCTAGGGTTTGGATTGGGGTTGGGATTTGTTTTAAGGTATGGGTTATGGCTAGGGTTTGGATTGGGGTTGGGATTTGTTTTAAGGTTTGGGTTAGAGCTAGGGTTTGGGTTGGGATTTGTTTTAAGGTATGGGTTAGGGCTAGGGTTTGGATTGGGGTTGGGATTTGTTTTAAGGTTTGGGTTAGGGCTAGGGTTTGGATTGGGGTTGGGATTGGGATTTGTTTTAAGGTTTGGGTTAGGGCTAGGGTTTGGATTGGGGTTGGGATTGGGATTTGTTTTAAGGTTTGGGTTAGGGCTAGGGTTTGGATTGGGGTTGGGATTGGGATTTGTTTTAAGGTTTGGGTTAGGGCTAGGGTTTGGATTGGGGTTGGGATTTGTTTTAAGGTTTGGGTTAGGGCTAGGGTTTAGGTTGGGATTTGTTTTAAGGTATGGGTTAGGGCTAGGGTTTGGGTTGGGATTTGTTTTAAGGTTTGGGTTAGGGCTAGGGTTTGAATTGGGGATGGGATTTGTTTTAAGGTATGGGTTAGGGCTAGGGTTTGGATTTGGGTTGGGATTTGTTTTAAGGTTTGGGTTAGGGCTAGGGTTTGAATTGGGTTGGGATTTGTTTTAAGGTTTGGGTTAGGGCTAGGGTTTGGGTTGGGATTTGTTTTAAGGTATGGGTTAGGGCTAGGGTTTGGATTGGGGTTGGGATTTGTTTTAAGGTATGGGTTAGGGCTAGGGTTTGGATTGGGGTTGGGATTTGTTTTAAGGTTTGGGTTAGGGCTAGGGTTTAGGTTGGGATTTGTTTTAAGGTATGGGTTAGGGCTAGGGTTTGGGTTGAGATTTGTTTTAAGGTTTGGGTTAGGGCTAGGGTTTGGATTGGGTTGGGATTTGTTTGAAGGTTTGGGTTAGGGCTAGGTTTTGGATTTGGGTTGGGATTTGTTTTAAGGTTTGGGTTAGGGCTAGGGTTTGAATTGGGGTTGGGATTTGTTTTAAGGTTTGGGTTAGGGCTAGGGTTTGGATTTGGGTTGGGATTTGTTTTAAGGTTTGGGTTAGGAAACGTATGATTTTACCTTCGCGTTGTTTCTCTTTTCTCTATTAGTGGTCTTCTGATGACCGATTGAATAACCACTGAATCAAGTGAATACTGAATCAAGTGAATGTTGAATTTAAGTGAATACTGAATCAAGTGAATACTGAATCAAGTGAATACTGAATCAAGTGAATACTGAATCAAGTGAATATTGAATCAAGTGAATACTGAATCAAGTGAATATTGAATCAAGTGAATACTGAATCAAGTGAATATTGAATCAAGTGAATACTGAATCAAGTGAATACTGAACCACTGAATAAAGTGAAATGTTACTCAAGGGGACGTTACTCTTCAACTTATACATCTCCGACTTCAGCACGATCTAGACGACTAATGGTGTCCCAGCAGGCGACCCACGGCTCATGAAGATATCACTTTACCTCCAAAGGAACTCACCGGAAATATTCTGCATGAAAACATTTACTAACAACGTGAAGATTGTCTTGATGCCCGTACTAGTTGGAGCGGTTGATATAGAAGACCTAGTTGTGTGGTAGATAATGGCATGTTTATTAATATAAACAGCGAGTGAGAAAGAGAGTTCTTCTGTGCTATATAGAGCTAATTCTGACCTATGGAAGCCAATCATGGACAGTAGATAATCACATAAAAAGACGACTAGTGGCTAGAGAGATGGCATTTTTCAGAAGAATGTTGAAAGCTCTTTGGGCAGCTAACAAAAAACAAATGAGGGTATTCTCAATGAGGCCAACACAAAACGGGAGCTCCAAAAAAAAAAAAAACATCAGAAAGAAACAATGGACATATTTCGTGCACATCGTGAGGAAAGTTCGAGTATTTGGTTACAACTGGCAAAATACAGAGAAAGAGAGATCGCGAACGACAAAGAAAGAAGATACTAGATAGCTTCGTTTAATGGCATTGAAAACAATGAACAACAGAATTGATACGATGTACGGTGGATAGAAGATTGTTGCAGGATTTGATCGTCTACGCCAACGGTATGGCACATGACGATGATGAGTTGTGTAGTTATCTTATGATGGACACGCCCCACTAGAACCCGCGAAATCAAGAAACCCGCTGCAGCCCACCAATCATCTTCTAGAATAGCCAACTGCTCGTGTCACCCCCTTGACGTTCGATAAAATATTTTTGTGTCTCGTCCTTTTCTTCTTTTATTGTAGCATTTCATTGTGAATGTTTGATGTGGTGTAATATATACAGCCAGCCGTGCTACATCTCCAAGCAGTTCAGATGATGTAGTTCAGCTTACCTTTCTTCTGATATATTTATACCGGACTTGAGACTCTCTCCAACATAGAATACCTTTAATCTCTTTTTGTTTTACACCAACCCGCTCACGTCTCTCCAACATAGGATACCATTCATCTCTTTTTGTTTTACACCAACCCGCTCACGTCTCTCCAACATAGGATACCATTCATCTCTTTTTGTTTTACACCAACCCGCTCACGTCTCTCCAACATAGGATACCATTCATCTCTTTTTGTTTTACACCAACCCGCTCACGTCTCTCCAACATAGAATACCATTCATCTCTTTTTGTTTCACACCAACCCGCCCACGTCTCTCCAACATAGAATACCATTCATCTCTTTTTGTTTCACATCAACCCGCTCACGTCTCTCCAACATAGAATACCATTCATCTCTTTTTATTTCACATCAACCCGCTCACGTCTCTCCAACATAGAATGCCATTCATCTCTTTTTGTTTCACATCAACCCGCTCACGTATCTCCAACATAGAATACCATTCATCTATTTTTGTTTCACATCAACCCGTTCACGTCTCTCCAACATAGAATACCATTCATCTCTTTTTGTTTTACACCAACCCGCTCACGTCTCTCCAACATAGAATACCATTCATCTCTTTTTATTTGACATCAACCCGCTCACGTCTCTCCAACATAGAATGCCATTCATCTCTTTTTGTTTCACATCAACCCGCTCACGTATCTCCAACATAGAATACCATTCATCTATTTTTGTTTCACATCAACCCGCTCACGTCTCTCCAACATAGAATGTCATTCATCTCTTTTTGTTTCACATCAACCCGCTCACGTCTCTCCAACATAGAATGCCATTCATCTATTTTTGTTTCACATCAACCCGCTCACGTCTCTCCAACATAGAATGCCATTCATCTCTTTTTGTTTCACATCAACCCGCTCACGTCTCTCCAACATAGAATGCCATTCATCTATTTTTGTTTCACATCAACCCGCTCACGTCTCTCCAACATAGAATGCCATTCATCTCTTTTTGTTTTACACCAACCCGCTCACGTCTCTCCAACATAGAATGCCATTCATCTCTTTTTGTTTCACATCAACCCGCTCACGTCTCTCCAACATAGAATGCCATTCATCTATTTTTGTTTCACATCAACCCGCTCACGTCTCTCCAACATAGAATGCCATTCATCTCTTTTTGTTTCACATCAACCCGCTCACGTCTCTCCAACATAGAATGCCATTCATCTATTTTTGTTTCACATCAACCCGCTCACGTCTCTCCAACATAGAATGCCATTCATCTCTTTTTGTTTTACACCAACCCGCTCACGTCTCTCCAACATAGAATGCCATTCATCTATTTTTGTTTCACATCAACCCGCTCACGTCTCTCCAACATAGAATGCCATTCATCTCTTTTTGTTTCACATCAACCCGCTCACGTCTCTCCAACATAGAATGCCATTCATCTCTTTTTGTTTTACACCAACCCACTCACGTCTCTCCAACATAGAATGCCATTCATCTATTTTTGTTTCACATCAACCCGCTCACGTCTCTCCAACATAGAATGCCATTCATCTATTTTTGTTTCACATCAACCCGCTCACGTCTCTCCAACATAGAATGCCATTCATCTCTTTTTGTTTTACACCAACCCGCTCACGTCTCTCCAACATAGAATGCCATACATCTGGATGACGTCATGGGACGCACCAAGATGGAAGTTCGTCCGAGTTCTAGCCGTGGTGTATACAATGCTGATCTTGAACATCGCGCTGTCTGTTGTCACAGCGAGTTGGCGGATTGTTAGAATTGTAACCACGGGTTTGAAATAATTGTTTGTGCACATTTCGTTAACCACCGATGTAGATCAAGTCTTTATTCTGCTGGCTTTGTTTGCGACATTGGAAGCTAATGACCTGACTGCCTAACTTGTGTAGACGGTTGGTTCGGGGCAAATTGTGCGTTGCAGTGTCACTGCTAAAATCGCTCAGTTTGTGACAGGGCTACAGGGACATGCACAAACGGTGACAGTTGTCGGCGAGAGCGTTTCGGACCCCAGTGTCAGTACTTTGATCTAGTTTGCAAATACGCCTAGGGATCTGGACCTACAGATCCGGACAGTTTCATTGTCTAATCAACATGCTACGGATTGAAGGGGCGATAGTTGCAAATATCTGCTCCATCTACATTGGCGGGGGTCGGAATGTGGCTCTCAAACAGAACGCAAACTAGACTGACACATTTAATGCTTGTTAATACAGTGGACGGGTGTGGACCAGAGGCCGCGGTTAATGGGAAAACAAAGACCAATCTTTATGACAATGACTGCACACACACACAATTGAGAAGTGGAACCAATTCTGTTTACTGGTATCTTAACTTTGACACGTCCCAGAAGACTCACACCATTCGAATTTATCATCGAGCTAGCACTATGATTCGGGTAAAGAATGACACTCCAAAGGCTTTCTCTGACAGTGGCGGTGTAGTGTTCCAGTATAATGATATATCATACCCAAATATTTCTGTGAACACTATTGTAGTCACCATACAAGCGACAATGGCACACAGTAAGTTTGAGTTCTCACCGACCTTTTCGCAGGACGAGAGTGCACTGAAACTGTGTGAGGTGCAAACATTTACAGACACCTATTGTCTGGACGGGCATTCTTGGTCGTTTTGTACAGTGTGTGGTGGGAGTAGCAAAGGCTGCACCGTCATCATCGGTACGAGTCACGGCAAATGTTCACATGGGATCTATGGACACGACTGCTCCGGGTCTTGTCTTAGTGTCAGTTCTTTATGTGAGGAAAATCCAGAAAATGCCAACATTGCAAACATCCTGGCTATACCTGTGATGACACTTGTCCTGATGGTAATTTTGGGCTACAGTGCGAACAGACGTGTTCTGATGGCTGTGACATCATATGTGACACAGAAAGAGAAGACTGTACGCGCAAGGAAGCGTACTACGGGCCAGACTGCACTCTCAAATGTCCTGACCACTGTTTCAACGACACCTGTGAACAGTCAGCCGGGATCTGTTCATGCAAGGGAACGTTTTACGGGTCAGACTGCACTCTCAAATATCCGTACAATTGTTTGGACGATATCTGTTAACAGTTCATGGGGGCCGGCGTCTCGTATGTCGATGATTCCCACGTTAAGAAAAGTCTGCCGACTACAACAAACCCAAGCATATGGATACCTTAATGTGTACTGGATGATATTTTCTTTCTGTGCTGGACATGGTTCATTTCTTGGTGTATTTCATTGCTAGCAAGGCTCATATCTTGGCTTGTGTGTGTGTGTGTGCTGGCCATGGCTCATATCTTGGTGTGTGTCATGTTAGTCATATCTCATATCTTGGAGTGTCCGTGTTAATCATGTCTCATATCTTTAAGTGTGTATGTGTTTAGTCATATCTCATATCTTAGTGTGTATCTGTGTTAGTCATATGTCATATCTTTGTTTTTGGGCTAGTGATATCTCATATCTCTGTGTGTATGTTTATGTTAGTCATATCTCATATCTTTGTGTGTGCATGTCTGTGTATGTCACATCTCATATCCTTGTGTTTGCACGGCTATGCTAGTCACATCTCATATCATTGTGTGTGCCTATCTATGTTGGTCATATCTCATATCTTTGTGTGCATGTCCATGTTAGACATGTGTAATTTCTTTGTGGGTGCATTCTATGTCAGTCATATCTCATATCTTTATGTGTATGTTTATGTTAGTCATGTGTCATATATCTTGATGTATGTCAGTGTTAGTCATGCCTCGTATCGCTATGTGCATGTATGTGTTTGTCACTTCTCATATCTTTGTGTGTGCATGTCTGTGTTAGTCAACTCTAGTGACTCGAGCAGATGGTGCTCGTAAACCTGGGAGGGCCGACCATCTAAGGGCAGAATCCCCCTACAGAAAAGATCACCTGCTGCCTTGCAGGAAGATTGGGGACAATCAAAGGCTAGGGAAAGCAAACCTGAATAAAATGCTGGCTGAAATCGGATGCACTGGGCCACTGGCGCAGAACACAGTGCAACGTTTTTAACGGGTGTTCAATCAGAGTGGATCTGGCAGACTCTAATTGTGATGTTCTGTTTGTAACACACCTAACCTGACAGCTGAGTTCATGTGAGGAGCTTGAATCCTACTCTGATTGGGTCCTGATCGCAGAGAGAGAGAGAGAGAGAATGCCATTCATCTATTTTTGTTTTACACCAACCCGCTAATAATCTGTCCAACGTGACAGAACATGCAAGAAGTAAAACTATCAATCTTCTCCTTCTTCTTTGCTCTTTCTCACTGATACCTAAAAGGTGTCGTGGTTATATCATTTGTCGTTCTTGAGCTGCTCGAACTGTCTGAATTTATGATTTTCCTTTGTTGTTACATGTCTCTGTCACTGCATCTATCCATCTTCTTCTGGGTCTTCCTCTTGGTCTTTTTCCATGCATTCTCGAGAAGAAAGCCCTTGATGGTGATTGGTAAGGGTTCATTCTGACAAGGTGGCCAAACCATTTAAGTTGTTGTTGTTCTATATATTTTTGGCAGGGTTTAGTTCCTACCATTTTTCTTATGGTTTCATTTGGTATTCTATCTCTTCGTGTGTTGTTTGTTACTTTTCTCAAGCATCGCATCTCACACGTATTGATCTTTCTTCATTGTGGTTTAGAAATGGTCCATGTTTGACTCTCACAGCACAAAGTTGGTATGAAAATGCCACCCATCATCTGTTATTTAGCTGGCACAGAAACGCCTGGGTGTCCCAGCAACGACGAAAGCTGGCATGCGACAGCACTCGCCCTCTGTACTCTCATGTCGCTATATGGCCTGGATGTTCTAGTGTAATTAATGTAACTTCGGGGATTCCTGGCTATTTTTTGATAGGCTGGTCTCGAGTGCGCACGTGCTGACGGTGACAGACATGCGCAAGAGCACGTCTTGAAATCCGTTACTGATTGTGTGTTTGAAATCGAATTTGCTCTCAGTGAGAATCTGGTCTTGAGACTTTTGCAAGTAGAATCGACAATTTGCAATAGCAAGTTAAGTGTGTACACGGCAAGCGAACTGCTGGAAGTGTGTACACACTTGGTCAACTGTTGACAGTGAATGATTGACTGTGCGTTTACCTGGAGTACTTTGATATCACTTTTAACAACAGCGGATGAACAGTGAATAAGTAAAAAAAAAAGTAAAGTACCCCCGTCCCGCCAAGTGGCGTATAGAGGATATGGTGTTAGTGACCCTATATTTTACAGACCTTCAGCACATGATTTTTGGGGTAATGGGGTCGGTGTTACGCCCGTGCCGCTTTACTTTCCCAGAAAAAAATTCTGTACCCATTTAAGCTTGGGTGAACCCGGAAGCCGTTGGTTGGGATCGAACCCTACCTCTTGTCCTTTGTAGTCCAGTTCACTAACCACTGAGCTATCGCCGCTCCCTAACAGTGAATAGAATTGCTATTATGTTTTGTTCATAGAATCAGTTTCACTGCAATCGGGAATTTCCAATATTCGATCCACTCCATGTCACAGCTTCCGTCAAATTGCTTTGAGAAGATGGACTAATGCGCAGCCCTAATCGGCAGCACAGGCGACGATTTCCAACGAATAGAGAGTGCACATTCACTTCCTTACTCCAGTTTCCTTGGAAACATACACACTGAAAAAACAAAAACACACACACACAGCAACCCAAACGATTTAATCGACTACATTAATCTCTGCAAAAACAAGCGACTTTTGGCATTGTCGGATGGCGCAAGCCGTGTGGGCGACAATTGAAAACATCACCGAAAAGAGTAGAGTTACTTCTAATTCCAATTCACTGAAATAAATCGAGCAAAAAACACTTAAACTTTGTAACTGTAAAAACACCGAAAAAATGGTTGTAGTAATGACACTGTCTGTAGGCATGTGAGTATAGCCTCCATCTCCCCTGAAACCTTCTAATAGAATTACCAAGAATTACGTGAAGTGGGGAAATTTCTTTCTTTTTTTAAAATCGTTATGTGGGTTTCTCTTTATGTCTTCATGGCTAGAATTACGTTGCGCTCTTATATAGGGTAGTATAGGACATATAGCCCGGTGCATCCGATTTCAACATGTTTGTGTTTCGCTTTTCCTGGACCCACCGCTTTGAACTGTCCAGCTTGGGTGATCGTTGGTTGCATTACTAGCACTAGAACAACTCTTGGTGATATGGACACACATGCTCCTCTACCACTAGAACAACTCTTGGTGATATGGACACACATGCTCCTCTACCACTAGAACAACTCTTGGTGATATGGACACACATGCTCCTCTACCACTAGAACAACTCTTGGTGATATGGACACACATGCTTCTCTAGCACTAGAACAACTCTTGGTGATATGGACACACATGCTTCTCTAGCACTAGAACAACTCTTGGTGATATGGACACACATGCTCCTCTACCACTAGAACAACTCTTGGTGATATGGACACACATGCTCCTCTACCACTAGAACAACTCTTGGTGATATGGACACACATGCTTCTCTAGCACTAGAACAACTCTTGGTGATATGGACACACATGCTCCTCTACCACTAGAACAACTCTTGGTGATATGGACACACATGCTCCTCTACCACTAGAACAACTCTTGGTGATATGGACACACATGCTCCTCTACCACTAGAACAACTCTTGGTGATGTGGACACACATGCTACTCTACCACTAGAACAACTCTTGGTGATATGGACACACATGCTCCTCTACTACTAGAACAACTCTTGGTGATGTGGACACACATGCTCCTCTACCTCTAGAACAACTCTTGGTGATATGGACACACATGCTCCTCTACCACCTTGTGCTGTAGACACGTCAGAGGAGCACATTTGTACAGATGTTCTACTGGTAAAGTTTGAATGCATAAAACCTCATAGTAGGACATCTACTGAGTTATAATGTTGCATGGTGTCAAACCTGATCGGTCAAGGCTGAGGCTGTCAAATCTGTCACGTGCCATAATAATGTTTTGTACCTTCATCGCTGTCTATCTCCTCCCCAACTCTATGCCAACAATGTTCATCCTTTATACAAAGTCTTTTAAAATGTGTATTTGTTTTTTGCAATAAAAAAACAGATATATATAACCGTCCTAGCCGTTTCAATCGTTCATCTTCCACATTCTCAATTCTTCCTCAATTCCCCAGAGTTATGGCTGATTTATTATTACTGTTATTAATTTCCGTAGTTGCCTCCTCCCTCAGATTGTTTCCAACATCAATAATTCATTATTACACCTCAGCGTTTGAGAGAGCTCCACTGCCATCAATCTGTTTGCCATGTTGTTGCGCCAGGTCCCATTTTTTAATTTGCCTATCTTCAATGGCGTTTGAAAATTCAAGTGTTTGTGGTAATATTCTCGTTTGTTTATGTCTAACGTTAACATTGTAAACTCCTGTAGCGAAAATATAATAAAAACCTAGACGTGTTTATGGTAATATTCTTGTTTGTTTATGTCTAACGTTAACATTTTAGATTCCTGTAACGAAGATATAATAAAGGCCTAGACGTGTTTATGGTAATATTCTTGTTTGTTTATGTCTAACGTTAACATTTTAGATTCCTGTAGCGAAGATATAATAAAGGCCTAGACGTGTTTATGGTAATATTCTCACTTGTTTAAGTCTGACTTAACTCTTTCCTTTCATTTTGACACACCATGTGCCATGTCGATTTCGGTCATGTACGTTTAGCCGCACAGTGCGTCACTCTCAATTTGATAAGTGTAAACTGTCATCAAAACATGTTCTTTTTTATAGGCTTGAAGCATCTTGGTATTGATGAAATATATAATTCCTTGTTTAATTATCTAAAAGTTCATATATATTATGTTAAGTGTTAGATCAATATAAACATGTAGATTAATGTTTAAAACCACGAAAAATGTTGTCTTTGAAATCTCTAGCGCTAAATTGATAATATCCTTCCATATTGAAAGAGTTAATATTATGGGCGCATCTAAGTTATAATAAAGGTCTAGACGTGTAGGTAATATTCTCGTTTCTTTAGGTCTAACTTCAGCATTTTGGACTCATTTAGTTAAGATGTAATAAAGGACTAGTCATGTATGTGGTAATATTCTCGTTTCTTTAGGTCTAACTTCAACATTTTCGACTCATTTAGTTAAGATGTAATAAAGGACTAGACATGTATGTGGTAATATTCTCGTTTCTTTAGGTCTAACTTCAGCATTTTGGACTCATTTAGTTAAGATGTAATAAAGGACTAGACATGTATGTGGTAATATTCTCGTTTCTTTAGGTCTAACTTCAGCATTTTGGACTCATTTAGTTAAGATGTAATAAAGGACTAGACATGTATGTGGTAATATTCTCGTTTCTTTAGGTCTAACTTCAGCATTTTGGACTCATTTAGTTAAGATGTAATAAAGGACTAGACATGTATGTGGTAATATTCTCGCTTGTTTATGTCTTACTTTAACATTATGGACACATCTAGACAAGATATACT
The DNA here is from genome assembly GCA_032433765.1 of Megaustenia siamemsis. Lineage (NCBI taxonomy): Eukaryota > Metazoa > Mollusca > Gastropoda > Stylommatophora > Ariophantidae > Megaustenia > Megaustenia siamemsis. The sequence goes on along the minus strand of JAVIAB010000050.1, from coordinate 13,028,463 downwards.
AAAGGACTAGCCTTGTTTGTGCATGCATATTTATACTTCTTCTTTTTAGTAAGTAAAGTAAAGAGCCCCCGTCACGCCAAGTGGCGTATAGGGAATATAGTGTTAGTGACCATACATTTTACAGACCTTCAGCACATGATTCGTGGGGTAATGTGGTCGGTATTACGCCCGTGCCGCTTTACTTTCCCAGAAAAAAAAATCTGGTACCCATTTAAGGCTGGGTGAACCCGGCCCCGTCGGTTGGGATCGAACCTTACCTCTTGTCCTTTGTTGTCCAGTTCACTAACCACTGAGCTATCGCGACTCCTCATCTTTTTAGTGTTCACCTGTTAAGTGGGCGTGGATGCGTGTACCGCCAGTGGACGATAAAGCCGCGATATCTGCGTATTTCGTCCCGACACATCCGTCTTCTGCACGGGTAGATTTCCTTACCAATTTTAGACTGGGGAACGGTTAACATTTGCCCACTCTTTCAGACTTTTACCTGTCTAGGGTTCTTTAACCCTAAAGGGGGGGGGGGGGAGGAGAGGAGGGGGGATTAAACTAAACCCCCCCCCCCCTCCCACCGTTTGCAGGATTAAAATCAGGGATCTTCATGTATAGAGGCCGACGTCTTACCTCTAGACCACCCAGTTGCCCTCTCCCCCACACACACCACCATCACCACACACGAACACACATTACAGTGGAAGTTAAGATACTGCGGTCATGACAAGGGACAGAGAGGGATAGAAAGAAAAGCAGTGGAAGGAAGACGACACAGGGGCAGACCAAGAAGAAGTCGGTTTCAAGACATAAATGAGACCTTAACATGATAACAGAAGGAGGAGTTTATTTATTTACTGAGAACTTTGAGCTCCAGATGTTCGTCAGTGTTGAAAACATGTGATGCTAAAGCGGTGCTTAGTGATATGTGTGTGTGTGTTGCGTAATGATATGTGTGTGTGTGTGCGATGCTTAATGATATGTGTGTGTGTGTGTGTGCGATACATAATAATGATATGTGTGTGCAATGCATGCATGATATATATATATATATATATATATATATATATATATATATATATGTGTGTGTGTGCAATGCGTAATGATGTGTGTGATTGTGTGCGATTCGTAATGACATGTGTGTTTGCACGCATATAATAATTCAATTCATTCAATTCATTATGCATGCTTGTATATTAGATATTTAAAAAAAAAATACATTTGGGGAATACTAATTACGAAAATGCACGCATAACCTACCTGTATATATGTAATTAACATTTTACGAAAGTAGAAAAATTATATTTAATTTTCACGTTATATTGCATATATATAGGTTGATACTAATCTAGCTATCGACCTTTCGAGCCGTAGTCGGCCCATAGGGCATAGAGATAGATCCTTTTTCCCTGTTTTGAACTTTTTCTTTTTAGCAGTCTCAATCCTTGCAAAGATCTTTCATCAAATCTCGCCATTTGTCTCTATTCTATGCAATCACCTCTATCTCATTGAGGGAGCCGATTCCTGCTGCCTTTGCCTCCCTGATCAATGTTCTTCTCAGTGTTTCTCTTAGTGGCCCCTTTTCCGCCTTGTTAATGAAACGTAGATGTGATACTAATAGCCGTATAAATAAGACATAAAACTAAACGTAGATGTGATACTAATAACCGTATAAATAAGACATAAAACTAAACGTAGATGTGATACTAATAACCGTATAAATAAGACATAAAACTAAACGTAGATGTGATACTAATAACCGTATAAATAAGACATAAAACTAAACGTAGATGTGATACTAATAACCGTATAAATAAGACATAAAACTAAACGTAGATGTGATACTATCCGTATAAATAAGACATAAAACTAAACGTAGATGTGATACTAATATCCGTATAAATAAGACATAAAACTAAACGTAGATGTGATACTAATATCCGTATAAATAAGACACAAAACTAAACGTAGATGTGATACTAATATCCGTATAAATAAGACACAAAACTAAACGTAGATGTGATACTAATATCCGTATAAATAAGACACAAAACTAAACGTAGATGTGATACTAATATCCGTATAAATAAGACACAAAACTAAACTGAACTGTGTATCTATGTATCCAGTTACGTCAGAAAACGTCGATGGAAATACCTTGGTCATGTTCTCAGAATGGACGCTAGAAGACCACCTCACCAGACCCTTATATGGAGACCTGAAGGTAAATGAAGACAATCCAAATAAGCCTTGTGTAGAACCATCATCAAAGAGAGCCCAGCTATGGATCTCAGAAACAAGCATGAACTAAAACAGGCTGCAGCGGATCGCCGGGCATGGAGATCTATGACTTCTGACCTATGTGACGTGTATCGGCCCAACAGGAGAACCAACCAGTCTTTTGCTTCATGCCCGCTGGCACATTTAATGGGTGTTAAAATGACAACAATCATCATCATCATCATCAAGTGCCGTCTCCGCATCGAAGGTTGGCTGCCATGGAGCGCCATTCTTACATTGAGTGCCGTCTCCGCATCAAAGGTTGGCTACCATGGAGCGCCATTCATCCATTGAGTGCCGTCTCCGCATCGAAGGCTGGCTGCCATGGAGCGCCATTCATCCATTGGTTGCCGTCTCCGCATCGAAGGTTGGCTGCCATGGAGCGCCATTCATCCATTGGTTGCCGTCTCCGCATCGAAGGTTGGCTGCCATGGAGCGCCATTCATCCATTGAGTGCCGTCTCCGCATCGAAGGTTGGCTGCCATGGAGCGCCATTCATCCATTGAGTGCCGTTTCCGCATCGAAGGTTGGCTGCCATGGAGCGCCATTCTTACATTGAGTGCCGTCTCCGCATCGAAGGTTGGCTGCCATGGAGCGCCATTCTTACATTGAGTGCCGTCTCCGCATCGAAGGTTGGCTGCCATGGAGCGCCATTCTTACATTGAGTGCCGTCTCCGCATCAAAGGTTGGCTGCCATGGAGCGCCATTCTTACATTGAGTGCCGTCTCCGCATCGAAGGTTGGCTGCCATGGAGCGCCATTCATCCATTGAGTGCCGTCTCCGCATCAAAGGTTGGCTACCATGGAGCGCCATTCTTACATTGAGTGCCGTCTCCGCATCAAAGGTTGGCTGCCATGGAGCGCCATTCTTACATTGAGTGCCGTCTCCGCATCAAAGGTTGGCTGCCATGGAGCGCCATTCTTACATTGAGTGCCGTCTCCGCATCAAAGGTTGGCTGCCATGGAGCGCCATTCTTACATTGAGTGCCGTCTCCGCATCAAAGGTTGGCTGCCATGGAGCGCCATTCTTACATTGAGTGCCGTCTCCGCATCGAAGGTTGGCTGCCATGGAGCGCCATTCTTACATTGAGTGCCGTCTCCGCATCAAAGGTTGGCTGCCATGGAGCGCCATTCTTACATTGAGTGCCGTCTCCGCATCAAAGGTTGGCTGCCATGGAGCGCCATTCTTACATTGAGTGCCGTCTCCGCATCAAAGGTTGGCTGCCATGGAGCGCCATTCTTACATTGAGTGCCGTCTCCGCATCAAAGGTTGGCTACCATGGAGCGCCATTCTTACATTGAGTGCCGTCTCCGCATCAAAGGTTGGCTACCATGGAGCGCCATTCTTACATTGAGTGCCGTCTCCGCATCAAAGGTTGGCTACCATGGAGCGCCATTCTTACATTGAGTGCCGTCTCCGCATCAAAGGTTGGCTACCATGGAGCGCCATTCATCCATTGAGTGCCGTCTCCGCATCAAAGGTTGGCTGCCATGGAGCGCCATTCTTACATTGAGTGCCGTCTCCGCATCAAAGGTTGGCTGCCATGGAGCGCCATTCTTACATTGAGTGCCGTCTCCGCATCAAAGGTTGGCTGCCATGGAGCGCCATTCTTACATTGAGTGCCGTCTCCGCATCAAAGGTTGGCTGCCATGGAGCGCCATTCTTACATTGAGTGCCGTCTCCGCATCGAAGGTTGGCTGCCATGGAGCGCCATTCATCCATTGAGTGCCGTCTCCGCATCAAAGGTTGGCTACCATGGAGCGCCATTCTTACATTGAGTGCCGTCTCCGCATCAAAGGTTGGCTGCCATGGAGCGCCATTCTTACATTGAGTGCCGTCTCCGCATCAAAGGTTGGCTGCCATGGAGCGCCATTCTTACATTGAGTGCCGTCTCCGCATCAAAGGTTGGCTGCCATGGAGCGCCATTCATCCATTGAGTGCCGTCTCCGCATCGAAGGTTGGCTGCCATGGAGCGCCATCCTTACATTGAGTGCCGTCTCCGCATCAATGGTTGGCTGCCATGGAGCGCCATTCTTACATTGAGTGCCGTCTCCGCATCAAAGGTTGGCTGCCATGGAGCGCCATTCTTACATTGAGTGCCGTCTCCGCATCGAAGGTTGGCTGCCATGGAGCGCCATTCTTACATTGAGTGCCGTCTCCGCATCGAAGGTTGGCTACCATGGAGCGCCATTCTTACATTGAGTGCCGTCTCCGCATCAAAGGTTGGCTGCCATGGAGCGCCATTCTTACATTGAGTGCCGTCTCCGCATCGAAGGTTGGCTGCCATGGAGCGCCATTCATCCATTGAGTGCCGTCTCCGCATCGAAGGTTGGCTGCCATGGAGCGCCATTCATCCATTGAGTGCCGTCTCCGCATCAAAGGTTGGCTACCATGGAGCGCCATTCATCCATTGAGTGCCGTCTCCGCATCGAAGGTTGGCTGCCATGGAGCGCCATTCATCCATTGAGTGCCGTCTCCGCATCGAAGGTTGGCTACCATGGAGCGCCATTCTTACATTGAGTGCCGTCTCCACATCAAAGGTTGGCTGCCATGGAGCGCCATTCTTACATTGAGTGCCGTCTCCGCATCGAAGGTTGGCTGCTATGGAGCGCCATTCTTACATTGAGTGCCGTCTCCGCATCGAAGGTTGGCTGCCATGGAGCGCCATTCTTACATTGAGTGCCGTCTCCGCATCGAAGGTTGGCTACCATGGAGCGCCATTCTTACATTGAGTGCCGTCTCTGCATCGAAGGTTGGCTGCCATGGAGCGCCATTCTTACATTGAGTGCCGTCTCCGCATCGAAGGTTGGCTACCATGGAGCGCCATTCTTACATTGAGTGCCGTCTCCGCATCGAAGGTTGGCTGCCATGGAGCGCCATTCTTACATTGAGTGCCGTCTCCGCATCGAAGGTTGGCTGCCATGGAGCGCCATTCATCCATTGAGTGCCGTCTCCGCATCGAAGGTTGGCTGCCATGGAGCGCCTTAGATCTTCATAATATGTCTCTATTTGTTCATCTGCATAGTCTTGAGTAGGTGCGTATGTCTGTATTATTGCTATGTCGAATGGTTTTGTTTTTATTTTGAATAGTATCGTCTTACCATTGTATGTCTAGTTGGTACTTATATATTTGTGTAGCTTACTTTACATTGCAGCATTAGTTTCGCATATTTAATTATCTATGGTACCCATTTTAAGACGTTAAATAAAACTCCATGGCCGATCAGTCCGAAAAAAATTGCAACTTTTGAAAATTGAACTCAGGCCCACCTGAAACGTAGACTCGTGTACAAACCACCCCGCTACTGTTTTTTTTTTTTTTTTTTTAAATATATTTGTAAGAAGGAAATTGGTGCAACAAGAATTTTGGAGTGACGCAAACATATGGTGTTGATTAAAGTGAATGCGTGGGCGATACAAGAAGGACAATGCACCAAGTACTCTATATCCGCTCCTGCGTTTAATCGATGTATAGCTCGGGGATTCATTTAAACCACGTGGTGTATACATGACTAATCATGGTCCCCGACCTTGGCCCCAAACATAATCCCCACCAGCGCGCGTGACATGTCGATAAACGTGACGGTGGCCTTGAGACTTATCGACCAATAAATCAATACTTTTTATTCTGCGCGAACATTATGCCTCCAATCATAAATTTCGTCTCATCAAATCTTGCTGTTAACTTTTCTGATAGATTTCATTTCAAACACACAGAAAATAAACACCAGTTCTATCTCCCACCAGCTTACTGTCTTCTCTTGTTGCTGGGGAACCTGAAGCTGGTATCAGCTTCGGTTCTGCTCTGGTTAGAATTAGTTTCTATTCAGATTAATCATAATCATGTGCCATGTTTCACTGGATCCCATTAATATGTCAGAGGGAATGTGGATGTGTCAAAGAAGGGAATTAAAATATGACGTAGAGGGACCATGGCAGGCTCTCTTCTAATGGCAGCACACGAAAAATAAGCCGGGGTGGGGGGGGGGGGGGCGTTTAAATTCGGTAAAGTAACGGATGTCCCATAGCATTAAACTTCATCAAGTTTTGATGATGAGGAGGCCAATGTTTATCCTCGCTATAATTTAGCTTTCCAAATTCATTGAGGTAGGAAACCATTCCTTTTTAAGCTGGACCGATGGGAGAGCGTCAGGGAGACGCGATTGATCCCACGCTTATGTATTCGCCATGACAGCGCGCTACCATTGCACCACTTACGTTATTTACAAGAAAGATACGGGTTAGGGTAGTCGAATAGGATGTCGTATCCATGAGGTGTGGACAGTGTTCAGCTCACAGATAATTTTTATAGGGGTTCTGTCCTAGCTTGACGCTCTTCGATCGACTCTTCTAGAGGAAAATGGGTACCCGATTCACTGAATTGGAGAAGGTAATAATACCGATACTGCAAATCTTGTACTTCTGTATTGATCCCAACCATTAACAACAAATTAGACCTGACACCGCTTTTCCGGATCATGTATGAACGACACTTTAGTACTTAAAGCTAGTAACACCAAAAAAAAAAAAAAAAAATAAAAAATTGGCAAATCTGAGAGATTGGGGAAGGGACTGCGGTGAGTGGAGGCTTTCTATACTAATTTTTTTTTAAAAAACCACAACAGTTTTTACATTTTAAGATCCACCTCCTTCAAATCACTTTAAATTATTAACAGGAGTTCCGGTCAATATGGTGGATAGGCGACATGAACCGTTGAAGCTCTGTTTGAAAAGTGTTCATTGTTACCGTTTCCTCATATTCCAAGTCCGGCTTGCTGCCGGAGCTACTGAGTTCAGTGCTCTGTGCACACCGTGAGCTGTGTATTTCATCCGGATCGTGTTTCGATATTCCGATTGTTTACGATGAATGACGATATCGCATGACGAAGGACAGTTTGGCTGCTTTCAACTTCGGTACGGTTACGCCTTATATCTTTTGACGTTCATTGTAACTGATGAGGTGGGGACTGCAGCGGTCTTTCTTTGTTTGGGTTCTTCAATGAGATCAGATATTAACTCGCATGATTCCACTGGCACGGGCGGTTGAGCAATTATGGATTTTAATTCGTTTGGAGTGATACTGGGCCTTCGAATAACTAACTACAACTATAATAGAAAAAAAAACATGTGTTTTATCTTCAGCGTTAGCTCGGTGGTTAGTGAACTGGACTACAAAGGACAAGGGGTAGGGTTCGATCCCAACCGACGGCTTCCGGGTTCACCCAGCCTTAAATGGGTACCGGATTTTTTTCTGGGAAAGTAAAGCAGCACGGGCGTAATGCCGACCACATTACCCCAAAAATCATGTGCTGAAGGTCTGTAAAATATAGGGTCACTAACACCATATTCCCTATACGCCACTTGGCGTGACGGGTGTACTTTACTACTTTTTTTTAATGGCACAATTGAACAAATCAACTAATTCAGTTATTGAGTTATTTGCGGGTCATCATCATTGCACTCCGAACATCTCCATAGGTGCTCAGATCCCCCTTCACAGCAAGTCTTGTAGACAAATCAACGAAATTATCACTGACAGACAATTGTGCGCAAACATACACACACACTACAGACTTATTATTTTTATTATTATTATTTTATGTATGTGTATGTGCGTGTGCATGTATTTCTCGCACAATGACCGGGCCTCCCTTCAAATTTGATTGCAAAATCTTGATTGGTGCTAGAATTATTGAGGAAATTCCGGGTTCAGTAGCGAGTGAGACACCTTGTATAAGTAACCTGTCATCTTTGATAATGAATGTGGCTATGAGTGAGCCAGTTCTATTAGTTTTCAAGATAACACCTTGCCTAACCCTGAGAGTAGGTGTACATTTGTACAGGTGAAGGTTGACTAGAGTTTGGCTTTCAGAACGCGAACCAGCTGCCATGTTTACGTTAGGAAGACAAGGCGGGGCAAGAATGAAACACGTCTCCGGTATGATGTAGAGCAGGGGGTGAGCAACCTTTTATTTTCTGAGGGCCAGATCTGACAGCTGTGAACGTCGAGGGCCACTTAGGACCAGATCTGAAAACTGTGAACGCTGAGGGCCAGATCTGAAAACTGTAAACGCCGAGGGCCACTGATGGCCATATCTGAAAACTGAACGCCGAGGGCCATTGAGGGCCAGATCTGAAAACTGAACGCCGAGGGCCATTGAGGGCCAGATCTGAAAACTGTGAACGTCGAGTGTCACTGAAGGCCAGATCTGAAAACTGTAGACGCCGAGGGCCATTGAGGGCCAGATCTGAAAACTGTAGACGCCGAGGGCCATTGAGGGCCAGATCTGAAAACTGTGAACGTCGAGTGTCACTGAGGGCCAGATCTGAAAACTGTAAACGCAGAGTGCCACTGAAGGCCAGATCTGAAAACTGTAAACGCAGAGTGCCACTGAAGGCCAGATCTGAAAACTGAACGCCGAGGGCCATTGAGGGCCAGATCTGAAAACTGTAAACGCAGAGTGCCACTGAAGGCCAGATCTGAAAACTGAACGCCGAGGGCCATTGAGGGCCAGATCTGAAAACTGTGAACGCCGAGGGCCACATACCATTACCCATTGTAGCTACCCTATTATATATACCTTTACAGTCTTTTCTTGTAATACAAAGCAACAAATAGATCCAAAGATTTCTTTTTCTTTCCGTCCTCATTCGCCTCTCAGTGTCGAGGAGGACCAAAGATATGATACAAATTATTTCGTTTTGGCGAATTTATTAATCAACTTATCTGTTATAACGGGTTCTGAATTGTTGTGTATTAATGATAATGTGCTACATTTGATTTATTTAGTATTTTTAACTCAGGGAAGGGAATGTATAGTAATTTTCAAATCAAGCACAAGGGCCGGTAAAATTAACTTGGCGGGCCGGTTCTATTCCGCGGGCCACGGGTTGCCGTCCTCCGATATAAAGTATAGGGAATGTGTTAGTGCCCGTTTCTTTCTTTCTTTCTTGTTGGTAAAATTTTGAGTCACGCGGACTGCACTACGCCAAGCCGTCTTACTTTTTACAGAGAAAATCTCCGGTACTCATTTAAGTCGGGCTAAATCTCGATGCCGTGTCAATTCCAGGGAAAAACATCACCACCTCTGGTTTTGAACACGGAACCTTTGTTAGTGTCGAGCAGACCCGGCCACTAGGATGTGTTTGTTAGTATCGAGCACACCCAGCCACTAGGATGTGTTTGTTAGTATCGAGCGCACCCAGCCACTAGGATGTGTTTGTTAGTGTCGAGCACACCCAGCCACTAGGATGTGTTTGTTAGTATCGAGCACACCCAGCCACTAGGATGTGTTTGTTAGTATCGAGCACACCCAGCCACTAGGATGTGTTTGTTAGTATCGAGCACACCCAGCCACTAGGATGTGTTTGTTAGTATCGAGCACACCCAGCCACTAGGATGTGTTTGTTAGTATCGAGCGCACCCAGCCACTAGGATGTGTTTGTTAGTATCGAGCGCACCCAGCCACTAGGATGTGTTTGTTAGTATCGAGCACACCCAGCCACTAGGATGTGTTTGTTAGTATCGAGCACACCCAGCCACTAGGATGTGTTTGTTAGTATCGAGCACACCCAGCCACTAGGATGTGTTTGTTAGTATCGAGCACACCCAGCCACTAGGGTGTGTTTGTTAGTATCGAGCACACCCAGCCACTAAGATGTGTTTGTTAGTATCGAGCACACCCAGCCACTAGGATGTGTTTGTTAGTATCGAGCACACCCAGCCACTAGGATGTGTTTGTTAGTATCGAGCACACCCAGCCACTAGGATGTGTTTGTTAGTATCGAGCACACCCAGCCACCAGGATGTGTTTGTTAGTATCGAGCACACCCAGCCACCAGGATGTGTTTGTTAGTATCGAGCACACCCAGCCACTAAGATGTGTTTGTTAGTATCGAGCACACCCAGCCACCAGGATGTGTTTGTTAGTATCGAGCACACCCAGCCACCAGGATGTGTTTGTTAGTATCGAGCACACCCAGCCACTAAGATGTGTTTGTTAGTATCGAGCACACCCAGCCACCAGGATGTGTTTGTTAGTATCGAGCACACCCAGCCACTAAGATGTGTTTGTTAGTATCGAGCACACCCAGCCACCAGGATGTGTTTGTTAGTATCGAGCACACCCAGCCACTAGGATGTGTTTGTTAGTATCGAGCACACCCAGCCACCAGGATGTGTTTGTTAGTATCGAGCACACCCAGCGATGTGTCAACTCTAAAGCAGCACAGTCACAAGAAGGAAGTGGCTGCCGCTATTGCCAAGTACTTCTGTTTCGTCGTGTGTAAAGTGTTTGTAAACAGTTGATGATGTCAAAGTGTCATTATTGTCTTACACCTTTTCACTTCCTCTTCAAATGTTGAGGAAGTAATTCTTGTCATCACCATCATCAATCACTGTAATATGATTAGATGGGGACAAGTTATCATTATACGCATCAGAACAGGGCACAATCGATTCCATTGTCACATGTATACAAAATTCATGAATAACACATCGGCCCCTTATAAAAAAAATGACAGGCGCCCTGCTCTGCTGAACACATACTCCAAGACTGAATTGAATATAGTAAACTGATGAAGACCCATTGGCCTATAGATATAACACTACTGGTAAACTATGGACCTCTTCTTCTATCTTTTTTTTTTTTAGCTCCCAGTGGAGCATAGGTATTCAACAAACACTTTCCAAGTCGTTCTGTTTTTTGCCGTTCTTTTAAGATCATCCCATGTCTTCCCTATCATCTTCATCTCTGCTTCTATCTGACTTCTCCAAGAATTCCTTGGTCTTCCTCTTTGTGTTTTCCCCTGGGGATTCCAAAAAAGGGCCCGTTGTGTAATACTCTCAGTTGGCTTCTGCATTTTGTGTCCTATCCAGCGCCATCATCTTCGCTGTATCTCTTTATCCACTGGTGTTTGACTGGTACATTTCCATCATTCTATGTTAGTAATTTTGTCATGCCATTTCCATCCTTTTATTCTGCGTAAGCATCCATTAATGAAAGTCTAAATCTTCAAGTTGTTTGGTCAGTGACCACTGGATCCCATTTCTGTTGTTTTGAGTTATATTCATAATCCAATCTATGGGTCGCCAGTATAAAGAGAAATGGAGACAGAAGGCATCCCTGCCTTACTCCTGTTCTTATTTCAAATGCTTCTGTAAGTTGTTTTTTATGCACCACACTACATTTCGTTCCTTCATACATTGTTTTTATCAGGTTAATAAACTTTATGGGGATTCCGTAATGACTCAGCAACTTCCAAAGCATTCTTCTGTCTAAACTATCAAATGCCTTTTCGTAATCTATGAATCCAATATAAAGTGGGGATTATAGTTCTAAACTTTGATCAATTATTATACGTAGAGTAGTTATTTGATCAGCACATGATCTGTTCTTGGACCTCTACACAAACTTTTAAAAAAAGTAAATTTATGCAAGAAACGACATTGCAGATATAGACAATTCTTCAGGGAACAAAGATAGATAGATCACCAGTTATCATCGTTTGCATGTCCTTTGCAGAACGTTGCATTCATCACAGCCCGTCTGAAAGAATCTCTCTATGTAGCCAGATCTCCCACAGAACGTTGCATTCATCACAGCCCGTCTGAAAGAATCTCTCTATGTAGCCAGATCTCCCACAGAACGTTGCATTCACCACAGCCCGTCTGAAAGAATCTTTCTATGTAGCCAGATCTCCCACAGAACGTTGCATTCATCACAGCCCGTCTGAAAGAATCTTTCTATGTAGCCAGATCTCCCACAGAACGTTGCATTCATCACAGCCCGTCTGAAAGAATCTCTCTATGTAGCCAGATCTCCCACAGAACGTTGCATTCACCACAGCCCGTCTGAAAGAATCTTTCTATGTAGCCAGATCTCCCACAGAACGTTGCATTCATCACAGCCCGTCTGAAAGAATCTCTCTATGTAGCCAGATCTCCCACAGAACGTTGCACTCACCACGGTCCGTCTGAAAGAATCTCTGTCTCTAGCCAGATCTCCCACAGACAAATTGCATTAACCACAGCCCATCTGAAAGTCTCAATCTCTGTCTCTAGCCAGATCTCCCACAGACAAATTGCATTAACCACAGCCCATCTGAAAGTCTCAATCTCTAGCCAGATCTCCCACAGAACGTTGCACTCACCACGGTCCGTCTGAAAGAATCTCTGTCTCTAGCCAGATCTCCCACAGAACGTTGCACTCACCACGGTCCGTCTGAAAGAATCTCTGTCTCTAGCCAGATCTCCCACAGAACGTTGCACTCACCACATTCCATCTGAAAGAATCTCTGTCTCTAGCTAGATCTCCCACAGACAAATTGCATTAACCACAGCCCATCTGAAAGTCTCAGTCTCTAGCCAGATCTCCCACAGAACGTTGCACTCACCACGGTCCGTCTGAAAGAATCTCTGTCTCTAGCCAGATCTCCCACAGAACGTTGCACTCACCACATTCCATCTGAAAGAATCTCTGTCTCTAGCCAGATCTCCCACAGAACGTTGCACTCACCACATTCCATCTGAAAGAATCTCTGTCTCTAGCCAGATCTCCCACAGAACGTTGCACTCACCACATTCCATCTGAAAGAATCTCTGTCTCTAGCCAGATCTCCCACAGAACGTTGCACTCACCACATTCCATCTGAAAGAATCTCTGTCTCTAGCCAGATCTCCCACAGAACGTTGCACTCACCACATTCCATCTGAAAGAATCTCTGTCTCTAGCTAGATCTCCCACTTCTTCTGTTGTCATGTTCAAGGCCTCCTTGATGTTCTGAATCCACCTTCTCCTTGGTCTGCCCCTGATGCATCGCCCAAGAACCAAACCATCCATTATTGTTCTTTCCAGTCTGCAATTCGCAATGACTTTTGATGTGTCCATGGTATTTTAATTTCCTCCGTAGATTGGCATTTTTAAACCAGTTCTTTTTTATGTTTAAATCTTTTAATATGTCTTCATTGTTCTTTTTCATTATCCAAGTTTTCTTAAGGAATTTTCTGTAGCATTTTGTTTTGAATTAATCTGTTTTCTTCCATTTAGTTTGCGATATCGTCCATGATTCACAACCATATGTTGCTATCATCACTGAAGTGACGAACATGTCAAGGGACTACTTTTTTATTTACTGGTACTGTAGAGTGCCCGTTTTGCCTGTAGAGTTATTTCCTTGTTGGACAATAGTGGTGATAGCTGTCCAATGATCTGACAAGCTTTGTTGTATCTCGGATCTATTTCTGCTGCTGCGAAGCTAGTGTACCGACCTCGACAAATTCTTCCGCGCAAGTGCGTCCACACTCTAGTGAACGTGTCCGGTCAAACTTATCCATCTGCTACATCTTATTTTTGCTATTTCTTCTTTCAGTTAAATCTTGACTCACCAATTGTTTTAAACACCAAGTTATCCTTCATTTGATTGGTCGATCTCTAACCAGTAAGCGTTGCTGTGTGGTCTTGCAATATTGTCGATGAGTCACGTGTTCAAAAATCATTCTTTCGACGTGTCACCATCTCCACCACTATCACCTTCATCATGTGTCATGCTTGCTGGCGTAGTCTTTCTTTTATCAATACAATTTCCGTAGCATCATCTGTTCTGCTTTTGACTTCCTGTCACGTCCTTCTCTTGAATTGTTTTTTTTTTTTATCTTCACGCTGTTTCCTTGACTTTTTTTCTCCATCGATTTTTCCAGTTGTCATATGCTTTAGCTTTTCCTTCTCATTCCTTTTACCGTACTCATTACCTGTACTGTACTCATTACCTGTGATGTACTCATTACCTGTATTATGTGCACAATAAAATTTATGATTGTTTCATCCACATCCATCTTAGTGTTAATAAGGTCTGCGGGATGAAAGGAATCACCCAAAGTTTGTGACGTTTTCAGCTTTGCGAGCAGGAACAGTTGTTAGTAAAATAACGTCAGCCGTCGTTCACATAGCACAAAACGTCACAAATTTTGGGAGATTCCAGAATTTCCCTTTCAACCCGCAAGTCTTATCAAAACTATATATGATTGTGGCTTCCGCCTAGGTTCTAAAAATACCTTCGATACATATATGTAACCAATCACACGCCTTAAAGAGTCTGCTAATTGACATTGGCTGCAGGGAGATCAGCTTTCATTATTGAGTTTTGAAATCCCAGCATGCAAAGCGTATATTAAAAGAGGAGAGGGCAGAAGAATCAAGAGGCAGACCCAAAGTAAGATGGACAGACAACATCAAAGAAACGTAGCAACATCAATTGGGAATGAATGAAGGCGCCAAAAGGACGAGAACCAGAATTTTGAAACGCCCTAGACACCCGAACGTGTACAAAAGGAAGTGAAGAGAGAGAGGACACCAATTACTAATAGTTCTTCATCGTGCGTCAGTGCATACACACCATCTGTTCTGTAAATTCGCGAATAAAAAACGGATTCGAAGTGACAACTTACCAACGTCAGTGGCGAGAATCGAACCTGGGACTTTCCATTCCAGACCTGCCAACGTCTTACCCCCAGACTGCATAGTCCCCCATTCCCGTCCCCCATTCCACCAATGGTAATTTTTACAAAAATACATCGTGTTTTCAATAACATTGATTGTTCATTCCGTTGCTGAGTCAGTGGGGGCGACCTAACGGAGATTGAGAGTTAAATAAGGTTGGCAGAATCAGAGAGTTAACAAAGTACTTGCAGGAATCATCAACACCAACAACTTGTGTTATCAACAGAACACCTATGTGTCTGCAGAAAGTGCTATTATGTGTTTTTTCCTGTAACTGGTTATTTTTATCATGGAACCCACAGGGAAAAAGGGAACAAAGAAGACCCATAAATACACGGATAACCGAAATCATGAAAACCCTCAAAGGCATTGGCATTGATTTGAAGGACATAGAGGGAAAACAAGCCAGGAATAAATATCGATGGAGAGACCTTGCGCGTGGCTTATGCACCCAATACGAGATGTGGGAGTGTTGATTGTTTGGGTAAGCATCATGTAAAAGATTTTACAGTATGGTGAATATACGTGAGTATTTGCTATAGATGCTGTAAGACCTACATTTGTGAAACGGATAGACATCTACGTGTTCGTTCCCGGAAGTATTTCTCTATATTTTTCGTGTCGCTGTACTTTAATGGGGGTCCGCTTCAATTCTCACTAGCACCGTTATTGACCAAGAAGATAATCTGGGCTGTTAGCTTCATCTCATGCTTCCCGAATGACCGTACTTATCCGCTCTTGAGAACCTCCCCACAGCTTGCATTGATTCTTTAAACTGGAGATAGTATAATTCTTTTCATTCTCTTCACTAGTTAAACTTGATGTCCCATATCTCACGTGTCAGTGACAGGTTTCGGATCCTTCTATCTGTATAGTCAGAACAACTCTCAGTTAAATCGTAAATAGATGCATAACGCATCCTTCTATCTGTATAGTCAGAACAACTCTCAGTTAAATCGTAAATAGATGCATAACGCATCCTTCTATCTGTATAGTCAGAACAACTCTCAGTTAAATCGTAAATAGATGCATAACGCATCCTTTTGAGTATGATCGATCCCATGTTATCGTATATATGCCATACCTTTCTGCTTTCTTCTTATATTTTTGGAAGTTTTTAAATCGATTTATGGGTGAGTCCTTCCTGTTGAAATCCCGTTGTAGTCTAAACATTGACATATTTTGTCCTGTTCAAACGTTAATTTATATAGTCTTCTCTTGTTCAAACATTAGTTTGTTTAGAACAGTCTTGTCCAAACGTTGGTTTAGTCTTGTCTTTTTTAACGTTAGTTGGTTTAGTCTTGTCTTGTTTAAGCGTTAGTTTGTTTAGCCTTGTCTTGTCCAAACGTTGGTTTAGTCTTGTCTTGTTTAAACACTAGTTTGTTTGGTCTTGTGCTATTCAAACATTAGTTTTGTTTAGTCTTGTCATGTTCCAACGTTGGTTTAGTGTTGTGTTTTTTAAAGTTAGTTTGTTTAGTCTTGTATTCTATAGGCGTTAGTTTGTTTAGTATTACGTTGTTCAAACATTAGTTTGTTTAATTTTGTCTTGTTTAAACATTAGTTTGTTTCGTCTTTTCATGTCCAAACGTTAATTTGTTTTAGTCTTGTCTTGTCAAAACATTAGTTTGTTTAGTCTTATATTGTCCAGACATTAGTTTGTGTAGGCTTGTCTTGTCTAGACTTTAGTTTTTTTTAGTCTAGTCTTGTCCAAACGTTGGTTTAGTCTTCTCTCTTTTTTAACGTTAGTTTGTTTAGTCTTGTCTTGTATAAGCGTTAGTTTTTTTTTTTTAGCCTCCTCTTATTTAAACATTTGTTTGTTTAGTCTTGTCTTGTCCAGACATTAGTTTGTTTAGTTCTGTCTTGTCTAGACTTTTGTTTGTTTATATATTGTCTAGACGTTAGTTTGTTTAGTTCTGTCTTATCTAGACTTCAGTTTGTTTAGTCTTGTCTTGTCTAGACGTTAGTTTGTTTAGTCTTGTCTTGTCTAGACGTTAGTTTGTTTAGTCTTGTTCAATCGTTGGTTTGTTTAGTCCTTGTCCTGTCCGTACAACTGGAACATTTCTGTCTTTTTTCTATTTTGAAACGACATCTACATCAACTTAGCCAGAGCAGCAGGTGCAAATCTCTGAAACTTTAAAAAAAAATATATCTTCTAGAATGAATATGTGACGATGATCGCGAATTGGCTTCCCTAGTTCTTGAACTGATGACCTTTCTCATATTGTGCGATCGTGATAACAACAGTATTGGTCGTTCATCAGTGTCGATATCCAGAAGATTGTCTCAGTGTTTGGTTATTATGGGCTCTGTTGTGATCGATGAGGTTAAACGGGACTCAGTTGTGGGCGTCCCGCTTGCTGGCCAGTCGACGAAGATACTGTTTTACAGGCGTTTGAGATAATGACGTAACTGTAGACTGTTTTTTTAATTAACCTCCCACAACCTTCTTTCACAACAGTTGGTGGTTAATGCTGTTGGTAACTTCGTAGAATATCATTCTCTGAGATTCTCTTGTCTATATTCTCTCTGGTTCCTTCTGTTTATTCCCCCTCATTACAATATGATACTGTTTTCTTCCTAATGTTAATTTGGGTTGGCCATTCTCAAATCATCAACATTACTTACTTTAGTTGTATGTTCAGAAATATTCTCTTGGCGCCCCCCCCCCTCCATTTTCTTCTCGAAACGAAGACGGCACATTGGGCGGAAGCTATAGATAGTTCTCCATGATTGACGATTTGCTGCTAGTTCTTGATTTTTTTCTGAGACCCATGGTTGAGCTTTCCTTAGTCATTGTTCTGTCTACTGTTTCTTGTTCTCTTCCTTGTTTAGCTTGACCAGATAGCTTCCACATTCACAAATATAGTCCTAAGATAATTACATTCTTGTATAATACAGTAGAGGGAGCCGCGATAGCTCAGTGGTTAGTGAACTGGACTACAAAGGACAAGGGTAGGGTTTGATCCCAACCGACGGCTTCCGGGTTCACCCAGCCTTAAATGGGTACCGGATTTTTTCTGGGAAAGTAAAGCAGCACGGGCGTAATACCGACCACACTACACCAAAAATCATGTGCTGAAGGTCTGTAAAATATAGGGTCACTAACATCATATTTCCCTATATGCCACTTGGCGTGACGGGGGTACTTTACTTTTTTTTTTATATAATACAGTAGAACTGATTATAAACATAGTTGCACAGATTTTAATTTTTGTTATTGAAGTTGAATATCATAAACCAGAAAGTGTCAAATAAGTCGATTATTTAAAATGTTTTGTATTCTGCGCGTTCTTCTTTCCTTCCTCATTTGCCTTTCAGCGTCCAGGGGAGATATAATGTGCGGTCTTTTGCTCTTTCTGTTCGCCTCTGTTGCTGTTATGTTTCATAGTGTTTCCAAAATTCCGTCGACCCATCTTTTTTCGTGGTCGGCCCATGTGTCTGGTGTTCTCGCAGCGTTTATTGAAGGCTCGTTGTGTTGTGTTTTGATCTTTCTGTCTTGTCAAGTGACCAAACCATTTTATCTGTTGTTTCTTTATATATTCTACGGCAGGGGTTATTGCTAGCCTTTTCTCAGTTCTTCATTTCTGATCTTATCTCTCAGACTGTTTACTGTCATTTGTCTAACACACTTCATCTCAGCAGAGTTATTTTTCTTATTGTTCTTGCATCAAGGGTCCATGACTGGCATTGGTAGCACAACGTTGGGATGAAGATTGTATTGTAGAGTTCCCGTTTTGCCCTTACAGTTATTTTCTTGTTGGACAATAGTGGTGATAGCTCTCCAAAGATTTTACAAGCTTTGTTGCATCTTGAATCCATGTTTTGTGAAATAAGTATTTTGCAATCATCGCTACATTGAAGGTTGCCTACAGCAGGCGCCATTTACTGTATCTTGCCTTAATAATGCATGCTGTCATGGGAACTGCCGTACATATCTTGGTGTTGTCGGTCTATTTAGCCTTTGTCTACCTCTGCCTCGTTTACCCTGTACTTTTTCCTCGTAGAATATATTAGGTCTCTGATGTACCCAAAACAATTTAATTTATCTTCTTAAAAAAAGAACTAATTTTTCTTTACGGCATTATCCCATACGATATCATCATTCATCGTAAGCAATCGGAATATCGAAACACGATCCGGATGAAAAGCACAGCTTTTCTGTGTGCACAGAGCACTGAACTCAGTAGCTCGAGCAGCAAGTCCGACTTGGAATATGAGAAAACTGCAACAATGAACACTTTTCCAACTGAGCCCCAATGCTTTCTGTCGCCTTTCTGTGCCAGCTGTGTATGATGCTGGAGTTGGAATTAATAGCGAAATTAAAACACGGGAGTTCACCGCGTCTAAAAATATCGTGCGTAAAAATAGGCGTATTACAGTATTCTGTTTGTGACGTGCACGCAAGAACTGACCATGGAGTTCAAGGACACAGGTTCAGTGTTTAGCATTTCGGTAAAGGATGGAATGGGGAAGGCCGCTGTAACTCTCTCACACTAAATAGGAAACGAAAGAAAGAAACATTGTCTTTACTCACAGCTGTTTGCTGTCATCTTAAAGTGTCATTTTAGTTACAACCCATCGGGTATTTTGCAGCATTTAAGGATGATGTCAAGGGCCTGGTATGTTCTTCAAACTAATCATCATCTCTAGCGATCTGCTATTGCTATGCATTTAGACATTGAGACCAGCTTGTTTCACGTACAGGACGGTTGGAGGTCATCAACGGTTCCTCTTAGCTTTTCCAATTGGGTTGTTTCTGTGGCTTAAAACTAATCTTTTATGGAAGTGGCTCCAATTTGTGACAAAACACACGCACGCTATTGTAAGCTAAAGTACAGTATAACAATTAATAACAGTAAAATAAGTAAGAAGCAACAAAGCTTGTCAGATCATTGGACAGTTATCACCACTATCGTCCAACAAGGAGATAACTCTGGAGGCAAAACGGGCACTATACAATACAATCTTCATCCCAAAGTTGTGCTACCAATGCCAGACCTGGACCCTAGACGCAAGAACAATAAGAAAAATAACCTCTACTGAGATGAAATGTGTCAGACGAATCATAGGAAACAGTTTGAGAGATAAGATCAGAAATAAAGAACTGAGAAAAAAAGCTAGGAATAGCCCCCCACCATAGAATATGTACAGAAACAACAGATAAAATGGTTTGGCTATGTGACAAGGCAGAAAGATAAAAACACAACACAACGAGCCTTCAATAAACGTTGTGGGAATACCAGACCAAAGGGTCGACCACGAAAAATATGGATCGATGGAATATTAGAAGCACTAGGAAACATAACAGCAGCAGAGGGGAACAGAAGAGCAAAAGACCGCAAATTATATCTCCCCTGGACGCTGAAAGGCAGATGAATAAGGAGAGCATATGTTTTCAATAAACACTTTCAGTTACCTGTGAGGCATAGATCTTCAACAAACACTTTCAGTTCCTTGTGGAGATAGATCTTCAACAAACACTTCAGTTCCTTGTGAAGATAGATCTTCAACAAACACTTTTAGTTCCTTGTGGAGATAGATCTTCAACAAACACTTTCAGTTCCTTGTGAAGATAGATCTTCAACAAACACTTTCAGTTCCTTGTGAAGATAGATCTTCAACAAACACTTTCAGTTCCTTGTGGAGATAGATCTTCAACAAACACTTTTAGTTCCTTGTGGAGATATATCTTCAACAAACACTTTTAGTTCCTTGTGGAGATAGATCTTCAACAAACACTTTTAGTTCCTTGTGGAGATAGATCTTCAACAAACACTTTCAGTTCCTTGTGGAGATAGATCTTCAACAAACACTTTCAGTTCCTTGTGGAGATAGATATTCAACAAACACTTTCAGTTCCGTGTGGAGATAGATCTTCAACAAACACTTTCAGTTCCGTGTGGAGATAGATCTTCAACAAACACTTTCATTTCCGTGTGGAGATAGATCTTCAACAAACACTTTCAGTTCCGTGTGGAGATAGATCTTCAACAAACACTTTCAGTTCCGTGTGGAGATAGATCTTCAACAAACACTTTCAGTTCCGTGTGGAGATAGATCTTCAACAAACACTTTCAGTTCCGTGTGGAGATAGATCTTCAACAAACACTTTCAGTTCCGTGTGGAGATAGATCTTCAACAAACACTTTCAGTTCCTTGTGGAGATAGATCTTCAACAAACACTTTTAGTTCCTTGTGGAGATAGATCTTCAACAAACACTTTTAGTTCCGTGTGGAGATAGATCTTCAACAAACACTTTCAGTTCCGTGTGGAGATAGATCTTCAACAAACACTTTCAGTTCCTTGTGGAGATAGATCTTCAACAAACACTTTTAGTTCCTTGTGGAGATAGATCTTCAACAAACACTTTCAGTTCCTTGTGGAGATAGATCTTCAACAAACACTTTTAGTTCCGTGTGGAGATAGATCTTCAACAAACACTTTTAGTTCCGTGTGGAGATAGATCTTCAACAAACACTTTTAGTTCCGTGTGGAGATAGATCTTCAACAAACACTTTTAGTTCCGTGTGGAGATAGATCTTCAACAAACACTTTTAGTTCCGTGTGGAGATAGATCTTCAACAAACACTTTTAGTTCCGTGTGGAGATAGATCTTCAACAAACACTTTTAGTTCCTTGTGGAGATAGATCTTCAACAAACACTTTTAGTTCCTTGTGGAGATAGATCTTCACAAACACTTTTAGTTCCGTGTGGAGATAGATCTTCAACAAACACTTTTAGTTCCGTGTGGAGATAGATCTTCAACAAACACTTTTAGTTCCTTGTGGAGATAGATCTTCAACAAAACACTTTTAGTTCCGTGTGGAGATAGATCTTCAACAAACACTTTTAGTTCCGTGTGGAGATAGATCTTCAACAAACACTTTTAGTTTCCTTGTGGAGATAGATCTTCAACAAACACTTTTAGTTCCTTGTGGAGATAGATCTTCAACAAACACTTTTAGTTCCTTGTGAGATAGATCTTCAACAAACACTTTTAGTTCCTTGTGGAGATAGATCTTCAACAAACACTTTTAGTTCCGTGTGGAGATAGATCTTCAACAAACACTTTTAGTTCCTTGTGGAGATAGATCTTCAACAAACACTTTTAGTTCCGTGTGGAGATAGATCTTCAACAAACACTTTCCAAGTCGTTGTTTCCTGCCATTCTTTTGAGATGATTCCACGCCTTCCCCCATCATCTTCATCTCTGCTTTTATCTGTCTTCTCCAATAATATTTTGGGCTTCCTCTTTGCCTTTTTCATTGGGGATTCCAAAAAAGAACCTGTTGTGTAATACTCTCAGTTACTTTTTAACCATTCACGTTCTCAATTGTAGAAACTCTTCGAATAACCTCAAATGTGTAAGAAGAAACATGTCAACTTGATCTCAATGAAAGACACAAATGAACAAATCAACTAAAGTGTCAATGACAAACTACTGTATCCTCCTACTTTGCTTATATGTGGAGTTAGTGTCTGTATTATGTTTTTACTATCAATGCATTGTTCAGCAAAACGCCAGATCGTATTCTTTTTCAGGAAAATAAAGTTGGCATTTAAGGCGGCTAGAGGAACCTAGAAGCAATTCTGTCGATGAAACGAACTCAGTCTCTTGTTTCCAGTCGCTCATTTCGCTCCCTAACCACTGATCTTTCCCGGCATTCAGTTAAACACGGCTATAGAATAAATCACCGCGGCCAACTATACAGATGGACCCGCGGGTAGAAAATAAATAGGAAAACTACACAACCAGCGTGACGTTTTTATCAATGGGAACTACAGACGGTTGACGTCACTCTTTCCACAACCGTCCCTGCTCGTAAAACTGAAAACATCACGCTAGATGGGAGATTTTATTTTCTGCCCGCCGGCCTTCTATATAGTTGGCTGTGAAATCACACGCTGTAAGTGCAGAGGTCAGGGACCTTTGACCGGACAGTCAGCATCATCATGTGCCGTACCGGTTGGCGTTGGCGATCATGTCCTTCCACAATGTTCTATCTACAGTGCATCGTATGAGTTCTGTTGTTGACTGTTTTCCATGCCATGACACCAAGCTATCCAGTATTTTCTCTCTTTGTCGTCCGCGATCTCTCTTTCCTTTTATTTTGCCAGTTGTAACCAAGTATTCCAACTTTCCTCTTCTCATGATGTGTCCAAAAAATGTTGATTGCTTCTTTCTGATGTTTTTTAAGAGCGTACTTTTTGTGTTGGCCTCTTTGAGAACTTCCTCATTGGTCTTTTTATCTGTCCAGGGAACATTTCTCAGGGACCGGACAGTAAATGGCGTATTTCTCGTTCATGACCTTCTAACGTAACAGAGGATAACAATAGAAATGAAACTAATGATCCAATAACAACAAAATGGCCGCAATAATTGGATGGTCCGTGCCAGATCAGGGCCGAGGTCCACGTATTGCTGACCGCCGCTATACTGATGTTGCATGAGTTAGATTGTTTTGACTGTACAACACTACCACTGACATCGCCATCTTTCTGTCTTATAAACTCAGTGACGTATTTTCATCTTTGCTTAACTACTATTATTGTCTCAATATTTATGAACATATATGAGCATGTGTGACCATACCCACATCGAGAGAGAGAGAGAGAGAGAGAGAGAGAGAGAGAGAGAGAGAGAGAGAGAGGTTTTGTGAAAGGGGGACATCCTAATATTATTTTTTTCCCATTGTATGAAAGAGACCTTGAACATGTTAACAGAAAAAGTGAGAGATCTGGCTAGAGAGAGAGAGATTCTTTCTGACGGGCTGTGGTGAATGCAACGTTCTGTGTGAGATATGGTTAGAGAGAGAGATTCTTTCTGACGGGCTGTGGTGGATGCAACGTTCTGTGTGAGATATGGTTAGAGAGAGAGATTCTTTCTGACGGGCTGTGGTGAATGCAACGTTCTGTGTGAGATATGGTTAGAGAGAGAGATTCTTTCTGACGGGCTGTGGTGAATGCAACGTTCTGTGTGAGATATGGTTAGAGAGAGAGATTCTTTCTGACGGGCTGTGGTGGATGCAACGTTCTGTGTGAGATATGGTTAGAGAGAGAGATTCTTTCTGACGGGCTGTGGTGAATGCAACGTTCTGTGTGAGATATGGTTAGAGAGAGAGATTCTTTCTGACGGGCTGTGGTGAATGCAACGTTCTGTGTGAGATATGGTTAGAGAGAGAGATTCTTTCTGACGGGCTGTGGTGGATGCAACGTTCTGTGTGAGATATGGTTAGAGAGAGAGATTCTTTCTGACGGGCTGTGGTGAATGCAACGTTCTGTGTGAGATATGGTTAGAATCAGAGATTTTGTTCATATTTGCTGTGGTGAATGCAACGTTCTGTGTGAGATATGGTTAGAGAGAGAGATTCTTTCTGACGGGCTGTGGTGAATGCAACGTTCTGTGTGAGATATGGTTAGAGAGAGAGATTCTTTCTGACGGGCTGTGGTGAATGCAACGTTCTGTGTGAGATATGGTTAGAGAGAGAGATTCTTTCTGACGGGCTGTGGTGAATGCAACGTTTCTGTGTGAGATATGGTTAGAATCAGAGATTTTGTTCATATTTGCTGTGGTGAATGCAAAATTCTGTGTGAGATATGGTTAGAATCAGAGATTTTGTTCATATTTGCTGTGGTGAATGCAAAATTCTGTGTGAGATATGGTTAGAATCAGAGATTTTTTTTTCTGACGGGCTGTGGTGAATGCAACATTCTGTGTGAGATATGGTTAGAATCAGAGATTTTGTTTATTTGCTGTGGTGGATACAACATTCTGTGTGAGATATGGTTAGAATCAGAGATTTTTTTTCTGACCGCCTGTGGTGAATGCAAAATTCTGTGTGAGATATGGTTAGAATCAGAGATTTTTTTTCTGACGGGCTGTGGTGAATGCAACATTCTGTGTGAGATATGGTTAGAATCAGAGATTTTTTTTCTGACGGGCTGTGGTGAATGCAACATTCTGTGTGAGATATGGTTAGAATGAGAGATATTTTTTTCTGACGGGCTGTGGTGGATACAACATTCTGTGTGAGATATGGTTAGAATCAGAGATTTTTTTTTCTGACGGGCTGTGGTGGATACAACATTCTGTGTGAGATATGGTTAGAATCAGAGATTTTTTTCTGACGGGCTGTGGTGGATACAACATTCTGTGTGAGATATGGTTAGAATCAGAGATTTTTTTTTTCTGACGGGCTGTGTTGGATACAACATTCTGCAACGGACTTGCAACTTGATGATGATGATGAAAATCTGTATTTGTTTATAGGCTGTGTTTATGTGTGTTTGTATGCATGTTTTGTGTATGTCAGTTTGAGTTAGGAGGAAGATTGAGTAAGGAAGGAAGAGAGATACAATGTCTGGCAGAAGACGACCCCCCCCCCCTCCCCCCACATTCTCTTTCGTTAGTAGATATTTCGTAGCTGCCACATGAAGGCGTGTATTTGTGAGAGAGAGATAGAGAGCGAGAGAGTGGGGTGGGAAGCCATAGTTCTCGCAGAGAAAAGCGTGGACATTTCTTTCTTTTTAATCTCCGGGAGGGAATTGTGTATAACTCCTTTCACAGAATAAAAAAAAAAAACTTCCGCTTGGTTTTCGTTTTCAATTTGATGAAGTGATGTTTGGCTTGTTGATGCTTGGGAGGGAGTGGAGGAGGGAGTGGAGAAGGATTGTGTTGCGTTTGCTAAAATGTCACTTTTGTTAACATATGTGGTTGAGGTTGGAGGGAAGGAGGATATATATATCACGACGTCGTTGCTGGTAAAATGTCGATTTTGTTAACGTGATTGTATAAAGTGCTTTCGAGAGATAGACGGACGTATGGATAGGTGGCTGGTTGAATTAGTGGATGTGTGGGTTTGGATGGTGTTTGTTTAAGAGAGAGTGATAAGGACAATTGTGTTGAGAACACACACACAAACAACCTGCTGAATTTTGTCACATGCTGTCTTTTCTTTGCTGACTTTTGTCACAATGCTGTCTTTTTCTTCCTGACTTTTGTTACAATGCTGTCTTTTTTTTCCTGACTTTTGTTACAATGCTGTCTTTTTCTTCCTGACTTTTGTCACAATGCTGTCTTTTTCTTCCTGACTTTTGTTTACAATGCTGTCTTTTTCTTCCTGACTTTTGTCACAATGCTGTCTTTTTCTTCCTGACTTTTGTCACAATGCTGTCTTTTTCTTCCTGACTTTTGTTACAATGCTGACATTTTCTTCCTGACTTTTGTCACAATGCTATCTTTTCCTTGCTGACTTATGAACATACTGGTATTGAAGAGAGAGAGAGAGAGAGAGAGAGAGAGAGAGAGAGAGAGAGAGGAGAGAGAGAGAGAGAGAGTTATTCATGGAAAGAAAGCGACATCATATTATTCTCTCTATCTTTATCTCTGGTGCGTGTCTCTGTCGTGAGCCCATATTTCCCCTGCCTGTCATTTAAGGACGTGCACGCACAAGCACATACACGCGCGTGCAAACGTTTGCCCCTACCATCGATCCCTCGAATCCTCAGCTTTCCGTTACCGGTCCACGATAACCACTCGGAGCTTTGTTTGGTTAGGCACTCGCCATCGCCTCGCTGGTTCCCTTAACGCGTCTAACTTCCGAGCTCTTATAGCGCGCCTTATTTCGCCCAGTCCACTCGTTGAATCTATTTGTGCACGGTTGGTCTTTAACATGTTGTAGTTTGTATTTTAGTTTCTGTCCGCTGTTATTCATTAAAATATCACTTGTCATTGGCTCCCTTTCGCCTCGATTCATTTATTCTTCTTTTGCAGTATATCTAGAGATAAATATAATCATTATCGAGTGCCGTCTCCGCATCGAAGGTTGACTACCATGGAGCGCGTTCCGCTCTGCCTCTTGCTTTGATGGTGCAGGTTGTCATAGGCTGGGAAACAGACAAATAATTGCAATGCTACTCCTCTCCATACCTCCTCCTCTAATACTTCCCTACCTCTCGATTGACTAACTTCCTCCGGACCACCTCTCTATCACTCTACCGCCCTTCTTCCTACCTACTTGACTTATACCGGCTTTCTTATTCTTCCTCTCCTTATCTCTTCCTCTGGTATTCACTCTTCCCCCCCCCCCTCCCTTCGTTGACCTACATCTCAACTCTTCCAGTCCCAGGCCATCCATTCTGTAGAGTCTATCTCTCTCACCCATCTCACAGTTCACTACTTTGTCTTTTCATTCACTCTTTCTTTTGACCTCTCGCGTGATCTCTCACTTGCATTGTCCGAATGATTTATTGGCTAGCAGTTTGGCCCCTCCAGGCCTTTGGTTTTGGGCCTCTAGTTTTCCTCACACCATTGACCATCGTTTTCATAGTAGTTTGGCAGCTTCGCCTATCTTTCTTTCTCTCTCTCCCCCCCCCCCCCCCCCGTCCCATCTGATTTCTTTCCCCGCCACACAGGTACTCTTGTCCTTCTAAACTTGCGTGTTTCAGTCACGTGTTACGTGTATTTTATGATACATTGTTCTCTTTAAAAAAATATATATATTTTTCTCTTTTTTCTATTTTATATATCTTGACGCCCATCCTACATCTCCTCATGTAGTATTCATTTCTCTCTTCCCCTCCTTTCTATTTCAACATCCTACTTTCCTCGCCCTCCACTTGATCATCTAACATGTAGTTATAGATAATTGTGCTTCACCGTTTGTTGTCATTGTCCTTGTATTCTGAAGAAGGCCACAGGCCGGAAACGTCATTATTGTGTTGTGTTCCTTCCTTGTAAGGTTGTCACCATACTTTGGAGTGTTTAGTACACCCCCACCACTGGCTCCTTGTCATAGGGTGTGTTGTCCATCTTTTGATGCTACTCGTCCACGTTAGTCTTGATCTGCCTGTCTCTTGCTTTGATGGTGCAGGTTATCATAGGCAGACTAGTCCATCTTTTGATGTTACTCGTCCATGTTAGTCTCGGTCTGCCTCTTTTACCTTGTATTTTCCCCTCCAAGATTACTTTTAGTAGGCTGTTGTATCGTCTAGCATGCTCCAAATATAGAGATAAACACAGATATCAAATATATTAAATATTAAATACTATGCGGGGCCGCGAGTATAGCTGCAGAGAACATATAAAATAAACATACAATGATATGGAGCAGCTAAACTAATAGAAGGACAATACAAACTACAACGTTTCGGCAAAATCTTTCATCAGGTGTAATAAACACATTATACAAATTAACATATAAGTCCAAGCCTGAAAACAATCGGTGTTGTGTTTTCTGATTTAAGACACCGACATGCATATTCAATTCTATCAACTCTCCAGCCGACTTTTCTCTCTCTCTCTGTCTCTCTCACTCTTTCTGTAGCTCTCTCACTCTCTCACACTGTCTCTCACTCTCTCTTTCGCGCCCCTCTCTCTCTCTTTTTTATTCTCTCTCTCACTCTCTGACTCTCTCTCTCGCTCTTTAACTCACTCTCTTTCACCCTCACTCTCTTTCACCCTCTCTCTCTTTCTTACTCTTTCTCGAACTGTCTCTCACTTAACTCACACTCTCTCATTCTCTCTCTTTTTCGCTCTTTCTTTCACTCCTCCTCTCACTCTCTTTAACATCTCTCTCACTCTCTTTGATTCACTCTCTCACTCTCCCCACGATTGAGCAGCTTTTGGTCATACTATGCCATGTCCCCTATCGCCAGGACAAAGTCCCTCAGTCCTCCTGTTTCTTGTCCTCACAATCTTTCTTCTATGTTTGTGTCGTTGGGCCAGGTTTGACTTTCACGTTCAGCAGAGTTTCTGCCTGGCTGAAGAAAGCATTCTGGTGGCCCCTTTGGCAGTGGCGTTCATCAGAGTGGGCTATTCCTTGTACAGTAAAGGTCGCTTCCATACCCCAGCAATTAAACAGGAAAAAAAACCGTTATAACATTTTTATAATATCGAGGGGGCAGGAGTTAAGGACTGAAGAATAATAAATACAGACTGCTGTCGCCACGAGGTGTTCAGGTCAGAGTTTTTATTTAATCCTCAGTAGAAACTATTTCTTGGCCCCAAAGTGATGCTAGGCGATAAACCCGAAGAAGAAAACGCTAATAGACATCATGTTGTAATCTAACCCGTATATGTGTGTCTGTCTCTTTATCCATCTGACTTTGTGTCAGTTACCTGTCCATCGTTTATTTATCATCCCGCGCACACTTTCCTCCACGTTTTTATGCCTGTCTTCTGTTTGAGTGTATACCTACCTACCTACATACCTACCTACCTGCCTGCCTGCCTGCCTGCCTGCCTGCCTACCTACCTACCTACCTACCTGCCTGCCTGCCTGCGTGCCTGCCTACCTACACATCTACCTACACATCTACCTGCCTACATGCTTGCCTGCCGGTCTGTCTACCTACCTACCTACATACCGACATATAAATCTACCTACCTACTCACTTACCTAACTACCTACACACTTGCCTACTTACATAACTACCCACCCAACTACCTACACACCTGCCTAACTACCTTCATATCTATCTACCCAATTACACACTTACCTAACTAACAACATCCAACCTACCTTCCAGCATACCTACTTATCTATATACATGTATATGCTTTCATTCTTATAAACGTCGTGATAGCTACCTGCCTGCCTACCTACCTGCTTAGTTTGTTAGTCAACAGATCGTCTTCATTGCGCATTGAACAACTTCACAGTGCCCAGACCCTTTCCCCAGCATACAACACCTCTGGCACACACTAGCGAAAGCACTGAAGATGGTTTCAGTTCAGGTGCACGAACTGCGTAGCGTCGGCGAAAATTTTGGAAATGGGGGTCAGGAGGGGGTGGTTGGGTAGATTGTTAGCTATCTATGTTCTGTATGTTTACCTATTTCTATCTATTGAACTTTCGAGCCGTAGCCGGCCTATAGGGCATAGACCAAGATACTCCCTCTCTTATCTGAATTTTTGTTCTAGCAGTTTTCGATTCTTTTAAAGATATTTTATCAAATCTCGCCAATTGTCTCTGTTCTGTGCAAGCGGCTCTATCTCATTGAGGGAGCCGATTCCTGCTGCTCTTGCCTCTCTCATTAATGTTCTTTTCAGTGTCTCTCTGGGTCTTTCTCTTTTTCTGTTACCTGTTGTTTCCCACATGAGGGCTTTGCTATGCTATTCGGTTATTATCTCTTCTCATCACATGTACAACATTACCTATTTACTTACTTATATATTTACATATTTACCATGCTAATTTGCCTATTTACTTACCTATATATTTACATATTTACTCACCAATTTGCCTATTTACTTGCCTATATATTTACATATTTACTTACCAATTTACTTACCTATATATTTACATATTTACTTACCAATTTACCCATTTACGTATCTATATATTTACATATGTGCTTACCAATTTACCTATTTACATACCTATATATTTACATATTTACTTACCAATTTACCTATTTACTTACCTATATATTTATATATTTACTTACCAGTTTACCTATTTACTTACAAATGTACCTATATATTTACCTATTTACTTACAATTTACCCATTTACTCACTTATTTTCTGATCTCTTCTATCTTTAGCGTTCACCCTGTAAGTGGGCGTGGATACGTTGTGTCGCAACTTTACGGCACAGCAGCGACATCTGCGCCTTTCGACCCGACACATCCGTCTTCGACATGTTTGCCGGTCTAACTACCTTGCAACCTATTTATATATTTACCTATCTGCCTGTCCCACAGTCTATCTACCTACAAACCTGCCTGTCCCACTAACCTATCTACATATACGTCACTATATACTTTATTAATCCATCATATCTGTCATCCATCACATCAGTCATCCATCCATCATATCAGCCATCCATCCATCATATCAGTCATCTATCCGTCATACCAGTCATCTATCCATCACACACATCAGCCATCCATCCATCATATCAGTCATCCATCCATCATATCAGCTATCCATCCATCATATCAGTCATCCATCCATCATATCAGTCATCCATCCATCATATCAGCCATCCATCCATCATATCAGTCATCTATCCATCATATCAGTCATCTATCCATCATATCAACAATCTATCCATCATATCAACAATCTATCCATCATATCAGTCATCCATCCATCATATTAGCCATCCATCCATCATATCAACAATCCATCCATCATATCAGTCATCCATCCATCATATCAGCCATCCATCCATCATATCAGCCATCCATCCAGCATATCAACAATCCATCCATCATATCAGTCATCCATCACATCAGCCATCCATCCATTATATTAGCCATCCATCCATCATATCAACAATCCATCCATCATATCAGTCATCCATCCATCATATCAACAATCCATCCATCATATCAGTCATCTATCCGGTCAGTAATACCTCACATCATCCTTTAGATTAGAAAGACAGACAGATTAGATTGATGTATGGATTTATGGATGGATTGATGGATGGATGGATTAAAAGAGCAGCATATAGATACAATGGCACTGAGAGAGAGAGAGAGAGAGAGAGAGAGAGAGAGAGAGAAAGAAAGTATGAGTTACAATGCAAGAAAGTATTATTAAACGCAAACAATGAGCTAATTTCAGACTTAACATCGATTAATCATTCATCCAAACATTTATCACGTCCATCACTCAAATCATATATCCATCAAATTAGATATCACACGATCAATAAAATCATACAACCATTCGCCCGCACCCATTCCCTCACACACACACACCCACCCATCCATCCATCCAATTATTCCTCTATCCGTAAAATATGCATCCATCCAATTATTCCTCTATCCATCAAATATCCATCCATCTATCCAATTATCCCTCTATCCATCCATCCAATTATTCTCTATCCATCAAATATCCATCAAATATCCATCCATCCATCCATCTAATTATTCCTCTATCCATCAAATATCCATCCATCTATCCAATTATCCCTCTATCCATCCATCCAATTATTCCTCTATCCATCAAATATCCATCCATCCATCCAATTATTCCTCTATCTGTCAAATATCCATCCATCTATCCAATTTTTCACCTATCCGTTAAATCATCCATCCATCCATCCAGTTATTCCTCTATCCTTCAATATCCATCCATCCAATTATTCACCTACCCGTCAAATCATCAATCTCGTATCAAATCATCCATTCACCCTTCGTATCAATTCAGGAAAAAAACACACACAAATTAATGACAGAAATCCAGGGAGTGTGGTTTTGATATCAAATGAGTTTTTAGTCAGCACAGTCATGCAGCCTAGTCCCCCTTATTGTGTTAGTAGCCAAGACAGGAAGCAGTAACGAAACCACAAGTGTTCGTAAAATAAGTGCTAAGGAACGATCACTAACGATTATCCTGTTTTGTTGTGTTCTGGGAGTCATAGTTACCAGCAGCTATGCCTGCTGGGTATTCCGTGGAAGCACATCCGGGTCACAGCAGAGAAGGCTGGGTAGTTCAGGTTGAAAATGATGGCTGTGGACTCCAGGAAGTTTAATGTACTTCCGGTAGAAGGTTGAGTAACCGCGTGAGTCACTTTTGCCTGTTTCGTTCCGCCTATTTTTCAACTGTTTCGTTTCCACTGGACTGATGGTGACAACGCTTATGTCCATCTATCTGTCTTATCTACCTTATCTTTTATTTGTGTTATCTTATCTACCTTATCTTTTATTTGTGTTATCTTATCTACCTTATCTTTTATTTGTGTTATCTTATCTATCTTATCTTTTATTTGTGTTATCTTATCTACCTTATCTTTTATTTGTGTTATCTTATCTTTTATTTGTGTTATCTTATCTTTTATTTTTGTTATCTTATCTACCTTATCTTTTATTTGTGTTATCGTATCTACCTTATCTTTTATTTTGTGTTATCGTATCTACCTTATCTTTTATTTGTGTTATCTTATCTTTTCTTTGTGTTATCTTATCTACTTTATATTTTATTTGTGTTATCTTATCTATCTTATCTTTTTTTTGTGTTATCTTATCTTTTATTTGTGTTATCTTATCTACCTTATCTTTTTTTGTGTTATCTTATCTATCTTATCTTTTATTTGTGTTATCTTATCTTTTATTTGTGTTATCTTATCTTTTATTTGTGTTATCTTATCTATCTTATCTTTTATTTGTGTTATCTTATCTATCTTATCTTTTATTTGTTTTATCTTATCTACCTTATCTTTTATTTGTGTTATCTTATCTACCTTATCTTTTATTTGTGTTTATCTTATCTTTTATTTGTGTTATCTTATCTACCTTATCTTTTATTTGTGTTATCTTATCTATCTTATCTTTTATTTGTGTTATCTTATCTTTTATTTGTATTATCTTATCTTTTATTTGTGTTATCTTATCTACCTTATCTTTTGTTTGTGTTATCTTATCTACCTTATCTTTTATTTGTGCTATCTTATCTTTTATTTGTGTTATCTTATCTTTTATTTGTGTTATATTATCTACCTTATCTTTTATTTGTGTTATCTTATCTACCTTATCTTTATTTGTGTTATATTTATCTTTTATTTTGTGTTATCTTATCTATCTTATCTTTTATTTGTGTTATATTATCTATCTTATCTTTATTTGTGTTATCTTATCTTTTATTTGTGTTATCTTATCTTTTATTTGTGTTATCTTATCTATCTTATCTTTTATTTGTGTTATCTTATCTATATTATCTTTTATTTTGTGTTATCTTATCTATCTTATCTTTTATTTGTGTTATTTTTATCTATCTTATCTTTTATTTGTGTTATCTTATCTATCTTATCTTTTATTTGTTATCTTATCTATCTTATCTTTTATTTGTGTTATCTTATCTATCTTATCTTTTATTTGTGTTATCTTATATATCTTATCTTTTATTTGTGTTATCTTATCTATCTTATCTTTTCTTTGTGTTATCTTATATATCTTATCTTTTATTTGTGTTATCTTATCTATCTTATCTTTTATTTGTGTTATCTTATCTATCTTATCTTTATTTGTGTTATCTTATATATCTTATCTTTTATTTGTGTTATCTTATATATCTTATCTTTTATTTGTGTTATCTTATCTATCTTATCTTTTATTTGTGTTATCTTATCCATCCATTTAACCATCTCATCCTGCCCTGTCTGTGTCTGCCTATTTATATTGCCCTTTCGAGCCAAGACGGCATCTTTTGACAGAAATTCTAGACTCACTTTGTCTGACGATATATGACATCAGACATCAGACCCCTCATATTGCATCAGACCCCTCATATTGCATCAGACATCAGACCCCTCATATTTCATCAGACATCAGACCCCTCATATTTCATCAGACATCAGACCCCTCATATTTCATCAGACATCAGACCCCCTCATATTTCATCAGACATCAGACCCCTCATATTTCATCAGACATCAGACCCCTCATATTTCATCAGACATCAGACCCCTCATATTTCATCAGACATCAGACCCCCTCATATTTCATCAGACATCAGACCCCATCATATTCATCAGACATCAGACCCCTCATATTTCATCAGACATCAGACCCCTCATATTTCATCAGACATCAGACCCCTCATATTTCATCAGACATCAGATCCCTCATATTTCATCAGACATCAGACCCCTCATATTTCATCAGACATCAGACCCTCATATTTTATCAGACATATTATATCAGACCCCTCACAGGGTCCGAATTGTGTCTCGCCACACGACTCATTCTGGGCGAGAGGTTCAATCTCGGCGAGGGAGCTGATGACTGGTGTTGCTGCCTCTCACCTCAGTGTTCTTTTAGTGCTTCTTTAGGTTGGTCTTTTTTTATTTTACCCTTTGGTTCCCAATTGAGAGCCTGCTTTGAGGTTCTCTTGTTGCCTCTTCTCATTACAGGACCAACATATAATCACCTTCGTCTCTCGATTATAGTTGATATTTTTGGATAATTTGTCTTTTCTTTTCTTTTTGGGCTAGTCTTAAATTCATTCCATGGTAACAAAGTATTTTCCTGAGGCATTTCTTTTCAAATTCATCCAGTTTATTTTCTATTTCTTGAGTTGTTTTCTTTCTCTCGCATGCATAAAATAAGGATGGATAATATATTGATTTGAAAATCCCAGCTTTGTTTTTGTGCTTAACAAATTAGATTTCCATATTGATCAAGGCTTCAGAAGTCATTGCTGTATTCGCTTTTCTGATTCTAATTTATTCATTTGCATCTTCTTCATCTATGCTGCTTCCAAGATATACAAAGTGATATTCTTCTTCCACTACTTTTCCTTCAAGGTATATTTGTTCTTCTTAGCGAATTTCATTTTTCATTACTTTTGTTGATGTGAAACTAGCATTAATATAAAAGTCTGGAAATGTGCTCAAGCGCTATACAACAGACTAAACGCCGCTGAAAACAGATGAAAGACATTCCATAGACGGATACATAGGAATTGGTAAGATTATGCACCAAATGAAAATATGTGTGTAGAAATGACAGTGAAAGGTCTTGATGTTCTCTGGTTTCTTCTAACCACACTTCTGCAATCACAGCACGGACCTTCTTCTTTCCTTCCTCATTTGCCTTTCAGCGTCGAGGGGAGATATAATTTGCAGTCTTTTGCTTTTCTGTTGTCCTTTGCTACTGTGATGTTTCCTAGTGTTTCTACTCGTAATGTTCCATCAATCCATCCTTTTCTTTTCTGTTGGCCTTTGCTACTAGATGTTTCCTAGTGTTTCTACTCGTAATGTTCCATCAATCCATCCTTTACTTTTCTGTTGGCCTTTGCTACTATGACGTTTCCTAGTGTTTCTACTCGTAATGTTCCATCAATCCATCCTTTACTTTTCTGTTGGCCTTTGCTACTATGATGTTTCCTAGTGTTTTCTACTCGTAATGTTCCATCAATCCTCTTTTACTTTTCTATTGGCCTTTGCTACTATGATGTTTCCTAGTGTTTCTACTCGTAATGTTCCATCAATCCATCCTTTTACTTTTCTGTTGTCCTTTGCTACTATGATGTTTCCTAGCGTTTCTACTCGTAATGTTCCATCAATCCATCCTTTTACTTTTCTGTTGTCCTTTGCTACTATGATGTTTCCTAGTGTTCTACTCGTAATGTTCCATCAATCCATCCTTTACTTTTCTGTTGGCCTTTGCTACTATGACGTTTCCTAGTGTTTCTACTCGTAATGTTCCATCAATTCATCCTTTACTTTTCTGTTGGCCTTTGCTACTATGATGTTTCCTAGTGTTTCTACTCGTAATGTTCAATCAATTCATCTTTTACTTTTCTGTTGGCCTTTGCTACTATGATGTTTCCTAGTGTTTCTACTCGTAATGTTCCATCAATCCATCTTTTACTTTTCGGTTGTCCTTTGCTACTATGATGTTTCCTAGTGTTTCTACTCGTAATGTTCCATCAATCCATCTTTTACTTTTCTGTTGTCCTTTGCTACTATGATGTTTCCTAGTGTTTCTACTCGTAATGTTCCATCAATTCATCCTTTACTTTTCTGTTTGCCTTTGCTACTATGATGTTTCCTAGTGTTTCTACTCGTAATGTT